>CM038145.1:86037863-87237863 GCA_021437245.1 Aegilops speltoides | reverse complement strand
GCGCCCGCCACCATGGACATCTTCCTCGTCGTACAGGTAGACCGATGGATCGGGCGGTGACTGAGCACTAGCTGATCATCAGCTGAGGGTAGCTCCATGCCTACACATCATCATCTTGATTAATGTGAGTCGTTGCCCTGTCGACATGCCTTTGTGGTCGAGGAGCAGACACGTAATGTGGCTGACGACGTAGGCCATGCGCACTTGTGGTAGGGACTTTTGGTGCTTTTTTTCTTAGTGCAATTCTGTGCACATGTTTTTGCCTGTGGCGAGACGAGAAGATCTTGACGAGAAGGAAAAAAGACGAGAGCAATTGGGCTTGGAGGCACACTTGAGCACTCACGGCACTGTTTTTGTATTGCAAACTCTGTGATTGTTGAGCAATAAAGACTTCGATTTCCCTAAAAATAATATTGTCTAAAAAAATGAGTTCAAAGAAACAACATATGATAGAGACAACACAAGGGACACCGCGAGCAAGCAAGATGACGCCTTCAGAAGGGACTTCAGAAGGGAAACGATGTCGCGGAGTCGTCGCCATCCGGTTCGAAAAACCGTACCTAAACTTTCCTCTAAGCTCGAAGAGAGCACAGATAAAGGCCCTGGCAGCGCTTGCAAGAAGGTAAAATGACACCCGCAAGTGTCGTCGCTACCAGCATCCGCAATCCGAGTAGGGATTTTGCCTTGGCCCGAGCCTGACCAACCCGTAACCGCCAAATCATGATTTGAAGATGAGGCAGAAAAAATAATGATCAGAACCAGGAAGGGGGATGGGGCTACACCTTCCCCACCAGACGCGCGAGCTTTGAATCTGGCAGAGGGGCGAGGTGTGGAGGTGGACCAGCTACCGCCAGCATGACAAAACATAGTTTGTTTGTGTAATATTTTTGGGTTTTAGAAATAAAGCTTAACCTTTTTTCATTTTTTCACCATAAATGAGAGCCTAAAATTACACATATTTTTTATTTTTATTAATTAAAATGTGCTATTAGTGTTTGTTTTTGCTAGCATTTGCGCATGGTAGAGGTTAGGAAATAGTACCCATCCCCGCCCTGAGTTTATCATGCCTAGTTTTTGAAATAGTACCCATCCCCGCCCGGTGGACCGCCCGTCGCCATCCATCGCCGAGCGGGCGAAACTCAGGGCGGCGGCCCGAAACCTCGAGACAGGTACCCCAATGCTCCCTGCATCCTCAGCTTCATGTTCGTTTTCTACCCTGGAGTCGGTACCGCTTGGCCAGCTCGCAAAGGTGGCAATCGACTCTGCGATAGTTTTCAGGGGGGAAGTGGGTCCTCCCTTAGAGCAGATTGCGGCTATCCGAGCCCGAGAGATCCTTGATGGTAAACTCGCCGAATCACGCGCCCGCCTCCTTCGGACCCCATCCCAGGAGACACCCGCCCCGCCCGCTTTCCGCCGATGCACCAAGGCGGAAATCCGGTCGCAAGACGGTCCCAAGACCGCGCTCCGTGCCCAGAGTGCCTCTCTCATCCTGGGGTCAAGCAGCCCATCCATGGTTGCTTGATGCCCGTCCTCTTCTGGAACCTCCGCGGTTTCGGCCAGGATGGCCAACGCCGCCAACTCATCGAGTATATGCGCGATAAGCGAATTGACATAGTGGCGGTCCAAGAGACCATGCGGACTAATTTGTCCCTTCAAGAATTGGAACACTTGAGCCCTCATATCTTTGCTTGGCACCGGCTCCCTTCTAGTGGGACGACCGACCACTCGGGGGGCATCCTTCTAGGTGTGAAGGATGCCACCTTCGAGATAGGTAGCATGGACCGAATGGAGTTCTGCGTTAGTATGGAGGTCTACGAGCGGGCCATCAATTTTAAGTGGGAAATTGTGGTTGTGTATGGCCCGGTTGACCACCGCCGCTCAGAGTCCTTTCTTGATGAGCTCCGCCGGAAGATATCTTCCGCCTCCCTCCCGGTTGTGGTGGGTGGCGATTTCAACCTTACCCGTTGTGCTGCAGACAAGAGCAACAATCGAGTGAACTTCCCTCGTATGCAGCTCTTCAATGACCGCAACACGGATCTGGGCCTTCGCGAGCTTGATAGGGTAGGCGCCAGATTCACCTGGACCAACCGTCAGGCAAAACCGACGAAGTCGGTCCTCGACCGGGTTTTTGTGGCCCCAGAATGGGAGCTCAAATGCCCCCTGTCCTCCCTCCGCGCCATTACTCGCGTGGGCCCCGATCACGTCCCCTCCTTCTCTCCTCGGAGAATGACAGACCCCCCCTCCTCCACGCTTCCGCTTTGAGTCCTTTTGGCTCAACCAGGCCGGATTTGCCGCCGCTGTCCGTGCCCGCTGGTTGGCCTCGCGTGACTCCCCTCTCCGCTCTGTCTCCGCCATTGACGCCTGGCAGCTCTGTGCTAAGCTCTCCCGGCAGTTTATGAAAGGCTGGGGCGCCAACCTGGGCCGCAACCTCCGTGAGCGGAAGAAGGGACTCATCGAGTCCATCCAGGCTCTAGACCTCCGGGCAGACTCTTCTGGTCTGTCCCCGGATGACTGGCTCCTCCGGTACGACCTGGAGGACTAGCTGTCGGTGATCTACACCGACGAGGAGGCCTTTTGGCGTCAGCGCGGCACCCAGTGTTGGGTTCTGCGCGGAGATGCCAACACGGCGTACTTCCAGGCCATCGCTAACGGCCACCGCCGGCACAACACCACTCCCCTCCTCTGGGATGGGGAGACCTTGCTCCAGCACCCCACTGAGATTCGTGCTCACGTGGATGGCTTTTACAAAGCCCTTTTCTCCACCACTCCTCGGGGAGGGTTATCTCTGGCCCCGTCCTTTTGGGACCTGCACCAGCTCGTGTCGGATATGGAGAACGCTGCCCTCACGGCCCCCTTCTCTGAGACCGAGGTTTGGACGGCCATCAAGGGGATGAACTCTGCCTCTGCTCCTAGCCCTGATGGCCTCCCCGTGAAGTTCTTCCAGACCTTCTGGGATGTGATTAAGCCGGAGGTGATGGCCCTGTTTGAGGAATTATATGTGGGCGCCATTGACCTATCCCGCCTCAACTATGGGATTATCACTCTCATCCCTAAAGTGGCGGGCGCCTCTGACATCCGCCAGTTCCGACCGATCACGGTGATCAACGTGATTTTCCGTATTCTGGCCAAGGGGTATGCCAATAGGGTGACCCTGCTAGCTGATCGCATCACCCATCCTAATCAAACGACCTTCATTCACGGCTGTTTTATCCTGGATGGAGTCTTAGTCTTCCATGAGGTCCTGCACGAAGTGCGCACTAGGCGACAGCGTGCGGTCTTCTTGAAGATTGACTTCCACAAAGCTTATGACACCGTTTCCTGGGCCTTCTTGAGGAAAGTGCTCCTCCGCAAAGGCTTTGATGACCGGTGGGTCACCTGGGTTATGCAGTTGGTCTGTTTTGGTCGGACCACTGTTAACATCAACGGGGAGATCGGCCCCTACTTCCCCACTTTCTGTGGGGTTAGACAAGGCGACCCCTTCTCCCCGTTCTTGTTCAACATGGTGGTTGACGCCCTTGCCTCCATCCTCGATGAGGCTAAGGCGGCCGACCATATTCACGGGATTGTCCCCATCTGGTGGGAGGGGGAGGGGTCTCCCTCCTACAGTACGCCGATGACACCATCATCATGGTGGAGGGCTCTGAGGGTGACATTGCCAATCTTAAGTTCCTCCTCCTATGCTTCCAGCGGATGTCTGGGCTTAAAATCAACTTCGACAAGAGTGAAGTTATGGTCCTTGGGTATTCTCCTGAGGAGGCTCAGCTTAGTGCGGACCGCCTCAAGTACCAGCTTGGATCCTTCCCCACGACTTACCCGGGGGTTCCCATTAGTGATTCGCGACTATCCATCGCGGATCTTCGGCCTACAGTGACTAAACTCCAGCACCGGATCGAGCCGTGGCAGGGCAGATGGTTGTCCAAGGCAGCCAGGACCGTGCACATCAAATCCTCGCTATCCAGCCTCCTCTTGTTCCCGATGAGATTTTATAGTCTCCATGAGACCCTTCGTCACGAGATTGCCAAGTACCAGTCTAGATTCTACTAGGCGGGCGAGGGTGACAAGCAGAAATACCATATGGTCAGCTGGCCCGACATCTGCAAGCCCCGTGACCAGGGTGGTCTGGGCATCATGTCGTCTAAACGCATGAACATCGCCTTGCTGACAAGATGGCACTGGAGGATTGCCAATGGTGAGGGCGGTCTTTGGCTTGACATCATTAGAAACAAATACCTTCGGGGTCAGCCGCTCGCCTTTTGCCAGCGCTCCGGAGGGTCCCAGTTCTGGCAGTCTATCATCCAGCTGCTTCCGATCCTCCGCATCGTCTCATCCATCTCGATCGGCTCCGGATCTGCTACATTGTTCTTGTTCAATAGGTGGGCGGGTGACATCCCTTTTGCCACCCGATTCCTGGACTTATTCTCCACCGCGGTGGAGCCTAGGATCTCTGTCGAGGTCGCACTTTCGGATCTTGGGCGCCTCGCGTTCCGGCGCCCCTTTGGTCCCCCAAATGTTGCTGCCTGGGATGAGATGCTCGAGTGCACCGCCCTCCACACCCCCGACGTAGTCAGGGTCTCGGATCGTATTTCGTGGTGCCTTGAGCCCTCAGGCCATTTCTCCACTCGGTCCTTGTACCAGGCCATCGCCCCGTCGACGGCTCCGGCGGCTTTCACTGATGTTCAGGCCATCAAGCTGCTGCTCAAGATCAGGATATTCTTGTGGCAATGGATTAGGGGTCGGGTATCTTCTGGCGAGGAGGTGCTCAAACGTAATGGCCCTGGGGACGGGATGTGTCCCCTCTGCGGTACGGTGGAGGATTCGAACCACATATTCTTTGCGTGTGTCATGGCCCAATTCCTTTGGAGTTGTTTTCGCGAGGCCGTGGGCGGTCATTGGTGCCACACCAACCCCACCGACCTCCTCCCGGAGATTCAGGCCATCCCTCCTTTGGTCCGTCACATTAGGTGGCTCTCGGTTGGAGTGCTTGCCTGGACGCTTTGGATGGTCCGCAATAAGCTTGTGATCCAGTGCGTTCCCCTTTGATGTGCAACTGACGCTGCCTTTAAACTATGTGGTTACCTGCAGCTCTGGCGGCCTCTTAGCCACCCTTCCGACCAGGACGCCATCAAAACCTTCATCACTGACCTTCGCTGGATGGCGCTTCGTCTGTCTCCGCTGCTTCCGCCGCCTCCTCCAGAGCCTGATTAGCCTGATGTGGCCGCCCCACCCGGTTTTGGGTCTGGGCTTGTGCATTTAGTAGGGTTTGTTGAGCTGTGCCCTCAGCAGTACGCCGTACTTGTGTCGTGTGCTACCTTGTGTGTGTGCCTTTGTGCCTGCGTGTGTGTGTGCGTGGGTTGAACCTGGTTCATTGTTGTGCTTTGGCGGTTTGCTTTATATATAAAGCGGGGCGAAAGTCTTTTTGGGTAAATATAGACTTACGCTTGAACTCATACAAGGTGATAATGAAATCTTCTCACAAAGCATATTAATGAGATAAATACCAATAGAGAGAGTTATGCAGAGCAAAGCACAAGTGCCCTATAGGACGCCACCAACTCGAGGGCGAGCATGAGTACAGGAGTAGCGAACCCAACATAAAGGCACTCAAGGGCACTAACAAGAACGAAATCATGCTCCACAGAAAAGCACTTGCGCGCGCCAAGTTGTTGTCGGAGAGATCCCACTCCCCTCTCGCTCCGGGTCAAGGAGTGGTGATCATTCCTGCGGACAACAAGGACCGAGAATGGTGACATCATCATTTGAAACTCATGCCTGAACTGTGCTACTCCACCTCATCTGCTTACCATGCTCAATTCACTGGTACTAAATCCTCCATGTTCGAGCCTACCATTTGGGCTCCTTGGGCACTTCGAAGTGTAAAGTATTCGCTTGGCTAATCAACCAAAATCATGTTTGGATCGCGAACCGTGTGGCTCAGAGGAGTTAGCCTAATTATAGTTTTTGCCATTTATGCAAGAAGGAGCCATAAACGTAGGTCCATATTCTCTTTCACTGTTGGTTTCTTCGTTAAAATTTAGAACATGATAAAAGAACTTTCTCGACCGTCATAGCCTCGACCCCATGACTTGGCAAAATTTTGACTCGGTTTACAGTTGGTGGGTAGCAGTCACCACCCAGACTGGCGTTCCTATGAAGGCTGCCGCACATCAATCCTCACGCTCGTCACTTGAGAAATTTGGAATGAGCCTTCCAGAATGTGTCAACCATACCTCGATCATATTCTCCAACATCAAGAAAGAGGCGGCACTTTGGTTTGTTGCCGTTGCTCGCTATTGTTATTCGAGGGGAGTAATCCTTTTTTGTTGGCCACCGTTTGTACATATTACTTTACTCTCTTCTTAATCAATGAAATATGGCAAAGCTTTGCCATTTGTTTTAAAAATAAGGACAAGAAAACAGCACGCTCGGAGGTGGTGATGGTGAGCCATCCCGGCGTCTCCTGAGTTCTTTTCTTTTTGTATACGGTTCTTTGTTTTCTTTCTCACCTTTTTGCTACCTCCAACCAACCTGTGATAGAGGCGGGGTGTCCCGATCTTTCGATGAGATGATAACTATCGATTTGGTGGAGACGACTTTGATGATCCGACTACAAACGTGCACGACGTTGCGCCTTAGCAATCGCTAAACCAACTCCGAGAGGTTATTGATCACGCTGGAACACGATCAACCTGACCACGAAGGTCTATTCCTGCAAGCAATCGAAGAACAAGCAAGAATATGATAAAGCAATCTGAATATTGCGAATATATATAAAGTATTGATAATGGTGGGGATCCGTAAGCGGTCTTGGTCTGGTCGTTGGACACAAACGAAGTACACGAAGTTGCAATGGCTAACTTTTAACTAAACAAATCCCAAGCAAAAAGCTACTAGATGGATCTACTTATATAGGAGCAAGGGGTGGCGGCCAAGGAGGTGGGAGAACGTCCCAAGGCAGCCTAAAACTAACCCTAGGTCGTACAAGGCCAATGGGCCCAAGTGGAGGTGACGTAACACCTTTGGACTTGTAGTTTGACTCGGATTCTGGTGCAGCGTCAGATTGTTTTGTCCACAACTTAACGCTCCGGACGGATTTTAAGGTGATTCCAATTGTGCTGGAAAGAGCATGAAATCTACTTTCCAACAAAAAAAGAATCACCCAATTCGGAGTCCGTATGAAAAAGTTGTTGGCGTTTTGAGTCAGGTATGTCATGCGATCCGAATCTGAATCCGTAACTTGAGAGACTTGGACTCTATCTTCTCTTGGGCCAAAAGTGACGTGAGAGGACTTTTTGAACAGCAAATAAACATCTCTTTCTTCCTTATCTTCATATGTGGATTGTACAAATGTCCCATACACCTGCAATTAGACAAAACACAAAAGTGTGTGAAGTATTTTTGTTCTGGATAACATAAATAGATTATTGAATAGTTTGCACTAGAAATCACCTGACAAATATGCATGTATGCAATATTTTTGGTCATATACAAGGTACTCATGTCCTCATCAACCTGTGTACTATACTTGGTTCTCTTGCTGGAACTGAAATGCTATATATGAATTGATTTTTGATTTCATGCTTAATCGAATCCGAACGTGCCCATGGTTTTCGTTTAAAAGAAGGTGCAAGCACTTGGACACGATCATCTTGTTGTTGAAGTTTCACATATGCCATTGTCGTATTTCTATTTTAAGTTGAACATCATAATATTGTACTCCGCCTATTAGGCTGTCTTAAGTCATCACATAAGATATACCTATTCAATACTATTACATTCATAACGAAATATATTTTCATATTGTATTTGATATTGTAGATGTTATATTTAATATAAATTTGATTAATTTTATCTTAAGACAAATCTAATATGAAACACAGGGAATACTTTTTTGTGGACTTAGTGCATTTGCAGACTTGCTTAATTTATAGGTCAAGTCTCTAGGGGGTCCTAACCCTAGGTCGAACTTCCTCAAAATTTTCTTCCCTAACCCTAGGCGGTTAGGGCAATCTCTCCCCTTCAGACTCCACTGGTGAGCCCGTGAATTCGCCTTCCCTCTGCCTGCCGCTTCAATGGCCGTTGGCGGGAGGGGAATCCCGGTGCCTTTTCTCCGGCTAGTAGTCTAGGTTTGGGTTTTTTAGTCCTGGAGGTGCGGCGCTCGGGCATATGGCGTCGCTTCTTCCTCGAGTTTGTCTTCCGGGTTTCGATCCTCCTCGAGTTCGTCCATCTGGACGTAATCGATGGAGCTCCGGCGTAGATTCCTGTCATCTCCTTGAGAAAGTGAGGTTAGGGTTTCTCGTCATTTGGCGAGATTTCATGTAGGTGCTTCAGATCTATATAGGTTTCAACGATGACAACTGCTGCTCCAGGGCATATGCACGAACACTTCTCATTTGTCATTGACAAGGTCAAGCCAGCTCCGATAGAGGAGCAGCGACAACGGCACGTCAGCGGCTTGTTTTTGCGGCAGTAGTGGTCATTCGGTGGTCTCAGAATTTCGATGTAATTTCTATTATGTCTGAGATGCTTTATACTTTGGTGAATTTTTATAATAGATCTGATCCTTTTCGCAAAAAAATAGGTCAAAATAAAAATCATTATGGCCCCATGCGGCCTCCTAGAGGCGACACGGGCGGGAGTCTCACCTCCCCGACGTCGGTGCTACAATCTCTGCCAACGCCCCTCGCCGCTACCGGCACTTGACGCCGGGAAAAGCCCACTGGTGGCCAGCAGCGGTGGGATTCCTTCATGCGCGACCTACTCCCTCGCTTTCCCTCCAAGCACTGTGATCTCCCCAACGCGTCTCTCGACAAGGGAAGGCCAAGGGAGCCATGGCTTGTCCTCCAAACCTCAAGGATACAGCAGTGAGGGACATGCTCCAGAATTTTGGGCAATGGATATGGTGGCAAGGTTGATGTAGAAGCCCTTCGTGATTGATTCCCGCTCCGGCAGTGAGAGACAACTGTGCTTCTACATCAATGGATATAGCAGTGGCTGGATCCACGTGGATCTTGCTCCCATCGGGTGCACAGTTGTGATGTCATGGTCGGTGCTCCTCCAATTGCAACCGCAGTCTGCCTCCCGTAGTTGACCGGTGAGCTCTCCGGCTGCTGAATCCCACCCTGCTCATCTGAATTTCATGCCAACACCTCCAGCACCCTCTCCTCGATGCACCCCCTGCCCGTCTGCCGCTGGGAAAGGCACTCGCGGTGGATGCCAGCGGGGTGACATCTTGGATTTGATCACGGCGATGATCACAATGGTCACACATCGGGAGGCAGCGGAGGAGGTTTTGCCGGATGCGGCAGGCAGGCCTATGTGCGGCTTCCAATCAGAAGACATAGTGGCGGGCCTGACTGCGGTGGCCACCGAAAGATCTCAGTGAGAGTTTTTCCTTCCAGATTCCGTGGTTGACTTTAGTGGGGAGATGCAAACTAGAATGACGGCTTGACGCAGAGGGATGGTTGTGCAGCGGCGGCGAACACACATCGCATGTCGCTGTTGGGATCGCGAAAAAGTGGTGGCATCAACACATGTGTGACATCGAAGGTGGTACTACTTGAGCACTTGATCTCGAACTCCGGGGTGAAAGCCTATGTCTGACAAGTGTTGGTTATATCTGGCAATGAAGATATTTTTATATCGTGTCCTTGTTGGAGGCATTGCTTAGATATGTTCGTACTGATTCTTCAGGGCGAAAATCTAGATTCTAACCTTGGGAGGTTGGATCCGGTGACGACGACGCTTGAGCGTTATTCCCTTCTTGAAGGTGTTGTTGTTGAAGAATCTCGTCGTCTATATGCTGTCATAAGATAATTGGTGCGGATATGGTCATTGTTACAATTTACCGATCGCGGGATCTGATTGCTTTGGGTGTTTATTTCCTTAGCTTCTATCTTATATGATTTTGCTATTTGCTGACCTGTTTTTGTGTGTGTACGTTTGATGTTGACTGTGTTCATTGTAACTATGTTGTATCTTTTCGATGCTCCATTTTGAGCTAATAAAAGTTTACCCTTTGTCCAAAAAGGCCAAAAGAAAAAAAACCCTTTCTTTTCCAAAAACTACACATTCTCCATTTTACATCTCTCTCTGTTCGTCTCCTCAACGCCTATGATAATCACAAAGCCGCGGAGCCGTGCATGCGTCAGAATTTCAGCGCGTGCGACCTCTCGATGACGAGCGAGAGGAACAGGAAAGCCGCGACGGCGACGACCAGCGCGGCGGCCAGCGCAACGAGCATTCCCTGCAGCGTGGCGCCGGGGCTCAGGAAGAAGACCGCTGCCGTCGCCGCCGCCTGCCACATCTTCCCCAGCGCGAACGCCGCCTCCTGCACGCACGCACGCATTACATATTACTCCCTCCGTTCCTAAATAGTTGTCTTTCTAGACATTTCAAATGACTACTACATACGGATGTATGTAGACATATTTTAGAGTGTAGATTCACTCATTTTACTCCGTATGTAGTCACTTGTTGAAATGCATAGAAAGACAAGTATTTAGGAACGGAGGGAGTACTACTTTTCAGCTTCGTTAGAGAAAAATATTGGATCATTGGCACGAGCTGAACATATATACCTTGTCGTTCTCGAAGAGAAGTCCGATCAACGCACTCAGCTGCGTGTTCAGAATCCCATCTCCGACGCCCCATACGGCGCCGACGACCAGCGGAGCTGCTGACCCGAGCATGGGACTGTAACCAGATTCCAGGAACATGCATGTGCATTATGATCACAACAATGACAGTTGACAAGTTATATGCATCTGAAAGAAACAATTAAAAATCTCTGGTGTAAACAGTTAACCTGTAGAAAAAGAGCAGCCAGAGCAGCACCCCGGCCTGGAGAACGGCTCCGGTTGACACAATGAAGGTGGACGAACGGAGGCCGGAGGTCAGACGGCCGGCGACCAGCGAGCTCTGTAATCCAGTGGGAAGAAACCTCTCAAGGTTAGCTCAACACCTCGAAAAAGCATGGTATGTTATCAATGGAGATATATCGGATTGGTGGTTGTTTGGCGCTTACGACGACACCGGCTGCGCCGTAGACTGCCATCGCCCCGCCGACTCCGGCGACCCCTAGAACGGGGGTCACTACACTCTTGGTGAACACAGCCCTGGTTACATAATCCAAACAAAACATTGTTCATTGTTCATAACATATTGTGCTTGATCTGATCATACCCGCCCATACAAGTAGAAAACCAAACGAGATGCTCACCATACAAATGCCTTTTGCAGGCCGTAGTAGGCGAGGAGAGGAGCAAGGAGGAACATCCTCGGGTCAGCGAGCGGCGTGACGGCAGATGTCGACGTGTCAGCGAGAAAGGAACGCCCTTGGGGTTCATGGCCGTCTGTTTCTGCTCTGCTCTCATCTCCTCTGGAGAGCAGGCACATGAGCACGATGCCGATGACCATGCAGCCGAGGAATACAGTGAACAAGAGGTTCTTCTTGTTGGCACCTCCTCCATCCTGAAGTGGTTTCAGAAGATCGTCGGTTCGATGAAACTAGTAGGAAATCACACAGGGATATACGTAGCGAATGAAGAACTTAATTTAAGGTGCTAATTATATACCTTGTCATTCCCCAGCACGACGAGCGAGATCAAATTTCCAATGACCTGCAAAATATACTGAAATTTAGTACATATACATGATACATTTCAACCAAAATTTCTCTGCCAAGCTAGCGCTCTAGGTAGCGAACTTATATTTTTTTTTTTTGAGACATGCGAACTTATATAATATACACATATGTACCTGCGTGCTTGCAAACATTCCCCAGAATTCTCCGTTGAATCGACCCAAAACTTGGCCCAAGTGAAGCTTGTTCTCTGTCGCATGGCTGAAGGCAGCAGACGTGAGATATGTGCCCTGAAACCAAATAGGTAAAGATGCATAGTCAGCAAAATTTCCTAGGGCCTATTCACATCCGAAATGTATTTCCTTCACGCCAAAAACTCAAATAATGCTATAACAACTGTTTTGCCAAATTTGGTTAAAAAATTCGACAAAGAGATTTGATGAAAAATGCATGAACAATTTGATTCTTTCATGTACAAAAGGTATACATGAACATGATCAAAAGTTCCAAGCGTTTAATTTGTTGGAAATAATCCACATGATTTATGACTAAAGAGCAGTACTACTATGCTGCCTGTGGTCAACTAAGTACCTGGCCAACCCACATGAGGGATGAAGTAAAACCCAGGTAGACTGAAGCCGGCACCATCGTGTACCACGTTGGGAGGAGGTTGGCAAGGATGAAGAGCGCGTAGCCGCTGGTGCCGACGACGAGCGCGCCCCTCGACCCCAGCCGCCGCACCACGGCCGCCGCCGTCGCCGTGAACACGGTGAAGGAGGCGTACAGGATCCCCATGGACACGGCGCCCAGGTTGCCCTCCTACAGGTACGCACGTAGACGTGGATTACCGGGACACGTCATGGACCCAAAGATTCACCGCAGCTGTGGTACCACCGGAACACGCCAGGTACGTACGGTGTTGAGTGTGCTCTGCAGGTTCTGCGTGGGGAGGTAGGCGGAGAAGACGAAGAGGAAGGCGGCCGACAGGAGGTGAACGTCGCCGGCGTGGCTCCGTCTCAGGCCGCTCGGAGTTGGGTAGGCCGCCGCTAGGAGGGGCACGGCAGCCGGCTGCTCCTCGTCGTCGCGGCGGGAGCCCATTGCCACCCAGCAGCAAGCGAAGCTTGCCGTGTGACCACGCCGAAAAATACTAGCTAGAGACAGCAAATAGTTCTACTTCTATTTCTGATGAAATATATACTTAGGTTATTATTAACAGAGGCAACTATCAAAGTGTTTGCACAATTCTCTTAGCTGGCTAGGTACTCTGCTTATAAGGAGAGAGAGAGGAAGAAAACTACTCTCATTCCACTTGTATAGTGCTAGTACGAGCTAAGGGGGTGTTTGTTTCGAGGGACTTATTGGTTTAGGGACTTAAAAAAGTCCCTATAAGTCCCACCTAAACCAAACACAAGGGACTTATTGGGACTTATTGTGGTGATTTGAGACTTATCAAATAAGACTCTCGGGAGGAGCTTATTGGGACTTATTTGCTCCAGCTCGTTCCCATGCCCGTCGCCGCCCGCCTCTCGCCCATCCCGCCCGCCTCGGTTCACCGCCCGTCGCCGCCCGCCTCTTGCCCGTCGCCGCCCGCCTCGGTTCGCCACGCGCCGCCATCGCCGCCCGCCTCTGCCCGTCGTCACCCGTCGCCGCCCGCCTCTCGCCCGTCGCCGCCCCTCCTCGGTTCGCCGCCCGTCGTCGCCCGCCTCGGTTTATTCTGCCTCGATTCGTTGTAACGGTGCCTCCAATCGCGGATAGGCCCTCTCCCGAGCCTCGTTGTAGCAGTGCAACATGGACTTATAAGTCCTGTAAACAAACAGTGAGGACTCGGGACTTATAAGTCGATAGAAACAAACAGTGAGGACTTATGACTTATAAGTTGGGACTTAAAAAAGTCCTAAGACTTATGAAACAAACAGGGCCTAAGGTGGCATGCATGCATCAGGTGGGGTCTCACAGGTCAAAAGCACATGCTCCGTCGGCCTCCAGATCACCAGATGAGATCGACGATGGCACCCGCCGCTAGGTGGAAGATCGGACTTATAAGATGGGATCGCCAAATCACCAAGTAGAATCTTCTACTTATATTGCTCTTTTTCCGTTGAAGGAAAACTTCTATACTGCTGCTTATTAGGTTGCCAACTTGGCATAGTCCTCTAGCTAGCTGAACCACTTTGTTCTGTGTGTATGAATCCTCTGTTGGTTCATGCATATCCGGCCGTGTGACCAGTGGCCGCTCATGCATACATGTGCTGCGAAAACAATAATATTAGTAGCGCTCTAGAAGTCTACTATAGCTACCAAACAAAAGCACTGCAATAATGGCAGTACTGAATATTCAGCACGCGGCTACGCGAGCTCGCTAACCCTCTCACTGCTGATTCAGCATGCATGTTTGTATATTCTTTCAGCTGGCTGGCTATATTTTTTTTTTCCTTTTGAGGATCCTGACTGGCTATATTGAAGGGAGAAATCCACGCGATCAGGCGTGTGACGCGGCGATTTTTTTTCAACACGGTATGAGCTCGAAGGCTCCGGGTGGTTCATTAACGAAAATTCTAGACTAACGGAGTAACACGGGCGTTTTACACGGTCCCTTCGTTAATTAATCTTCATCGCCCCCTGATTTTCAGGGGGTGTGGGCTCCTCATCCCCTTCCAATCAAGTTATCCCAGCTAAGCATCCTGTAAATGTTAGTAAAAATCATCCCGTGCGTGTAGCATTGCTCATTAATTGTAGTGCAGAAGTCATGTAAATTGCAATCAGACAAAGCTTCACGGGCTGCGATACACGTCTTGATGGCTCTGCTCTCTCCTCTCGCTCCCTCCCTCCCGGCGTCGTCGCTCCCTTCCCTCGGCCCTTCTTCCCTCGCCCCCTGTTCTCCGACGGCGTTCTGGGCCATGCTTCCCCTTTCCCCCCTGCGTCTGGATGCTCCTATCCCGCTCGCTCGGCGGTGGGGCGCTCTCCGGTGGCTCCGCCGTCTCCGCTGGGCTCCCACTTCTGGGCTCTCGCCCTCGATGGGGACGGCTCGTCGGATGAAGCTCCATCTCCGCGCCCTTCCACCTCTCGGTCGGGGCGGGCCCCGGCTCCTGCAGCTGCTCCGTGCCTCCGCAAGTTCGCTCCGGGGGGCCGGGGACGGCCGGTGCCGTCGCCGCCGTCTGTTGATGGCTGGTTTCGGGTGTCCCATCGCTGTCGCAAATCTGGTAAGGTCTTGTAAGTGCATCTAGTGCCACCCCTAGTTGGTTTTGGAGTATTGACGACAAAGTTGATTGAGGGACTAATGCGTTTGTGAGAATTGCAGGATAACGCAGGTAGTGTCCCTCATTGATTCGGTTTACCTACCGGAGATGACCCCTAAAAATGTATGAAGACATTGAAGACAATGGTGGTATGAGAAGATATTCATATTAAAGACTATGACATGAGCGGACATTGTGTGAAGACTTTGGGCCTTGAAGACGTGTGGTTTTGTTGTTTCCTTTTCTTCTTTGTTGAGTCATAGGAACCACCGTCTTGTTAAGTGGGGTCCAAGTGAACTAAGTCGAGTGGTCAAGTGATGCTCAACTCAAATCCTATGTCTTGAGCGAAGACAATGAGAGCAAACCTTATCCAGAGTGGATGAGTCGACTTTACTTGTAGCCCAAGTAAAGTTGCGGCGTGTGTTTGAAATCGACCGTTGGAACACGTGTCGGTTCCTTACTTACCGAGGTCATTTTGGACAAATCAGATTTGGGTTGCCTAGTGGCTATAAATAGCCCACCCCTACACCATAAATTGGTGGCTGCTCGAGTTTGTGCACGGCTTTTGTCGTTTGAGAGCAACCCACCTCGAAGCATTGAGAGAGAAATCTTTGCGAGGACAAAGCCCAAACACCCGAGCCAAAGAGTGTTAGGCATCATCAAGTCTTTACATGCTGTGACTTGAAGACTTATTACAGTTGAGGATCTGTGAATCCTCCAAATTGTTAGGCGTCGCGTTCGAGCATCCAAGAGTCATTGTGGATTGCCGGTGAACGAAGTCTGTGAAGGTTTGGAAGTCTCCTTGAAGACTTACGAGTGATTGGGTGAGGACTGGGTGTCCTTAGCTCAAGGGAATAAGGTGAAGACACGGTCTTCGAGTTAAATCTCAGCCTCCCTAACGCACGTCACAGTTGTCACAACAACTGGAACTGGTCCAACAAATCCTGTGTCTTCAACAAGCGACTGGTTCTATCCCTTCCAACCTTATTTAAGTTTGTCTTCGTGAAGTCATTGTCTATCTGTGTATGTGTTTGACTTTATTGCTTGACTACTATTGTTGATTGGCTTCATACTATCTTCCATCTGATCCTACTACCTAGTCGCTATTAGTCCCAGACTTTACATCATTGCATATCTGTCTATGGCTTGCTTAGGGTAGTTTATCTTCCGCTGCATATCAATTAGGTCATTTCTGTTGTTTGTCTTCGAAACTTCCAAGTTTTGAAGACTTTCATAAAAATTGCCTATTCACCCCCCTCTAGTCGATAGTAGCACTTTCAATTGGTATCAGAGCAAGGTACTCCCTTGTTCTGTGTGATTCGGTTTAACCACCTGGAGTTTCACCTATGTCGACTGCAGGATTGAGGAACATATCGTGTCCCGCCTTTGACGGTCATGAGTATCCCCGATGGAAGGCCATGATGAAGAAGCTACTCATGTCCATGGATAGCGAACTGTGGACCGTCACTAAGATTGGACTCACTGATCTATGCAAGATGGCAGAGGCTGATGACATTCGCAAGTATACTCTATTGAACCTTACAGCGAAGGACGTCATCTGTTGTCATTTGTCCCGGAATCAGTTCAGGAATGTTATGCACCTCAATCACGCGAAGCTAATCTGGGACCGGCTTTCTGAGGTATATGAAGGTCATCGCACTCGTCATGATCCATGGTTTGAGGACTACAAGGAGTCTCTCAAGGAAATGACCTTTGCACCTTAATCATCATCATCCTCATCGTGCCACATGGCAAGGGGTGATAAGGTAACTGAGTGCTATCTCTCTGAATCTAGCGATGATGAATCAGGTGATGAATTTGGCCCCAGTTATGACAAGCTTGCTTCCCTTGCCACTAAACAACAAAGAATCTTGGAAAAGGTTCAAGACATGCTTAGCAAGAGCGATGATATGTTGGGTGAAGAAATGGATCGACCAAAAGCTTTGGTGATAGTCTTCAGAGACTTCATGCTAAGTTTGACGCCCTTCAAGATCAACATAATGCTCTCTTGTCTGATCATGAGAAGCTGTCTTCTGAATGTCTTCAAAGAAAGCTAGACCTTGAAAAGATAAGAGTGGATTATGAAGATCTTCAGAAGGAGCGAGATTCACTTCGTGCTCAACAGATCAGTTCTGCTCAGGAAGGCTTTGAACCACCATGTCTAAAATGCATTGAGCGTGATAATGCTACATCTATTGCTGAATGTTCCACTACTGCTACTGTTTCATTGTCTTCGCCTACTGATGTGGTCACTAACCCCTCTGCGGAGGATACCACTGCTGTTGCTAATGAAAATGCTATGTTGAAGACATTGCTTGAAACAGGATGTACAAAAGTTTGAAGGACATCGACTCTCTGCGATGTCCTCAAAAGCGATTCTCGAACCAAACCCTAGGAAGGAGGGTGTTGGGTTGAAAGGAAAATGAATGTTGATGGCTCGTCTCGAAGCCCGAAAGCGGTACCCCAAAACCACATGGGTTCTTTGCAAAGGAACCTTCATGATCCATACACATTATCCGGCTTTACCTGTGCTAATCCTATTATCATTGATGAATCCTTTGATGCAAACTATAAGCTGTTCAAAATCGAATGGTGAAGTGTTTGCGGTACATTGGTACTAATTGCGTGAATGGACCACCTATGAAGAAGATCTGGGTACCTAAGCGGTACATTGAGAATCTTCCCGTGAATGTCGTCATGACACCACCAAGGAAGAAGACAAACCCTGCACCAATAGCTTCATGTGGCCCAAAGGCTTCATACAGATCTGAGACTCGCATGAGTCACCCTAACGCCAATGTTTTGCGGAAATCATGCTCGGACTTATGAATATGGCGTGTATCTTGAACCGCTATGTTCATAGGACTAAGAACTTTTCTCGCTTATTCATATGAGTATCATTCATCTCCTGCAAGGCTATTTGCTAGGGCTTCAAAGCCAAAATTCTCGAGATCTTGCACTAAGACTCATTGCTTCTAAGCCACCATCAAGATGTGGGTGGCAAAGAAGAACTAACTCTCTTTTGCGTAAAACGGTCTCCATCCAGCAATCAATGGCGTCCGATACTATTGCTGGGGACCTAAACCTCATTAAGGACGCACGATAAAATGTCATTCTATATGCTTCACATCTGAATTTCTTATCACCATACTATGTCCTAACTTTGTTATAAGTCAGGATCGTCCCTATATGTGTCAAATGCATATGCTTCACAACACTTTTGTGAAGCCCATCCTCCTAATCGCATTTGTAGGGTACATCACCAAAAGCTTGAAATGGATTATGGACGGTGGATGCACAAATCATATGATTTGGTGATCAAGTCTTCTCATGGACTCAACC
This sequence comes from Aegilops speltoides, assembly GCA_021437245.1. Taxonomy (NCBI): domain Eukaryota; kingdom Viridiplantae; phylum Streptophyta; class Magnoliopsida; order Poales; family Poaceae; genus Aegilops; species Aegilops speltoides. The sequence continues at coordinate 87,219,704 of CM038145.1, read as the reverse complement.
TTACGTCCATCCGACAAGAGTCACATTACATTTGTTGACCTTTGGTAAAAGCAAGGTATTGGGTCTAGGTAGAGTTGCAATCTCAAAGGATCAACACATGGATAAAGTGATGCTTGTTGAATCCCTTGGTTTCAACTTAATGTCATCTCTCAATGCTTTGTGACTTGAACATGATTATGATATTTGGCAAATATCGTTGCCTTGTACTAATGGAATCTGACAAATCTCTAGTCTTTGAAGGGTATCGAAAAGATGATCTATACATGGTAGATTTCTCAATAGGTCCACACTTGTCAGATGTCTTCTCACAAAAGCTTGAATCTTGGCTCGCATCAAGGTCGGGACATGCCGGCATGAGAAACTTACACTCACTTGTCAAGAAGAAGCATGTCATTGGCATCGAGGATGTCAAGTTCAAGAAGGATCATCTGTGTGGTGCCTGTGAAGCTGGAAAGATGACAAGGGCAAAGCACCCCTCGAAGACAATCATGATAACATTTCAACCCTTCGAGTTGTTACACATGGACTTATTTGGACCTACTCACTACTCCACCCTCACAACAACTGCCTGTCTCTACGGCTTCATCATTGTTGATGACTACTCAACATACACATGGGTTCATATAATTCTTTACAAGACTGAAGTGCAAGATGTCTTCAGGCGCTTTGCAACTCGAGCAATGAACAATTATGGTATGAAGATCAAGCACATCAGAAGTGATAATGGCACTGAATTCAAGAACACTGGACTTGATCTATATCTGGATACAATGGGAATCACTCATGAGTTCTCTGCTCCATACACACCTCAAAGAAATGGCATTGTTGAGCGCAAAAGCAGAACCCTCATTGAGATGGCTCGAACAATGCTAGATGAGTACAAGACACCAAGAAAGTTCGGCCTCAAGCTATTGATACAAGATGTCACATCATCAACCATGTGTACATCCATAAGCTTCAACAAAACATCGTATGAGCTCCTTCTCGGCAAGAAGCCAAACGTCGCCATTTTGAGTATTCGAGCTAGATGTTTGGATAAAGGATCCCCATCACAAGTCAAAATTTGCACCTAAGGCTCACGAAGGCTTCATGCTTGGCTATGGAAAGGATTCACACTCCTACAGAGTCTTCAACCTTTATCTATACAAAATCGTTGAAATTGTGGATGTGAAATTTGATGAAACCAATGGTTCACAGAGAGAGATTCTGCCAAGTACACTGGATGAAGCTCCTTCAAACGAGGCAATCAAGCTGATGGGAACTGGTGAAATCATGCCCTCTGAAGCACAGCCTGAAGAGGAACTTATCATCTCTGCACCAAATCAACCTGAAGACAGTGCTCAGATCGAAGACAATCCGTCCAATGATGACAATGATCAGCCAGAGCAAAATCTTCGTCCTGTTCATCCTCGTGTTGCAAATGAAGTTCAAATAGAGAAGATAATTGACAGCATCAATGCACCTGGTCCGCTCACTCGATCAAGAGCAACACAGCTAGCAAACTTCTGTGGGCACTTTTCATTTGTGTCTATATCGAAACCCAAGAAAGTTCTCAAGCTTTTATGGAACCAGAATGGATTCAAGCCATGCAAGAAGAACTTCAACAGTTCAAGCTGAATAATGTTTGGGAACTTGTCAAGCGACCTGACCCTCGCAAGCATAACATTATTGGAACAAAGTGAATATATCAAAACAAGCAAGATGAGCATGGTCAAGTCGTCAGAAACAAAGCACGTCTTGTGGCTCAAGGATATACTCAAGTTGAAGGAATTGACTTTGATGAAACATTTGCTCCTGTTGCTAGGCTTGAAGCTATTCGCATACTACTAGCCTACGCAAATTATCACAACATCTTGCTATATCAAATGGATGTAAAGAGCGCATTTCTCAATGGCAAGATTGAAGAAGAAGTATATGTCGCACAACCACCTAGCTTTGAAGATCCAAAACATCCTGATATGGTGTACAAGCTAAACAAAGCACTATATGGCCTCAAACAAGCTCCTCGTGCCTGGTATGATACAATCAAAGACTTCCTGAAGAGCAAAGGCTTCAAACCTGGATCCCTCGATCCCACACTCTTCACGAAGACATATGATGGTGAACTCTTTGTGTGCCAAATATGTGGATGACATAATCTTCGGCTGCACCAACCAGAAGTACAGTGATGAGTTTGGGTACATAATGCAAGAACAATATCAAATGTCCATGATGGGTGAGCTGAAGTTCTTCCTTAGTCTTCAAATTCGTCAGCAAAGAAATGGCATCTTCATATCTCAAGAAAAATACCTCAAAGATTGTCTGAAGAAGTTTGGAATGGAAGACTGCAAAGGCTACACGACGCCAATGCCAGCCAAACACCATCTTGGTCCCGACGACAATGGTAAAGAGTTCGATCAAAAGGTATACCGCTCCATAATTGGTTCTTTGCTTTATTTATGTGCATCTAGGCCAGATATTATGCTTAGTGTTTGCATGTGTGCTCGATTCCAAGCGGCACCAAAGGAATCGCATCACTTAGCTATGAAGCGAATTCTTCGATATTTGGCTTACACCCCAACACTCGGATTATGATATCCCAAGGGCTCAAAATTTGATTTGGTTGGATTCTCGGATGCTGATTATGCTGGTGACAAGGTGGATCGCAAGTCTACATCGGGCACATGTCATTTTTTGGTCGATCACTTGTCATTGGTCTTCAAAGAAGCGTAACGTGTATCACTCTCAAGCTGCTGAATCTGAATACATTGTTCTTTGGATCTGTTGTGCTCAGCTTCTATGGATGAAGCAAACTCTCAAGGACTATGGCATCAACCTGAAACAAGTACCTCTCTTCTGCGATAATGAAAGTGCCATCAAAATAGCCAATAATCCAGTCCAACACTCGAAGACAAAGCACATTGAAATTCGTCATCACTTTCTCAGAGATCATGTTATGAAGAAAGATATCGATATCATTCACGTCAACATCAAGAGCAATCGCGATATCTTCACAAAGCCCTTGGATGAGAAAAGGTTTTGCAAGTTACGGTGTGAGCTAAATATCTTGGAATCCTCTAATGTCCTGTGATCAGGCACACATCCTAACACTTATGTGTGTTGATGACTTAGATGTGCAACACACAAAGTAATGTATATCTTCAATCAATGAAGATTTACACTCTGAGTGTGAATACATTAGCATGGAATTTGACTTCGGAGCGCCACGATAATTGTGCGCCGTGTCTGGGTCTAATACTTCCTATACGGTGGGTAACGCCACCACCAACTTTCTCTGTTTGAAGTGTTTCACTCATGGCGTTATATTGCAATGACTTCGCATTTGGTTTGTCTTCAGTTTCAATTTGTCTTCATGACTTTCTGCACTATGATGATTTGATTGCTTTCTGATATATATATATACTAGTGTTCTGTCCTCTACAACATTCACTTATAGCTATGTCTTCAAGATTGGATCTTTTGAACTAAGTGAATGTGATCGGACCCCAACCTCTCTATGCTTCCTATCTCAAACTCTATCTGTCCAAATCATATGCATTCTATTGAAACTGTCGAATGTCTTCTCTGCGTCCTAGTCAGCAGAAGGCAAAGAAACAAACATTAAATCTGTTTTAAATGGCTTATCTTTATTGTTGAAATCCGGAGAAGCCAAAACAACTCTCCGACATGCCTGGCGGGCGTGGGAACGTGGGACAACCCTGAGTATGTTGCATGCTTGCCACGTGCCCCTCAGATGTGAACCGCCAGGGGCACCAGCGTAATTGCGCTGTGTCTCTCACCTACTTATAAATACTTGTCCCCTGCGGTAAACAAATCCTTCTTCCACCTCTCCACCTCCGTCAAAACCCTAGCGCCACCGCTAGCTCGTGATTTGACGCCCGGCGACAAGCGCTTAGCTGCCGTGACTTCTCCGACGCCGTCCTCACGCCGCCATGGACATCGTCCTCTCCGCCGTCGCCGTAGGTGTCCTCCGTCGCCAAGTTAGGGCACGGTGGGCTGAACTGCTCGGTCTCCTATTCTTCCCATCTAGCAGTTCTTCGTGCGGTAATTATAACTCTCTTTTTACCACCTTTTTGATCTTCAAGATTCATCCTGTTTACCAAAAGTAGTTTTTGCCTATTCAATGTTAGATCTATTCTGTCTGCATCTCATACTGCCTAGTCGATTCACTTAGATCTCCTATCTAGTTTGATTCCTCACTTGTACTTATTCACGGATTGGTACAAATCTGGAACCAACTCACCTATATAAGTGAATGTCTTCGCATCATGAGGTCAATGTCTTCAAACTGATTTATCTTCAAAATCTTTTGAGAATGCATATGACCTCTTCCCTTCCTCGCATCTCTAATGTCACACAGTACATGTCCATGGGAGAATCCTTGGTTCTCATAGTCTGCATTCGTTTGCAGAATACTTACAGCATCATATCAATTCTCCTGAAGCCAGTTCCTGCTTGACCAGCAAGCATAAGTCTCTAAAGCCTTTGAACGTATTGAAGCCATTCAGTTTGAAGTTCATGGCTACAGAAAAATCAGCAAGGAAGGGTGGCAGACAGCGCAGAGAAGGAACATCCAAAGATCTGCCTGATGATTTAGCAGAACTATACAAGACAGATCCTGAAGAGAACTATCATCAGAGAAAGACGTGAATCCAATAGATTCGACGCTATTGGGCTGAGGAGTGGTTCAAGTACAAGTTTGTGACGAAGGAATATGCAGAGAAGAATGCCATCAAGAGACCTTGGGGTGATATCCTCTATCGAGGCCTTCAACCCAAGACCAGAGCTGAAGCCATTGACCAAGGCTTCTATCCTTGCATGGTCCATGGACCACAGCCTGAGAACACAGATCCCACCTCACTACTATGGTGTCGTGATGACTCACTCTTCAAGCGCAACTACCAGTTTGTTGTGGCTTCGGCCAAGAAGAACAAGAAGTCCTTGGGCTTGGACTTCAACCCAGGTCCCTCTGCTCCTCGTGCTGACGGCTCCCGTGATGCTAATCCCAATGTCATCGGCCCCTTCTCCAACCTTGACGGCCTCATCACCTACATTGTGGTCCAAGGTGCGAGTAGATCATTCGACAATGATGCCGACTCGATGAAGCCCTGCTCCTCCTCCAAAGCCGCAGAAGCAAAAAGAAGACGAAGGCTTCAACATCACCGCACCTCCAAGACTTCTCTTGCGAATCCATCGCCATCGCACCTCCTCAAGGCAAGCAGTGCGGTCTGAAGATCAATCCCAGATTCCAAGAGAACGGAGAAGAAAAAGCAACTTGTCGACCATCCGATCAAAGAGCCTTGACTCTGCGCCATTCTGCGTGAAGAACCCATTGATCCGTCAAGTGATGAAGATCTTGCGATGATGCCCTTGAGCAGTGATCAAGAGCAAGGAAGAAGCGAAATCTTCAAGAACTTGCCTCTCTTTGATGTGGCCATCATCCACAATTTCATTGATGAGTGGTTCGACACCCCCAATGTCAGCTTTGAAGATTTACAGCTCCCGATCGGCCTCAGTGTCTCCTTCAATGGAGCCATTGCTTCTGAGCTAGCTCTCGCCGGTAGATCGTTGAGCTCAAGAACAAGATTGATTATGAGAAGGCTCAATTCAAGAAGCATGTGGCCAAGCTAAGTGTTCAAGACGTCCGCAACTTCAAAGTCATGCTCCATGAGCTTGAAGAAGCTTTTCTGAAGAAGCGTGAAGAATCCCAGGGCTCTCGAGAGCGCATGAAGATTTTGGTTGATAAGTGTGTGCTTGCCTACAATGAGGCTGAGAAGCGCAAGTCACTTGGCCGTCCTGGCATTGACCCCTGGATGGCTGCAAAGAAGAAGAAGAAGCACCGCTGAACAGCTGAACCTTCGCCAAGAAGCCCTCGCATTATCTTCCCAAGCAGCATGACTGCTCGAAGCCAAAGGTCACCAAAACCGCTTCAGAACAGAAGAATACGAGGGCTGCCGAGGCTGAAGCCAGAAAGAGAAAGAACACTGAAGCCTCCGATGCCGCTCCCTCCAAGAAGAAGCGCAAGACCAAGAAGACTAGGGCTGCTTCCATAGAGCCCTTAGTCGTTGAACCCATTTCCGTGGTTTGCCCAACGTCAGAACATCAAGAACGAAGGATGATAGTTCATGAGCCTGCTCCCACAGAGGCTCATGAAGTCAAGATATTCCAAAGAAATGAACCCACCGCTCTGAAGACATTGGTCATGATGACAATGTAGCTGATGATGAAGTTCTTCCTCAGATCGAACATGACGTGGTATCATCGCCTGTTCATACGAACAGCGAACTCATCAGCATTGGTCGTCCACTGACACCAATTGCTCAGGATGCCTCGTGGGCTGATCACCCACAACTCCAAGACTCCCCCAGTACTCCCCAACAACAACAACAAGCTACACCCAACGTGCAAGAAGAGGATGAAGACTATGAGGCCCAGCCAACTCCATCTCCTAAGGAGAAGCCAGCATTTCGCAGGCTTCGCAAAGGACAAAGGCCTCAAGTCCCTCTGTCGAGCGTTCCAGAAGGAGAAGTGCAACGTTCACCCGTTACACGCCAAGTATTTTCTGAACTCTGCTCCAACTGCGGAATGTCTTCGAGTCCAAGCACATGTTCTTTGAAGACATTCCGCTACATCACCAAGAAAATCAAGAAGAAGTACGTGTACCTACTCCCCTAGCAATTGAAGAAGAAGCAGGTTCTCGATGTGAACGTGCATGCGTCTCGACCCTCCCGCTCGTCAAGAGGAGGTTGACAATGTTGAGGCTGCCACCACTAACGCCAATGAAGCCAATGGCGTAGTCATGGCTGATGCTAATGTGGAGCTGCACCAACCAAAGGTGCTCGAAACCAATGAGGCCATCGAGCACAAAGCTTATGAGGCCCCTGCACTGAAACCAATGCGGTGCTGCGCAGAATCGAAGCTAATGAGACAACCGCTTCCGAAGCACCTATTGTGCAGCCTGACGCCTTAGCTGTTGCCCCTGCTCCTGTTCCGCCACCAAGGCCTCACACAATTGAGCAAGCATACAGTCATGGTCAGCTTACCACTATCCGATGGCCCATTCTGGTGCCTCCACCCTCTGCCTCAGGACCTCAATTTGACTATCATGTTGAGCATAGGCCTCAGGTCCAGAAGCCAAAGCCTAGGTTGCCAAGGTTTCCAGGTACTGCCAACTCACCAGGGTCCTTCAATGCTAATGGCTTCAAAAGCCACAATACCTTCTTTGACAGCGCCAAGAACCCCTACTCCAAGCCAAGGATATCATCAGATCGGTTCTGGAGCTATCAGCAGAGAAGCTATTACTCCTGCGTTCTATATGATCAAGGGCACATTTTCCCTCATATGCGCCTTGATACTGAAGCCATTGCTGGACTGCCTTGCTTAGAAGAAGCACTTGATTGCTTTTGTGATGCTGGTCTGCTTCACTTTGTGACAGATAAAGAACAATGGAATGAAGAGCTATTGCTCCAATTCTATGCTACGCTGCACATTCGCGGCTACTACAAAGACATCAAGACATGGGTTCTCGAGTGGATGACCGGAAATGTTCATCATGAAGCCAAAGCTATGGATATCATCGAGCTTACAGGGCTAGCCACTCTCGAGAACTCAGATGAGCTCGACCGCCGGCTACACCGAATGTCAGAGAGTGTATCTTCCATAAGCCGTAACCCAATATGAGCGGATGTTGAGCATGATGAAGCCCTTGCCATCGGACGTGAATATCCAACAGATTTCTTTGTTGAAGACCTTGAGTATCGCCTCGCACCATATATCATATCATCAGCGAACTCTATGGCTGTCAAAGGACATTCATCGTGCCAAGCTTGAAGGAGCTATGAAGACTTTGGTCTTCTATATTCTCAATGGCATCGCCTTCAACACTCGAGAATTCTTCATCGTGCAACTTGTCGCTTCCGCTCGACCTATTTGGTCCGAAGTTTTATGCTCCATGGGTCATGCGCCTCATCAAGCGACACTCATCTGTCAATTATCAGCCCTCTACTCGCAATCATATAATCTTTCTGCCAAAGGTTGATATGTCAGTTGATGCTATATACTCTGACCCTGCCAAGACGCCTCTTTGTCTTCCGAATGTCGAGCACCAAAGCTTCACTTAGCCTATTGAAGGTGTTCAAGCAGCAACACGAATCTATCCATTGGCTGGTAATACTCGTCTGCCTCATAGAGCGCCCACTGAAGCCACTGAAAGCACCATTGCACAAAGGCCTCGGAAGCGTTCTCGCGTTCTCAATGACCGAGAACTTCTTGTGGCCCTTCATCAGAAACATGATAAGCATCATTTCTGGCTCAAGAGACAGATGCAAAGCCTCTTGGTGGATGTCAATCGCTTTCGCAACCTTGCCACCAAGAATTCCTTTGTTGCTCATGAAACTTGCCGGCGATCATGGAAGAGTTTGACCACCCAAGGTCAAGTCGATCTTCAAGACGATGGCTTCAATGAAAGATTCCAGTTTGACTCCACTCCTCCATGGACTGCTGTCTTACGTCGCACTCCATCTCTTGAAGACTCTGAATATTCTTCCTCCGCGGCAACGGTAAATGCCAGAGTGATCGATGATGAAGATGATGCTACTTCACCACCTCCTACTATCACAGACGACATCGCACTAAGTTCATCGCACCGCCAACCAACGCATTTACAACCTGCTGCTTCACCTACTCATGATGACGAGTAGATGCTCTATGTCTTCAAACCTTTTGGTCCTTCTTGACAAAAGGGGAGAAGCGTATGAGTTGATAGTCTTCAAGCGGGTTCATATGGGCGGTTGCATTATATTTTGTCGTGCTTACAACTCTTGCGTTTTGAAACGTTTGGTTCTTTGAGTTGTAACACCTAAATTTGATGGTCGTCTGCTACTTCTGCTACTTATTTGCTTTACTATGATGTGATGATAAATTCCGCATGTGCGATGATAACTTCCACACTTAGATCATTCTGCAGACGTCCATTTTTCATTATGCATGTCATTCTACTTGCTATATCATTTCATGCATGATGAATTATCTGTTGGAGAACGTAGCAGAAATTCAAAATTTTCCTATGTGTCACCAAGATCTATCTATGGAGAAACCAGCAATGAGGGGAAGGAGAGTGCATCTACATACCCTTGTAGATCGCTAAGCGAAGCGCTCAAGAGAACGGGGTTGAAGGAGTCGTGATTGCCGTGATCCAAATCACCGGAGATCCTAGTGCCGAACGGACGGCACCTCCGCGTTCAACACACGTACAGCCCGGTGACGTCTCCCATGCCTTGATCCAGCAAGGAGAGAGGGAGAAGTTGAGGAAGACTCCGTCCAGCAGCAGCACAATGGCGTGGTGGTGGTGGAGGAGCGTGGCAATCCTGCAGGGCTTCGCCAAGCACCACGGGAGAGGAGGAGTACTTGGGAGAGAGGAGGGCTGCGCCAGAACTTGTGGTGCGGCTACCCTCCCACCCCCACATATATATAGGGGCAAGGGAGAGGGGGGTCGGCCCCCTAAGATCCAATCTGAGGAGGGGGCGGTGGCCAAGGGGGGGAGGAGTGCCTCCCAAGTCAAGTGGAGGCCCTCCCCCTTAGGGTTTTCCCTCTCCCATGCGCATGGGGCTTGGGGGGGGGGGGCTGGTGCCCCTGGCCCATTAAGGCTAGGGCGCCCCCTACAGCCCATGCTACTGTATTGGACGTGGTGGAACAATTTCTGGACCTCCGGACCCCTCCAGAATCCTTCGGAACCTTTTGGAAGCTTCCGGGTACAATACCGAAAAAACCCGAACTTTTTCCGAAACCCGAACAACAACTTTCCATATATAAATCTTTACCTCCGGACCATTCCAGAACTCCTCGTGACGTCCGGGATCTCATCCGGGACTCCGAACAACATTCGGTAACTGTTGTGGATTTGTCACGGCAGATGTCCTAGTGAAAGGACTTAGTCGTGGAGCCATCGCTACGAGTTTACTTGAAGGGGTTAAAGCGGACACAAAGACACGAGGGTTTATACTAGTTCGGCCCCTTCGATGAAGGTAAAAGCCTACGTCTAGTTGTGATGGAATTGATGTAGTCTCGATGGCTAGGGAGCAAACAAGCTTCGCCTAGGCTCGAGTTGTGGTTGTCTGTCTTGAACCGCCGCCGGGTCGTCCCCTTATATACACGGGTGACGCCTGTCGTTCCATAGAGCCCCAACCGGTTCATACTCGTATCCCGGTCGGTGTCTCTCTATTCGTAACTTATAATACAAGTTATACATCAGGCCGGTTTACGGCTACAGATTCTAAACCGACTATAGGCCTTGGGCCTTCATCTGCTTATACCACTAATGAAGTTAACCCGGCCCAAGCAGGCCGGTTTACGCCTAGTGGTAATATCCCCAACATTAGGCCCCAAATTGATTTGAACTGGTTCATGTCAATCCTTCAACAAATCTTGTGTGTTGGACATCTTCGGGTAATTGGTAAACCGCCATGTCGTCATCATTTCTGGTTGCTGTAAACCGGCATGACGTCATCATGAAATTTGTCATTTATAACGCCCTCTTTTAATAATAGCTCCTGGATCCGCGCGCTTGACCTAGCTCTGTTGCCTTATAAATAAGACCAAAGGGTCATTTCTTTTCCTCTCCCTTCGTCCCTTCTTCTTCGTCTTCCTCGCGTCGCCCGCCTTGGAGCTCCGCCACCGCCGTCGACCTCTGCCTCGTCTTGGGCCGCTGCATCAACCTGAACGTACCAGAGCATTGCGGCATCTTTCCGCATCTTCTCCATTCCCGGTAAGCTTTCTCCTCTTCTTGACCTAGATCTGTTCTTAGGGTTCCATGTTCGTGGCTTTGTGTTAAATCAAGTGCTCATACCTGTTTTCTGACCTTGAACGAATCTGTGAATCCCTGCTGCGTTTAGTAGTAGTCTTTAAGCACCCGCCTATAGTTTCTCATCCAAGTCCATAGATCTCTCGCACATACCCGCTCAATGGTTCACTGCATTTACGCCTTACTCTTCGAATATTTTACATTTTTGTGAGCTCATTTGAGATCCGCTGGTGTGATAAGATCTTGTGAAACTTGTTTCGCATACCTAGTTACCCATAGCTTCAATTGCTTCCGATGCTTAGGTCAGCGGTTTAACTTATCATAGAAAAAGTTACTAAACCGTATATACCATTAGTCCCTCTGTTGAACCTCCGTAATCCACATGATGCCGCATTGTAGAAGACCGGTTTATAGGTACCGCCTCCGGTTTATCGTAGTTTAGATCAACGCCTTCTTTTATCCAGCTTGTTCTTGAACAGGATCACCTATTTCTTGTAGATCTCGCCATGGCCAAACAAGTGTATGAGTGCAACTGGGTCCCTTCTCGCGTCACCGAATCACAGTTGGACGATCTAGTCTTGATCGACGCCTTAGACAGTAAAGATACGATCCACTGGAGGGTTCCTGGAGATGAATGTCCTCCCACACCCCAGGAAGGAGAGGTTGTGGTCTTCGCAGATCACTTGGCCTGGGGCTTCAAACCGCCCGGTTCTAAATTTTACCGGGATGTGTTAGCCAATTTTCAGCTCCGTCCACAGGATATTGGCCCCAACTCTGTTACCAATCTATGTCATTTTCAAGTACTTTCTGAGGTATACCTTCAAGAGGAGCCTTCGGTCGAGTTGTTTAGAGACCTCTTCCATTTAAACCGCCGTACTGAATTTACCGACGGTCCCAATACTGAATTGGGCAGTATGGCCATTCAGAAGAGGAAGGAGATTACTTATCCCCACGTCAAACTCCATACTCACCCCAAGGAGTGGAATGCAACTTGGTTTTATTGCAAGGATACCTCCCCTGACAATGAAAATCCCTTGCCTGGCTTCCGTCCGGAACGGCTCAGCAACACTCACCCTTTTGCACAAAGACTAAGCGCCAAAGAGAGAAGTAAATATGCTCATAGCAATACCCAAGCTCCGGGCCTTTATGGCCAACAGTTTAACAGAATAGACCTTGCATGTTTGTTGGATATCATGGAGCATATTGCCTCGAGCCGCGCCCGGTTTGATGTGCAAGTATCTTTGTAGCGTCGATGACCCACTCCGACACATTAAAATCCAACTCTCCGATGATGAAGTCACAGATTCTGTAAAGAAGATGTTGAATGAACCGGAGCACCTCTATGCTCAAACCGGTCTTCCTCCTTACTGCACCACCAACAAACCGCCAGGTGATAAGATTTTAGTTGCTCTCTTGTTGAACTCATTGCTGCTTTACTTTACATCGACATTTAATTATCACGATCCGGGTGATGATCCGCTTTGGAGCAAAAACTTTCACAAGATAAAACGGAGAAGGCAGGGCGGCCAACCCGGCCCAAGACCAAGGTTACTAAGAAACCAGCTCACAAGGGAAAAACCACCACTTCATCTGATCCAGCTATTGATGATGATGTGGGTAACCCGGATTTTGAGGTAGAACTTGATTCACTTGGCTTACTTTTTACATGCCTTATTGATGATGATGCTTGTCGGACGACGCTGAAGCCAAAGAATGCGGGATTCGTTGAGGTAACTATTCTCTCTTCGATTCGTAAATCTTGCCTTTGCCAAAATTTCGCCAGCAACCCGGAAAGTTAAATTTTCTCATCCTCTTGCTTATTTGGATCCCAAATTTCTTATGAAGACTCAACAACATGAAGCTCGCCGACAACCCGGCCGACAAGGGCTGTAGTTACCTTTGCCGGTTTACCAAACAGCCCGGTTCGAAAACGCCATCCGAGGTCTCCGACCTTTTATTGATTTAAATCCTAAAGCGGGTTTCTTCCACAACCTCTTAATCCATCCGACTCCGATTATCGGTCACTTCTCATTCATCTTCGGTGAATCGTCGGCTACTCAGCTACCACCATTGAAAATAGTTCTTTGGGTAAGCTAAACCAACATATGCTTCCAAATCTAATGTAATGGCTTATGCTTTTCCTTGACTCTTTGTTTTTCTTTCAGGGCCAAACCGAAACCAAGCAAGAAGGCCCGCTTGGATAAAGCGGCTGAAGAAGACGTAGCCCCAAATCATGACAAAGCGCCAGATCTTGAAGAGTTTGCTCCTGAAGATATTCCCAATGATCCTCCTTTGCAAAATGATGTCATTCCCGAAGAAAGGCCTGTTAACACTTCAGTCTCTGCCGATCCGCCTGCCAACTCCGCCCGGATTGAAAAATCCAACAGTCCTGCTGACAAACCGGCCGCACCAACACAAACCGGCGAGTCCAAAGATGATGACGTTGTGATTACCGGTGTGGGCCGCTTTGAACCCGGGAATCCTGTCACCTTAACCAAGCATACCATAAAAGAGGATTTTTCCGCTCTGAACAAAGGAAAATGGGATGTTGAATCGAGACATATGCTGCTCGAGTGCCCAAGATCTTCATTCCGCTATTTAAACCGGCTTTATAATAGCCGTGATCGTGAACTCTGGTCCGTGAAGATGATGAGGATAAATTTGAGGTAACTTCTTTACTTTACGCCATTGTGTCAATCCTCGTAGCCCCCAAGGGTCGGTTTGTAACCTTTAGTCAAACCGGGACTTGAATACGATCCTCAACACTTTGAAATCCATCAATATAACCCCCAAGGACCGGTTTAACGTAGCATAAGTAAACCGGGGCTCCAATAGAAAACTGTCCTTAGAACATAATTTGATCAAATAGGCATTAGCCCCCAAGTGCCAAGTTGAATACTTGTATTGAGCTTGGGACTTTGCAATCTAGTAATATATATAAAAATTGAAGGTGCATTAGCCCCCAAGTATCAGGCATATAACTTTGTTATGTGGTTGATACTTCAATTTCTTGAACCGCTTGTTGAAAGCTAAACACCGTTTGTATGCAGGCTGAGGTGAGAAGCAAGGAGGACCGGATTGCCGATTTGCAGGAGGTCTTGAAAACCCAACAGGCCGAAACAGACAAGGCCAAGGAAGTATTAACCAAATACTTTGAACACCATCGAACAGTGAAGGAAAGCTTCAAGAAAGAGTGGGCTGATTGGGCCACTGAGAAGGCCGCTTTAACCAAAAGAGCGGAAAATGCTGAAGCTGCCCTTAAACCGGTGGTGGATGAACTTACGGCCGTAAAGCGGCAAATACACTCCATGACCGCTGCGATCTTTGGTAAGCCCCTTTTAACTTCGTGATAATTTGAACTCGCTGTAGTATAAATCCGGTTTGAGACCGTCCCTATATTGTTGTAGGCACACGATCGGGCACTTAGGAAACGATGTGCGAAGAAACGAAGGCTGCCTACACCTTAGTAGAACAATTATATACCGGAGCCCAGCGGATCATCACCACAGCCTCTCATAACAACTCGGCACCTTCTTTAATCCAGACACTCAACAGGTTGTCGATGCTTCGCTCGGATTGAGGAGCTGAAAAAATCCGCCGAACCGGAGCTATTAACGCCTTGATCCGTGCCAAGGCATGGGTGCGGACTTTGACCTGTGGAAGCAGCTCAAGGCTATCCCAGCGTGAAGGAAGATGGCTCAATTTAACGAAGAGGATTTAAGGGCAATAAACCGTGCGGTCGCCCTCGGCTTGTCGGCTAGTCAAGAGCGGACTTGACGATTATCAAGCACAATACAATGACCGAACAAGCGAGTGCTTGCCCCAACTCTTGAAGCGGAGAATCTGATCCCTCCAATCCGTAAGCACACTTACGATCCTGATATTGAACCGTCTTCCCTGATCCATAAAGAGGCTGTTTTCCAAGCTTTAATGGGAATCGACTGGACCACTGTTGATTTCCAGCCAATGGGTAGAGACGAGAAAGCTGAAGCGGCGGATGATGAGGAGCAGGCTTGAACCGGAAGCCGGTTTGGATAGCTGTCTTTGGCATCTTTCCAAAAGAACAATGATCTTATTTGGGCACCGTGTGCCTTGTAATAGAATAGTTAATACTACGCCTTGAATATGCCTTCGTGCATAAGTACTGAAGCTTTTGTTTGAAAAACTTCAATTCATATTTCCTGCAATCAGAAAAATTTGAACTTCGGTGGCGGTTATACCGCCAGCCGGTTTATGATCTTGATATGTGTATCAGTAATGTAACAAATAGGTGATACAGATATACCTGCCATGTTTGGGCATGAAGCTGGCTTAGCCAAGCTTGAAGCGGCGGTTTTACAAACCATTACCGTCAATAAGGGGGGAGAAAACAGCTCCCGTATAAACCGTACCGAATCAATACAAGCCCCCTTGTTACTCCATGATGTTAACAGGAAAAGGTGAACCGGGCATACTTCTCCGGATTAAAGGGGAATCAAATCCATCGACTGAACCGGAAAAAAGTGTTTGTTGACATAAAAGAAATCCAACAAAAATAAAGAACAAACAAGCCATGAAAATAACATGGAAGCAAAGGCAATGATAAAAACCATTTGCAAAAATATGCTATACTGAGCTGATCAGATGGTGTTGCCATGGTCGGACAGGACCAAGCCCCCAATAGGTGTGGCGAAGGTTCAAGTCAGCCAGGTCCCCAAATGATTCGTGTCATATATGCCAAATCAAGAGGCGTGGCAATGGTTCGGGTTCAACCAAGCCCCCAAGTGATTTCGTGGCCTTAGGCCGATCAAGAGGCGTGACTGGTTCAGACTTGACCATGTCCCCAAGTGATCTGGTGGCTGTCGCCTATCAAGAGGTGTCGCGTTGGTTCGGACACGACCAAGGCCCCAAGTGATATATAAAAAGCAAATGTCAAGGGTAAACCAGAGGTCGCTTTAAAAAGAGCCACTCCATGTAACCACGCATGATAAGAAAGACAGAGACCCCGCTTTAGCCGAGGCTCGGTTTTATTATATCAAAGATAATATATACACTGTCATGATATGTACATAGATAGAGCCAATGGCTCAAGTGTAGTAAGGCCGAAGATGAGCTATGTTCCACGGCCTGTTGGTCTCCTCCTCGACGTGCGTGAGTCTTTATGCTCTCGAATATCAATCGATAGTACGCGACCCGTTGTTCGATTCTTGTCGACCACGAAAGGCCCCTCCTGTGGTGGGGATAACTTGTGCATATCCGTCTGGGTCTTGGATGAGTCGAAGCACCAAATCACCTTCTTGAAAAGTTCGGTTCTAACCCGGCGATCGTGATAGCGACAAAGATCTTGTTTGGTAAATCGCGAACGGGCAGCCGCTATATCGCTCCTCGTCCAATAGGTCCAAAGCGCCTTGCCGTCTGTGTCTCATTGTCCGCTTCAACATAAGCTGCCACACGAGGCGAATCGTCTTGGATATCACTAGGAGAACTGCCTCGCTCCATAGACCATGAAAAATGGTGTGTATCCTGTGGACCGGTTTGGCGTAGTATTGATACTCCATAGCACAGACGGTAGCTCTTCAACCCAACATCCTGGTGTTCTCTGCAATGGGACCATAAGCCGGGGTTTGATGCCTCGCAAGATCTCTTGATTAGCTCGTTCTGCTTGTCCATTGGACTGGGGGTGTGCCACTGATGACACGTCAAGTCGGATGTGCTCATGTTCACAGAACTCCTTCATAGCACCCTTGGATAAATTGGTGCCATTGTCAGTAATGATACTGTGTGGAAAGCCAAACCGGAAAATCACCTTTTTGATGAACTGCACCGCTGTTGCTGCATCACACTTGCCGACAGTGCTCGCTTCAACCCACTTGGTAAATTTGTCAACTGCCACCAAAAGGTGGGTTTTCTTATCCTTGGATCTTTTAAAAGGTCCGACCATATCCAGCCCCCAAGTTGCAAACGGCCACGTTATTGGAATCATCCTCAATTCTTGAGCTGGCACATGAGCACGCCTTGAAAATTTCTGACATCCATCACACCGTTTAACCAAGTCCTCCGCATCGGCATGCGCCATCAACCAAGAAAACCGTGATTTAAACGCCTTTGCCACGAGAGACTTTGAATGGCGTGGTGTCCATAATCCCTTCATGGATTTCTCTTAAGATTTCACAGCCTTCCTCGGAGAAACACAACGTTGAAGCGCTACGATACCTTCGCAATGATGCAATTCACCATTGACAATCGTCATAGACTTGGATCGCGGACTATCTGCTGGCTAGAATCTCATCCTCCGTAACTCCCCGGTTCATGTACATAAGATAAGGAACTGTCCAATCCGGAATAGCATGCAAGTGCTGCCACCAATTGAGCCTCCGGATCGAATAGCCAAATCCGCTTCACACAGGAGCTGGACCGACGGGTTGTGCAACACGTCGAGAAAAGACATTAGGCGGGACGGTTTGCGCCGAGAACCCAACCGCTTAAAGCGTCCGCCGCTTCATTCTTCCGACGGTCCACATGATCCACTTGATAACCCTTAAAGCAACCCACAATATTATCCACCTCCCGACGATATGCAGCCATGAGCGGGTCTTTAGAATCCCAAGTACCAGACACCTGTTGAGCTACGAGGTCCGAGTCACCGAAGCACTTAACCCGGCTTAAGTTCATCTCTTTAGCCATCCAGAGACCATGGAGCAAGGCTTTGTACTCAGCTGCATTATTAGTACAAGGGAACATTAAGCGGAGAACATAACAAAACTTATCACCTCGTGGGGAAGTTAATACGACTCCAGCCCCCGAGCCTTCCAATTGTCTAGATCCATCAAAATGAATCGTCCAATATGTGTGATCCAGCTTCTCCTCTGGTGCTTGTAACTCCGTCCAATCATTGATAAAATCAACAAGTGCTTGAGACTTCACCGCCGTCCGGGGTACATACTTCAGTCCGTGTGGCCCAAGCTCTATGGCCCACTTGGCAATCCGCCGATTGCCTCCGGTTCAGTATGATATCACCCAAAGGAGCTGAATCGACCATTTGTGATGGGGTGCCCTTGAAAATACTGCTTCAACTTCCGATCGCCATGAAAACACCATAGACCAGCTTACGCCAATGCGGATACCTTTGCTTGGATTCAATAAGCACCTCATCGATATAATAAACCGCCGCGAACCGATATTCCTTTCTCGCCTCCTTGCGTTCCACCACAATAGCCACGCTAACTGCCCGAGCATTGGCCGCTACGTATAATAATAGTGCCTCCTTGTCGATCGGGGCTGCAAGAACAGACAGATTGGCTAATTGCCGCTTCACCTCTGCGCCGCTGCCCCCTGTCCTGTGCATTAGTGTTGGCCACAAAGTCCATGCTGCATCCGCCTTGCGCTTGCCTCCGTTTCCATGACCCGCCGGTTTGTACTGCTGCTGTTAGGAGTTGCTATTCTTCCTTCCCTTCCCTGCTTCATCATCATCAATCTCGGGATCCTTGGTACTGTTCGAATCAGCATACTTCACTAAAGCGGCCATGAGGGTTCCCATGTCATTACAAAACCGCTTCATGCGTCCCAATTTTAATTTTAAAGGCTCAAACCGGCAGTTGCCTTCCAGGGTTAAGATCACAGAGTCAGCATTAATCCCGCCGACGAGTGCAAAATTTCGGCTTGGCGCGCCCAATGGGTCGTTGATTCTCCTTCCTCCGGACACAAGCCGCCAGGTCTACTATGGACTTGGGCTGCTTACGTGTATCCTTGAAATTTCGATAAACCGGCTCCATAATCGGGCCCATGAGTCGACAGAATTAGGCGGTAGGCTCTTCAACCAAGTACGAGCCGTGCCTTCAAGCATCATGGTGAAGTATTTTGCACACGCGGTCTCATCCACGTCTAGCATCTCCATGGTCATCTCATAACTCTCTACCCACGCTTCAGGGGATAAATCAGCGGTGTAATTCGGCACTTTGCGCGGACCCTTGAAATCTTTGGGCAGGCGCACATTGCGTAAAGTGGGGATTAAACAAGGCACTCCCAAAGCGGATGCGACTCCTGGTCCGGCGAAGGTGGTAGGGTGAACCGGTGTAAGTTGACCCGCATCATCCTGTGCTGCTAACTCGGCCTCCCTTCGTGCCCGGGCCCGGTCCACCACATCTTGAGCATCGCGAACACCACCTGCCGGGTTATTGCCACGGGCCGCTTCACGGCCTCGCGCATTGCTCGATATGGCATGTTCATCTATGCGCCTGCTGTAGCTCCGGCTTGGATGGGGCGTAGAGTGAATCCAATCACGGCTGTACGAATATGCTTCCTGCTGAATCAGCGCGGTCCGGAGAAGCTCCTTAACCCGGCGCGTCTCTATCGCTTGGGGAGAGTCCCCTTCGACTGGGATAGCCTCTAATCACGCGGCGGCTGCAACAAGGTTGTCCATAGGATTCGAATAATGACCCGGGGGCGTCTGGACCGGCGGAGGGACCACAATGTTCTGTTGAGGAGGCTCCATCAGGCGGGGCTGGACCGTCGCTCCTGGCTCTGGTGCCTCGATCCGGTTTGCCTCCAGGTGCTGCAGCGGATTACTGGGTCCAGCTCCTGGAGTGTGAAAGAGATTTCGGGGATCAAACCCTAACGGCAGGCATGATCTGTGCTTCCGCCTTAAGACCTCCTGTGATGCGTTACGGTCAAGCATGAGTTTGTAGGCTGGCGGCCCAAAGGCCGCTCTGCCGCCATCCTGTCTTTTTTCGCTGCCAGATCCGCTTTAGCTTGCACGATCTGCTCTCTCACCTTTGCAATCTCGCATTATGGGCCTCTGATCCGCCGGATTGTCCTCGCCATAAGCGTGGCTAGTGCATCAAACAGATCGAGATAGAACTTGAACCGCGGGCGACAAGGCCTCTCGCCCTGCTGCCGCCACGCCGCCGATCCGGATAGCATCGCTGCGGCGGTCGAAGAGTGATTCGCCGCTGTGTGCCGCCATGAATATTCCAACCGGTTGACCTAGCACGGGGGTCCGGAATCTCGTCGCCATCGGAACAACCCTAACCATATCGTCTTGCAACTGGTATAGCGATTCGGTCTCTCCAGTTGAAGATTCATCACCGGAATAGACGACGGTCTCGCTACCGTGTTCTGATCCGTCCTCACGCTCTCCTCCGTGGATGACTCCAACGAAGACACGCTTCTCGGCCGGTTTAGCCTGGGTAGATCTCGCACGCTGAGCCGTCTCGACGAGGTTGGTGCAGATGTTCGGCTCAGGCCCAGGCTCATCGATCTTGCCGATGAAAACGTGTATGCCACCAAAGGGGACCCGGTACCCGTACTCGATCGAATCGGCCTCGGGACCCCATCCTGCATCGTCGATGTAGATCCTGCCACGACGACTCTTGGTCATCCGCCCACAACATAGCCTTCGAGTCCCTTGAGCTTGCCCTCCAAGATCGTCCAAACCATCGTGCGATAGCCCCATGGTGGGCGCCAACTGTCGTGGATTTGTCACGGCAGATGTCCTAGTGAAAGGACTTAGTCGTGGAGCCATCGCTACGAGTTTACTTGAAGGGGTTAAAGCGGACACAAAGACACGAGGGTTTATACTAGTTCGGCCCCTTCGATGAAGGTAAAAGCCTACGTCTAGTTGTGATGGAATTGATGTAGTCTTGATGGCTAGGGAGCAAACAAGCTTTGCCTAGGCTCGAGTTGTGGTTGTCTGTCTTGAATCAGCGCCGGTCGTCCCTTTATATACACAGTGGCGCTTTGTCATTCCATAGAGCCCCAACCGTTCATACTGTATCCCGGTCGGTGTCTCTCTATTCCTAACTTACAATACAAGTTATACATCGTGCCGCTTTACTTGCCATGATTCTAAACCGACTATAGGCCTTGGGCCTTCATCTGCTTATACAACTAATGAAGTTAACCCGGCCCAAGCAGGCCGGTTTACGACTAGTGGTAATATCCCCAACAGTAACCACACACAAACTTCCTTTATAACCCTAGCGTCATCGAACCTTAAGTGTGTAGACCCTACGGGTTCGGGAGACATGTAGACATGACCGAGACGTTCTCCGGTCAATAACCAACAGCGGGATCTGGATACCCATGTTGGCTCCCACATGTTCCACGATGATCTGATCGGATGAACCACGATGTCAAGGACTCAGTCGATCCCGTATACAATTCCCTTTGTCTAACGGTATTGTACTTGCCCGAGATTCGATCGTCGGTATACCGATACCTTGTTCAATCTCGTTACGGCAAGTCTCTTTACTCATTCCGTAACACATCATCCGTGATCAACCCCTTGGTCACATTGTGCACATTATGATGATGTCCTACCGAGTGGGCCCAGAGATACCTCTCCGTTTACACGGAGTGACAAATCCCAGTCTCGATCCGTGTCAACCCAACAGACACTTTCGGAGATACCTGTAGTGCACCTTTATAGTCACCCAGTTACGTTGTGACGCTTGATACACCCAAAGTACTCCTACGGTATCCGGGAGTTACACGATCTCATGGTCTAAGGAAGAGATACTTGACATTGGAAAATCTCTAGCAAACGAACTACACGATCTTTGTGCTATGCTTAGGATTGGGTCTTGTCCATCACATCATTCTCCTAATGATGTGATCCCGTTATCAACGACATCCAATGTCCATAGCAGAAACCATGACTATCTGTTGATCACAACGAGCTAGTCAACTAGAGGCTCACTAGGGACATATTGTGGTCTATGTATTCACACGTGTATTACGATTTCCGGATAATACAATTATAGCATGAATAAAAGACAATTATCATGAACAAGGAAATATAATAATACTTTTATTATTGCCTCTAGGGCATATTTCCAACAGTCTCCCACTTGCACTAGAGTCAATAATCTAGTTCACATCGTCATGTGATTAACATTCACATGTCACATTGCCATGTGACCAACATCCAAAGAGTTTACTAGTGTCATTAAACTAGTTCACATCATCATGTGATTAAGACTCAATGAGTTCTGGGGTTTGATCATGTTTTGCTTGTGAGAGAGGTTTTAGTCAACGGGTCTGCAACTTTCAGATCTGTATGTACTTCGCAAATCTCTAGGTCATTCTGTAAATGCTGCTTCCACGCTCCACTTGGAGCTATTCCAAATGGTTGCTCCACTATACGTATCCGTTTTGCTACTCAGAGTCATTCGGATAGGTGTTAAAGCTTGCATCGACGTAACCCTTTACGCCAAACTCTTTATCACCTCCATAATTGAGAAACATGTCCTTATTTACTCCAAGGACAATTTTGATCATTGTCCAATGATCCATTCTCGGATCATTCTTGTACCCTTGACCGACTCATGGCAAGGCACACTTCCAAAGGCGGTACACAACATAGCATACCGTAGAGCCTACGTCTAAAGCATAGGGGCGACCTTCGTCCTTTCTCTCTTCTGCCGTGGTCGAGCTTTAAGTCTTAACTTCATACCTTACAACTCAGGCAAGAACTCCTTCTTTGACTGATCCATCTTGAACACCTTCAAGATCATGTCAAGGTATGTGCTCATTTTGAAAGTACCATTAAGCGTTTTGATCTATCCTTATAGATCTTGATGCTCAATGTTCAAGTAGCTTAATCCAGGTTTTCTATTGAAAAACACTTTTCAAATAACCCTATATGCTTTCCAAAAACTCTACATCATTTCTGATCAACAATATGTCAACAACATATACTCATCAGAAATTCTATAGTGCTCCCACTCACTTCTTTGGAGATACAAGTTTCTCATAAACTTTGTTTAAACCCAAAATCTTTGATCATCTCATCAAAGTGTATATTCTGACTCCGAGATGCTTGCTCCAGTCCAAGGAAGGATCGCTGGAGCTAGCATACCTTTTAGCATCCTTAGGATCGACAAAACCTTTATGATTGTATCACATACAACCTTTCCTTACGAAAACTGGTAAGGAAACTCGTTTTGACATCCATCTACCAGATTTCATAAATGCAGCTAATGCTAACATGATTCCGACAGACTTAAGCATCGCTACGGATGAGAAAATATCATCGTAGTCAACTCCTTGAACTTGTGAAAAACTCTTCGCCACAAGTCGAGCTTCATAGACGGTGACATTACCGTCCACGTCCGTCTTCTTCTTAAAGATCCATTTATCTCAATGGCTTGCCGATCATCGAGCAAGTCCACCAAAGTCCATGCTTTGTTCTGATACATGGATCCTATCTCGGATTTCATGGCTTCTAACCATTTGTCAGAATTTGGGCCCACCATCGCTTCTCCATAGCTCGTTCATTGTTGTCTAGCAACATGACCTTCAAGACAGGATTACTGTACCACTCTGAAGTAGTACGCATCCTTGTCACCCTACGAGGTACGGTAGTGACTTGATCCAAAACTTCATGATCACTATCATAAGCTTCCACTTCAATTGGTGTAGGCGCCACAGAACAACTTCCCGTGCCTCGCTACACACTTGTTGAAGTGACGGTTCAATAACCTCATCAAGTCTCTACCATGCTCCCACTCAACTTTCCGAGACAAACTTTTCCTCGAGAAAGGACCCGATTTAAGAAACAATCCCTATTGCTTTCGGATCTGAGTTAGGAGGTATACCCAACTGTTTTTGGGTCCTATGAAGATGCATTTTATGCGCTTTGGGTTTGAGCTTATCAACCTGAAAAATTTTCACATAAGCGTCGCAGCCCCAAACCTTTAAGAAATGACAGCTTAGGGTTCTCTAAACCATAGTTCATACGGTGTCATCTCAACGGAATTACGTGGTGCCCTATTTAAAGTGAATGTGGTTGTCTCTAATGCCTAACCCATGAACGATAGTGGTAATTTGATAAGAGACATCATGGTACACACCATATCCAATAGGGTGCAACTATGATGTTCGGACACACCATCAAACTATGGTGTTCCAGGCGGTATTAATTGTGAAACAATTTCCACAATGTCTAAATTATGTGCAAAGCTCAGAACTCAGATACTCATCTCTATGATCATATCATAGACATTTCATCTTCTTGTCACGATGATCTTCAACTTCACTCTGAAATTACTTGAACCATTCAATAATTCAGACTTGTGTTTCATCAAGTAAATATACTCTACATCTACTCGAATCATCTGTGAAGTAAGAACATAACGATATTCATCAAATGCCTCGGCACTCATTGGACTGCACACATCAAAATGTGTTACTTCCAACAAGTTGCTATCTTGTTCCATTTCTTGAAAAACGAGGCTTTTTAGTCATCTTGCCCATGTGGTATGATTTGCATATCTCAAGTGATTCAAAATCAAGTGAGTCCAAACGATCCATCTGTATGGAGTTTCTTCATGTGTATACACCAATAGACATGGTTCGCATGTCTCAAACCTTTCAAAACGAGTGAGTCCAGAGATCCATCAACATGGAGCTTCTTCATGCGTTTTACACCAATATGACTTACATGGCAGTGCCACAAGTAAGTGGTACTATCATTACTATCTTATATCTTTTGGCATGAAAATGTGTATCACTACGATCGAGATTCTATAAACCATTCCTTTAGGTGCAAGACTATTGAAGGTATTATTCAAATAAATGGAGTAACCATTATTCTCCTTAAATGAATAATCGTATTGTGATAGACATAATCCAATCATGTCTATGCTCAACGCAAACACCACATCTCGATGGTAGAGCGAGCGTTCGATGCTTGATCACATCAACCTTGGAAACACTTCCAACACATATCGTCAGCTCACCTTTAGCTAGTCTCCATTTATTCCGTAGCTTTTATTTCGAGTTACTAACACTTAGCAACCGAATCGGTATCTAATACCCTGGTGCTACTAGGAGTACTAGTAAAGTACACATTAACATAATGTATATCCAATATACTTCTATCGACCTTGCCAGCCTTCTCATCTATCAAGTATCTAGGTTAATTCCGCTCTAGTGACTATTCCCCTTATCACAGAAGCACTTAGTCTCGGGTTTGGGTTCAACCTTGGGTTTCTTCACTAGAGCAGCAGCTGATTTGCCGTTTCATGAAGTATCCCTTCTTGCCCTTGCCCTAGTGTTTTCACCAACCATCAACAATTGATGCTCCTTCTTGATTTCTACTTTCGCAGTGTCAAACATCGCGAATACCTCAAGGATCATCATATCTATCCCTGATATGTTATAGCTCATCACGAAGCTCTAGCAGCTTGGTGGCAATGACTTTGAAGAAACATCACTATCTCATCTGGAAGATCAACTCCCACTCAATTCAAGTGATTGTTGCACTCAGACAATCTGAGCACAAGCTCAACGATTGAGCTCTTCTCCCTTAGTTTGCAGGCTAAGAAAATTGTCGGAGGTCTTATACCTCTTGACGTGGGCACGAGCCTGAAATCCCAATTTCAGCCCTTGAAAACATCTCATATGTTCATGACGCTTTGAAACGTATTTGGTGCCTCAACTCTAAACCGCTTAAGCCGAACTATCACGTAGTTATCAAAACGTGTATGTCCGATGTTCGCAACATCCACAAACGACGTTTGGGGTTCAAAGACACCGAGGCGGTGCATTAAGGACATAAACTTTCTACTATCCGCATAATCACTCATCAACTTTCAACTATATTTTCTCTAGGAACATATCTAAACAAATGAGCTTTTACATAATTTGCAAAGATCTTTTGACTATGTTCAGATAATTAAGTTCATCTTATGAACTCCCACTCAGATAGACATCCCTCTGGTCATCTAAGTGATTACATGATCCGAGTCAACTAGGCCGTGTCCGATCATCACGTGAGACGGACTAGTCATCATCGATGAACATCTTCATGTTGATCGTATCTACTATATTACTCATGCTCGACCTTTCGGTCTCCGTGTTCGAGGCCATGTCCGTACATGCTAGGCTCGTCAAGTTAACCCTAAGTGTTTCGGCGTGTGTAAATCTGTCTTACACCCGTTGTATGTGAACGTAAGAATCCATCACACCCGATCATCACGTGGTGCTTAGAAGCGACGAACTTTAGCAACGGTGCACGCTTAGGGAGAACACTTCTTGAAATTTTGTAAGGATCATCTTATTTACTACCGTCGTTCTAAGTAAACAAGATGCATAAACATGGTAAACATCACATGCAATCAAATAGTGACATGATATGGCCAATATCATTTTGCTCCTTTTGATCTCCATCTTCGGGACTCCATGATCATCATCGTCACCGGCATGACACCATGATCTCCATCATCATGATCACCATCATCGTGTCTCCATGAAGTTGTCTCGCCAACTTATTACTTCTACTACTATGGCTACCGGTTAGCAATAAAGTAAAGTAATTACATGGCGTTGTTCAATGACACGTAGGTCACACAATAAATTAAGACAACTCCTATGGCTCCTGCCGGTTGTCATACACATCGACATGCAAGTCGTGATTCCTATTACAAGAACATGATCAATCTCATACATCACATATCATTCATCACATTCTTCTTGGCCATATCACATCACATAGCATATCCTGCAAAAACAAGTTAGACGTCCTCTAATTGTTGTTTGCATGTTTTACGTGGCTGCTATGGGTTTCTAGCAAGAACGTTTCTTACCTACACAACACCACAACATGATATGCCAATTGCTATTCACCCTTCATAAGGACCCTTTTCATCGAATCCGTTCTGACTAAAGTGGGAGAGACTGGCACCCGCTAGCCACCTTACGCACCAAGTGCATGTCAATCGGTGGAACCTGTCTCACGTAAGTGTACGTGTAAGGTCGGTCCGGGCCGCTTCATCCCACAATACCGTCGAAACAAGATTGGACTAGTAACGGTAAGCATATTGAACAAAATCAACGCCCACAACTACTTTGTGTTCTACTCGTGCAAAGAATCTACGCAATAGACCTGGCTCATGATGCCACTGTTGGGGAACGTAGTAGAAATTCAAAATTTTCCTATGTGTCACCAAGATCTATCTATGGAGAAACTAGCAACGAGGGGAAGGAGAGTGCATCTACATACCCTTGTAGATCGCTAAGCGGAAGCGTTCAAGAGAACGGGGTTGAAGGAGTCGTACTCGTCGTGATCCAAATCACCGGAGATCCTAGTGCCGAACGGACGGCACCTCCGCGTTCAACACACGTACAGCCCGGTGATGTATCCCACGCCTTGATCCAGCAAGGAGAGAGGGAGAAGTTGAGGAAGACTCCGTCCAGCAGCAGCACAACGGCGTCGTGGTGGTGGAGGAGCGTGGCAATCCTGCAGGGCTTCGCCAAGCACCGCGGGAGAGGAGGAGTACTTGGGAGAGAGGAGGGTTGCGCCAGAACTTGTGGTGCGGCTGCCTTCCCACCCCCCACATATATATAGGGGCAAGGGAGAGGGGGGCCGGCCCCCTCAGATCCAATCTGAGGAGGGGGTGGCGCCCAAGGGGGGGAAGAGTGCCTCCCAAGTCAAGTGGAGGCCCTCCCCCTTAGGGTTTTCCCTCTCCCATGCGCATGGGCCTTGGGGGGGCAGGTGCCCCTGGCCCATTAAGGCTAGGGCGCCCCCTACAGCCCATGCTACTGTATTGGACATGGTGGAACAATTTACGGACCTCCGGACCCCTCCGGAATCCTCCGGAACCTTCTGGAAGCTTCCTCGTACAATCTGAAAAAACCCGAACTTTTTCCTAACCCAACAACAACTTTCCATATATAAATCTTTACCTCCAGACCATTCCGGAACTCCTCGTGACGTCCGGGATCTCATCTGGGACTCCAAACAACATTCGGTAACCACATACAAACTTCCTTTATAACCCTAGCGTCATCGAACCTTAAGTGTGTAGACCCTACGGGTTCGGGAGACATGTAGACATGACCGAGACGTTCTCCGGTCAATAACCAACAGCGGGATCTGGATACCCATGTTGGCTCCCACATGTTCCACGATGATCTCATCGGATGAACCACGATGTCAAGGACTCAGTCGATCCCGTATACAATTCCCTTTGTCTAACGGTATTGTACTTGCCCGAGATTCGATCGTCGGTATACCGATACCTTGTTCAATCTCGTTACCGGCAAGTCTCTTTACTCATTCCGTAACACATCATCCCGTGATCAACCCCTTGGTCACATTGTGCACATTATGATGATGTCCTACCGAGTGGGCCCAGAGATACCTCTCCGTTTACACGGAGTGACAAATCCCAGTCTCGATCCGTGTCAACCCAATAGACACTTTCGGAGATACCTGTAGTGCACCTTTATAGTCACCCAGTTACGTTGTGACGTTTGATACACCCAAAGCACTCCTACGGTATCCGGGAGTTACACGATCTCATGGTCTAAGGAAGAGATACTTGACATTGGAAAAGCTCTAGCAAACGAACTACACGATCTTTGTGCTATGCTTAGGATTGGGTCTTGTCCATCACATCATTCTCCTAATGATGTGATCCCGTTATCAACGACATCCAATGTCCATAGCGAGGAAACCATGACTATCTGTTGATCACAACGAGCTAGTCAACTAGAGGCTCACTAGGGACATATTGTGGTCTATGTATTCACACGTGTATTACGATTTCCGGATAATACAGTTATAGCATGAATAAAAGACAATTATCATGAACAAGGAAATATAATAATACTTTTATTATTGCCTCTAGGGCATATTTCCAACATTATCTTCAGAAGTTGAAGTGGATCTCCCCAAGTACAACCTGCCATGTGCATTTGCATTCCAAAAGCAAATTACTTATATGCACATCTTCAGGGGGAGCCCTTGCAACTTATGAAGACAATTCCCTATCCTTAGAATTTCACATATTTATCCCCGTTGAAAACTTCAACCAGTTTGTCATCAATCACCAAAAAGGGGGAGATTGTAAGTCCATCTAGTGCCACCCCTAGTTGGTTTTGGAGTATTGACGACAAAGTTGGTTGAGGGACTAATGCGTTTGTGAGAATTGCAGGATAACGCAGTAGTGTCCCTCATTGATTCGGTTTACCTACCGGAGATGACCCTAAAATGTATGAAGACATTGAAGACAATGGTGGTATGAGAAGATATTCATATTGAAGACTATGACATGAGAAGACACTGTGAAGACTTTGGAGCGTGAAGACGTGTGGTTTTGTTGTTTCCTTTTCTTCTTTGTTGAGTCATAGGAACCACCGTCTTTGTTAAGTGGGGTCCAAGTGAACTAAGTCGAGTGATCAAGTGATGCTCAACTCAAATCCTATGTCTTCGAGCGAAGACAATGAGAGCAAATCTTATCCAGAGTGGATGAGTCAGCTTTACTTGTAGCCCAAGTAAAGTTGCCACGTGTGTTTGAAATCGACCGTTGGAACACGTGTCGGTTCCTTAGTGACCGGGTCATTTTGCACAAATCAGGTCGGGTTGCCTAGTGGCTATAAATAGCCCACCCTCTACACCATAAATTGGTGGCTGCTCGAGTTTGTGCACGACTTTTGTCGTTGAGAGCAACCCACCTCGAAGCATTTGAGAGAGAAAATCCTTGCGAGGACAAAGCCCAAACACCCAGAGCCAAAGAGTGTTAGGCATCATCAAGTCTTTCTCATCGTGTGACTCAAGACTTATTACACTTGAGGATCGTGAATCCTCCAAATGGTTAGGCGTCGCGTTCTGAGCATCCAAGAGTCATTGTGGATTGCCGATCAATGAAGTCTGTGGAGGTTTGGAAGTCTCCCTTGAAGACTTACCAGAGTGATTGGGCGAGGATTGGGTGTCCTTAGCTCAAGGGGAATAAGGTGAAGACACGGTCTTCTGATTTAAATCCCAGCCTCCCTAACTGAGACGCATAGTTGTCACAAAGAATCGAACTGGTCCAACAAATCCTGTGTCTTCAACAAGCGACTGGTTCTATCCCTTCCAACCTTACTTAAGTTTGTCTTCGTGAAGTCATTGCATATCTGTGTATCTGTTTGACTTCATTGCTTGACTACTATTGTTGATTGGCTTCATACTATCTTCCATCCTGATCCTACTACCTAGCTGCTATCAGTCCTGTACTTTACATCATTGCATATCTGTCTATGGCTCGCTTAGGGTAGTTTATCTTCCGCTGCATATCAATTAGGTCATTTCTGTTGTTTGTCTTTGAAACTTCCAAGTTTTGAAGACTTTCATAAAAATCGCCTATTCACCCCCCTCTAGTCGATAGTAGCACTTTCAGGTCTCCTTCTGCTCGCTGTCCCCTGGGATTTCAGGGGCCGCTCCGGGCGTGGCTTGCCCCTCCTCCCCCTCCTCTTCCCCTGGTTCGGCCTCCCCGACGCCGACGGCAGCGCCGCCGGGGCTAGGCGCGGCGCTGGTTTCGCTTGCCCTAGATCTGGTCTCCTCTTCGTTGACAAGTGGATCGCGGGCTGACCCGTCTGTTGGGCCTGTTGGGCTGCCTGGCGGTGAGGTGTCCTGTCGGCCCGCTCCCCCCCTTTGGCGTCTGGTGTTGACTCCCCCCTCCCCTCTATGGACCCAGTGCGGATCCTCTCTTCTTTGGGCCCTCCCTCCCTCCCCTCGGCCCGCCTGGCCCGTCGGGCCCTGGAGGGCACTGTAACGCCCCGAAACCGACGCTCCAGAAGACTTCCAGTTACTCCGAGTTTCGTCATGTGATTTGTTTTGTTTGTTGCTTTCATCTTTGCATCATTTGCATTGCATCATGTCATCATGCCATCATTTCATTAATTTTAAACCATCAACTAAATAAATGGCATAGATCTTTTGATCTATTTAAATCGAGGGAATTCACTCGTGATTTCTCTTTATAACATATTAAAGCCTCTCAATATTATTAGGGAGATATAATAAAATTATTCCATTTATTTGGAATTAACCAAAACACACTTGCAAAATAATTTCGTTCCTTTTCTGCTTCAAGTTTGGTCTCCAACTTGCCCATAAATTATTTCGTCATTTTCCGAGCTCCACCAAAATCCGAACATTTTGGACCTTCCTTTATCAAGTCCTAGTTCAAACCCATTTGAATTAAATTCAAATGAGTTTGAATTCTTATCTTTCAATCATGGCCTTTCTATTTTTCTTGAACGAGCATATTTTTTGTGAGTCCAGGAAATTAACCCTTGCACATATTCTTTCCCTAACCCTTTCTTTCTTTCCTTCTCTCTATTTCTTTTCATTAAGAAAAATATGAGAGGAAGGGAGAGAGAGCTCTGCACCCAACAGCCTGGGCCTTCCAACCTCCCGCACCGCCCATCCATCCCTAAGCCCGCATGGGCCAAGGCTCCTCCACTGCCTCTTTAGGCCCAGCCGCCCCAAAGACCTAACCCTAGCCCGACTCCCATCGCTCTACATCTCTCCTCGTCCTCCTCCAGCCGCCACTACCCGTGCCCAATCCCCACGCAGCCTCGACCCCCTCGCTCGATCTCATCTCCTCTCGTCCCTCTCGCTCCACAAGACTTCACACACCGTGATCGAGCTCCCAGTGCCCGATCCCCATCGTCTCCTCTTGTCCCTTGCCACGCAGCGCCTGACCCCCTCGCCGAGGCCATGGCCGCCGCCGCACCTTCTTCCCTTCCTCGCCATCGCCGCCACAGCGAAGCGCCGCCTAACGCCTCCATGCGACGCCTCCTTTCTCCTGCTCTCTGCGACACCTGCTGCGCCAAGTCCCGCCTCCAACGCCAGGATCGGCCCCGAGCTGCTGCGCCGCTCCGACGACCCCATCTTCGTGCCGGGCCCCGATCTGCTCGAGCGCAACCCCGCCGCCTCGCGCCTCCACCTCCTCGCCGGCCACCCGCAGCTCGCCGCGCCCTGCTTCTCCTTCCCTGCCTCCACCGCGAGCCACGATGGCGCCCGCAGCCATCCTCTTCACCCCGCGTCCCCACCAGCTCCCGTCGCTGGAGTTCATGCCCAAGGCCGCTGCAACCTCACCTTCGGCCATGCCTTGCTTTCCTGTGCTGTTGTTCACTGCACGCCAAGACCACCGCCGTGGATTTTTGCCAAGTACCACTATGACCCGTGTGCGGCTATGCGGATTCACCAAGTACCCCTCCAGCAAGACCGACGCCTGAACAAGCACACCGGCTCTGTGGATTTCGGCAAGTCCCTCCGAGGACCGGCGCTTAGTACCACTACGTTTGCCATGTACATCTACACCAAGACCGGACCGACAAGTACCACGACGTCCGTGAACCACTACCATCGCCCCGAAGATGTTGGATTCGTCAAGTACCTCTCCGAAAACGAACGTGTACCACTACTTCCACGACGCCCGTGAACGTCTACCTCCACGACGACCCGTGAACGTCTACGAGATGTACCACTACCGTCGACCCGTGAACGTCTACTTCCCTCTACGAACTCGATCCGCCCGAAACGCACGCTTCGAAGGTATAACACCGAGACGATGTCCGTGGACCGAGTGCATGTTGTATGAGATGCCCGTTTTTGCATCGTGTCCGTTTGTCACTCGTTTCCATGCCACTATCCCGTGGGAACCCGGAAGCCGGGAGCACCCCACCATCTTGCATGACTTGTTCACGCCTCCTTTTGCACCGGTATCTCCGTGAGCTACCGGAACCGATATGTTGTCGTGGCATCATTTTCGGATATGTTGTCGTGGCATCATTTTCGGATATGTTGCCGTGGCACCATTTTTTGTTTCGCCGCCGTGGCACCCTTTTCCTTCCGCCATGGTGACAAATGCTCCTTATCATGCTCATGTCAACATTTTCATAAAAACTGCATAATACTTGCATATGTCATCTGCATCATGATAATAACAATTAAAATGTTTAAAATTGTTGTTTGCTTTAACTGCTAAATGACATATGGGGTTTTTCCGGAAGTGTTGTTTGTGTTTCCGGCCTCATTTAAACTTGCCTAAATTGTTAGTTTAATTATGCTTCACCTTTTGCCATGCTTAACAACATTTAATATTGTTGGTTAGCCTTAACGAGAGAGAACTAAAATAATTGAGGTGGTGTTTCGTCAATATGCAACTCGTTGCATATTGAGCTCCACTTAACTTGTAGTGTTGTTTGTTGCACTTTGCCATGCCATGCCTCTTTAAACCGGGCATGCATCATCCTTGGTTGTGCATCATGCCATGTTTATGTGATGGTTGTTTACTATGTTGTTTGTTTATTTCCGGGTTGCTTCTCTCGTTAGCTTCGGTTTCGTTCCGGAGTTGTGAGGATTCGTTCGACTACTTCCTTTTGTCTTCTTCATGGACTCGTTCTTCTTCCTTGCGGGATTTCAGGCAAGATGATCATACCCTCGAAATCACTACTATCTTTGCTATGCTAGTTTGCTCGCTCTTTTGCTATGCCAATGCTACGATGCCTACCATTTGCTTGTCAGCCTCCCAAATTGCCATGTCAAACCTCTAACCCACCATGTCCTAGCAAACCGTTGATTGGCTATGTTACCGCTTTGCTCAGCCCCTCTTATAGCGTTGTTAGTTGCAGGTGAAGATTGAAGTTTGTTCCTTGTTGGAACATGGAGATGTTGTTCCTTGTTGGAACATGTTTACTTGTTGGGATATCACAATATATCTTATTTAATTAATGCATCTATATACTTGGTAAAGGGTGGAAGGCTCGGCCTTATGCCTGGTGTTTTGTTCCACTCTTGCCGCCCTAGTTTCCGTCATATCGGTGTTATGTTCCCGGATTTTGTGTTCCTTACACGGTTGGGCTATAATGGGAACCCCTTGACAGTTCGCCTTAAGTAAAGCTCCTCCAGCAATGCCCAACATTGGTTTTACCATTTGCGCTAACAACCTACCACCTTCCCTTGGGTTCTGCAGACTCAAGGGTCATCTTTATTTTAACCCCCCGGGCCAGTGCTCCTCTGAGTGTTGGTCCAAACCGAGCTGCCTGCGGGGCCACCTCGGGGAAACTTGAGGGTTGGTTTTACTCGTAGCTAGTCTCATCTGAGTGTGCCCTGAGAAAGAGATATGTGCAGCTCCTATCGGGATTTGTCGGCACATTCGGGCGGTGTTGCTGGTTTAGTTTTACCCTGTCGAAATGTCTTGTTGTACCGGGATACCGAGTCTGATCGGAGTGTCTCGGGTGGAGGTCTATTCCTCCGTTGACCGTGAGAGCTTGTCATGGGCTAAGTTGGGACACCCCTGCAGGGTTATAAACTTTCGAGAGCCGTGCCCGCGGTTATGTGGCAGATGGGAATTTGTTAACGTCCGGTTGTAGAAAACCCGAAGTTGACCTTAATTAAAATACATCAACCGTGTGTGTAACCGTGATGGTCTCTTTCCGGCGGAGTCCGGGAAGTGAACACGGTGTTAGAGTTATGTTTGACGTAAGTAGTTTCAGGATCACTTCTTGATCATACTTTTATCGACCGTGTTTTGCCTTCTCTTCTCGCTCTCATTTGCGCATGTTAGCCACCATATATGCTAGTCGCTTGCTGCAGCTCCACCTCATGCCTTTACCTTACCCATAAGCTTAAATAGTCTTGATCTCGCGGGTGCGAGATTGCTGAGTCCCCGTGGCTCACAGATACTTCCAAAACCAGTTTGCAGGCGCCTATGTTACCGAAAGGTGGCGAACTAAGCTCAAGGAGGAGCTCGATGAAGATCTTGCCCTTTGTGTTGTTTCATTCTAGTTGATCAGTAGTGGAGCCCAGTTGGGGTCGATCGGGGACCTTTGTCGCATTTGGGGTTCTTCTTTTATTTTGGTTCCGTAGTCGGACCTTGATTGTATCTGGATGATGTAATGCTTTATTCATGTAATTGTGTGAAGTGGCGATTGTAAGCCAACTATGTATCTCTTTCCCTTATGTAATACATGGGTTGTGTGAAGATCACCTCACTTGCGACATTGCTTTCAATGCGGTTATGCCTCTAAGTCGTGCTTCGACCGTGGGAGATATAGCCGCATCGAGGCGCTATGTTGGTAATCGAGCCTTCCCGACCTTAGGAGCCCCACTGCTTGATCGTTTTTAGCGGCCGAGTTGTGTCTAGAAAAATGTTTTGAGTCATTTAGGATTATATATATCGGAGAGTTAGGAATTCCTTTTACTTCCCTTCGTCGCTCTGGTGAGGTCTCCTGACGTAGAGTTTTGACTCTTCTCTTCTCAAATTTTCACTAAAAAATTTTTAGGATCACGCGGGTATCTTAGAATCGTTCCGATGGTTTTATGATGACAACATTGTCTTGGTGCCTCCCGTCGTGAGGGGGTTTTTAGTGGAGGTGTCCCGGGAGTTGAGCTCGAGGTGTTGTCGTCATAATTTTATCGTTGCAGCCTCGAATACCGAGTTTAGTACCGACATCGAAAATCTCTTTTATGCAGTTGTTGGTGAGATAACCCCGCTAACCCAATCTTCGAGGTGAGTACGGAGTATTGCCATGACTCAGATAACGGATGCTTTTCAAGGTTGAGGTAGACGATTTCGAAGGTTTCTTGGTTATGTGTTGACGGATGGATACAGCTTGGATGTAGGTATTGTTAGTTTGGGTGAGATATATTGCTTCCCCTGTATCCCCAACACCAGATTGCATAACCAGAAAGTTTCGGGAGTTTATAGGTGGGAATTCAAGTAGCTCCTAGAATATCTTTTCGACAGATGCATGATATGGGATTGGGTAAATCTCTATCATATGTATTTTTCCGGCTTATTCTGCAAGCCAAATCCTTTGTTTTGTTTTGAGTTGTGGTACTCGAGTTGCTTCAATGTCAAATATTGAATCCATACCTTTCCTAAACGGTGTTCTCATATTGCTATGTGAATACTAATCCTTCTTGATCATTGAGGTTGTCATGTTAATTCTTCTCCTACCGGCGTGTTTCTCTTCAAGTGGATCCGATCACTTCAAATCAGCAAGACAATTATCATTTCTTCTCAACGGTGTTTGTTTCATCCGTCTCCAAGTTGCCTTTGTTCTTTCCCGCCCACCCACCCTTTTTCATCAAGGACTCAGATTTCTTAATCGTGTATTCATTTTATTGATGGGAAGTTTCTCCATTCTTTTCCGTCAATGTTCTTACCCGGTGGTTCTCAAGAAGATGTTCTACTAGTTCGTCATTCCTCATTCTTTTCTCTTCTCCGGTGGATTCAAGTCAAGTTTTGTTGATCATACCTTTTTCCTCATTTCAATGTATTCTCATACCGGTGCACCTCATTATCATTCTACTTCTCGCTATTTGTTATTCCGGAGTGCTCAAGATATCTCAAAGATTCGTGTTTCCACTCTGCATTCGTTCAAGCTCTTTCGAGATTGGTATCTCATTCAAGTCATTTAATTCAACCGGTGCAACATATCTTTTAAATCTTTTCAACGGTGTTCTTTTGAGTGGGCCCTAACCCACAGGTCTTTTCCCAGGATCTTACCTGACTCTTCTATTTTCCCAGAGCTATCCTAAATTCTTCTCCAAGTTTGACGTAAGAATGAGTTATCATCAGTAAAATGCTTTTCTCCAAGATCTTTCAAATTCTTTTCATAGTTGGCTCAACCTCTTCGCTTTTGATTCTTCCGGTGTGCCTCAATAATTCTTGGTGGTGTTTCTCGTTGTTATTCTCATCATTTGAAGACCGAAGAAGAGTTTCTCTTTAATCTTGCTCTACTCTCTTCAAGATTCATGGTGCTAGCTTGTTTCCATCCTCTCATAATTGTTTTCGATTGTGAGAATCTTTTTCACCCATCCGGAGCATTTTAGTAGTCTTTTCAGTTTCATTCTTTGAAGCCCATCATCTCAGTATTATTCATTCAAGCTTTCAGCTCTCATTCTCCTATCTTGCCGGTGCATCAATCGAATATCCTCTAATCAGTTCTTGATCTCTTTGTTCTCATGTATCTAGTTTGTCTCAAGCACCTTCGTTCATTTGCTAATTCTTACCGATGATGCACCCCTACTTCGATCATTTTCAATTCTTACGGTGGGTCTTTCAAGATCTCTCTTCCTTGTTCATCATATCAATTCATTTGTTGTTCCAATCCCACCGGTGGTTCCATCAATACCTTCTCAAGTTTACGCCATATCTCTCTTAATCCTTTCTACGAGAATAAGTAGTATGCCAAATCCGTTGCTTGTCATCAATTTAAATTGGTGAAGGATACGCATAACATAATTCTTGTTCTTGTTTCATCCAAGTGATTAATTCCTTCTTTCGGAGTTTGTTCTTGATGAATAAATTCTCGGTTTCAGTTGTTTCATCTTTTCTTTTCCCGGAGTTCCAAGCTCTAATTATCACGGAGATCCATCTAAATCATTGCAAGGCTTCACCTTGTGTTTTCAACTTCTCTTTCTTTTCATCATCCTTCTATTACCGGAGTTCTTCATGGAGGCTCTAAATGGTGGTTCATCAAGGATTCTTTTCATTCTTCAATTGTTCTTCAAGATTTCGCTCGAAGTTATGATCCGCCAAGCTATACTCAAAATTAAACAGGGTGCCCAACACTTGTTTTGTTTTGAGAAGCTCAAGTATTCTCCGTCTTGCATTCCATAGTGCAATTCCTTCTATCTTATCTTTTGAGATGGTGTTATGTCACTCTTGACAATTTCCATTCATGTTTCATGATTCATATGTTGTCAAGAATGAGGTATTTTAAATCCATCATTTTCTCTTCATTCAAGAGATCTTTTCGACCAATCAACTTCTTCGTTGGAGTTATCTTGTGTCAGATTTCACCTAAAGCCTTCCCTAAGGAATGTTGCTATTTTGGTGCTTATTAATGACCCAATTTATCTCTTTTCCATCTTGATGGAACAAGTTTTCATCTCTTCGTTAATCTCAAGCAATCAATTATTTTCGTTAGTGGCCGTTTGTCACCTCATAATTTTGAGATGTTTCCTTAAGCCCACTACAAGTTTATTCCTTTCGTTGTTGGTTTTCCAACAACTCCGTTCTAGCATTTCTTGTAAGCGTGCTCTTTCAAGATATTGTTTCCCTCCGTTCATTCCATTCCATTCTTTCATTTCTTCCGGAGGCATTGTGATGTTTCTCTTTTCTCTCATCATCTCGAATTGCGAGGATCATGTTCTTCATGCATATCCATTTAACTGGCATGTCGTGTCCTCCATTCAAGTTCTTTTCAAGTTTTTCCTTCTTCTTTCAGTCGGAGTGCTGCCCAAATTACTTCAATCTTCTTCCTCTCCCATCTTGTTTTAACCGGAGTGGTTTCGAATTCTATCTTGTCCATTAAACTCTTGATTTGTGGCTTTGCAACCGTCAAGTTCTCGTAATGTTCCTTGTTCCTCTTTTCTAACGGATTGTTTGCAATCTCGTTCATCTCTGTTGTACTCTTTCTTTTAAATTGCTAAACCTCTCAAGGTTCGTGGTTTCACTCGTTCGTCAAAGAAGCAACTTAGTTTTACCTTTCTTTTTCTCTTCCGTTTTCTCTCCGGTGCCATTCTAGATCTCGGGACGAGATCCTCTCGTAGTGGTGGAGTGTTGTAACGCCCCGAGACCGACGCTCCAGAAGACTTCCAGCTACTCCGAGTTTCGTCATGTGATTTGTTTTGTTTGTTGCTTTCATCTTTGCATCATTTGCATTGCATCATGTCATCATGCCATCATTTCATTAATTTTAAACCATCAACTAAATAAATGGCATAGATCTTTTGATCTATTTAAATCGAGGGAATTCACTCGTGATTTCTCTTTATAACATATTAAAGCCTCTCAATATTATTAGGGAGCTATAATAAAATTATTCCATTTATTTGGAATTAACCAAAACACACTTGCAAAATAATTTCGTTCCTTTTCTGCTTCAAGTTTGGTCTCCAACTTGCCCATAAATTATTTCGTCATTTTCCGGAGCTCCACCAAAAATCCGAACATTTTTGGACCTTCCTTTTATCAAGTCCTAGTTCAAACCCATTTGAATTAAATTCAAATGAGTTTGAATTCTTATCTTTCAATCATGGCCTTTCTATTTTTCTTGGAACGAGCATATTTTTGTGAGTCCAGG
Source organism: Aegilops speltoides (assembly GCA_021437245.1). Lineage (NCBI taxonomy): Eukaryota > Viridiplantae > Streptophyta > Magnoliopsida > Poales > Poaceae > Aegilops > Aegilops speltoides. The sequence continues at coordinate 87,181,054 of CM038145.1, read as the reverse complement.
GAAATTAACCCCTTGCACATATTCTTTCCCTAACCCTTTCTTTCTTTCCTTCTCTCTATTTCTTTTCTGTTAAGAAAAATATGAGAGGAAGGGAGAGAGAGAGAGCCTGCACCCAATAGCCTGGGCCTTCCAACCTCCCGCGCCGGCCCATCCATCCCTAAGCCCGCATGGGCCAAGGCTCCTCCACCGCCTCTTTAGGCCCAGCCGCCCCAAAGACCTAACCCTAGCCCGACTCCCATCGGTCTCCATCTCTCCCTCGTCCTCCTCCAAAGCCGCTACCCGCGTTCGATCCCCACGCTGCAGCCTCGACCCCCTCGCTCGATCTCATCTCCTCTCGTCCCTCTCGCCCACCGCCAGACTCACACACCGTGATCGAGCTCCCAAGGTGCCGATCCCCATCGTCTCCTCTTGTCCCTTGCCGCAGCAGCCGACCCCCGCCGAGGCCATGGCCGCCGCCCCTTCTTCCTTCCTCGCCATCGCCGCCATGCGAAGCGCCGCCTAACGCCTCCATGCGATGCCTCCCTTTCTCCTGCTCCTCTGCGACACCCTGCTGTCGCCAAGTCCCGGCCTCCAACGCCAGGATCGGCCCCGAGCTGCTGCGCCGCTCCGACGACCCCATCTTCGCGTCGGGCCCCGATCTGCTCTAGCGCGACCCCACCGCCTCGCGCCTCCACCTCCTCGCCGGCCACCCGCAGCTCGCCGCGCCCTGCTTCTCCTTCCCTGCCTCCACCGCGAGCCCACCATGGCGCCCGCAGCCATCCTCTTCACCCCGCGTCCCCACCGGCTCCCGTCGCTGGAGTTCATGCCCAAGGCCGCTGCAACCTCACCTTCGGCCATGCCTTGCTTTCCTGTGCTGTTGTTCGCTGCACGCCAAGACCACCCCCGTGGATTTTTGCCAAGTACCACTATGACCCGTGTGAGGCTATGCGGATTCACCAAGTACCTCCAAAGAAGACCGACGCCTGAACAAGCACACCGGCTCTGTGGATTTCGGCAAGTCCCTCCGACGACCGGCGCTTAGTACCACTACGTTTGCCATGTACATCTACACCAAGACCGGACCGACAAGTACCACGACGTCCGTGAACCACTACCGTCGCCCCGAAGATGTTGGATTCGTCAAGTACCTCTCCGAAAATGAACGTGTACCACTACTTCCACGACGCCCGTGAACGTCTACCTCCACGATGACCCGTGAACGTCTACGAGATGTACCACTACCGTCGACCCGTGAACGTCTACTTCCCTCTACGAACTCGATCCGCCCGAAATGCACGCTTCGAAGGTATAACACCGAGACGATGTCCGTGGACCGAATGCATGTTGTATGAGATGCCCGTTTTTGCATCGTGTCCGTTTGTCACTCGTTTCCATGCCACTATCCCGTGGGAACCCGGAAGTCGGGAGCACCCACCATCTTGCATGACTTGTTCATGCCTCCTTTTGCACCGGTATCTCCGTGAGCTACCGGAACCGATATGTTGCCGTGGCATCATTTTCGGATATGTTGCCGTGGCACCATTTTTTGTTTCGCTGCCGTGGCACCCTTTTCCTTCCGCCATGGCGACAAATGCTCCTTATCATGCTCATGTCAACATTTTCATAAAAACTGCATAATACTTGCATATGTCATCCGCATCATGATAATAACAAGTAAAATGTTTAGAATTGTTGTTTGCTTTAACTGCTAAATGACATATGGGGTTCTTCCGGAAGTGTTGTTTGTGTTTCCGGCCTCATTTAAACTTGCCTAAATTGTTAGTTTAATTATGCTTCACCTTTTGCCATGCTTAACAACATTTAATATTGTTGGTTAGCCTTAACGAGAGAGAACTAAAATAATTGAGGTGGTGTTTCGTCAATATGCAACTCGTTGCATATTGAGCTCCACTTAACTTGTAGTGTTGTTCGTTGCACTTTGCCATGCCATGCCTCTTTAAACCGGGCATGCATCATCCTTGGTTGTGCATCATGCCATGTTTATGTGATGGTTGTTTACTATGTTGTTTGTTTATTTTCGGGTTGCTTCTCTCGTTAGCTTCGGTTTCGTTCCGGAGTTGTGAGGATTCGTTCGACTACGTCCTTTTGTCTTCTTCATGGACTCGTTCTTCTTCCTTGCGGGATTTCAGGCAAGATGATCATACCCTCGAAATCACTACTATCTTTGCTATGCTAGTTTGCTCGCTTTTTGCTATGCCAATGCTACGATGCCTACCATTTGCTTGTCAGCCTCCCAAATTGCCATGTCAAACCTCTAACCCACCATGTCCTAGCAAACCGTTGATTGGCTATGTTACCGCTTTGCTCGGCCCCTCTTATAGCGTTGTTAGTTGCGGTGAAGATTGAAGTTTGTTCCTTGTCGAACATGGAGATGTTGTTCCTTGTTGGAACATGTTTACTTGTTGGGATATCACAATATATCTTATTTAATTAATGCATCTATATACTTGGTAAAGGGTGGAAGGCTCGGCCTTATGCCTGTGTTTTGTTCCACTCTTGCCGCCCTAGTTTCCGTCATATCGGTGTTATGTTCCCGGATTTTATGTTCCTTACACGGTTGGGCTATAATGGGAACCCTTGACAGTTTCGCCTTAAGTAAAGCTCCTCCAAAGAATGCCCAACATTGGTTTTACCATTTGCGCTAACAACCTACCACCTTCCCTTGGGTTCTCAGACTCAAGGGTCATCTTTATTTTAACCCCCCCCGCCAAGCTCCTCCGAGTGTTGGTCCGAACTAAGCTGACTGCATGGGCCACCTCGGGAAACTTGAGGGTTGGTTTTACTCGTAGCTAGTCTCATCCGAGTGTGCCCCGAGAAAGAGATATGTGCAGCTCCTATCGGGATTTGTCGGCACATTCGGGAGGTGTTGCTGGTTTAGTTTTACCACGTCGAAATGTCTTGTTGTACCGGATACCGAGTCGATCGGAGTGTCTCGGGTGGAGGTCTATTCCTCCGCTGACCGTGAGAGCTTGTCATGGGCTGTTGGGACACCCTGCAGGTTATAAACTTTCGTGAGCCGTGCCCGCGGTTATGTGGCAGATGGGAATTTGTTAACGTCCGGTTGTAGAAAACCCGAAGTTAACCTTAATTAAAATACATCAACCGTGTGTGTAACCGTGATGGTCTCTTTTCGGCGGAGTCCGGAAAGTGAACACGGTGTTGGAGTTATGTTTGACGTAAGTAGTTTCAGGATCACTTCTTGATCATACTTTTATCGACCGTGCTTTGCCTTCTCTTCTCGCTCTCATTTGCGCATGTTAGCCACCATATATGCTAGTCGCTTGCTGCAGCTCCACCTCATGCCTTTACCTTACCCATAAGCTTAAATAGTCTTGATCTTGCGGGTGCGAGATTGCTGAGTCCCCGTGGCTCACAGATACTTCCAAAACCAGTTTGCAGGTGCCTATGTTACCGAGCAGGTGACGCAACCAAGCTCAAGGAGGAGCTCGATGAAGATCTTGCCCTTTGTGTTGTTTCATTCTAGTTGATCAGTAGTGGAGCCCAGTTGGGGTCGATCGGGGACCTTTGTCGCATTTGGGGTTCTTCTTTTATTTTGGTTCCGTAGTCGGACCTTGATTGTATCTGGATGATGTAATGCTTTATTCATGTAATTGTGTGAAGTGGCGATTGTAAGCCAACTATGTATCTCTTTCCCTTATGTATTACATGGATTGTGTGAAGATTACCTCACTTGCGACATTGCTTTCAATGCGGTTATGCCTCTAAGTCGTGCTTCGACACGTGGGAGATATAGCCGCATCGAGGGCGTTACAGGCACGGCGCGGTCAGGGTATATATGGATCCCCCGCGGTGCCTCCCCCCTCTATTAGGGTTTACTGCTTCCGCCGCAGATCTGCATCGCCACCATCTCCCCATCCGCTATCTCGTTTGCTCTAGCCCTCCCCCTCCCCTTCTCCTCTCCTTCTCCTCGGTGCTCTCCATGGACAAGTCGCGGGGCTCTTCCTGCGAGGCCATGTCTGGTAGCAAGCGACGGCGGGAGGATTCGCCGGGCTCCGCTGCGGATCTGGAGCTTGAGGCCTCGCTCCGCTCCAAGCTGGAGGCAGAGCAGGCGGCTCGTGAGCAGGTGGCTCGCGACTGCGCGGCTTGGGCTGCCGGCCCGGGGTGGCTTCAGCGTTCGGAGCGGGTGCGGGCATCCGGACCTGGCCCGCAAGGGTCTGGATCTGGGGCCTCCATCTCTCCGGTGGTGGATCCCTGGGAGGCGACGGCGGCGGCTGGTGGGGGGATCTCCTCCTCCTCTGGTGCTGCTTCGGCCCTTGGTGCGGGGCGTGGCGCGTTGGCTTCGGCTCGGATCCCCCTTCCTCCTCCGCGCCCGGTCGGTGCGGGTGTGAGTCCTCGTCCTCCGTCGCGCTCCTTTGCGGGGCCGGCGCGCCGGTCTGGTGGTTCTTTCCCTGGTGCCTCCTCCTCGTCGGGGGTGGGGGACGGTCTTCTGCCACCTCCCGCCTCCCTCCTGCAGCTTTGCCCTTCTTCCTCCACCCCAAGCAATCCATCTGCGCTCACCTGTTTCGCGTGCCACAGGCCCGAGCACTTTCAGTCCAGATGCACCAATCCGCCGTTTTGCCTGATTTGCCGCTCTGACGGTCACCTTACTGTCAACTGCATGAACCGCCTGAAACCCCCGTCGGTCATCCAGTTTGGGTTGGGGCTCCCTGGTTGCGCTTTCTTTGCCTTGGACAGTGACCTTCCTATCCTTACGGCGGCGCCCTCCCTCTCTAATGCTGCTATTGTGACTGTGAAAGACCAAACGATCTCACCTCAGACTCTGCTGGAAGGGCTCCAGATTTGGGATATTGAGGGATGGGACTGGCAAGTCAATCAGATCTCAGACTCTGAATTCTCTGTTGTCTTCCCCTCCAAAGAATGCCTGCGGATGATTGCTTCATGTACAAGCTTTACCCTCCCCCTCAACTGAAGGAAATATGCCCTAGAGGCAATAATAAATTTATTATTTATTTCCTCATATCATGATAAATGTTTATTATTCATGCTAGAATTGTATTAACCAGAAACATGATACATGTGTGAATACATAGACAAACTTAATGTCATTAGTATGCCTCTACTTGACTAGCTCATTAATCAAAGATGGTTATGTTTCCTAACCATAGACACATGTTGTCATTTGATTAACGGGATCACATCATTAGGAGAATGATGTGATTGACTTGACCCATTCCGTTAGCTTAGCACTTGATCGTTTAGTATGTTGCTATTGCTTTCTTCATGACTTATACAAGTTCCTACAACTATGAGATTATGCAACTGGTTTCGTCTTTCGGTTGTTGCCGACAAGAAGCTAGTGTGAAATTTGTAGTGTGAATGCGGCATGCTCTTAAGGTCGGACTTATGACACATCAAAAGAGCAGCATTGAGAACTTACTTCAGATCGGTCCACAGCTTGTTAGGGTCTCTCCTGGAATCAAAGAAATAAGCTCGGCCGTCCCGGAGCATTAGTGCGATAACGATCCAGTGTTCATTGTTGCGCTAAACAAATGAACAATGTAAAAGAATGAGATTGACATCGAAGTAGTCAGGCATATGTGAAAGCATGAAGGAATGAACTTGCATTTCAAAGTAAGGCATGATAAAGTTATCCTTGTACCAAGGACTATGAAGAATGGTCCGGTGGAGGCAAGTCTCAATGTCGTACTGACCTTTATCATAATGCACATTGGCAAAATGCATGAGATACAGATCAAGGCAACTTCCCCATTCTGGAGTAATGAATTTGTAGCATGCCAGAGCGACCAAAACCTCATTAAGCACGACCTGACTACGTCCACATAGAAAAATATTGATGTTTACCGCACTGTCAAACCCGAGATATATTTTATCAGCAGGGAACACGTCGACAAATCCAAGACTGTCTATAACATTGGCCGTGTAATACATCTCGCCCTTTCCTGATGTACTATGTCTTTGTGTAGAAACTGAGTTTCAATGCTTAGGGCACTAAACTTGTGTTGGGGTAACATCGGTTGACCAGGCTTAAACATTCGCCATATGCATGAACCGGCTGAAATATTCATCACATCTTCTTTTGGTGCCTTATTGGCGATAGGTTCATTGGCTGATTTCATCTTTTGAGTTTTGCCCTTTATACGAGCTTAACTGTGGGGTCCACAGAAGATGGTTCTCCGGAATCCATTTGTTGTATTTGCTAAAATTTAGTGTGGCAATTATGAGTCATAGAGCATAACAGACAAAATATGAAAGAAAAAATTCGACATGACCTTTGCTAAAAAGAGGACATAGCGAGTGCCAGAAATTCGGCGAAACAAAAATGAATCGACGTTTCACGAAAACATTGGCACTCATGTCAATACCTGCAAATATAAGCCAACCACACTAGAATGGATACTCGAAAAAATGTGAAAGAAAAAATTCAACATGACCTTTACTAAAACTAGATGATACCTCGCGCATTGCTGCAGGAACTTTTAATGAATAATTTAATGTTTAAAAACATAAAAAGTATATGAAAGATAGTATAAGTAGATGTAAAGAATTTGTTTGGAAGAAATATTGTTTAGAGTAAGCATTTGTAGGAATTTTGATGAAAAACTGAAAATAGGTGTGACTTTTGCCCTATTAATTTATTACCTTGACAATATAACAGTGATGCATTATGAGGTGAAAATAGCGTTGCGTAGAGACAGTGGATACATCTCATTCTTGGCTAAACCAAAAACAACGATATCAACTATATATGTGCATTCATTAAAAACCAGAGCTTGTATAGTAAAATGCGAGTTCACTCATAATTTGATTTTCTATTAAAAAAAGGTCACTTACAGAGGTCGCTCATTCACCACAATATACCGAGGAAATTATTTTTTTTGTTTGACTTGTCTGGTGCGCAACCATGCATGCCTCCCCATTAGGTGAAGTTTAGTTACGTCATAAAAAAAGTCTGATTAGCTTTGGGTGTATGCAAATGCATAAAATTGGGATTAAAAGGTTGTATGGGAATAGTGGATTCTTTCAAAAGAAAATTTAATGAGCTACCACTTTGTAGGCAATGAAATTAAATTGAGATAAAAAGGATGCTTAGAACACTTGAGGTTTGAGGGAACGAAGTTTTTTTTGTTTAACTTGTCTCATGCGCAACCATGCATGCCACCCCATTAGGTGAACTTTAGTTCCATCATAAAAAGTTCTGATTAGCTTTGGGTGTATGCAAATGAATAAAAATGGGATTAAAATGTTGCATGGGAATAGTGGGTTCTTTAAAAGGAAAAACTTGATGAGCCACGGCTCCGTGAGCAATGGAATCAAATTGATATTAAAAGGATGCTTAGAACATTGGAGGTTTGAGGGACCGAATGCATCTAACACAATTCTGTGACCTCTGAGGAGCAACAGAGACATGGACAAAAGCGCAAGAGAATGAGAATGAAAAAAAGACAGTCGTTCGGGCTTTCAGAATCAGAAGAGAGCATTAACAACACTTGAAGTCCAACCAAATGATAGGACGGGGACTCATGATGTACGTTTGGAGCAGCTCGGATGACGTCAATACATATACAAATAGCAAAAGAGACATAGGATGGCGTGCTAGCTTGAGAGTGCATGAGAAAAATAGTTAATGATTTTTTGTGGTAGATTGCATGTGCATGAAGAGTCAGTGGAAAAGAAATTTTAAATGATGGACCTACTTGATGATGTGGATAGCTTGCATGTCAAGATAAATATGATAGTGGGGATGAATCTCTCAGGTATATAGGATTAGGACATAACGAGTGCCGGAAATTCGACGAAACAAAAATGAATCAATGTTTCGCGAAAACATTGGCACTCATGAATCTTTTAGGTATATAGAATTAGGACATAACGAGTAGGGCTGGACTAACGAGCAGCTCGGCTCGTTAAGCTCGTACTCGTTAAGCTCGTGCTCGTTAAGGCTCGGCTCGTTAAGCTCGTTAAGATTAACGAGCAGAAAACCCTGCTCGGCTCGGCTCGTTTGAAGCTCGTTAAGTTCGTGAGTGCTCGCGAGCGCTTGTTAACTGATTATAATGTGTTACGATATACATGATGAATGTGTAGGTATGATTTTCAAGATGAAATATGGTGACTACAAAAAAAGAAATAAAGTAGTTTGTTGCCTCATATGTCGGTTAGATTAAATAGAGGGGCTGAGATGCTACAAAAAGTTTGTCACGTAATATGAAAATATGTGTTGTGTTGTTACTAATGAGCTTAACGAGCTACTCATGAAACTCGTTAGCTCGCTCGTTAAGCTCGTTAAGCTTAACGAGCTAAAATCAATGATTGACTCTGTTCATTAAGAAGCGAGTTACGAGCTTAATGAGCCGAACTATCGAGCGCTCATTAAGCTCGCGAGCTACGAGCTTTTGGTCCAACCCTAATAACGAGTGCCAGAAATTCGACGAAACGAAAATGAATGAACGTTTTGCGAAAACATTGGCACTCATCTCAATACCTGCAAATATAAGCCAACCACACTACAATGTATCCTAGGCGGAATATGAAAGAAAAAAATTCAACATGACCTTTGCTAAAAAGAGGACATAACGAGTGCTAGAAATTCAGCGAAACAAAAATGAATCAACATTTCGCGAAAACATTGGCACTCATGTCAATACCTGCAAATATAAGGCAACCACACTACAATGGATCCTAGGAGGAATATGCAAGAAAAAATTCGACATGACCCTTGCTAAAAAGAGGACATAACGAGTGCCAGAAATTCAATAAAACAGAAATAAATCGGCGTTTCGTGAGAACATTGGCACTCATGTCAATACCTGCAAATATAAGACAACCACACTACAATGGATCTTATTTCTAAATTACTCGATCGTATTTACTCTAGGCACAAATAACAGTAAGACACAATACTCAAATTTTAACCTGCGTAGAATATCAATCAAATTTGTACTTATATTTACCCTAAACGGAAATAAAACTAAGAAACATTAGCATGTATTTCTAAACTACTCGTATTTTCCCTAAACACAGGTGTGAACATACCGGAGACATGGCGTAGTTGGCGTTCGAAGGCGGCGCGAGGCCCCCGATGTTGGTGGAGGAGGGCGAGAATATTTGTTGGACCATAGAATTTTTTTACTTGTTGGACCATGGTAAATTTTATTCATTATTTTTGGAACATGGCAAATTTGTTGAACAAGCCATGGTAAAAATACTTTTTCGAAGACATTTGTTGAAGAAACCATGGTAGATTCCTTTTGTACACCATGAAAAATATTTTGAACATGCCATGGGCAAATTTGTTTTCATATTGCCGAACAAATCATGATAATTGTGTTTCTTTGTACACATTTGTTGAACAAAACCATGGTTAATTCTTTTTCTACACCATGGCAAATGCAATGGGTAAATTTGTTTTCACAAAACTATTTCATAATTTTTTTTCATTTTTTTTTGCCTTCATCATATGAAACAATGGCAACTTTGGTTCAAATATTAATCGTTAAGTTTTCTTGTTTTGTTTCTAAGATACGACAGATTTAGTTCTCATGCATGGTAATTGTAAAATTTTATGTATCACATTTTGGCCTAGCAAACTTATGTTCAAAACATGCATCCAACCAATGGGTTGTTTGTATTTTTTTTGATTGCATCAAACATTGCCATCGACAAATTTACCATACTTCAGAAACAATATCATTCCAGCAGTATTGTTATGATTTAGGACAAAAGATTTCTCTAAACTTGTCATCTGATTTGTATAAATTTGCCATTGTTTTCCTAAATTAGGACAATTTATAATGTTTTTTATTTATTTGGAGTCAAGTGTGAATTCCAGTCTTTAACGCATGCTAGTGTATCAAATGAAAATTGGGCTTTTTGGTCCAATTGGACTTGATCACTGTTGTGGGCTGGGTTTAGCCTGAGGTTGCACGGGGGGTTTCTGAGTATCTGAAATCGTTCGATCGATCCTACTCCCTCCATTCTCTTATACAAGACCACTATCAAAAATATATTTTGCATCAATACAAGGCCACCAACAGTAACCGAGGCAAAAATTAATGATGTTTTCTCATAGTAGCAACTTTTTAATACTTACATTCATGTAGTCATAATGACACTTAGCTACTTCATTACCATTCATTCGTTGCATGCTTGTGGCGTATTAATGATCCCGGTTAACGAAAAGAAAAGTTGACTTGCAAAGCAGTCATTAAATTTTATCTTGGTATCTGTAATATGAGTTTGTGGCCTTGTATAAGAGAATGGAGGGAGTACATTCTTATGGGAACGATTTGTTTCCTCGGTTTAGACCCCAGATCGAACTTTACGTAAAAGAAATTCACCCCAGATCGAACTTCAGATCGCTGTTGAGTCCATTTTCATTACCATTTATCATGTCTTTCCTTAGTTGTCTTAGAATATTATATTTGTTTTCATATTTGAACGTAGTACAGTGTCCTATTGGCCACGTGGTTTCATTAATAGAGGATCATCTCTTGGATCTAAGAGACTTAATGGCTCTTGTTACTTTGAGATCATCTTAAATTTCTCGTGGAACGAATAGTATTAGCTAGTATGGATGGACATGAAAGGACTATTTTTTCGTTTTTGAAGGAAGAGTGGTGCCAGGCAATTAAGGCCAACTTCAACATGTCGACTAAAATGAACGCGGATTTGGTCTGCCTTTTGTCCATTTGGATCGGCCGAAGGGGCGGCTTCTGCTCGCGCCCGCGTTTTGCTGAGTAGTGCGCCCAATCAGACTGCCCATTTGGTCCACCCGGCCAGCAGACGGCCAAATTTACACAAAATTTTAGACTTTCATGCATATAATCTAACTAAATATACCTTGCACACAAAATAGATCACATAGTGTTACATCATAATAATAAATACTCCCTCTGTAAACTAATATAAGAGCATTTAGATTACTAAAGTAGTGATCTAAATGCTCTTATATTAGTTTACGGAGGGAGTAGTTTACAACCAAATAAAAATCTCATAGTTTACATCAAATTCAAATCGTCACGAATATATTAAATAAAAAAGATACTATACATCTATTTATTGCCTAGATGAGTTTACATGTGTTGAACGATATCATTTTAGAGTTGAATGTAAATTGCCCAATCACGCATTTCATGGTGAAATTTGGTGAACTATGCAAGCGTTGCCCCGTCCATGCTCATGCATAAAATTTTCACCTAGAAATTAAAACCCTTGGTTGAAGATGTTGTCATCACGCTCTTAATCTATAATCATGTTGTGCATGATCACACAAGTAGTCATCACCGTCCACATCTTATACTGGCTTCATATTCTAGCAGGGTGTCGAACGATAGCCCATCGAGATTGAAGCACACCCAAAGCAAGCTTCACATCCTTCCTAGCACTCTCTTGTGTTTGGGAAAACCTGGCGCTCTTCTCTCCTACTAGATTGGAGATTGTCTTTGCAAGTATTGACCACTCGGGATAGATACCATCAGCTAGGTAGTATCCTTTATTGTAGTGGTGGCCATTGATCTTAAATTCGACCACCGAGCAGTTGCCTTCTGCAAACCTTCCGGACAACGGAGAGCGCTGAAGCGTGTTGATGTAATTTTGGGAACAAGTCATACCAAAAAAGAGTACCAAATTCAAAGATCTTGTGAAGCGACAACTTCAAGTATGACTGATCAAGCTTAACATGCGCCTTATACCGCCCCTCCAAGCAAATGAAAAGTTTTTCCACTTCTAGTGCATTTAATCTATGTTACCAAGCATTCTCGAAAAAAAAACCTCTGCATTGACCGCCAACAACCGGAGTGTATCCACATCATTTGGCTCTCTCTAGTACTTCAGCCAAACAGTGCTATCACAGCCTCACAGAACTTGTACAATGATGCAAGGCATGTGGACTCGCTCAGACGGACATACTCATCCACAAGATCATCGGGGATTCCATAAGCAAGCATCCGAATAGCTGCAATGCATTTTTAATAAGAGGATAATCCAACCTAAAAGGGCATCTCCTTGCATCTAAAGTAATCATCATACCCCATCACTCCCTCCCGTATGCAGTTGAACACATGTCTCGCCATCCGAAAATGGCGCCGGAAAAGCTTGGGATTGAAGAGTGGGGACGTGCACTAAAAGTAACTGGCGTAGAGTAGGAAATGACCGCACTCTCTATCGCGGTTCAACGCTGGAGCATGGCCCATGATCGATCCCCTAAACCTTGCATGCTGCCTAGCAATGTGGTCATTGACAACCATAGTCGCAACCACAAAATGCTCATTATCCAATGATGAATCATGCAACGAACAAATGAAGTTATTGAAAAAGACTCATCCCACTGTCCATGGTACCTTGCGGGCAAAACGTCGAACGCCTTGCGGACATGGTTGGAGGGTGTCGGGTGTCTAGGAGGAAGAGGGAAAATGGAGATGTGCCACCGACGGACGGACCAGGGAAGGGAACAAGAGAGAGCATCATGCATGTCGAAGTCGTGTCCACGCCGATACAAATCCGGTCCAAATTCAAACCGAAAATTGGTCGCAAATGGAAAAAAAGGACATTCATCAGTTTGCGTCGACGCGTTGGGTTGCGATTTTTTTTCTGTTTTAACACAAATTGACGCGCGTGGATTAAGTGGGTGGCGGTTGCGGTTGGCATAAGGCCAACTCCACCGTGCGACCCCATCTTGTCCGGGTGCGTCCGTTTGGGGTAAAACGGATGAATAGCACGGCCCAACGTGCGGCCTCAAACGGACAAATGTCCGGATTCCGTCCGTTTTCGACCCATTCCCGGCCCAAAGTTGCGCTCGGTTTGGGGAGAAACGACCGCACGCGGACGGCCGCGATGCACGCCCTTGTCCCCCCCGTGGCCCGCCTGTCGGGGACACTAGCAGTCCCTCCACTCCCAACGCTTCGACCCTCTCTCTCCCGCCCCACCCCACCGCCGGCGCCACCGCTATTCTCCGGACGCCTCCTCACCACGCAGCCCCCAACCGTCCATACCAAACCAAGTCTCGACATGGCCGCCACCACGCCCACTCTTTCGCCGTAGTTTTGGTCGTCGATCGGAGGAGTTTTGGCCGTCGCCGTGTTTGCCGGTGGCAGAGGGGACATGACCGCCGGCGACGTACCACGGCGGCCGCGGCAGCTTCCGACGGCTCCAGAGCGGCCAGTAGCCGGCCGACAACCACCCCTGCTGCGTCGAGGTGATCATCGCGGCCTCTTCGCCACCACGACCGCAAGGTGTTCGACATTTTGCCCACAAAGGTATGGACAGTGGAGACGATTTTTTCTTCCACCACTTCCTTTGTTCACCGGACGATTCGTCGTCGGATGATGAAGATCTTGTGGTGGCTGCATTGGTCGTTCACGACCACATTCAACGGCAACATAAACCGCAACAGGGAGAGAGGCCACGCCCTGCTTTATGTCGATTACTTTTCCAACAAACCGCTCTTCAAGCCAGATAAATTCTGTCGCCGTTTTCGAATGGCAAGGCACGTGTTCAATCGTATCCGAGAGAGAGTGGTTGCTCATGACCCATATTTCGAGTGCAAGACGGATGCCCTTGGAAAGCTTGGATTCCCCTCTTACCAGAAATGCACCGCGGCCATCTGCATGCTTGCGTATGGAATTCCAGGCGATCTGGTGGATGAGTACGTGCGTATGAGTGAGACAACACGTTTGATGTCAATGTACAAGTTCTGCCAGACTGTGATCGAGGTGTTTGGCCCAGAGTACTTGAGGCAGCCAACCGTCACGACATGAGAGATTGTTGGCGACCAACGCAGCTAGAGGCTTTCGAGGCATGCTTGGCAGCATAGATTGTATGCACTGGGAGTGGAAGAACTGTCTATTTACTTGGCAGGGCCAGTACAAGGGGCATGTCAACGAGTGCACTGACATATTAGAAGCGGTGGCATCGCAGGATCTTTGGATATGGCATTCTTTTTTCGGCATGGCAGGTTCTCACAATGATATCAACGTGCTGTAGCGTTCTCCAGTCTTCGCGAGGTTTGCGGAAGGCTGCTCCCCACCTGTCAACTTTGAGATCAACGGCCACCAGTACAACAAAGGATACTATCTAGTTGATGGTATATATCCTCAGTGGTCAACTTTTGTGAAGACAATCTCGTAGCCCAAGGTGAGAAGAGAAAGAGATTTGCCCAAATGCAAAAGAGTACTAGAAAGGATGTGGATCGTGCTTTTGGTGTGCTTCAATCCCGATGGGGCATCGTTCGATACCTGACCGCATGGGATGAAAGGAAGCTTTGGGAGGTGATGATCGCCAGGGATTATGCACAACATGATCGTCGAGGACGAGCATGATGACAGTATCTTCGACCAAGGATTTGATTTTCAAGGTGACAATTTTGAGCCCCTGCACCAAGAACCGGCCACGTTTGATCAGTTTGTTCAGTTCCATCGTGAGCTGCGTGATTGGCACACTCATGTGGATTTTCAAAATGACTTGGTTGAGCACGGGTGGGATCATATTGGCAACCGATAGATGAATTGGTTCATTTTATGTTCATTCAAAGCAATTTCGATTTGGTTGTAAAACTATTTTTATTAGAGACAATTTCGATTGGGTTGTAAAATTATTTTAATTTTTAAACAATTAATATTTGGACATGCAAACTTGTTTTCATATGAAAATATGAGCATTTTAGGCCCTGGCGGACGGGATGGGGAAAACGGATGCGGCCGTGCGCCCACCGCATCCCAGAACAGGCCCGGACACGACCACATCGCCCTACCCAAAGGGACAGAATCCGGCCAAAACGGACGTCCGTTTGAGATCGCGGGGTAGAGTTGGCCTAAGAGCATTGTCTCTCCGACGGAGAAGGAGCGCGTAGCAAAAGCAGAGACAATCGAAGAAGACGAAGGTGGAGCGGGGACCGGCTCTTTGCATGCATGCGTACGTGCCACTTGTTTGTGTCCGGGCGGGGTCCTAGATCTCGCAAAATGGCCGCGTACGTGTCCGTCGATCCATGCCGTCTCGTGGATCCTTGGCTCTTTTCTGCTGGATGGTTTGGCCGGTGCGCGCATGCCATGCAAAGGTGACATGAACAAAAGCTGAGAGATGTCACTGTAGCTGGTCACCGTGCCGGTCACGGGCTCGCAAAGGCGATGGACACGCGTCCGGCGTCGGCTCGCTTGCCGGGCCTATAAATCCTCTACTACGTCTGCCGCACACTCACACAGCCAAGTGTGATTCCGGTGACACACACAAGGAGAGTGACCTGTGAGCAGCTAGCTAGCCAGTGAGCGGCGACGATGCGGGCGACTGCCTTCTCGCTGTGCTTGCTCTTGGCCCTCGTCGCGGCAAATGTTGCAAACCTCGCCGTCGCTGGGAGGGTGCCGGGGCTGAAGCATGAGCCCAGCCTAGAGCCCAAGCCTACGCCACAGCCTGACCCCAAACCAGACCCGCAGACCGACCCTAAACTGGCGCCGAAACCTGACCCGACCCCCAAGCCCGACCCTAAACTAGCGCCAAAACCTGAACCAAAACCAGACCCACAGCCCGACCCTAAACCGGCGCCGAAACCTGACCCAACGCCCAAGCCCGACCCTAAACCGGCGCCGAAACCTGACCCAGCACCCAAGCCCGACCCCAAACCAGACCCGCAGCCCGACCCTAAACCGGGGCCAAAGCCTGTTCCCAAGCCCACGCCCGACCCAAAGCCTGCCCCGGGCCCTAGCCCGAAGCCGGATCCCAAGCCCCAGCCGCCGGAACAGTCGTCGTCGCAGCCGAAGCAGCCGCCACGTTCGCCGTCAGGCTACTTCAACTGACGGGAGGGAGGCTCGTCAGCAGCCGCTTGGTAATGAAGAGTTAGCCTGCCTGCATTTGCATGGATGTTGGTGCTTAATTTGTCTCCGGTGATGGTTAGTAATGTATTGCATGTGTTCCCTCCGTCTCTGCACGTACTGTCCCCAGTTTGTTCGTGTGAGCCATCTTCGCGTCAGTGTATCTCCCGTGTGATGTACCATGAATAAGCAGAGGAACATGCATCATGCATGTATCTCAACGTACACTTGTTTCAGTACTTTACTTGATTTTCTGGTTGTTGCTCCCATTCCTTCTCTAGTACCACTCCTTTAATTTCATCTGTGTTGCAATGTTATTGTGTTCCTTCAACTATGCGTATTGTGTAGTGTTCCATAATATTTGTGGCTACCGGGAAATGGAAAGGCAGGGCACTTATCAAATTTCAGAGCTTAATTCCTCAAACGAAAAAGAAAAAAAAGAACTTAACCCACAGTTTCAGTTAGAACTAAGGGGCCTGTTTGGTTGGGACGATATCGGGTCAGTCAGATTATTTTGCAGGTTCCCCGCAAAAAAAGAAGATTATTTTGCAGGTGGATCATGACCCATATGGAAAGGCAGAGAAAGATATAGGTTACCCCAACACAAAATATCATCACTTGTTTGAATGAAATGTTGCCTCTTATATAAATTATAATCATAATGGAGTATGTGATTCCTGTAACAAGACACAGTCATTGGCAATAACAGGAGATTGAAAAGTGGCAGGAAATCGGCCACTTCCCACATTTTGCCTGCAACCTCTTCACTTCAGACCTCCAGCAAACAATGTCTGACATGAATAGCATGATGTGCATGTTGCCATGGCGTCGCGTCGTGATAGATGATGATGCTCTTCCTTCTCAGTTTCATATCACAGGTCAATACACCAGTGTGGTTGTACATGCTGTTGGTCACTAACCATGTGGTGACGACGACACCGTCTGCACACCGAAATAGGATTTGCCTCACGCTCTGATGCTTGATGGCTTCTCGACAACAAGGGTAAGTAACAGGAACAAGCCAAAGGAGATGACGAGTGACGTGGCCATCAAGATAAGCATTACTTGTAGTGTGATGCTTGGGCTCAAGAAGAAGATGACTGCGATGGCACCTGATTGCCAAACCTTCAACTGTGCAAAAGCGGCTTCCTGCATTTGTCATTTTTCAAAGACAAGCTTAGTATTCATTTAAGATAACTTAGTTATATATATCAGTAAATAGAACGTGTTAAATTATACATTTCGTCATTAACACAAGGTCCACAGCAACTGAAATCAAAGCATTACACCGCTGGCATTTATTTTAGGATGAAGCAGCCGTAAATATCTTTTCACTGAAATCAAAGCATTACACCGCTGGCATTTATTTATAGATCAACACCTTTTTTTGTAGCGCACAGAAGAACATATTTATCAATGAAATTTTACAGGTATGTAGACCACATCTTGGTGTATATATGATTTTTTTTTAATCTGAAACGTTGAGATATGAATTTTCTTTTTCTGAAAATACCTACCACCAATAGACCCAGCAGCCAAACCACTGCATTTGGGTAAGAAACTAAGAATACCCAAATAAAACAAGATCAGTACAAAGGGGAAACTAGGATGTATCTGTATAAGAAACACTAAAGAAAACAAACCATAGTATGATTACCTTGACATCCTCAAACAGCAACCCAAGTAATGCGCTTAACTGTGTGTTCAAGACGCCATCACCAACACCCCATAAGGCACCTATAAATAGTGGAATCGCTGCACCGAGCAGTCCCTCCATTGGACTGCAAGCAAGATAACAATGAGTAGACTGCAATAGCAATGATACGGGAAGAGTAGCACGGCAAACAAGGGCAACTTAAAAAATCAAACCTGTAAAAAAGAAGCAACCAGAATAGGACCACAGCCTGAACGATAGCTCCAACTGACACTATAAATGTAGCTGAATGAAGCCCGGAGGTAAAACGTCCAGCAACCAATGAACACTGCAATGTCAAGCGAGCTTCAAATCACTAAACATACAATATGGTCTTTCCAGCAGTTTAGAATGATGTGTATAAACTGTAAATAAAAGGAAGATGATATGTTTTATACTCCCTCCACTCCTAAATATAAGCCTTTTTAGAAATTCCAATAGGGACTACATATGGAGCAACATGAGTGAATCTACACTCTAAAATATGTCTATATACATCCGTATGTAGTCCGTATTGAAATCTCTAAAAGGTCTTATATTTAGAAACGGAGTAGTTGTTTGTTTAAGTTGTGTTTTTAGCTATTTTTAAAACCTGAAGCAACAGCAAACGAAAACAAGAACAAGAACTGGTACTGGATAATGTTAACACCAAGTTAATAGTTTCACTTACAACTACATCAGATGCGCCATAAATTGCCATGGCGCCACCGACTCCAGATATGCCAAGCACAGGTGTCACAATACTCTTTGTGAATACAGCCCTAAGAAAGCCACAACATCCTGTTAGAAAAGGCACAGAAAAGAGCTGAACCACCATCGATGCTGAAAAGATTATCTGTTACTTACCACACAAATGCCTGCTGTAAACCTGAATATGCGATAAGAGGGATCAGAAGAATCATCCTTCGGTCCTTGAGAGGGGCAACAATATACTTCAACATAGCTCCAAATGAGGAGTGTGTCGAAGCATTATCTCGTTTCTCGTCCCTTTTGGACAGTAAACACATCAATACAATGCCGATAATCATGCAGCCAAGGAACACAACAAACAGCAGATTTTTTCCTGTTACACTTCCTCCATCCTGAAGTGATATGAAGATGATAGGATCAAACACATATGATGTGCAAGTAAAATGGCAGTCCACAAGATGCTCATAAGACACTGAAAGGATCCAAATTGAGATGCTAACCTTTCCATTTCTCAGTAGTGCAAGTGAGATCAAATTCCCAATGACCTACACAATTCAAATGTAATAGAATTTGTTATTTCAGAGACCATTGTACCCTCGTAGCTGTACAGGGTATGTGCCTGTGTGCAGAAAGTAATAGAAACTACACTCAGGTATGAACAACTGTTAAAGTAGCTCTTTGCATGTTTTAATAGTAAATAGCTCGTGTGTTGTACCTGTGTGCTAGCGAACACACCCCAGAATTCTCCATTAAAGCTTCCTAAAGTTGGACCATCAGGCAAATTGTTGTCTCTTGCATGACTGAGGGCAGCAGAAGTAAGATATGTGCCCTGCATTGTGAATGGGTATGTATGTTAACCAGACATAAATGGGTACTAAATACTCCCTCCGTCCCATAATGTAAGACGTTTTTTGGCACTGGTGTAGTGTTAAAAAACATCTTATATTATGGGACAGAGGGAGTAGTTTATTGGAAAGCAAAATTATTACCTGCCCAACCCAAATGATTGATGCGGTAAAACCCAGGTACAGTGAAGCTGGTACCATTGTATACCTGATAATTTGTTGTTCAAGTTAACATCAAAGGAGTCTCATTATTGCAGATTGTTGAGTTTACTGAACTTGAAAATAAATACAAACTGGCATATTGCACAACCGCTTTTTTTACCGGATTATGAACACATCAAATAGGGCCAAAGGCCATTCGTGATTAATATGAGGTTTTTACCGACATACACTTCACCGAATTAGCTATTTGGGTAAGTTGAGATTTTTTTTAACTCCAGCTAAACAGGGCATCGGCTCATTGTGTTGTTCGAAATATAGAATAAATTGTATGCACAATGTACGACCTACTAAACTGGGCCATAATGCAAAGCCTCTACCTGAGGCAAGAACTAAGGTTCTGGTCCAAGGTCAGCACGTCAACTAATTAGGCTGCAGCTGAAGTTCAGCCCTGACGAATCCAGGAACTAAATGAGCACGGAAATAATTTGAATCCATGACCTTAACAAGGCCAAAGAGCCTAAACTTCTCACAATTAAAGTAGCAATCAGGGGGGAGATTGCAGCCCATAAAAATCGATTGGCTATAATCAACGTCTCAACTAAGAACAAAAATCAAACAAATTATCGAATGAAATTGAGACTTCTGACTTAACCGAACTTCTTTCAGGGGAATGAACATTGTCTAGGCAGGCATTCTATCAAGCAGGGACCAAGCATCCAAACCAAACACTGCTACACAGACCAGCGAGGCACTATCATGTCAGAGAGTATGTCCGACTGTGCGACTCGTGACGATACGCACCATGTCGGGACCAGGTTGGCGAGGATGAAGAGCAGGTAGCCGCTGGTGCCGATGACGAGCGCGCGGCTGGCGCCCAGCCACCTGACCACCGGCGACGCCGCGACCGCGAAGAGCGTGAAGGAGGTGTAGAGGACCCCCATGGAGACGGTGCCCAGGTCGCCCTCCTGCAGCCAGGATCCCCATCAGGATCGAAGCGAGCGAGATCGACGCGAGGAAGAAGGGAGGGAGGTGCGCGTACGTCGTTGACGGTGCTCTGGAGGTTCTGGGCGGCGCTGTAGGCGGAGAACAAGCACACGAAGGCGGCGGAGAGGACGTGCACGTCGGCGGCGTGGCTCCTCGAAGCGGGCGCGGCCAGGAGCGGCGCCGCCGCCTCCTCGTCGTCGCGGCGGGCGTCCATCGCGGGAGGCTTCTAGAAGCAGCGCGAGGGGGGGAGTGCGGGAGCTGGACGCGAGAGTGGGCGCCTGCAGAAGCTTTTTATGCTGCGGTCGCTCAGGCGGCCGGCGAGCGAGCGAGCGGAGTGCGGAGAGAACTAGGCGTCGCGTGGGCCCGCGTGGCAGTGGCTCGTTTCGCTAGCCGTAGACCGTGGCTGCCGGGAACTACTTACTTGGCCGTGCGCGCCTGCCATCTTGCTGCCGTTTTCTTGGCCGTGTGCCATTTTTGTTCTCATCTTTCCGGCGATCGCTGTCTGTGCATTGTTGGTGTGTCTGCCGTCTGTGGGAAAGATCTTCTTTTTTTTATCGATGCCATGCGAGTGTAGGAGAGATACACGTGGAGCTAGAGGATCGTCTGCCTGTCTCGAAGTAACTCCACTTCACTATAACCACACAACTCGAATCATGCAAAAAATCTACTCATTCCGTCCGGAATTTAGTGCTAAATACGTCTGTTCGAACGGCAACTAATTTCGGACCAAGGAAGTAATACTCAACTTGAGACTAGAGTGCATGGCAGGCCGTACAGCCAAATTTTAATGGTCCGACTTTTTTCCCTAAACAAACTTAATGGTCCAACTTAGGATGGTGACAGGGATCCATCGACAACATCGCAACCCTGCTTAATTACTTAGGTTAATCGCTCCGCCCGCCGTGTATTAGCTTAAGATCCACGATGCACTTATAAGCACATAAAGCATTCAGATCCTGGCCTGCACACCTTGTTGGTATCCTGCTTGGAGCTTCTGCAAGGTGACGACTGACGGCGACGGTGGTTGGAACTTGCTTTGTATCCAATGCTGCCGCCGATGGACATAAAGCTTTTGTCTATTTACGTATATATCCAGTTGCTGTTTGGGTAATCCTCGTATGCCTACTCCAACGGTTCCACTTGTCAGGTGGCACATCTGACCGGATCTTTAAAAAGTGGCGCTAGCCGCGCACCGGCTGCTGCCGACGAAGCTGTTCTGTTCCAAGATTCCACTATAGCCGGACATGCGCAGGCCGAAAATATGCGCTAGTTATCCGGCGTCCATCTCGATATGAAATGAGCCAAAATGTTACAAGATTTAAACCAAAATTGGGTGTATATGATTTTCTTTTAAAAAAATGAGTGAAGTGCAAACTCTCATTTTCCAAGTGTCGACTATCTACATGGAGAAGGGCCAAGCCGGAGGGAAGAGAGATAGGAAAAGGGTTCACTGCCAATCTCGTTAAATTGTCTTTGAACAGTTCCCTAAAAAAAAATTCAATGACCCACGGATTTTTTTTTTAGAACGAAGGCTCGTGAAGAGCCCGGCTTTGAATTAACAAGCCATCAACCAGCCAGGATTACATGACCCACGGACTTAGAGGGATGGTCGTGGGAAGGCGCCAACCGACAATGTTGGCGACAATGGCCGTCAACCCTCATTGTTCGTGGGCAGAGCCACGTGTGGGCATGGGCAGGACCGGCAAGGTGGGTTGACATGGCTATCGCGTGGAGCTCCCAAAGATGAAGAGGAGAAGTATACCTCGCTGCTTGTTCAACAAGCGGCGGGGAAACGAACGAACCGCTTTGTTCGCTCCTGGAACCGCCAGAGATAGGTGATCAGGAGGTGACTTTTTTGCCACCTTCCTCAACACTGGCGATGCTGGGTCCTCGTCCGTCTCTGTCTGCCGCTCCAGCGGCGGGACCGGACGGTGACCCTCGCAGTTTCTCTCTAATAGTGGTATAGGATTGGCGTAGTTTGTTTTCAGGGGTGTTGCATCAATGGTGGGGATGACGTTGTGTCGAAATAATTTGCTTCTGCTCTTCCTTCATCTTGGTGATGTTCTAATGGGCAGCGCCAGGGAGCAGGTGGCTCGGTCTTTTTGCCCGTCTTCAGATCCGATAAAATTTGTGTCTGATGGTCGGCGCACCTCACTCTCCCGAGTAGCGTTGTTGTTGGCGTGCAATGTGGTGCAATGTGGTGTGTGGATGGTGGCATGCAGCGGCGTTCCTTTTCTCCGATCGCGTCAAATGAAGTTGACGACACTGGGATCTAGTGGGCATGGAGAAGAACCCCAGCCGACGTGCCACAAAGCCTTGGTCTTGTCGCTTGCGGCGGTCCCATTCATCAGCTCGAAAAGCATCCTTGTATGCAAAGGTGCTCCTCCAGATCTTGGTATAACGGCAATTCCTCTCTTTCTTCAACGTTGCCTCGGCAGCGGAGGAGGACGATGATGGACGGCCTTTTGGTGTGGCACAAGATTCAGTGGAAGTGAAATTTTAGTTTTACTTCTTGCGAAGTATTTGGTGCAATAATGCAAGACATCTATATATGTCTCTTATAATGATCACATGTGTACTCTTTGTAAAAAAAGGGCAGATGCTCGCCCCGCCTCATATTTGTATTTGGTGGCGTTTTGTTGCACATATCAAACATCTTTTTCCAGTGAGAATTGAGTTTTTTTACTCCCATTCAGAACAAACTGAAATTGGCGTGCGGATCAGATTAGAGCATCTCCAACAGCCGTGCGCGCGGGAAACATCTCGTTTAGCGCGCGGGGGAAATTTGAGTGCACGGCAAAGAATCGCGTCTGGGAAACGCCCGACGCTGCGCTAATTTTAAGCGCGCGGCCGGCGCTCACCGCACACTCGAAAGTCCGCCTCTTCTCCCCGCGCCTCTTCTTCCTCGTGCGGCGCCCGCCGCCCCGACGCTCTTCCCCGACACCGACATACCCCTGCGCCGCCGAAGCATCTCCGGCTACAGCGGCGTCCGCGTCCTCCCTTTCGGCGCGTTATATGCGGAGATCCGCTCCGGTGACGCGCGTTTCGCTCTCGAGACGTTCGAGACCACGCACGAGGCCGCCCGCGCGTACGACGCGGCGGCGTGGCGCCTCCGGAGGCCTCGCGCACAGATGAACTTTCAGGACGTCTAGACGTCCGAGCAGACACATGCAGTCGCCCCTCCACCGCGGATAGTAACTGACGCCGACCGTGAGGAACACCGTCGGCAGCAGCGCCGCCTCCTCATCGCCGAGGCGGACGAGCGAGCCATGGCGTAGTGGCGCCAGCGCCACCCAGAGGACGTCGCCAACGAAAACGCCTTCTGGGCGGAGAGGAGGGAAAGGAGGCGCGCGGAACGGGCGAACATGCGTCGTCGGAAGGCACTGGCGATATCGCACTGTGATCTGGGACAATCATCATTCTTCTCCGACAACGGCGATCGGTGGGAAGACTCGTTTCTTGATACGTCGACGACACAAGCAAGGAGGAGGACGACGATAACTCGGAGTAGTTTCTAGTTGCACCGTAGTTTTTACCTCGGACTAGTGTCTTTTTTTACCTATCTATGCTATGAACTATCTATGCTATCATCCAAACTATCTATGTATCGTATTTTTATCTATTTTATTAATCTATGCCTATGGTTTTTTATTTTTTTAGAGTGTA
This sequence comes from Aegilops speltoides, assembly GCA_021437245.1. NCBI lineage: Eukaryota > Viridiplantae > Streptophyta > Magnoliopsida > Poales > Poaceae > Aegilops > Aegilops speltoides. The sequence goes on along the minus strand of CM038145.1, from coordinate 87,157,238 downwards.
TAGTGCCAATTTTTTTTGCAGCGCCTGCTGAAGCGACTCTGGCGTGCTATATTTGCAGCGATCGCTGGAGCCAGCGAACCGCGTCGAGCAAAAACTCACGAGTCCGACGCGCTAAACTGTTTTTTTAACGCGCGTGTTGCGCGGCTGTTGTACATTGGGGCGTGGCGTAGGGTCACGCATTTCATTTTGCTTGCACGGCAAGCACGAAAGGGACGTCGACATAGTGGAAAGCAAATGCTGAGCTGGCAAGTTAGTAGATTTGTCATTTTTTTACCACCAATGCGTTCCCCTATTTTGTACTCGGATGAATCTTCGCCACATACTCTACCAAGCTCGGATGAATTCCACTGTCACTCGGATGAATCTTCGCCACACAGATTCAGTCAGCTCGAGATATGTCGGAACCGCCAAGAATATACTCTACCACGGACAGAGAAATTACAGCAGAAGCAATCTGAGCTAGCGGCTTGGTGGTAGCGTACATACCAGGAGGGGGCGAGGTTGGCGGCGATGAAGAGGAGGTAGCCGGAGGTGCCGAGCACGAGCGCGCGCCTGGACCCCATCCCCCGCACCACCGGCGAACCCACGACCGAGAACGCCGTGAACGACGTGTACAGCAAGCCCAGCGATATCGACCCCAAATTGCCGTCCTGCGTGCGAGAGCCCGTGCGGCCGGCGCCAATCAGTCATATCCCACGCCACCGACGGTCACATCCGAGCGTGCGTGCGCGCGTGCTCAAGGAATTCTTGGGATGGGAGGACGCGTACCGTGTTGACGGTGCTCTGGAGGTTCTGGGCGGCGTGGTAGGCGAGGAAGACGAAGAAGAAGGCCAGGCTGAGGAGGTGCAGGTCGCGGGTCTGCGACGCTGTGCCTGCGCCGCGGCGGCCGTCGCCGGCGGCGGAGACGAGGGGAGCCGCCTCCTCGTCGTCGTGGGACGCCGCGAGCTCGGGTCCGGTCGCTGTGGAGCCCATCGCGGCCGGCGTGGAGCGTCTGGCTGGCCTGATTGGGGGAGGAGTCAACTGCCGGATCCTTCGGTTTCGTGTGAGATGATTTGGGGAGGGAAGGGTATGGGCTTTTCAAATTCGTGACGTTCCAAGGGTGTCTGTGAATAAAGTCTGGAGTTGTGTTGCATAAGAAAAGACTCAAGGACAAAAACAAGTAGCCTGCTACCATCCAGATAATCTCAGGGGCTTTTCTGATAATTTTGATCATATTTTGGCTAGTGCTTTTATTTCTTTTTTTCATTTTTCAAGGGAAGTTTTGCTTTCTAGTTTTCTTGAGTCCATATAGCTTAGTGATTTGTCTATATAGTACTCCCTCCGTCATAAAATATAAGATCATTTTTTAAATGATCTTACATTTTCGGACAAATAGAGTATTTCTTTTTTTAGCTATACGGGAGCTTCTCATATTCATTATGTTTCTTCTTCTTTTTTGACAAATACTCCCTCTGTAAATTTTTATAAGGTGTTTTAGATCACTATATGTTCATTCGCCAAAGCATATTGTAATCGTGCTAAAAGAAACATACAATTAAGTCTGGTGTCATTTTAAGGCGTGTGCACAAATGCCAGCAAGTGGGTGATCCTATCCAACTTTCAAATCAGAATTCGCCCACGCTTGATGAGTTTGTTCAAATGCATCGACAAAATCGTCATCGAGCAACTCATGAGAAGCTCAAGCATGTACGACGCTTAAGGGGACAATTAGAATATATATGTGAGCTGAATTCAAGTTTGTACTACTGCTAGGGCCTATTTCTCCCTTAGTGGTTTTGGTGATTAATGACAATATTTTTACGGATTAATCGTGTGCATTGAGCATTTCAGAGAACCTATCATATGGCACAAGACGATTCGTGCCCCTCGGTACTTTGCGAAGATGGTGTTTTTCTTGCATATCATTTTCGGTAGATTTGAGTTGTAGGACCACCGTACTATTAAGAGGGGGTCCGCTTCAGAAAGGTTTGGGTGGACTCAACACGTACACATTCTTTTTGCACCCTCTTTCTTTCCTGACAATTGAGCATGTCCTCCTTGTGCTTGGGACTTCTTGAGGTACAAAAGCGGTAGTACCGCTCTGTTTGCAAGACGCAATATTGCTCAATGATCTTCTTCAAGATCTGATTACTAGGACTTCCAACGACAGTACATCTGCTCTATAAATGAGCGGTAGTAGGGCGGTAGTTCATCGTGGTAGTGATGACCCACAAGTCTAGGGGATCTACCGTAGTCCTTTCGATAAGTAAGAGTGTCGAACCCAATGAGGAGCAGAAGGAAGTGACAAGCGATTTTTGGCAAGGTATTCTCTGCAAGCACTAAAATTATCGGTAACAGATAGTTGTGTGATAAGATAATTCATAACGGGTAACAAGTAACAAAAGTAAACAAGGTGCAGCAAGGTGGCCCAATCCTTTTGCTAGCAAAGGACAAGCCTGGACGAACTCTTTTATATAAAGCAAAGCGCTCCTGAGGACACATGGGAATTACTGTGAAGTTAGTTTTCATCATGCTCATATGATTCGCGTTCGTTATTTTGATAACTTGATATGTGGGTGGACCGGTGCTTGGGTGCTGCCCTTCCTTGGACAAGCCTCTCACTTATGATTAACCCCTCTCGCAAGCATCCGCAACTACGAAAGAAGAATTAAGGTAAACCTAACCATAGCATGAAACATATGGATCCAAATCAGCCCCTTACGAAGCAACGCATAAACTAGGGTTTAGGCTTCTATCACTCTAGCAACCCATCATCTACTTATTACATCCCAGTGCCTTCCCTTAGGCCCAAATCATGGTGAAGTTTCATGTAGTCGACGTTCACATAACACCACTAGACATGATATAACAAGACTTCTCTCATGTCCTCAGGAACAAATGTAACTACTCACAAAGCATATTTATGTTCATAACCAGAGGAGTATTAATTATCATTAAGGATCTGAACATATGATCTTCCACCGAATAAACCAACTAGCATCAACTACAAGGAGTAATCAACACTACTAACATCCCACAGGTACCAATCTGAGGTTTTGAGACAAAGATCGGATACCAGAGATGAACTAGGGTTTGAGAGGAGATGGTGCTGGTGAAGATGTTGATAGAGATTGACCCCCTCTCGATGAGAGGATCGATGGTGATGACGATGGCGATGATTTCCCCCTCTGGGATGGATGTTTCCCCGACAGAAAAGCTTCGCCAGAGCCCTAGATTGGTTTTGCACAGGTTCTGCCTCGAGACGGCGGCGCTTCATCCCGGAAGCTTCCTTCTTTTTTTTATAGGTAAAAACACACCATATAGCAGAAGATGGGCGTCAGGGGCCTGCCAGGGGGCCCACAAGACCGGAGGGCGCTCCCTCCATCCTTTTGGATGGCAGGTGGCCCCCCTATGGTGCTTTCTTCGCCCAATATTTTTTATATTTTCCAAAAATATTCTCCGTGAAGTTTCAGGACTTTTAGAGTTGTGCAGAATAGGTCTCTAATATTTGCTCCTTTTCCGGTCCAGAATTCTAGCTGTCTGCATTCTCCCTCTTCATGTAAACCTTATAAAATAAGAGAGAATAGGCATAAGTATTGTGATATAACGTGTAATAACAACCCATAATACAATAAATATCAATATAAAAGCATGATGCAAAATGGACGTATCTACTCCCCCAAGCTTAGACCTTGTTTGTCCTCAAGTGAAAGCCAAAATCGAAAAATATGTCCACATGTTTAGAGATAGAGGTGTCGATAAAATAAAATACGGACATGAGGGCATCATGATCATCTTTAGAACAACAACATATATTGTCATATAATTTGTCATGTTAAAGTAACAATTCATTCACAAGGTAAGTATGAATCAGAAACTTCATTGAAAACTAACAAACTATGATCTCAGTCATTGAAGCAATTGCAATTTATCATAACATAGGAAAGAGTCAATATAAGAGCTTTTCAGCAAGTCCACATACTCAACTATCATTTAGTCTTTCACAATTGCTAACACTCACGCCATACTTATGGGTACAAAGTTTCAATCGGACACAGAGAAAGATAGGGGCTTATAGTTTCGCCTCCCAACCTTTTACCTCATGGGTAATGTCAACAACAATACTTTATGAAAACCTACATCTGAGTGGATATATATATCCGGATCTCTCCAACATATAGTGCTTGCCAAAGGAAAAAGTGTAAAAAGGAAAGGTGGAGATCACTATGACTCTTGTATAAGGGTAGAAGGTAAAAATAAAAGATAGGCTCTTCGCAGAGGGAAGCAGAGGTTGTCATGCGCTTTTATAGTTGGATGCACAAAATCTTAATGCAAAAGAACGTCACTTTATATTGTCGCTTGTGATAAAGAACTTTATTATGCAGTCTGTCACTTTTATTTCTTCCATATCACAAGTTCGTATAAAGCTTATTTTCTTCACACTAATAGATCATACATATTTAGAGAGTAATTTTTATTGCTTGCACCGATGACAACTTACTTGAATGATCTTACTCTATCCATAGGTAGGTATGGTGGACTCTCATGGCAAAACTGGGTTTAGGGATGTTTGGAAACACAAGTAGTATATCTACTTGGTGCAAAGAATTTGGCTAGCATGAGAGGGAGAGGCAAGCTCAACATGTTGGATGATCCATGACAATATAACTTCTATTCAAATATAAGAAAACATAACTCATTATGTTGTCTTCCTTGTCCAACATCAACTTTTTAGCATGTCATATTTTAGTGAGTGCTCTCAATCACAAAAGATGTCCAGGATAGTATATTTATATGTGAAACGTCTCTTTCTTTTATTACTTCCTATTACCAAAACTATGTTTGTCAACTCTCAACAACTTTTATTCATCATACTCTTTATATGTGAAGTCATTACTCTCCATAAGATCAATATATGATCTTTTTATTTCTTTTTATTCTTTCTTTAATTCCCTCAATACCATAGCAAGATAGCAAAGCCCTCAACTCAAAACTACTCTTTATTATATATAACTCACGGACTCGATTACATAGATAGAGATCAAACAAAACTCAAAGCTAGATCATACTAAAATTTTATTCTACTAGATCAAGATATAACCAAAAGGATCAAACTAATAAAAACAATAAATATAGAGGTGTGATGGTGATATGATACCGGGGCACCTACCCCAAGCTTGGCAGTTGCCAGGGGGAGTGCCCATACCCATGTATTTATGTCTCTTTCTTCGGAGGTGGCGATGTGATATTCTTGGCGATGATGCCCCTTAGGATGAGATTCTCTTCCTCGAGCTTATTAATTTTCTGCTTAAGATCCATTACTTCCTTGCGGAGTTCACCCATGACGGCTAAAGCTCCATCCACCCATAGATGTTTCATAGCTGCGGGAGAAAAAGCAACACTCTTTTTCATATTTTTTTCATAAGAGAGAAATCTAGCATTGGGAGGAATGATCGAATTTGGTATTGCAGAGATCTGAAGTTCCTCCAGCATGAATCTAGTTCAAAGACGAGAGGTAACTTCTTGATCCTCCTCCATGGCACCCACCCTTTTCAAGTCAGCCTCCATCTCTTCCTCCATTGATTGCCCAAAGTGGTTAGCTTCGCTGTATGCTCTCGGGCTCGGTGTTAGGCGAGATAACCGACACTCCCCGACCGACTCTTGAGAAGACATCTTGCTCTAAATTTGTTGCTTTAACAGCTCAAAACAAAAACAGAGTATTTTGTCGTGGTACGGTGGCCAAAACCTTCGGGAGGTTATATAATGAATTTTTACCGACCAAAATAAGTATTGTGCAAGAAAACGGAGTCCGGGGGGCACACGAGGTGTCCACAAGGTAGGGGGGCACGCCCAGGGGGTAGGGCGCGCCCTCCACCCTTGTGGTCTCCTCGTGTCTCTTTCGGACTACTTCTAATTTTCCTAATTTTTTAAATATTCCAAAACAGAGAAAAATTGCTATTAGAATAGTTTTGGAGTTGGTTTACTTACCGTACCACATACCTATTCCTTTCCGGAGTCTGAATCGTTCTGGAAAGTGTCCCTTATGTACTCCGGTGTTACGGTGTCAATCATATTGGTCTCAACATTTATGGGATTACCTGAGATATAATGTTTGATTCTTTGATCGTTTACCACCTTCGGATTTGTGCCTTCGGCGTTGTTGATTTTTATGGCACCCGAACGATAGACCTCCTCGATAATGTAAGGACCTTCCCATTTAGAGAGAAGTTTTCCTGTAAAAAATCTTAAACAATAATTGTATAGCAAAACATGATCACCTACATTTCATGCTTTTGTATCCTCTTGCCATGCCATATTTTAACCTTTTCTTTAAACAACTTGGCATTCTCATAGGCTTGGGTTCTCCATTCATCAAGCGAGCTAATGTCAAATAACCTCTTCTCACCGGCAAGTTTGAAATCATAATTGAGCTCTTTAATAGCCCAATATGCCTTATGTTCTAGTTTGAGAGGTAAGTGATAAGCCTTTCCATAAACCATTTTATACTGAGACATACCCATAGGATTTTTATAAGCAGTTCTATAAGCCCATAATGCATCATCAAGTTTCTTGGACCAATTCTTTCTAATCTATTAACAGTCTTTTACAAAATCAATTTAATCTCTCTATTACTCAATTCTACTTGACCACTAGACTGAGGATGATATGGAGATGCAATTATATGGTTAACATCATACTTAGCAAGCATTTCACGAAAAGCACCATGAATAAAATGTGAACCACCATCAGTCATTAAATATCTAGGGACTCCAAACCTCAGAAAATAACTTCTTTAAGCATCTTAATAGAGGTGTTATGATCAGCACTACTAGTTGGAATAGCTTCTACCCACTTAGTAACATAATCAACATCAACTAGAATATGTGTATACCCATTAGAGGAAGGAAAAGGTCCCATATAATCAAAGCCCCAAACATCAAATGGTTCAATAACAAGTGAATAATTCATAGGCATTTCCTGACGTCTACTAATATTACCAATTCTTTGGCATTCAACACAAGACAAGACAAACTTACAAGCATCCTTGAAGAGAGTCGGCCAATAAAAACTGGATTGCAATACCTTGTGTGCAGTTCTATCTCCAGCGTGGTGTCCTCTGTAAGACTCAGAGTGGCACTTGTGTAGGATCTGTTCCTGTTCATGCTTAGGTACACAACGTCTAATAACACCATCTACTCCTTTATAAAGGTGTGGGTCATCCCAAAAGTAATGTCTTAAATCATAGAAAAACTTTTTTTGTTGGTATGTGAAACTAGGTGGTATAAATTTAGCAACAATGTAATTAGCATAATCAGCATACCATGGAGAATTACAAGAAGCATTTATGACAGCTAATTGTTCATCAGGAAAGATATCATCAATAGGCAGTGGGTCATCAAGAACAATTTCTAACCTAGACAAGTTGTCTGCAACGAGGTTCTAAGCCCCCTTTCTATCAATAATATGAAAATAAAATTCTTGTAACAGGAGAACCCATCTAATAAGTCTAGGTTTAGCATCTTTATTTTCCATAATATATTTAATAGCAACATGATCAGTGTGAACAGTTACTTTGGAATCAACAATATAAGATCTGAAGTTATCACAAGCAAAAACAACTACTAAATATATCTTTTCAGTAGTAGCATAATTTCTCTGGGCATAATGAATAACATTCAATTTCTTATCAACTCTTTGTCCTAGAACAACACCAATAGCATAATCACTAGCATCACACATAATTTCAAAGGGTAAATTCCAATCAGGTGGTTGAATAGTAGATGAAGAAATCAAGGCTTTCTTAAGTATTTTAAATGCTTCTACACAATCATCATCAAAAATAAAAGGAACATCTTTTTGCAAGAGATTAGTGAGAGGCCTAGAAATTTTAGAGAAGTCTTTACTAAACCTCCTATAGAAACCAGCATGACAAAGGAAACTTCTTATACCTTCACTAGTAGAAAAAGGCCCATTTGTCCTGGTTCATGAGGCCCATTTGTCCCGGTTGTCGAACCGGGACTAAAGGGTCAGTACTAATGCCCAATACCTTTAGTCCCGGTTCACCCAGGAACCGGGACAGATGGGGCTCCACATGGCCGCTGCCGCTTGCCCAGGAAGGAGGGCCTTTTGTCCCGGTTGGTGCCACCAACTGGGACCAAAAGGCTTCCACGCATCAGCAGTTTAGGTGCTGGGGTTTTTGTTTTTTTCTGAAGGGGGGTTGGGGGTTTTGGGGTTTTCTAGGGTTAGTTTAGGGGTTTCATATATTGTGTTAGCTAGCTAATAGAGAGAAGTGTCCTCTCTTATCTCCGTGCTTGGTCGACGCTACGTACTATACGTATAGAGAGGACTCGACATGCTAGCTAGCTAGTAAGCAAATGAAGGAAACCATTAAGTATAGAAGATCGTCATGAACATATACACAGAGAGAAGTGATCGACCTCTCCTTCTCCGATAGATTGGTCGAACAACAAGTTTTCTTATATCTATCCGACGCTACTGGCTACATATATATATATATATATATATATATATATATATATATACACAATATAAGATCTCTTACAAAATCCCCTAACATCTAGACTCAACTTCCACATGGTATTCTCCGTGTTTGTCGATGACGTGGTCAAGAAAGAATCCCGCCAATTCCTCTTGAATTGCTCTTATGCGATCTTGTGGTAGGAGTTCATCCCGCATCTGAAACATCTAATTTGAATAAGGGGGTCAATACATATATATGAATGAAACTCAACACAAATGATGGTAATAAAATAAAATTGTGAATACTATTGCTTACGCACTTCATATTGTTGTTTAGAATAGCCCCGCTCATAGGTCGTGTGGCGGATGAACTTGCAAATGTAGTATCCACAGAAATCATTCCCGGGTTCCTGCCACAACCACTTTACAAGAAATAGAGGTCAATCAAACTGATAAGCAAGCATGCTAAATGGTATTGATGAAACTAGCTAGAATCAATGGGAGATGCGCGGAACTAGCTAGTAGCTAGTACTTACTTTCGGGTGGTTAAATCGCAGATGCGCTGGCAGTCCCGGAGCTTGTGCGGTGAACTTTTTCCAAACCCTGCCAGACAAAGAGACCAATTACTTGATATCAGGAAATGAACAAAGTTGCCGATATGGTGCGATAGTGATCGATTGAACTTACTTCTCGAGCATTGTAGTCATGGTCGCATACTCCTCCAGATTTTTTTCATTTCGAGTCTATGATGGTTACTAGTCCCTGCTCAAGTTTAATCTCTAGCAGAATAAAGTGGAAGATGCGCATGCATGCATAACTCATCAATTACATTACTATAACCTCGAGTAATAAGGGAAACCGAATATGCACAAGACATTAACACTCACCTATATTCATAAGGAAAGAGTATTGTATCTTTGTTTTGATTTCAATGTAACGATCATAGAAAGTTGGCCTCGGTTTCTTTGGGATCATGTTTAACATTCCATTCATCCATGAGATTTGTGTTAATGAACCCAATATCACCTATTTGTCTTTTCTTCAATTCGGCGATCTTCAATCTGCATAATATAGTGAGGATAATTATATATACATGCAATGAAAGAGGTGAGCTATATATAGAGACTTAATTAATTATAGAGAAGTAGTAATTACAGACAGTAGCAAGTGATGATTGTTTTATCGAGGGCCTTTTGATTGAAAAACTGGAAGAACTCCTCATATGGAACAGACAACAGGTCAATTCCAATGAGGCCGTGCTCCTCTTTAACTCTCAGTGTCAAAGTATCATCCCAGACTTCCTGTAGATGTCCATGTACCAATCATGGAATCTTCGCATCATCGTTATTAGAGGAGTACCAGGTTTGACGAGAGGCTTCCCGTGCCGGAATCTTAATCTGTCCACCTCCATTGTTTCAAAGTGCATTTCCGGGCATGTAATCTCCAGGATTGGTGCCGGGCAGCATCCCCGGAAGATTAGCGACGATATCGCTAGACACATTGAGCGGGGGGCATGATTACTTCGCTTGTTCGCCAAGCTGGGGAATTTTCCCTCTTTTCTTCATTCTGCTAGCCTTTGATCAGTGCAAGTACTTCCCAACCGCTCTGCTTCCTTATATGTCCTTTCAATGATGCGGTCATAGTTGGATTGCGGCGGAGGCGGTGGTGGACGCTGCAGGGCATCCAAAGTGCGCTTCGCTTTCACCCGATCTATCTTCTCCGCCGGAGGTGGATGTTCCTTAGCTTTTATCGATTCAAAGAAGTCATTCACTTGGCCTTCACAGATCTTCTGGTTTTCCTCCTCGCTCCTCTCATATGGTAACTTCTCTAGAGGCTTGAGAGACGATGGACCGAATCTGTATTGCCTCCCGCCTCTGGCTATACAGCTAGACGCCGGAGCAGCTGGAGCGGCTGCGGCTGTCTTCTTTCGTTGCTTAAGAGGCGGAGCATCCGGGGGCGGACTGCTACGACACGCCAGAGCGGCGGTGTCTGTGTTTCGCTGTCTCTTACGAGGCGGTGAAGGAGGAGACGGGCTGCTCAGACGCGCCTGAGCAGGCGGAGTACTACCGCCCTCACGCGCCGGAGCAGGAGGCGGAGTTCCCTGATCACTCGCCAGAGGAGGAGGAGGAGGCGGAGTGCCCAGCTGACTCGCAGGAGCTGTGAAGTTCAGAAGGTTGATGTGCTCCTTCCGCCATAGACACGGAGTCTTCATAGCAGGACCAAGCTGAGTCTCCCCATCACCTGTAGAGTGCTCAAGCTAGAGCTCCTCAAATCCCTCCGTTATTTCGTCCACCATCACAACATCATAACCTTGTGGAATCGAACGACAGTCAAAAGTTGCTCCGGGTGAAGGAGGGTACACAGAGCCGACAGCCGCCTTGACTTTTAGCTGAAGCCATTGCGTCATAAGGTGGCACTGGTGTGAATCCGTGATAAAATCCACGGGGTAGCTTGGACCCATCAAGTCAGGCTGCTGAACGAGCTCGGTGGAAGCCACATTGCTTCGCCGCTGAGATGGCGGGGTAGCTTCTGGGGTAGCTTCTTGGGGAGGATCTCGCAGCTGGTCCTCAACATCTTGTCGTTCCTCTAGCTTTCGTACCCTTGACTTAAGCTGCTGCAGTTCGCTCTGCTCCACTTTCCTCCTCCTCTCTTGGATTTTGTAACCGCTTGCGTCGGGAAACCCAACCTTCCACGCAACGGAGCCTGGCGCACCTCGAGTTTGTCCAGGGTGCTCAGGATTCCCGAGGGCCCTTGTGAGCTCGTCGTTCTCTCTGTCGGGAACGAACATCCCTTCCTGCACTTCCTTGATTACTTTCTAAAGCTTCGTGATGGGTGTTGCAAGTTGCTAGTCCGTCCAGTAGCACTTCCCTATTTCAGGGTCCAAAGTTCCCCAACCCCGAAGAACCAAGTCCTTGAACGATCTGGCTAGTGCAATGTCTTTGGTTCGACCCCCTTAGCAATCAGGTCCTGCTCAGCCTTGTCCCACAACGGCCGGGCTTTGAGGTAGCCACCTGACCTCGTGCGATGGTGATGCTCCTTCTTTGCAGCATTTATCTTGTTAATCGCTGACATCTTCTTACTCCTCTCCGATGTCTTGTGGGTCACAAATGCGGGCCAGTGATTTCTTATCTTCTCAAATCGGCCGGTGAATTCTGGAGTCTTGTCTTGATCAACATACGTTGATTTCAACTCATTCTTCCACCTCCTGAATTGACCTGCCATCTTCTTGAGAGCATGAGACTTGATCAATGGCTCTATAACTGGCTTCTCCGGATCCTCCTCTTCCGGTAGGGTGAAATTTACCTTCAGCGCGGTCCAAAGATCAGCTTTCTGTCTATCTTCGACAAAAGAAACTTGAAGCTCTTCCTTCTTAGGCTGATTCCATTGCTCGATGCTGATCGGGATCATGTCCCTAACAAGAACCCCGCACTGAGCAGAAAATGCTTCCTTGGTCCGGAGGGGTTTAATCGGTTGGCCATCGCGCGCGATTTCTGTGATCGTGAACCTTTCATCCGGGTGCAACTTTTTCTTTGGGCCTCGTTTCATTACCGAAGTTTTGCTTGATCCGGAGGCTATAAACGAAAAAAGAAGAGTTAATATATGTACATACCAAAACAACTAATGCATCAATTAACTAGTCAGCATAGTCTTAATTAATATATATACCTTATATATATACCTCGCCGGACTTTGCAACAGTTGATCCCGAATCCGTTCGGTCACCGGAGCCGTCATCACGGTCGCCGGAGCCATCATCACGATCATGACTTTCCTCGTCCTTTGTTTGATCACTGTAGCCTGCTTCCTCTCCTTCCAGACCTTCTTTGAGGTCATTGAGAAGCAACAAGACATCACCTCCATCGCGGATTATGTCCCCCACTATCTCTTCTTGTTCGAAGTCTCTTTGTTGATCCATAGTTTCTGCAAATATTATATCATGGCAATTAATATACAAACATGAGAGATGGATAATTAATAGTGGCAAACATAGACCCCTCGGCGATCCTTGACCCTCGACCCCTCGACCCTCATCCCCTCGGTGACCCTTGACCCCCGACCCTAGCTAGTTCCGATCCTCGACTGCTCGGATTCTCTTAACCTTTAAGGGATTTAACAAGATGGTGCCATTCTGGATGTGCAGAAAATGGTCCATATTTTTTCTGATCTCAAGAAAACCATTGCTTCATCATTTGCCGTAAGTAACAGGCGCATAACGGTACAAAGCTCTCTAGAATTGTTTCGGAACGGAGTCTCGGATAGGATAATTCGCTTTTGGTAGGAAGTTCAGCAAGAGCCTTCCGAATATCGCTATTTGGAAGGCCTTTGCTGAAATCCGTACCAAAAGGCGAATCATCCTATCCGGGACTCTGTTTCAAAACAACTTTGAAGAGTTTTATAGCGTCATACGCCTGTTACTTCCAGCAAATGATGTAGCCATGGATGAGATCAGAAAAAAGAATGGATCAACTTGTGCACCTCCGTAATGGGGGCATTCTTGTTAAACGGAGACCCTCGACGCTCGGTGATCCTCGACCGTCGACCCCTCAACCCCTCGACGACCCTAGACTCTCGACCCCTCGACGACCCTAGACCCTCGACCCCTCGACCCTTGACCCTCGACTCTCGACGACCATCGACCCTCGAAGACCCTCGACCCCTCGACGACCCTCGACAACCCTCGACCCCTCGACTGTTGGAAATATGCCCTAGAGGCAATAATAAAAGGATTATTATATTTCAATGTTCATGATAATTGTCATTTGTTCATGCTATAACTGTATTATCCGGAAATCGTAATACACGTGTGAACACTTAGACCCAATGAGTCCCTAGTGAGCCTCTAGTTGACTAGCTCGTTGTGATCAATAGATAGTCATGGTTTCCTGACTATGGACATTAGATGTCGTTGATAACGGGATCACATCATTAGGAGAATGATGTGATGGACAAGACCCAATCATAAGCATAGCATAAAAGATCGTATAGTTCGTTTGCTAGAAGCTTTGCCAATGTCAAGTATCTATTCCTTCGACCATGAGATCGTGTAACTCCCGATTACCGTAGGAGTGCCTTGGGTGTATCAAACGTCACAACGTAACTGGGTGACTATAAAGGTGCATTACAGGTATCTCCAAAAGTATCTGTTGGGTTGACACGGATCGAGATCGATTTGTCACTCCGTATGACGGAGAGGTATCTCTGGGCCCACTCGGTAATGCATCATCATAATGAGCTCAATGTGACCAAGGTGTTGGCCACGGGATCATGCATTACGGTACGAGTAAAGTGACTTGCCAGGTAACGAGACTGAACAAGGTATTGGGATACCGACGATCGAGTCTCGCAAGTAACATACCGATTGACAAAGGGAATTGCATACTGGGGTTTGATCGAATCCTCGACATCGTGGTTCAACCGATGAAATCATCGAGGAGCATGTAGGAGCCAACATGGATATCCAGACCCGCTGTTGGTTATTGCCCGAGAGTCGTCTCGGTCATGTCTGCGTGTCTCCCGAACCCGTAGGGTCTACACACTTAAGGTTCGGTGGCGCTAGGGTTAGTAGGAAGTCAAGTATGTGACCACCGAATGTTGTTCGAGTCCGGATGAGATCCCGGACGTCACGAGGAGTTCGGAAGGGTCCGGAGGTAAAGAATAATATATAGGAAGTGGTGTTTCGCCATCGGGAAAGTTTCGGGGTTTCGGTAAAACTGGGACCACCGGAAGGGTCCCGGGTCCACCGGTGGGGCCACCTATCCGGAGGGCCCCATGGGCCAAGGGGAAGGAACCAGCCCACGGGGGCTGGTGCTCCCCAGGCCCACCCCTGCGCCTAGGGTTGAAACCCTAGGGGTGGGGGCCCCACCGGCTTGGGGGGCTCCACCCCCTTGGCCACCCCCCGGAGATTGGATCTCAGGGCCGCCACCTGGGGCCTATATAAAGGGGGAGGAGGGGGCTGCTGTACCAACTCCCAAGGCGCAGCCCTCCCTCCCAACACATCTCCTCCTCCGTAAGAGCTCGTGAAGCCTGCCGAGATCTTGCTTCTCCACCATCACCACGCCGTCGTCTTTGGCCGGTGGAGCTGTCTTCCTCAACCTCTCCTTCCCCTTGCTGGATCAAGAAGGAGGAGACGCCGATCGTCCGTCACGTGTGTTGAACGCGAGGTGCTGTCCGTTCAGCACTTGGCATCGGTGATCTGAATCACGCTCGAGTACGACTCCATCATCACCTTGCAAGCTTCGCACGCGATCTACAAGTGGTATGTAGATGTTATCTCTTTCCCGTTACTCGTTGCTTAGATGAACTCATAGATGGATCTTGGTGAAGCCGTAGGAAAAATTTTAATTTTCTGCAACGTTCCCCAACAAAGGCATCATGAGCTAGGTCTATGCGTAGTTCTCTAATGCACGAGTAGAACACAAATTTGTTGTGGGCGTTGATCTTGTCATCTTACTTGCCTCTACTAGTCTTTTCTTGCTCAACGGTATTGTGGGATGAGGCGGCCGGACCAACCTTACACGTGCGCTTACGTGAGACCGGTTCCACCGATCGACATGCACTAGTTGCATAAGGTGGTGGCGGGTGTCTGCTCTCCCACTTTAGTTGGAGCGGATTCGATGAACAAGGCCCTTATGAAGGGTAAATAGAAGTTGACAAAATCACGTTGTGGTGATTCGTAGGTAAGAAAACATTCTTGCTAGAACCCAATCGCAGCCATACGTAAAAGATGCAACAACAACTAGAGGACGCCTAACTTGTTTTTGCAGCGATTGATCATGTGATGTGATATGGCCGAAGTTGTGATGAATGATGAATTGTGATGTATGAGATCATGTTCTTGTAATAGGATTCACGACTTGCATGTCGATGAGTATGACAACCGGCAGAGCCATAGGAGTTGTCTTTATTTTTTGTATGACCTGCGTGTCATTGAAGAACGCCATGTAAACTACTTTACTTCATTACTAAACGCGTTAGTCATAGAAGTAGAAGTAGTCGTTAGCGTGACAACTTCATGAAGACACGATGATGGAGATCATGATGATGGAGATCATGGTGTCAAGCCGGTGACAAGATGATCATGGAGCCCCAAGATGGAGATCAATGGAGCTTGATGATATTGGCCATATCATGTCACAACTATATAATTGCATGTGATGTTTATTATGTTTATGCATCTTGTTTACTTAGGACGACGGTAGTAAATAAGATGATCCCTTATAAAATTTCAAGAAGTGTTCTCCCTAACTCGTGCACCGTTGCTACAGTTCGTAAACTTCTAAGCACCACGTGATGATCGGGTGTGATGGATTCTTACGTTCACATACAACGGTGTAAGACAGTTTTACACAAATAAAACACTTAGGGTTAACTTGACGAGCCTAGCATGTGCGCACATGGCCTCGGAACACGGAGACCGAAAGGTCGAACACGAGTTGTATGGAAGATACGATCAACATGAAGATGTTCACCGACGATGACTAGTCCGTCTCACGTGATGATCGGACACGGGCTAGTCGACTCGGATCGTGTAACACTTAGATGACTAGAGGATGTCTAATCTAAGTGGGAGTTCATAATTTTGATTAAGAACTTTATTATCATGAACTTAGTCTAAAACCTTTGCAAATATGTCTTGTAGATCAATGGCCAACGCTAATGTCAACATGAACTTCAACGCTTCCTAGAAAAACCAAGTCGAAAGATGATGGCAGAACTATACGGATTTGGGTCCTAACCCGAGGATCATCCTCATAGCTGCCAGAAGCAATATGTCCTAGAAGGACCGCTAGGTGCCGCCCCGTCCCTCGAAGAACCAAGGCGTTATGAGCGCTTGCAAACTCGTCTTGATGATTACTCCCTCGTTCGGTGCGGCATGCTTTACTGACTTAGAACTGGGGCTCCAAAAGCGTTTTGAGCATCACGGAGCATATGAGATGTTCAAGAGCTGAAACTAGTTTTCCAAGCTCATGCCCGGTCGAGAGATATGATGTCTCCGACAAGTTCTACAGCTTGTAAGATGGAGGAGAACAGTTACACGAGGAACACATCCTCAAGATGTCCGGGTTGCACGACGTATGACCCGATTGAACATTAACCTCCCGGATGAGGCGGTCATTGGCAGAATCCTCCGATCGCTCCCACCAAGCTACAAGAGCTTTGTGATGAACTACAACATGCGGGGATGGTAAAGACCATTCTGAAGTGTTCTCGATCTTTGAAGTCGCAGAGGCTGAAATCAAGAAAGAACATCAAGTGTTGATGGTCAATAAGACCACTAAGTTCAAGAAGGGCAAGGGTAAGAAGAACTTCAAGAAGGACGGCAAAGATGTTGCCGCGCCTGTAAGCCTGCTGCGGGAAGAAGTCAAAGAATGGACCCAAGCCCGAGGTCGAAAGTGCTTTTATTGCAAGGGAAGGGGCACCGAAGCGGAACTGCCCCAAATACTTAGCGGATAAGAAGGCCGCAACACCAAAGGTATATTTGATATACATGTAATTGATGTGTACCTTACCGATTACTCGTAGTAACTCCCGGGTATTTGATACCGTGCCGTTGCTCACATATGTAACTCATAGCGAGCTGCGAATAAACGGAGATCGGCGAAGGGCGAGGTGACGATCTTGCGTCGGGAATGGTTCGTGGTCGATGTGATCGCCGTCGACACGCTGCCTCTACATTTACCTACGGGATTAGTTTTAAACCTCAATAATTGTTATTTAGTGCCAAGTTTGAGCATGAACATTGTATCCGGATCTCGTTTAATACGAGATGGCTACTCATTTAAGTCTGAGAATAATGGTTGTTCGATTTATATGAGAGATATGTTTTATGGTCATGCTCCGATGGTCAATGGTTTATTCTTAATGAATCTCGGCGTAATATTACACATGTTCATAGTGTGGATGCGAAAAGATGTAAAGTTGATAACGATAGTCCCACATACTTGTGGCACTCGCCGCCTTGGTCACATTGGTGTCAAGCGCATGAAGAAGCTCCATGCTTGATGGACTTTTGGAGTCTCTTGATTATGAATCGTTTGACACATGCGAACCATGCCTCTTAGGCAAAATGACCAAGACTCGTTCTCCGGAACAATGGAGCGAGCAACCAACTTGTTGGAAATCATACATCTTGATGTGTGCGGTCCAATGGCGTTGAGGCTCGTGGAGGATATCGTTATGTTCTCACTCTCACCGATGACTTAAGTAGATATGGGTATGTCTACTTAATGAAACACAAGTCTGAGACCTTTGAAAAGTTCAAGGAATTTCAGAGTGAGGTAGAGAATCAACGTGACCGTAAGATAAAGTTCCTCTGATCGGATCGTGGGGAGAATACTTAAGTCACGAATTTGGTACACACTTAAGAAAATGTGGAATCGTTTCACAACTCACGCCGCTGGAACACCTCAAATAAACGGTGTGTCCGAACGTCGTGTCGCACTCTATTGGATATGGTGCGGTCTATGATGTCTCTTACCGATTTACCGCTATCATTTTGGGGATACGCTCTAGAGACAGCTACATTCACTTTAAATAGGGCACCGTCTAAATCCGTTGAGACGACACCGTATGAATTATGGTTTGGGAAGAAACCTAAGCTGTCGTTTCTAAAAGTTTGGGGATGCGATGCTTATGTCAAGAAACTTCAACCTGAAAAGCTCGAACCCAAGTCGGAAAAATGCGTATTCATAGGATACCCTAAGGAAGCTGTCGGGTATACCTTCTACTTAAGATCCAAGGCAAGATCTTTGTTGCCAAGAACGGATGCTTTCTAGAGAAAGAGTTTCTCTCGAAAGAAGTAAGTGGGAGGAAAGTAGAACTCGATGAAGTACTACCTCTCGAACAGGAAAGTGGTGCAACGCAGGAAACCGTTCCTGTGATACCCACACCAACCAAGAGGAAAACGTTGATGATGATCAAGGTGCTTCGGATCAAGTTACTCTTGAACTTCAAGGTCCACGAGGACACGTTCCGCACTGAGTGGTACGGCAACCTGTCATGGAAATCATGTTGCTAGACAACAATGAACCTTCGAACTATGAAGAAGCAATGGCGGGCCGGATTCCAACAAATGGCTTGAGGCCATGAAATCCGAGATAGAATCCATGTATGAAAACAAAGTATGGACTTTGACAGACTTGCCCGATGATCGTGAGCGATAGAAAATAAATGGATTTTCAAGAAGAAGACGGACGCGGATGGTAATGTTACCATCTATAAAGCTCGACTTGTCGCTAAGGGTTATCGACAAGTTCAAGGGATTGACTACTGACGAGACATTCTCTCCGTGGCGAAGCTTAAGTCCGTCCGAATCATGTTAGCAATTGCCGCATACTATGATTATGAGATATGGCGATGGACGTCAAAACGGCATTCCTTAATGGACATCTTAAGGAAGAGCTGTATATGATGCAGCCGGAAGGTTTTGTCGATCCTCGAACGCTAACAAAGTATGCAAGCTCCAATGATCCATTTATGGACCGTGCAAGCATCTCGGAGTTGGAACATTCGCTTTGATGAGATGATCAAAGCGTTTGGGTTTATCTTGAGACTTATGGAGAAGCTGCGTTTACAAGAAAGTGAGTGGGAGCTCAGTAGCATTTCTCCTATTATATGTAGATGACATACTCTTGATGGGAAATGATACGAAACTCTGGACAGCATTAAGGCCTACTTGAACAAGTGTTTTCAATGAAGGACCTTGGAGAAGCTGCTTATATATTAGGGATCAAGATCTATAGAGATAGATCGAGGCGCCTCATAGGTCTTTCACAAAGCACATACCTTGATAAGATTTTGAAGAGGTTCAAAATGGATCAGTCCAAGAAGGGTTCTTGCCTATGTTACAAGGTGTGAGGCGAGCTCAGCTCGATCACCCACCACGGACAAAAGATAAAGAAGAGATGAGTGTCATCCCTATGCTTCAGCCATAGGATCTATTATGTATGCCATCTTGTGTACTGACCGATGTAAACCTTGCCGTAAGTTTGGTTGCAAGATACCAAAGTAATCCCGCAAGGAACACCGGACAGCGGTCAAGAATATCTGAAGTACCGAAAAGGACAAAGGACATGTTTCTCGTTTATGGAGGAGACGAAGAGCTCGTCGTAAGGGTTACGTCGGCGCTTAGCTTCGACTCGAGATCTGATGACTCTAAGTCACAAACCGGATCGTGTATATGTTGAAGGGTGGAGCGATGGTGGTGCAACCGCAAGCGAAGCGTCGTGGCGGGATCTACGTGTGAAGCGGAGTACATGGCAGCCTCGGAGGCAGCGCATGAAGCGATTTGGGTGAAGGAGTTCATCACCGACCTAGGAGTCATACCCAATGCGTCGGGGCGATCAAACTCTTCGTGACAACACCGGAGCTATTGCCCTTGCCAAGGAGCCTGGTTTCACAAGAAGACCGAGACACATCAAGCGTCGTTTCAACTCCATCCGTGAAAATGTTCAAGATGGAGACATAGAGATTTGCAAAGTGCACACGGATCTGAATGTCGCAGATCCGTTGACTAAACCTCTCTCGCGTGCAAAACATGATCAACACCGAACTCTATGGGTGTTCGATTCATCACAATGTAACTAGATTGGTGACTCTAGTGCAAGTGGGAGATGTTGGAAATATGCCCTAGAGGCAATAATAAAAGGATTATTATATTTCAATGTTCATGATAATTGTCATTTGTTCATGCTATAAGCTGTATTATCCGGAAATCGTAATACACGTGTGAACACTTAGACCCAATGAGTCCCTAGTGAGCCTCTAGTTGACTAGCTCGTTGTGATCAATAGATAGTCATGGTTTCGACTATGGACATTAGATGTCGTTGATAACGGGATCACATCATTAGGAGAATGATGTGATGGACAAGACCAATCATAAGCATAGCATAAAAGATCGATAGTTCGTTTGCTAGAAGCTTTGCCAATGTCAAGTATCTATTCCTTCGACCATGAGATCGTGTAACTCCGGTTACCGTAGGAGTGCCTTGGGTGTATCAAACGCGTCAACGAATCGGGTGACTATAAAGGTGCATTACGGTATCTCCGAAAGTATCTGTTGGGTTGACACGGATCGAGATCGGATTTGTCACTCCGTATGACGGAGAGGTATCTCTGGGCCCACTCGGTAATGCATCATCATAATGAGCTCAATGTGACCAAGGTGTTGTACGGGATCATGCATTACGGTGCGAGTAAAGTGACTTGCCGTAACGAGGCCGAACAAGGTATTGGGATACCGACGATCGAGTCTCGGGCAAGTAACGCATCGATTGACAAAGGAATTACATACGAGGGTTTGATCGAATCCTCGACATCGTGGTTCAACCGATGAAATCATCAAGGAGCATGTGGGAGCCAACATGGATATCCGACCCGCTGTTGGTTATTGCCCGAGAGTCGTCTCGGTCATGTCTGCGTGTCTCCGAACCCGTAGGGTCTACACACTAAGGTTCGGTGGCGCTAGGGTTAGTAGGAAGTCAAGTATGTGACCACCGAATGTTGTTCGAGTCCCTGATGAGATCCGGACGTCACGAGGAGTTCGGAAGGGTCCGGAGGTAAAGAATAATATATAGGAAGTGGTGTTTCGACCATCGGGAAAGTTTCGGGGTTTCGGTAAAATCACGGACCACCGGAAGGGTCCCGGGGTCCACCGGTGGGGCCACCTATCCGGAGGGCCCCATGGGCGAAGGGGAAGGAACCAGCCCACATGGGGCTGGTGCGCCTCAGGCCCACCTGCGCCTAGGGTTGAAACCCTAGGGGTGAAGCGCCCACCCGGCTTGGGGCACTCCACCCCCTTGTCGCCGCCCCGGAGATTGGATCTCGAGGCCGCCACCCTGGGGGCCTATATAAAGGGGGAGGGAGGGGGCTGCTGTACCAACTCCCAAGGCGCAGCCCTCCCTCCCAACACATCTCCTCCTCCGTAAGAGCTCGGCGAAGCCTGCCGAGATGCTTCTCCACCATCACCACGCCGTCGTCTTCTGCCGGTGGAGCTGTCTTCCTCAACCTCTCCTTCCCCTTGCTGGATCAAGAAGGAGGAGACGTCGATCGTCCCGCACGTGTGTTGAGCGCGGAGGTGCTGTCCGTTCAGCACTTGGCATCGGTGATCTGAATCACGTTCGAGTACGACTCCATCATCACCTTGCAAGCTTCATACGCGATCTACAAGTGGTATGTAGATGTTATCTCTCTCCCGTTACTCGTTGCTTAGATGAACTCATAGATGGATCTTGGTGAAGCCGTAGGAAAATTTTTAATTTTCTGCAACGTTCCCCAACATCGACGACCCTCGATCCTTGACCTCTTGATGACCCTCGACCCCTCAGCGACCCTCGACCCTCTACCCCAGTTTCTGACACCCTAGTTCCCGACACCCTCGTTCCCGATAAAAAAAATAATAAGAGGAGGAAGAAGAAAAAATAGAGGAGAAGAGGAAAAAAATAGAGGAGAAGAAGAAAAAAATAGAAGAAAAAAATAAGAAAAAAAAGAATTTACTCTTTTCTTTTCTTCTTCTTCCTCTTCTTTTTTTCTCCTCTTCTTCCTCTGCTCTTCTTATCCTTCTTCTTCTACTCATGTCAAAGTTATCGGGGAGGTGGTATATCGACAACGACGACATATACATAGAAAAAAATGTTATTGGGGAGGGGGTATATCGACCCCCCTCATGTCGAAGTTATTGGGGAGGGGGTATATCGACAACAACGACATATACATAGAAAAAATGTTATCGGGGAGGGGGTATATCAACCCCCCTCATGTCGAAGTTATCGCGGAGGTGGTATATCGACAATGACGACATATACATAGAAAAATATGTTATCAGGGAGGGGGTATGAGGGGTATATCGACCCCCTCATGTCAAAGTTAGCGGGGAGGGGGTATATATATCGACAAAATTACATCATCATATATCATCGAACCTAAAATACACTAAATCGATCAACTAACCTAAAATTAGTGATAAAATGCACTAACCTAAAATCGATACCTACTAACTACTTAAATAAAAAAATTAATACATATATGAAAAAAAACATCATCATATCATCAACATCATCATATATATCATCATCAACATATATGAAAAAATGCATATATGGAGGGGTCGGCCGGACCTAGCGCAGGCAGCCTGGACCGGGCGTCGCGTCGGGGGTAAGCGCGACCACGGTGTCGTGGATCGAAGCGGCGGGCGGCAGCGTCGAAGCGAGGCAACATAAGCGAGGGCGTCGGGCGGCGCACTGCAACAGCAGCGTCATGGCGGCGCGCGGCGATGAGGGCGTCGAAGGCAGGGGAGCGGCGTCGTCGGGGCAGAGGGGCAGCCTGGCGGCGTCGTCGGGGCAGGAAGAAGAACTAAAACAAAATTTTCACAAGTGTTTTCTTATATACCCTGGGCATTGGTACCGGTTCGTGGCACAAACCGGTAGCAATGCCCCCCTTTGGTACCGGTTGGTGCCACCAACTAGGACCAAAGGCCTCCTGCTGCCCGTGGCCAAAACCTTTAGTCCCACCTCGCTAGTTGAGAGGGGCGCGTAGTGGTTTATAAGCCCCGCTGCCGCACCCGTCTCGGGCTCCTCTCCATTGTAGGCTTACGGGCCTAATTGTCACTGCTATGCCTGATGGGCCTACTGGGCCTTCTGCGGGCCTGAATCCTGGCCCATGGTTGGGTTTTTAGTCGTATTCAGGCCGTGGTGGCCCAGTAGGTGGCATTTTTTTCCAGTTTTTTATTTTTTGCATTATTTATTTTCTTTTGTTTTTTGCTTTATGTTTTAGTTCCTTTTGCTTTTAGGTAATAAAAATTATAAACTTTCTGTTAGTGCCATTTGTTTTCCAATTTGAATAGTTTAAATTTGAATTTTTTTGAAATTTGTGTGAATCACTAGTTTTTGAATAACTTTACTATAAAAATAGATTTTTGAGTGATTCTTTTTCCTGCTATTTAATATTACTGTGTTTTATCATTATATTCAAAAACAGATTTTGTTATTTTAGTTTCTAAGACAAAAATTCTTTATGATAATTCTTTTTGCTATTAAAGTTTCTAACAAAAAAATTCTTCATGAAAATTCTTTTTGCTTTTAATGTTTTGAACAGAAAATACTTTGATAATTTTGGTTGCATAAATTTTATATAATTTTAGTTTCAATAATACTAGAGGTTTATAAAAGTTTTTTGAGTTGATTCCTTTTGCTATTGGATTTATATAAAAGCTTTTTAGTTGATTCTTTTTGCTATTGAAGGATATTATAGTTTTGTTTTAGTTGATCATAACAGAATATGTTAGTTGATTATTTTTAGTTCATTCTTTTTGCTATTAGTTCATTATTTGAGCTAAATGACCCTGAAATTGAAAAGCACTACAAATGAACTCTGAAAAGGTTGAAAGTTGGCATGGTATCATAATTTCACCCACATAGCATGTGCTAAAAAGTTGAGAGGGTTACGACAAAAATGGGATGCACTTCGTGTGCAAAATGGAAAATCTCTTTTGAAGTATCAGGGTTTCGGACGGAAACTCATCTGTTACAAAGGGATTCCATTTTTTTGAACTTATTTGAACTCCAGACTTTTGTGTGTTCAAAATGCACCATTCAAAGCCACATCATCAATCTTCAACCCTCTTTGACTTCATTTGGTATTTTTCATGCATGTACTGATTTTTTTGAGCTAAATGACCCTTAAATTGAAAAGCACTACAAATGAACTTTGAAAAGGTTGAAAGTTGGCATGGTATCATCATTTCACCCACATAGCATGTGCTAAAAAGTTGAGAGGGTTACGACAAAAATTGGATGCACTTCGTGTACAAAACAGACAATCTCTTTGGAAGTATCAGGGTTTCGGACGAAAACTCATCTGTTACAAAGGGATTTCATTTGTTCACATGTAACTGCAGTGATATTCTAGATCAAAGGCATCATCATAATAGTTGTTGATTCAAAGTCTTTGCTTTTTCTTCGCTTGTGTCCTTTGCTTATTGCGCTGTAACCATGGATATCTTCATCGTTTAACAGGGTGCTTGGGTCAGCCTTGACTTTGAAGGGAGGAATTTCATGGAACTTTTCATAATCTCCAGACATGTCTGTCTTGCCCTCCAATCCCACGATGTCTCTTTTTCCTGAAAGAACTATGAGGCGCTTTGGCTCATCGTATGATGTATCCGCTTCCTTATCTTTTCTTTTTCTCGGTTTGGTAGACATGTCATTCACATAGAAAACATGTGCCACATCATTGGCTAGGACGAATGGTTTGTCTGTGTACCCCAAATTGTTCAGATCCACTGTTGTCATTCCATACTGTGGGTCTACTTGTACCCCGCCTCATGACAGATTGACCAATTTGCACTTAAACAAAGGGACCTTAATATCATATCCATAGTCAAGTTCCCATATGTCCACTATGTAACCATAATACGTGACCTTTCCCCTCTTGGTTTCTGCATCAAAGCAGACACCACTGTTTTAGTTGGTGCTCTTTTGATCTTGGGCGATTGTGTAAAATGTATTCCCATTTATCTTGTACCCTTTGTAAGTCATTACAGTCGAAGATGGTTCCCTCGCCAACGAGTACATGTCATCAAAAATAGTGTTGTCACACCTGAGACGTGTTTGGAACCAACTGCCGAAACTCCTAATGTGTTCACATGTAATCCGATCGTCCTGCGGTCCGGGTGTTTGGAGCGAGAATGTTCTTGTGTTCATCGACATACAGGGGTCACCAAGGTAGAATTCTGTAGAACCGTGTAGTGTGCTTGAGACCAAGAATGCCCATCCCTACATATTATTGAGTCCCCTCCTAGCATGCCTTTTCCACCCAGTCTCCCCTCATATCGCGATTAAGGGAGACCTATCTTCTTAAGGTCAGGAATGAAGTCAACACAAAACCCAATGACATCCTCTGTTTGATGGCCCAGGAGATGCTTCCTTCTGGCCTAGCGCGGTTACTGACATATTTCTTTAGGACTCCCATGAACCTCTCAAAGGTGAACATATTGTGTAGAAATATAGGGCCCAGAACGACAATCTCGTCGAATAGATGAACTAGGACGAGGGTAGGATTTCTGGATCTATCACCTTCTGAGAGATTGCACTGAGGAATGAACATAGGTTCACAATGGCTAATCGAACATTTTCTGGTAGAAGCCCCCTCAATGCAACCGGAAGTAGTTGCGTCATAATCACATGGCAGTCATGAGACTTTAGGTTCCGGAACTTTTTCTCTGCCATATTTATTATTCCCTCTATATTCGACGAGTAGCCAGACAGGACCTTCATATTGAGCAGGCATTCAAAGAAGATTTCCTTCTCTTCTTTGGTAAGAGCGTAGCTGGAAGGACCTTCATACTGCTTTGGAGGCATGCTGTCTTTTTCGTGCAAACGTTGCAGGTCCTCCCGTGCCTCCGGCGTATCTTTTGTATTCCCATACATGCCCAAGAAGCCTAGCAAGTTCACGCAAAGGTTCTTTGTCACGTGCATCACGTCAATTGAAGAGCGGACATCTAGGTATTTTCAGTAGGGTAGGTTCCAAAATATAGATTTCTTCTTCCACATGGGTGCATGTCCCTCAGCGTTATTCGGAACAGATAGTATGCCGGGACCCTTTCCGAAGATTACTTTTAAATCATTGACCATAGCAAGTACGTGATCACCGGTATGCATGGCGGGCTTCTTTCGGTGATCTGCCTCGCCTTTCTTTCGACATTGATGGTTGGTCGGAAGGAATCGACGATGCCCCAGGTACACATTCTTCCTGCATTTGTCCAGGTATATACTTTCAGTGTCATCTAAACAGTGCGTGCATGCGTGGTATCCCTTGTTTGTCTGTCTGAAAGGTTACTGAGAGCAGGCCAATAATTGATGGTGACAAACAACAATGCATGCAGGTCAAATTCCTCCTGTTTGTGCTCATCCCATGCACGTACACCATTTCCAATCCACAGTTGTAAAAGTTCTTCAACTAATGGCCTTAGGTACACATCAATGTCGTTGCCGGGTTGCTTAGGGCCTTGGATGAGAACTGGCATCATAATGAACTTCCACTTCATGCACAACCAAGGAGGAAGGTTATAGATACATAGAGTCACGGGCCAGGTGCTGTGATTGCTGCTCTGCTCCCCAAAATGATTAATGCCATCCGCACTTAAACAAAACCATACGTTCCTTGCGTCACCTGCAAACTCCTCCCAGTATGTTCTCTCGATTTTTCTCCACCGCGACCCGTCAGCGGGTGCTCTCAACTTCCCGTCTTTCTTACGGTCCTCTCTGTGCCATCGCATCAACTTGGCATGCTCTTTGTTTCTAAACATGCGTTTCAACCGTGGTATTATAGGAGCATAGCACATCACCTTGCCAGGAACCCTCTTCCGGGGGCGCTCGCCGTCAACATCACTAGGGTCATCTCGTCTGATCTTATACCGCAATGCACCGCATACCAAGCATGCGTTCAAATCCTTGTATGCACCACGGTACAGGATGCAGTCATTAGGGCATGCATGTATCTTCTGCACCTCCAACCCTAGAGGGCATACAACCTTCTTTGCTGCATACGTACTGTCGGGCAATTTGTTATCCTTTGGAAGCTTCTTCTTCAATATTTTCAGTAGCTTCTCAAATCCTTTGTCAGGCACACCGTTCTCTGCCTTCCACCACAGCAATTCCAGTACGGTACCGAGCTTTGTGTTGCCATCTTCGCAATTGGGGTACAAACCTTTTTTGTGATCCTCTAACATGCGATCGAACTTCAGCTTCTCCTTTTGACTTTCGCACTATCTCCTTGCATCAACAATGACCCAGCGGAGATCATCATCGAGCACATCGTCTGGTTCCTCTTGATCTTCAACAGCTTCCCCCGTTGCAGCATCACCGTATTCAGGGGGCACATAGTTGTCATCGTCCTCTTCTTCTTGTCTTCCATCATAACCCCTATTTCTTCGTGCTTGGTCCAAACATTATAGTGTGGCATGAAACCCTTATAAAGCAGGTGGGTGTGAATGGTTTTCGAGTCAGAGTAAGACTTCGTATTCCTACATATAGGGCATGGACAACATATAAAACCATTCTGCTTGTTTGCCCCAGCCACTTCGAGAAAATTACGCATACGCCCTTAATGTACTCGAGAGGTGTGTCTCATCACCGTACATCCATTGCGGTTCATCTGCGTGCATTATATATAATTAAGTGTGTCAAAAACCATTACAGAACATCATGAATAGATAATTAAGTGACCAAATTAATAGAAGTTCATCATCACATTAAAACCAAAGTACATACATAGTTCTCATTGAACAACATATAGCTCTCCAGGGCATCTAATTAATTAAACCATACATTGAAACTATGTAAAACATTTCAATGCGAAAACAAATGCTATCATAATCGCAACCAAGGTAACAATTGATCCAACGACATAATGATACCAAGCCTCGGTATGAATGGCATATTAACTAACTTCAACTAAATTTAACCTCCCGACAAAAGGGTCGGTTGGAATTTCCGGTTCACATACCTCCTAGATAAATAAAATCTTTGTCACGTTGGTCGGCATAATTGTCATAAACAATAAATGAACCAAATAGTTATAAAAGATAATATATACCACATCCAAATCATAGACAGGACAAGGGCCGACGGGGCGGATACCAAAACCATCGCACTATATAATAGGAAGCAATAATAAAAGTAAGAAAATTATACAAGTATCTATCTAAACATACAAGTATCTATCTAAACATACAGGAGCGAGGCCCATTGGTCCCGGTTCATCCCACCAACCGAGACCAAAGGGGCCACACGAACCGGGACCAATGCCCCCACGAGGCCCGGCAGGCCCCCTGGCCTCACAAACTGGGACCAATGCCCCCATGGGTCCCAGTTCATGACTGAACCGGGACTAATGGGCTTATCTGGCCTGAACCAAAGCCCTGCTTTCTACTAGTGCTTTGATATATTTAGGACACGACATCTTTTCAATAGCATCTACTTTAGCTTTATCAACTTCAATACCTCTTTCAGAAAGTTTATGCCCCAAGACAATACCTTCATTAAATATAAAGTGGCACTTCTCCCAATTCAAGACCAGATTAGTTTCTTCACATCTTTGCAAAACTCGATCAAGGTTGCTTAAGCAATCATCAAAACAAGTTCCGTAAATGGAGAAATCATCCATGAAAACCTCAACAATCTTTTCACAAAAGTCAGAGAATATAGCAGTCATACATCTTTGAAAGGTAGCAGGTGCGTTGCATAAACCAAAAGGCATACGTCTATAAGCAGAGGTACCAAAAGGGCAAGTAAAAGTGGTCTTTTCTTGATCATCTTTTGACACAGGTATTTGAGAGAAACCAGAATAACCATCTAGAAAGCAAAAATGTGTATGTTTGGATAGTCTTTCTAGTATTTGATCAATAAAAGGTAGAGGGTAATGATCTGTTTTAGTAGCTTTATTTAATTTGAGAAAATCAATTACCATTCTATAACATGTAACAATTCTTTATGGAATCAATTCATTCTTATCATTAGGAACAATAGTAATACCTCCCTTCTTAGGGACACAATGAACGAGACTTACCCATCTACTATCAGCATTATACCTACCTCCAGAAGCTTTAGTATTTCATTTCTTACCACTTCCATTTTAGGATTTAACCTTCGTTGGTGATCAACAACTGGTTTAGCATCAGCCTCCAAATTAATTTTGTGCTGACATAGAGTGGGACTAATGCCCTTAAGATCATCCAGAGTATATCCAATAGCGGCACGGTGCTTGTTCAGAGTTTTCAATCACTTCTTTTCTTCATGCTCTGAAAGGTTAGCACTAATAATAATAGGATATATCTTCTTTTCATCATGATAAGCATATTTCAAAGTGTCAGGTAATTGTTAAGCTCAAACACAGGATCACCCTTGGGTGGAGGAGGACCCCCAAGGATTTCAACAGGCAAGTTGTGTTTCAAAATAGGTCCTTGATTAAATAATATTTCATCTATTTCCCTTCTTTCATTCATAAACATATCATTTTCATGGTCTAGCAAATATTGTTCTAAAGGATCAGTAGGAGGCACGACAATAGATGCAAGACCAATAATTTCATCCTTACTAGGCAATTCTTTATCATGGGTCGGGGTTGTCTATGAAATTTAGATAAATTAAAATCATGAGACATATCCCCTAAAACGACTGTAACAATATCTTTCTCGCAGTCTATCTTAGCATTAACAGTATTCAAGAAAGGTCTGCCAAATATAATGGGACAAAAATCATCTTGTGGGGAACCAAGAACAAGAAACTTGGTAGGGTATTTAATTTTCCCACACAAGACTTCAACATCTCTAACAATCCCAATTGGTGATATAGTACCTCTATTGGCAAGCTTAATAGTAACATCAATATCTTCTATCTCAGCAGGTGCAATATCATTCATAATTTCTGTATATAAGGAAAAAGGAATTGCACTCACACTAGCACCCACATCACATAAGCCAGGATAACAATGATATCTTATTTTAACAGAAACAACAGGCATGCCAACAGCAGGTCTATGTTTATCTTTATTATCGGGTTTAGCAATTATAGCAGCTTCATCACAGAAATAAATAACATGCCCATAAATATTATCGACCAAGAGATCTTTAACAATAGCAATACTAGGTTCAACTTTAATTTGTTCAGGGGGTGTAGGTGTTCTAGTATAACTCTTACGAACCACAGTTGAAGCTTTTGCATGATCCTTTATTCTAACAGGAAGGGGTGGTTTCTCAATATAAGCAGTAGGAACAAAAGGATCAACATTATAGGTAATAGTTTCTTCTTCAACTTTAATAGGTTCTACTACTTTAACTTCAATGGGAGGATGATATTTAAACCACATCCCCTTAGGGAGATCAACATGAGTAGAAAATGATTCATAGAAAGAAGCTACTATCTCAGAGTCAAGTCCATATTTAGTGCTAAAATCACGAAAAGCATTGATATCCATAAAAGATTTAACACAATCAAACTTAAGGTTTATACCTGACACCTTACCTTTGTCGAGTTCCCAATCTTCATAGTTGCGTTTAATTCTTTCCAATAAATCCCATCTGAATTCAATAGTCTTCTTCATAAAAGAACCAGTACAGGAAGTATCGAGCATGGGTCAATCATTATGAGAAAGCTGAGCATAAAATTTTTGAATAATAATTTCTCTTGAGAGCTCAAGATTGGGGCACGAATATAACATTGACTTAAGCCTCCCCCAAGCTTGAGCTATACTTTCTCCTTCATGAGGCCAAAACTTATATATATAATTTCGATCATGATGAACCAGATGCATAGAATAAAACTTCTGATGAAATTCCAATTTCAATCGGTTGTTGTCGGTGTCAAAACCGGCGGATCTCGGGTAGGGGGTCCCGAACTGTGCGTCTAGGCGGATGGTAACAGGAGACAAGGGACACGATGTTTTACCCAGGTTTGGGCCCTCTTGATGGAGGTAAAACCCTACGTCCTGCTTGATTAATATTGATGATATGGGTAGTACAAGAGTGGATCTACCACGAGATCAAGGAGGCTAAACCCTAAAGCTAGCCTATGGTATGATTGTTGTCATGTATGTTGTGTCCTACGGACTAAAGCCCTCCGGTTTATATAGACATCGGAGAAGGCTAGGGTTACACAGAGTCGGTTACAATGGTAGGAGATCTACATATCCGTATCACCAAGCTTGCCTTCCACGCCAAGGAAAGTCCCATCCGGACACGGGACGGAGTCTTCAATCTTGTATCTTCGTAGTCTTGGAGTCCGGCGACGATGATAGTCCGGCTGTCCGGACACCCCTAGTCGAGACTCCTCGGTAGCCACGAACTAGGCTTCAATGACGATAAGTCCGGTAGCGCATAATGTTCGGCATTGCAAGGCGGGTTCCTCCTTGAATAATCCGAGAAGATCATGAACACCAGGATAGTGTCGGCTCGCAAAATAAATTCCACATTCCACCGTAGAGAGAATAAAATGTACACAAGTCAATCTGGCGGCGTATTATGCGGCATGACATCACACCGCTACCGGGCTTTTACTTGAATCGTTTTTATTATACCACCTCGGCACGTTTAGCGAAGCGGTTTCCTTGGCACGTCTTGTTGAAGCAGAGATCGTGTTCCCCTTATTCCGAGATTCTCATCAATACGGACGTGGGTAACCCAAGCTGCGCCATTGATGGTGGCGCTTGGGAGATAGCGAGTTTTACCAGGGCGGTGGGGGCGCATAGTCTTCGTCGCCTATATATAAGGGATAAGTTTACCTTCTCACCTCGCCTTCTTCCTCCTTTGCTTATCCATCTCCAGCGCCTCAAGCTCCAACGCCCAAGCTCGCGCATCTCACCTCGACCTTCTCCGATCATGTCGGGCGGGAGGCAAATGGTTAGCCTCCACCGTTAAGGAGGAGCACATCACCAAGCTGCGCGGCGCGGATACCTTCCGGCGATATCGCAGATCGGCTGCCGACGAGGGCAGCTGATCCCCACCCCCGGACCCCATGAGAGGGTTGTTTTCCTTCCCCACTTCCTCCGCGGACTGGGCTTTCCACTACACCCTTTCATCCGGGGGCTCATGTTCTATTACGGCCTGGATTTCCACGATCTGGCGCCGAACTTCATCCTCAACATCTCGGCGTTCATCGTCGTGTGCGAGGCCTTCCTCTGCATCAGCCCCACTTCGCTGTGGCTCAAGACCTTCAACGTCAAGCGAAGGTTGTGAAGAACGCATAAGCGGAATCACGGAGGCCCCATGTTGGGCAAGTTGCCCAACGTGCTTTGGCTCGAAGGGCCTTCATGGACTCCCTTAAGGGGTGGCAATCGGGGTGGTTCTACATCACCGAGCGCGAACCGTGGTGGGCGGCCCCGAGTTCAGATCTGCATCCCCACGCAGCTCACCTCCTGGAAAGAGAAGGGCTTGTTGTGGGGCGATTGAAGGAGCTGATGGGACTCGAGCTGTATCCGAAGTGGTGAACAATAAGCTCAGGCTCGTCGACGTGGTCCAAGTCATGCTCATCCGCTGGATTCTCCCATGCGAAGAACGGGCATTCAATCTGTGGGAGTTCAATCCGGAACAGCACCAGGCGCTAAGAGGGCTCTTCGACACGACGTATGAAGGCGCCTGGAGGGTGCCGTTTAAGGGCGCTGAAGCCCCCGCATCCACAACGGAAGATCGCGGATTTAGCTCGCAGCATCCAGCTGACAAGGTAAGTGATTCAACCCCTTTACGGGACACTTGTGGTAAATAGATTGATTGGAAGAGGGTTTCAATCTTTCTTTTCCTTTGGCAGGAATGGATGGAGAAGGCCGTGCAGCTCATCTGTCCGGCTCCCATGCCAGAAGACCCAGTGAATGCCCGTCTAGCAGGGCTCTTTGGTTCCGCACCGCACGTGGTGCCGAGAAGAAAACCAAGAAGGTGGCCACGGGACTCGAAAGAGTTCCGAAATCAAGCGTCCGACGACGAGGCGGACTCCTCCCGAAGACGGCGAGGAGGAAGAAGACTCTCTCCGGAGGAGGAGAGAGGAAGAGGAAGCTTCCCCAATAGGGGAGGCGAAGGGTCAGAGGGGAAGCTGTTCCCTGGGCGTTCCGCCAACACCATCGTTAGCAGGAGGAGTGGCCTTCAAGGGCCAGGCCTCGGCGAGATCGTAAATATCTGGATCCACGATATGCAATTTCTTCGCGTCACCTAGTGTCCTACTAACGCCGCCTCTTGTCCATGATCCGCCGATGATGATCTCCCGCTTCATCGGCGGTCGTTATACCGTCGGATGTGGATTCACTTCCGTTGCCTCTACCCCGCCGCGATGAGGGGCCGAGAGGGATCGAAGGGACCCATCGGGAGGAGGCTCGGGCGCCGCCAGCAGCCTCCGGACTTTGCCGGACTCTACCGGAACCTGCAGTGGTTCCAGTCCGGCAAAGGCTCGAAAAAGAAGGGCAAGATCTGTGACACCGCGGCCTCCGTCCAACCGGGCGCCGGACAACTTGTTGGCGCTTAAAGGCGCTTCCATCGAGAAGAACACCGCACTATCATGAGTGCGGTGATTCAAATTCAGCTTCGCCAAGAGCGGGCTGACCAAAACTTGCAACAGCTTCTAACAGGCTTTGAGTGCGAAGTTATAATTATGTAATGTAATACCACATAGGCAGTAGCCCACGATGCTCGGTTCGGTGTTGGAAAGAAAAGCGGAGTGAGGATCTAAGAAAGATATCTGTGAGGTTGCTTAAAATATGTCAATATGGGTTTGCAGGCTGCTGCTGACCTCTGCCTTGGCTGCGGAGGTCGGTGTGTTAAGCAGGATCTCGGCGGTCGAGCAAGAGCTCGGCCATGCCAAGAAGCAGCTCGAGGATAAAGAAGGTGAGTAACACCACTTTGAATAGTTACCTTCGGAAAAGGATTTTGGTTGCAATAAAATTAACAAGGATAATGTGGGTATTGCGGGGGCCACGAGCGAGGTGGCAGCCACGAAGGAGGCTGTATCCGTGGCGAGCAGTGATGCAGCCGCGAGCAGGCAGGCGAGAAAAAGGAGGCGCCGCGTGGCGGAAGTGCGGCAAGAGATCGAGCTCTCATGGAGAAGCATGAGAGCTTGGGCGTGACTCAAGACTCGAGAGTCGAGCTTGCCTCGGCTCTCGAAGTGCCAAATCCACCAAGGCCGAGGCCCGTAAGGCCCTTGGGAGGTTGAAGATGTAAAGAAGATAGCGGCGGGTAAGGCATTTTTCATGCGAGCAAGCATGTTAATGTAAACTACGACACTTACCGCATTGGAGCTCTCGAGGCGTTTGCGGATCTGCTGCGTAGTGCATCCGATGCGCCGCATTCTATCGTGGCGAGGAGGGAGCTCGACGGAGAAGGTCTTACGGTCTCGATCTGTTGAGGCCGGCCATCCAGTGCCCCCAAGTGACTAGTTGAAGCGGTGGTCGAACTCCTAAGGTAGGTGAGGAGGCCATGAAGGGCCTTATAGTCCGGCTACGGCTGGACAGGCCATGCACAGGAGCTACTTTGGCCTTGTCTGGCGGCTGGTGGATCGTGCCCACAGGTGGAGGTCATCAGCGCTCCTTTGTATTGAAGGTGCTCGTCGGGCCCTTGCCCGCACAAAAGGTGCTGCTGGGGCAGGCTGGATCGGAGAAGCTTCTCAGCGACCCGCCGCCACCGGGCAAGGAGTATTATGCGCCGAAATGTATTATAAAATTGTCTGAAGGGAGCCAGCGATATTGCGGATGAATGCCCTAGAGATGTAATTTTGAGTAAACTTCGCTATGTATTATCACATGTCGCTGAAAACTTTGTTCATATCGCATTTAAGCAACACTTGTTTAATTTAAAATATTACCTTACGTGCGGCCGTTTATAAAATCGAGAGATGGCAAGTCGTTGGCTTCAGCCCTGAGCATGAAGTCTTTGGGGTGTTCGGGATAAATTTGAGCACTCTTGTTCCCATTTTGGGTCCATCTAGGGGCGCTCAACACAACGAACAAGGCAACCGGACTTATAATGCTTGAACACTCTCACTTAGCCATAGAATTCTATAATTTTAAATTTCGGCGAAGCCCTTGGTATTCGGAAGACCGAATCCGAGGTGCTATCCACGCCTTCGTCGGACATTTATCCGGAACTTCGCTCGAAGCGGCGTGAGTCTTTAAGGACTCGAAGAAACCTCTCGAACAGCGACCAGTCTCTCGCCTTATCATGCCGGTCAGTTTTAGCTTTCTCCACTGAGGCGCTCGCCCGGCTCAGCCGGGCGCAATCGCGATGGTTCTCCAGTGCCACCTTAGCCGACAAAGCGGGCGTAAGGCACCAAAAGCGTGGGAGCAGGCAAACCCAACTATTGACCCAAGACATGATTGAGCCGATTCATATAATGCTATAAGTTGAGGTGCCGCACTTATGAAAGTGTTAGGACTTATCACACCATAATGTGGGGAACATAAGCCCTCGTGTATTATACCGTACCAAAATATCTGGTGCGAGATGTCCTATAATGAACATATATATAAAAAGTAATGTAATTGTAGTCGAAAAGTGCTGCATTATTTATTAAAGGAAATGCTGCTATGAGTGCGGTGATACAAATAGTCTTGATAAGCAAAGGATTTGGACTAATTAAACATGTCCCCCTCGAGGATGAGCTGCGGACTTGGTGTATATAATCGAATTTGATGCTCGTAATTGAGACCACGAGTGTTAAATCACAGCCTTCTTTCTTCCACGGCTGTTGCATCATGAGTTGGCGGGTTCACGCGGACGGGGACCTCTCGTTAACGAGTCCTATGTATACAAGAAGGAAGATAATAATAAAAAGAAAAGGGGCACATTTGTGAGCCCACGGTGTGTCGAGCCGCACTCTGGGTCCATTGTGATCGTGCCCCTTCCCTGCGCCCATGGTATCTCCAAAGCGTAATGATGTCGCGGAGGTTATTCTTACAATCATGCGAGGCGGGGTTAGGGGCGCATTGCTATCGTGCTCGATCGTGCCGAGTTGTCTTGGTTGGTATTGCTTGGCGCGCGTTTCTTTGTATCCGGCCGTTTAACGGCGGACTCAAAATGCCTTAAAGGCTGCTCTGTACTTACGCGAGCTGCTTGTATGTTCCTCCGTTCGGAGGGAGCGTTCCGTATTTCTGTTGACAGTGATGACTCCACGAGGGCCTGGCATCTTGAGCTTGAGGTATGCATAGTGCGGCACCGCGTTGAACTTTGCAAACGCGGTTCGTCCGAGCAGAGCGTGATAGCCGCTGCGAAATGGGACTATGTCGAAGATTAACTCTTCGCTCCGGAAATTATTCGGGGATCCGAAGACCACTATCAGTGTGACCGAGCCCGTACAATTGGCTTCCACACCTGGTATGACACCTTTAAAGGTTGTCTTTGTAGGTTTAATCCTTGAGGGGTCTATGCCCGTCTTGCGCACTGTATCCTGATAAAGCAGGTTCAGGCTACTACCGCCGTCCATCAGGACTCTCGTGAGGTGAAATCCATCAACGATTGGGTCTAAAATCAATGCGGCAAATCCGCCATGGCATATGCTGGTCGGATGGTCTCTTCGATCGAAAGTGATCGGACAAGAGGACCATGGATTGAACTTCGGGACGACTGGCTCCATCGCATAGACGTCCCTTAGTGCGCGCTTCCTCTCCCTCTTGGGTATATGGGTTGCGTAAATCATGTTCACCGTCTGCACTTGTGGGGGGAAACCCTTCTATCCTCTGTTGTTCGGCGGTCGGGTCTCCTCCTCGTCATCGCTGTTTAGCCCCTTGTCGTTGTTTTCGGCAATTAACTTGCCTGCCTGCTTGAACACCCAGCAATCTCTGTTGGTGTGATTGGCTGGCTTTTTGGGGGTGCCATGTATCTGGCATAAGCGGTCGAGTATTCGGTCCAAGTTGGACGGACCCGGAGTGGTTCTTTTGAATGGCTTCTTCCGCTGACCGGGTTTAGAGCCTCGGAATCCGGCGTTGACTGCCGTATCCTCCTTATCGTCGCCGTTAATCGGCGTTTGTTTTATTTTGGCGTGACTGCCGTTGTGGTCCTTAGTATCCGGACTGCCAGAATTTTTGTTGAGGTTGTTCTTGCGAGCTAGCCAGCTATCCTCTCCAGCATAAGCGGGTCATTAATGATGTGAGTGCTGCCATGGATTTGGCTTTTCTGTCCCGGTCTGCGGGCTAGCCACTCGTCGCGGATGTTATGTTTGAAGGCTGCGAGGGCCTCTACATCCGGACAGTCGACAATTTGGTTTTTCTTTGTCAAGAACCGTGTCTAGAATTGTCTGGCCGATTCCTCTGGCTGCTGAATTATGTGGCTTAGGTCATCGGCGTCTGGTGGCCGCACATACGTGCCCTGGAAATTGTCGAGGAAAGCGGCTTCCAGGTCTTCCCAACACCAGATTGACTCTGCGGGCAAGCTGTTAAGCCAATGCCGAGCTGGTCCTTTGAGCTTGAGTGGCAGGTACTTGATGGCATGGAGATTGTCGGCGTGGGCCATATGGATGTGAAGGAGATAATCTTCAATCCAAACCGCGGGGTATGTTGTGCCATCGTAGGATTCGATGTTTACGAGTTTAAACCCTTCAGGGATTTGATGATCCATTACTTCGTCAGTGAAGCATAGCGGGTGTGCGGCGCCTCTATATTGAGCGATCTCACGACGCAGCTCGAGAGAGCGTTGTCTGCTGTGTTCAGCCCGGCCGGGGTTATTGTATCCGGCGCGACAGTATTCGTCGCTGGTCGTGTGGCGCCCTCGTGATCCGTAGATGGATCTGGATTGCCTTGCTTTGTCTTCCAATACGTCTCGCAATTCCGGCGCGTTCCCTCTTGGCTTCGTACTTTTGGAGTGATGCCCGGGTACAGTCTTTGTGGAGGGTCTGGATGCCTTTCTGTCGCGACCACGGGGTGGTCGGTCGGCCGTATCGTCGCTGGTGATGAAGGTATGTATGCTTCCTCCTCTAATCGGAGAGCAACTTGCGTCTGGGGTAGCTTTTGGAGGCGTTCGAGTTTAAACTCTTGACGCGAGGACCTCGGTCCACCGATCGGCCAGCAGGTCTGATCAGCTTGAAGGCTGCTGCTGCTTTTCTTTAGGCTATTGCCGTGGCGATAAGCCTGCGTTTAAAACACTCTTGTTCGACGGGATCCTCGGGCACGGCGAATTACGTCGTCGTTGAGGCTTGCCTCGTCTTGGAGGAGGTATATAGTTATAATCCTCGACCTCTTAAATCGCCGCCCTCTCGTGGGGGCTTGCCTGCGTCCTCTGCTGGAGTCTTCTTTGGAGGGATTATCTTCGGCACTCTCGGGGTATTATTATCTCTGTGCGGAATCTCCATTCTTCTTGTGGCGGGATTTAGGCGGCGCCCGGGCGCCGGCACTTGGGCTGTTTCTTTAAGGAATCTGCCTCCGCTACTTCTTCGCCTTCCCCGTCCTTTGGGGTGTCCACCATGTATATGTCATATGACGAGGTGGTCTTCGGTTGCCATGGCGCTGGTTCTGTTAAATCTCCGGCATCGTCGTCCATAGCGTCGATGTCTTCGGAGTCGTAGTCTAGCATGTCGGTAAGATCATCAAAAGTGGCTACAAAGTGGGTGGTGGGTGGGCTCTGAATTTCCTCATCGTCCGTATCCCAACCATCCTGGCCATAGTCCGGCCAGGACTCTCCCGATAGCGAGAGATGCTTTAGCGAATCTAGGATGTCGCCAAAGGCGAAATCTTGGAAGATGTCATGCGTGGTGAATTCCATAACGGCGCCCAATCCGATTCGATTGGTAGGGGCGTGGGAGGTCGGTCCGGCACCTCGGAATCACGAGTTCGCGAGGACAAGGTTAGTGTTCGGCTCCATCGCCGTGGAAGTTAAAGCCCCGGTGGTGTCCATCCACGGTCCTCGTCTGAGCGATCGGCTCCGGACTAAGGGCAGGCGGATTAGTGTCTGGCCACCATGGCCTTTGATTCGGCAGCGAGCTAGATCATGCTCATCGCAACAATCTTGGCGCTTGGCTTTGGCTCGAGCCGTCGAGATCAAGTCCCCGCGGATGTCGGCTATGAAGTTTAGGCTTCGAATCGACGATGGCGGGCGTAGCTTCGATCTGCTCGGATGGCCAAGTGAATCAGCCCGCGATCTTGAAACCGCCCGAATCTGAAGATCTGTCGGGAAAAATCTGCATACAGGACAGCGTTGTTGATTGGAGATGCCATCGAGCCTATCGGTGGCGACGGAGGAACTCTCAATGAAAGCACCAATGTCGGTGTCAAAACCGGCGGATCTCGGGTAGGGGTCCCGAGCGTGCGTCTAAGCGGATGGTAACGGAGACAAGGGACACGATGTTTTACCCGAGTTGGGCCCTCTTGATGGAGGTAAAACGCTTCGTCTGCTTGATTAATATTGATGATATGGGTAGTACAAGAGTGGATCTACCACGAGATCAAGGAGGCTAAACCCTAAAGCTAGCCTATGGTATGATTGTTGTCATGTATGTTGTGTCCTATGGACTAAAGCCCTCCAGTTTATATAGACAGCGGAGAAGGCTAGGGTTACACAGAGTCGGTTACAATGGTAGGAGATCTACATATCCGTATCGCCAAGCTTGCCTTCCACGCCAAGGAAAGTCCCATCCGGACACGGGACGGAGTCTTCAATCTTGTATCTTCGTAGTCTTGGAGTCCGGCGGACGATGATAGTCCGGCTGTCCGGACAACCCCTAGTCCAGGACTCCCTCAATTGTAGTTCCATGATCCAATATCATCACATAGCCGAAACCATGTCAATACCTTTCCCTTAAAAGATAAAGGGAAGACCTTCTTCTTAACAGCATCCTTGGGTATACTTGCAAGCTTAAATGATCCACAAACTACATCCACATAGATTAGGCGCATATCAGGATGTAATGTTCCATCTCCTGCGTAAGGATTAGCTATCAGTTTCTCAATCGTACCGAAAGGAACTTCATAATAAATATTTTTAGTAGGTGCAGTAGGTTTAGGAGCAACTCTTTGCTCTTCCGGTCAAGGTGAAGATACCCCAAACAAGCCCCTCAAAGGATTATGTTCCATAGTAACAAGTGACAGTAAATTTCAGCACACTATATAAATGTTTCCTTACCAAATTCCACTTACCAAAGGCGCTTCACTCCCCGGCAACGGCGCGAGAAAAAAGTCTTGATGACCCACAAGTATAGGGGATCTAGCGTAGTCCTTTCGATAAGTAAGAGTGTCGAACCCAGAGCAGAAGGAAATGACAAGCCGTTTTCAGAAAGGTATTCTCTGCAAGCACTGAAATTATCGGTAACAGATAGTTGTGTGATAAGATAATTCGTAACGGGTAACAAGTAACAAAAGTAAACAAGGTGTAGCTGATGACCCACAAGTATACAGGATCAATTGTAGCCTTTTCGATAAGTAAGACTGTTGAACCCAACGAGGAGCAGAAGGAAATGACAAGCGGTTTTCAGCAAGGTAATGTCTGCAAGTGCTGAAATTGTAAGTAATAGAGTAGTTTGATAGCAAGATAATTTGTAATGAGCAAGTAACGATAATAGTAGAAAAAGTGCGACAAGGTAGCCCAATCCTTTGGAGGCAAAGGATAGGCCAAAACGGTCTCTTATGATAAGCAAAGTGTTCTTGAGGGTACACGGGAATTTCATCTAGTCACTTCCATCATTTTGGCTCAATTCATGTTCGCTACTTTGATAATTTGGTATGTGGGTGGACCGGTGCTTTGGTACTGTTATTACTTGAACAAACCTCCTATTTATGATTAACCCCCACAAAAGCATCCGTAACTACGAGAAAAGTATTAAGAACAAATTATAACCATAGCATTAAACTTCTGGATCCAATTGGTCCCTTACGGAATAGCGCATAAACTAGGGTTTAAGCTTCTGTCACTCTCGCAACCCATCATATAATAACTACTCCACAATGCATTCCCATAGCCCCAATTATGGTGAAGTGTCATGTAGTCGACGTTCACATGACACCACTAAGGGAATCACAACACACATATCATCAAAATGTCGAACACATATCAAGTTCACATGATTACTTGCAACATGATTTCTCCCGTGACCTCAAGAACAAAAGTAACTAGTCACAAATGATAATCATGATCAAGATCAGATGGGTATTAAATAGCATAATGGATCTAAACATATAATCTCCCACCAAATAAACCATATAGTAATCAACTACAGGATGTAATCAACACTACTAGTCACCCACAAGCACCAATCTATAGTTCCGGTACAAAGATTGAACACAAGAGATGAACTAGGGTTTGAGATGAGATGGTGCCGTTGAAGTTGTTGATGGAGATTTCCCTCCCCAAGATGGAAGAGTTGTTGGTGATGATGATGATGATAATTTCCCCCTCCAGGAGGGAAGTTCTCCTGGCAGAATCGCTCCGCCGGGGGGCAAAAGTGCTCCTGCCCAGGTTCCGCCTAGAGACGGCAGCGCTTCATCCCGAAAGTCCTCTCCTTATTTCTTCTAGGTTAAAATGACTTATGTACCAGAAGAGGGGCACCGTAGGTGGGCCGAGGCGAGCATAACCCACGCGCCCAGGTGGGTTGTGCCCACCTGGTGGCTCCCCTCTGGTACTTATTGGCTCCAATAATTCTCATTTACTCCATAAAAAATCCTCGTGAAGTTTCAGCTCATTTGGAGTTGTGCAGAATAGGTAGCCTGACATAGCTTTTTCAGGTCTAGATTTCCAGCAGCCGGAATTCTCCCCCTTTGTGTGTACCTTGCATATTATGAGAGAAAAGGCATTAGAATTTCTCCAAAAAGCATTATTATGCAATAAAACAACATAACAATAGGTAAACATGATGCAAAATGGACGTATTAGCTTTTGGTAGCAAAGGGCAAGCCTAGACGAACTCTTATATAAAGCAAAGCGCTCCCGAGGACACATGGGAATTACTGTCAAGTTAGTTTTCATCATGCTCATATGATTCGTGTTCGTTACTTTGATAATTTGATATGTGGGTGGACTGGTGCTTCGGTGCTGCCCATCTTTGGACAAGCCTCCCACTTATGATTAACCCCTCTCGCAAGCATCCTCAACTACGAAAGAAGAATTAAGGTAAACCTAACCATAGCATGAAACATACGGATCCAAATCAGCCCTTTATGAAGCAATGCATAAACTAGGGTTTAAGCTTCTGTCATTCTAGCAACCCATTGATAACCCACAAGTATAGGGGATCGCAAGAGTTTTCAAGGGTAGAGTATTCAACCCAAATTTATAAATTTGACACAAGGGAGCCAAAGAATATTTGCAAGTGTTAGCAGCTGAGTTGTCAATTTAACCACACCTGGAGATTAATTATCAGCAGCAAAGTGATTAGTAGCAAAGTAGTATGATAGTTTTGATAGTAGTAGCAACAACAATGATAACGGTAACATTGATAGCAATTGTTTTGTAGCAGTAACAATATTAACCACAACAGTAGTAACTTAGCAAGATCAATATGTAGGAAAATCGTAGGCATTGGATCGGCGATTTGTTGGATGATATTAATCATGTAACAGGCATAAACTAGGGCGATGCGGCACTAGCTTGAGTTCATAAATATAATGTAGGCATGTATTCCGTAAATAGTCATACGTGCTTATGGGAAGAACTTGCATGACATCTTTTGTCCTACACTCCCGTGGCAGCGGGGTCCTATTGGAAACTAAGGGATATTAAGGCCTCCTTTTAATAGAGAACTAGAACAAAGCATTAACACACTGTGAATACATGAACTCCTCAAACTATGGTCATAACCGGGAAGTGTCCCGACTATTGTCACTCTAGGGTTGCCGAATCATAATGCGTAGTAGGTGACTATAACTTGCAAGATCGGATCTAGAACATAGATATAATGATGATAACATAAACGGTTCAGATCTGAAATCATGGCACCCGGGCCTAAAGTGACAAGCATTAAGCATGGCAAAGTAATGTCAACATCAATCTCAGAACATAATGGATACTAGGGATCAAGCCCTAACAAAACTAACTCGATTACATGATGAATCTCATCCAACTCCTCACTGACCAACGAGCCTACAAAGGAATTACTCACTCCTGGTGGGGAGCATCATGGAATTAGAGATGGAGAAGGGTTGGTGATGACGAAGATCGAAGATCCCCGTCTCCGGAGCCCCAAACGGACTCCAGCTCTGGCCTCCTGATGAAGAACAAGAGGTGGAGGCGGCTCCATCTCGTGAAACGCGAGAATTCTTTCTCCCTCATTTTTTCTGGAAATATGTGATTTTATAGCATCGGTTTCAGGGTCTGCGGGGCCACCAGGTGGGGACAACCCACCTAGGCACGCCTGGAGGGGGGCATGCCCTGGTAGGTTGTGCCCACCCAGGTGCCCCCCTCTGGTGGTTCTTGGCTCCAAAAATTATATTTATTTGTATAAAAATTCCTCACAAAGTTTCGTTCCAATCCGAGAACTTTTATTTCTGCACAAAAACAACACCATGGTAGTTTTGCTGAAAACAACGTCAGTCCGGGTTAGTTTCATTCAAATCATGCAAAATTAGAGTCCAAAACAAGATAAAAAGCATTAGGAAAAGTAGATACGGACAATGCATGAGGATGACATTAGTGCTCTGAGGTTCTGGCGCTTTTTTGAGAAGGTGATGACACAACATAAAAGTAAATAGATAGTGCCTTCGCAGAAGGAAGCAGTGATTTGCAGCGGTGCCAGAGCTCAAGTTTTTAAAGTAGAGGTAAATGAAATTTTGAGAAATTCACCCTTCTTGTTTACTTCGCGGCCATTAGTTATCAATATCTTCCATGCTAAACACATTAGTGGCAGTTCCCAAGCGACAAAAGTAAAGGTTTACCCCCCCCCTCCACCAACAACCAGACTCTACGGCTTGTCTGAAACAACGGCCGCCATCCATACCAACAACAGTCCGGGGGAAGTTTTGTTTAATTATTTGCAATTTGAATTCGGGACTGGGAATCCCTATTACCCCCCTCTCTCCAAGGACGAGTGAATAAACACCCATCATGAGAATAACTCGCTTAGCATGGAAGATACCGACTACCTCATGTCGCTCTATGAACAACCCATGCACACAAAAAGGATATTTATTTGAAGTTTTTAGAGGTGGCACATGAAATTTTACTTAGGACGACAGGGTAGTACCGTATATAGGTAGGTATGGTGGACTCATCTGGAATAACTTGGGTTTCATGGTTTTGATGCACAAGCAGAATCCCCGCTTAGTACAGGCGAAGGCTAGCAATTAGGTTGGGAAGCGGCCAGCTAGAGAGCAAAATAGTCATGAACATGCATTATGCATAAGTAACGTAGCACGAGTAGGATAGGAAAACCATGAACATAAATGTCATAGAGGCTATGTTGGTTTTGATTCAACTACATGCATGAACATGTGCCAAGTCAAGCCACTCGAACATTTAGAGGAGGATACCATATCATCATACTACATCATAATCATTTTAACGCAATGTTGACATCCAAGATAAATTATTATCCACTCCTATCTACTTATGCATGGAATGAGAAACTATAATCTCTAATTGTCATTGCAAACATGTTTGATCATAATAGGTTGACTCATGGATACTAGGTGAAACATATTTACAAAAACAGAATAAGTCGGGTTTGTCGGCGTTCTGGGAATGGGGGTCCCCAGACTTGCCTACCTGTGGCCCATGGCATGGCTCCACCAGTGGCCTAGTACGGCCTGTCTTCGTCAACCAACGTTCAAGACCCTCACGAGGGGCCAAGCCTCCCAAGGCGGACGACACGAGGCCTCCTCAGGAGCGGCCTCACCAGGCAGGTTCGCGAGGGGGTGGATAGATCAAGGCAAGGGGTACCTCATGAGATTCCTGTGATGCAGGCCATGACGACCAAGGCCAGGCGGGCGCCAGGTGGGCGCCAGCGCGCATAGTGTCCTCATTTCCCCTTTGGTGCTAAGGGGGAAAGCGCAGGCGCAGAGTACCGAGGCATCAGGCAAAGGTTTCCATATCGGTGCAACA
Source organism: Aegilops speltoides (assembly GCA_021437245.1). Lineage (NCBI taxonomy): Eukaryota > Viridiplantae > Streptophyta > Magnoliopsida > Poales > Poaceae > Aegilops > Aegilops speltoides. The sequence continues at coordinate 87,112,298 of CM038145.1, read as the reverse complement.
AGAGCAAGACCAGCAGGACGGCAGGACGGAGGTCACCGTGGAGCCCAAGACAGCGTCACTGAATGAAATATTCCCTACAGGCAATAATAAAGTTATTATTTATTTCCTCATATCATGATAAATGTTTATTATTCATGCTAGAATTGTATTAACCGGAAACATGATACATGTGTGAATACATAGACAAAGTTAATGTCACTAGTATGCCTCTACTTGACTAGCTCATTGATCAAAGATGGTTATGTTTCCTAACCATAGACATGTGTTGTCATTTGATTAACAGGATAACATCATTAGGAGAATGATGTGATTGACTTGACCCATTCCGTTAGCTTAGCACTTGATCGTTTAGTATGTTGCTATTGCTTTCTTCATGACTTATACAAGTTCCTATAACTATGAGATTATGCAACTCCTGTTTACCGGAGGAACACTTTATGCGCTACCAAACGTCACAACATAACTGGGTGATTATAAAGGAGCTCTACAGGTGTCTCCAAATGTACATGTTGAGTTGGCGTATTTCGAGATTAGGTTTTGTCACTCCGATTGTCGGAGAGTATCTCTGGGCCCTCTCGGTAATGCACATCACTATAAGCCTTGTAAGCAATGTGGCTAATGAGTTAGTTATGGAATGATGCATTACGTTACGAGTAAAGAGACTTGCCGGTAACGAGATTGAACTAGGTATTGAGATACCGACGATCAAATCTCGGGCAAGTAACATACCGATGACAAAGGGAACAATGTATGTTGTTATGCGGTTTGACCGATAAAGATCTTCGTAGAATACGTAGGAGCCAATATGAGCATCCAGGTTCCCCTATTGGTTATTGACCGGAAACAGTTCTAGGTCATGTCTACATAGTTTGCGAACCCGTAGGGTCCGCACGCTTAAGGTTTCGATGAGAGTTATATTATGAGTTTACGAGTTTTGATGTACCGAAGTTTGTTTCGGAGTCCCGGATGTGATTACGGACATGATGAGGAGTCTCGAAATGGTCAAGAGATAAAGATCGATATATTGGACGACTATATTTGGACACCGGAAAGGTTCCGGGTGAGATTGGGAGAATACCGAATCTCCGAGAGGTTATCGGAACCCCCCGGGAGGTATATGGGCCTTATTGGGCCTTAGTGGAAAGGAGGGAGAAGAAGCAAAGGAGCCCGCCGCCCCAAAGCCCAATCCGAATTGGGACGGGGGCCGGCCCCCCTTTCCTTCTTCCCTCCCCCCTCTTCCTTCCTTCTCCTACTCCTAATAGGAAGGGGAGTCCTACTCTGGTTGGGGTTGGACTCCCCGAGCCGCCACCCCTTGGCGGCCCCTTCTCCACTCCTTTATATACGGGGGAGGGGGGCACCCATAGTCACAACAATTGAACTCTTGATCTCTTAGCCGTGTGCGGTGCCCCCCTCCACCATAGTCCTCGATAATATTGTAGTGGTGCTTAGGCAAAGCCCTGCGATGGTATAACATCAAGATCATCACCATGCCGTCGTGCTGACGGAACTCTTCCCCGACATTCTGCTGGATCGGAATCCGGGGATCGTCATCGAGCTGAATGTGTGCTAGAACTCGGAGGTGCCGGAGCTTCGGTGCTTGATCGGTCGGGCCGTGAAGACGTACGACTACATCAACCGCGTTGTTCTAACACTTCCGCTTTCGGTCTACGAGGGTACGTGGACAACACTCTCCCCTCTCGTTGCTATGCATCACCATGATCTTGCGTGTGCGTAGGAAATTTTTGAAATTACTCGTTCCCCAGCAGTGGCATCGAGCCTGGTTTTATCGTAGATGTTATATGCACGAGTAGAACACAAGTGAGTTGTGGGTGATACAAGTCATCTTGCTTACGAGCATGTCATACTTTTGTTGGCGGTATTTTGATGAAGCGGCCGGACCGACATTAGCGTCGCTTCTGCGAGACTGGTTCTACCGGCGTGCTTTGCACACGGTGGTGGCGGGTGTCTATTTCTCAACTTTAGTTGAACGAGTGTGGCTACACCGGTCCTTGCGAAGGTTAAAACAACACTAACTTGCGAACTATCGTTACGGCTTTGATCGTAGGTAAACGGTTCTTGCTCAGCCCGTAGCACCCGTAAAATTTGCAACAACAAAGTAGAGGGCGTCTAACTTGTTTTTGCAGGGCATGTTAATGATGTGATATGTTCAAGATGTGATGCTATATTTTATTGTATGAGATTATCATGTTTTGTAACGAAGATATCGGCAATGGCGAGAGCCATATGGTTGTCGCTTTATTGTATGAAATGCAAGCATACATAATTGCTTTACTTTATCGATGGCGGTAGCGATAGTCGTAGAAGCAATTGATGGCGTAAACGACAACGATGCTATGATGGAGATCAAGGTGTCACACCGGTGACGATGGTGATCACGATGGTGCTTCCGAGATGGAGATCACAAGCACAAGATGATGATGGACATATCATATCACTTATATTGATTGCATGTGATGTTTATCCTTTATGCATCTTATCTTGCTTTGATTGACGGTAGCATTTTAAGATCATCTCTCACTAATTATCAAGAAGTGTTCTCCTTGAGTATGCACCGTTGTGAAAGTTCTTCATGCTGAGACACCACGTGATGATCGGGTGTGATAGGCTCTCGTTCAAATACAACGGGTTCAAAAGCAGTTGCACAGCGGAATACTCGAGTTAAACTTGGCGAGCCTAGCATATCTGAGATATGGCCTCGGAACACGGAGGCCGAAAGGTCGAACGTGAATCATATAGTAGATATGATCAACATCGCAATGTTCACCATTGAAACTACTCCATCTCACGTGATGATCGGACATGGTTTAGTTGATTTGGATTACGTGATCACTTAGATGACTAGACAGATGTCTGTCTAAGTGGGAGTTCTTAAGTAATATGATTAATTGAACTTAAATTTATCATGAACTTAGTACCTGATAGTATTTTGCTTGTCTATCTTTGTTGTAGATAGATGGCTCGTGATGTTGTTCCGTTGAATTTTAATGCGTTCCTTGAGAAAGCTAAGTTGAAAGATGATGGTAGCAATTACACGGACTAGGTCCGTAACTTGAGGATTATCCTCATTGCTGCATAGAAGAATTACATCCTAGAAGCACCGCTGGGTGCCAGGTCTGCTGCCGATGCAACTGACGACGTTAAGAACGTCTGGTAGAGCAAAGCTGATGACTACTCGATAGTTCAGTGTGCCATGCTTTACGGCTTAGAACCGGGGCTTCAACGACGTTTTTAACGTCATGGAGCATATGAGATGTTCCAGGAGTTGAAGTTAATATTTCGAGCAAATGCCCGGATTGAGATATATGAAGTCTCCAACAAGTTCTATAGTTGTAAGATTGAGGAGAATAGTTCTGTCAGTGAACATATACTCAAAATGTCTGGGTATAATAATCACTTGATTCAACTGGGAGTTAATCTCCTGATGATAGTGACATTGACATAATTCTTCAATCACTGCCACCAAGCTACAAGAGCTTCGTGATGAACTATAACATGCAAGGGATGGACAAGACTATTCCCGAGCTCTTCGCAATGCTAAAGCCTGCGGAGGTAGAAATCAAGAAGGAGCATCAAGCGTTGATGGTCAATAAGACCACCGTTTCAAGAAAAGGGCAAAGGGAAGAAGAAGGAACTTCAAGAAGAACGACAAACAAGTTCTTTGCTCAAGAGAAAAACCCAAGTCGGACCTAAGCACTGGCCGAGTGCTTCTCTGCAAGCGATTTGAACCTTTGGAAGCGGAACTGCCCCAAGTATCTGGCGGATAAGAAGGATGGCAAAGTGAACAAAGGTATATGTGATATACATGTTATTGATGTGTACCTTACTAATGCTCGCAGATAGCACACAGGGTATTTGATCTTGGTTACATTGCTAATATTTGCAACTCGAAGCAGGGACTACTGGATTAAACGAAGATTGGCTAAGGACGAGGTGACGATGCGCGTGGGAAATGGTTCCAAAGTCGATGTGATCACGGTCGGCACGCTACCTCTACATCTACCATCGGGATTAGTTTTAGACCTGAATAATTATTATTTGGTGCCAGCGTTAAGCATGAATATTATATCTGGATCTTGTTTGATGCGAGACAGTTATTCATTTAAATCAGAGAATAATGGTTGTTCTATTTATATGAGTAATATCTTTTATGGTCATGCACCCTTGAAGAATGGTCTATTTTTATTAAATCTCGTAGTAGTGATACATATATATATTCATAATGTTGAAGCCAAAAGATGCAGAGTTGATAATGATAGTGCAACTTATTTGTGGCACTGCCGTTTGGGTCATATTGGTGTAAAGCGCATGAAGAAACTCCATACTGATGGACTTCTGGAATCACTTGATTATGAATCACTTGGTACTTGTGAATCCTGCCTCATGGGCAAGATGACTAAAACGCCGTCCTCTGGAACTATGGAGCGAGCAACTGATTTGTTGGAAATCATACATACTGTTGTATGTGGTCCGATGAATATTGAGGCTCACGACGGGTATCGTTATTTTCTCACCTTCACAGATGATTTGAGCAGATATGGGTATATCTACTTGATGAAACACAAGTCTGAAACATTTGAAAAGTTCAAAGAATTTCAGAGTGAAGTAGAAAATCATCATAACAAGAAAATAAAATTTCTACGATCTGATCGTGGAGGAGAATATTTGAGTTACGAATTTGGTTTACATTTGAAGAAATGCGGAATAGTTTCGAAACTCACGCCACCCGGAACACCACAACGAAATGGTGTGTCCGAACATCGTAATTGTACTTTACTAGATATGGTGCGATCTATGATGTCTCTTACTGATTTACCGCTATCATTTTGGGGTTATGCTTTAGAGACGGCCGCATTCACATTAAATAGGGCACCATCAAATCCGTTGAGACGACGCCTTATGAACTATGGTTTAGCAAAAACCAAAGTTGTCATTTCTTAAAGTTTGGGGCCGCGATGCTTATGTGAAGAAACTTCAACCAGATAAGCTTGAAACCAAATTGGAGAAATGTGTCTTCATAGGATACCCAAAAGATACTATTGGGTACACCTTCTATCACAGATCTGAGGGCAAGATTTTTGTTGCTAAATTTGGATCCTTTCTAGATAAGGAGTTTCTCTCAAAAGAAGTGAGTGGGAGGAAAGTAGAACTTGATGAGGTAACTGTACCTGCTCCCTTATTGGAAAGTAGTTCGTCACAAGAACCGGTTCTGTGACAACTACACCAATCGATGAGGAAGCTAATGATATTGATCGTGAAACTTGGATCAAGTTACTACCGAACCTCGTGGGTCTACTAGAGTAAGATCCGCACAGTGATGCGGTAATCCTATTACGGAAGTCATGTTACTTGACCATGGCAAACCTACGAACTATGAGGCGATGATGAGCCAGATTCCGTAAAATGGCTTGAGGCCATGAAATCGAGATGGGATCCATGTATGAAAACAAAGTATGGACTTTGGTTGACTTGCCCGATGATCGGCAAGCCATCGAGAATAAATGGATCTTCAAGAAGAAGGTGGACGCGATGGTAATATAGCTGTCTACAAAGCTCGACTTGTTGCGAAAGGTTTTCGACAAGTTCAAGGGTTGACTACAATGAGACTTTCTCACCGTGGCGATGCTTAAGTCCATTCGAATCATGTTAGCAATTGCGCATTTTATGATTATGAAATTTGGCAAATGGATGTCAAAACTGCATTCTGAATGGATTTACGGAAGAAGAGTTGTATATGATGCAGCGGAAGGTTTTGTCGATCAAAAGGTGCTAACAAAGTGTGCAAGCTCGACAATCCATTTATGGACTGGTGCAAGCATCTTGGAGTTGGAATAAATGCTTTGATAGTGTGATCAAAGCATATGGTTTTATCTGAGACTTTTGGAGAAGCTTTGTATTTACAAGAAAGTGAGTGGGAGCTCTGTAGCATTTCTGATATTATATGTAGATGACATATTGTTAATTGGAATGATATAGAATTTCTGGATAGCATAAACGGATACTTGAATAAAAGTTTTTCGATGAAAGACCTCGGTGAAGCTGCTTACATATTGGGCATCAAGATCTATAGAGATAGATCAAGACGCTTGATTGGACTTTCACAAAGCACATACCTTGATAAAGTTTTGAAAAAGTTCAAAATGGATCAGGCAAAGAAAGGATTCTTGCCTTTATTACAAGGTGTGAAGTTGAGTCAGACTCAATGCCGGACCACAACAAAAGGTAGAGAGAAAATGAAAGATGTTCCCTATGCTTCAGCCATAGGCTCTATCATGTATGCAATGCTGTGTACTAGACCTGACGTATGCTTAGCAATAAGCTTGGCAGGGAGGTACCAAACTAATCTAGGAGTGGAGCACTGGACAACGGTCAAGAATATCCTAAAATACCTGAAAAAGACTAAGGATATGTTTCTCGTTTATGGAGGTGACAAAGAGCTAGTCGTAAATGGTTACATCGATGCAAGCTTTGACACTGATCCAGATGATTCTAAATCGCAAACCGAATACGTGTTTTTATTAAACGGTGGAGCTTCAGTTGGTGCAGTTCTAAACAAAGCATCGTGGCGGGATCTACATGCGAAGTGGAGTACATAGCTGCTTCGGAAGCAACAAATGAAGGATTCTAGATGAATGAGTTCATTTCCGATCTAGGTACCTAGTGCATCGGGGCCAATGAAGATCTTCTGTGACAATACTGGTGCAATTGCCTTGGCAAAGGAATCTAGATTTCACAAGAGGACCAAGCACATCAAGAGACGCTTCAATTCCATCTGGGACCAAGTCCAGGTGGGAGAAGTAGAGATTTGCAAGAAACATAAGGATCTGAATGTTGCAGACCCGTTGACTAAGCCTCTTCCACGAGGAAAACATGATCAGCACCAAGACTCCATGGGTGTTAGAATCATTACTGTGTAATCTAGATTATTGACTCTAGTGCAAGTGGGAGACTGAAGGAAATATGCCCTAGAGGCAAAATAAAGTTATTATTCATTTCCTCATGTCATGATAAATGTTTATTATTCATGCTAGAATTGTATTAACCGGAAACATAATACATGTGTGAATACATAGACAAACTTAATGTCACTAGTATGCTTCTACTTGACTAGCTCATTGATCAAAGATGGTTATGTTTCCTAACCATAGACATGTGTTGTCATTTGATTAACGGGATCACATCATTAGGAGAATGATGTGATTGACGTGACCCATTCCGTTAGCTTAGCACTTGATCGTTTAGTATGTTGCTATTGCTTTCTTCATGACTTATACAAGTTCCTATAACTATGAGATTATGCAACTCCGTTTACGGAGGAACACTTTGTGTGCTACCAAGCGTCTAGCGTAATGGGTGATTATAAAGGAGCTCTCTGTGTCTCCAAAGGTACATGTTGAGTTGGCGTATTTCGAGATTAGGTTTTATCACTCCGATTGTCAGAGAGGTATCTATGGGCCCTCTCGGTAATGCACATCACTATAAGCCTTGCAAGAAATGTGGCTAATGAGTTAGTTACGGAATGATGCATTATGTTACGAGTAAAGAGAATTGCCCGTAACGAGATTGAACTAGGTATTGAGATACCGACGATCAAATCTTGGGCAAGTAACATACCGATGACAAAGGGAACAATGTATGTTGTTATGCGGTTTGACCGATACAGATCTTCGTAGAATATGTAGGAGCCAATATGACCATCCAGGTTCCGCTATTGGTTATTGACCGGAAACAGTTCTAGGTCATGTCTACATAGTTCTCGAACCTGTAGGGTCCGCACGCTTAAGGTTTCGATGACACTTATATTATGAGTTCATGAGTTTTGATGTACCGAAGCTTGTTCGGAGTCCTGGATGTGATTACGGACATGATGAGGAGTCTCGAAATGGTCGAGACATAAAGATCGATATATTGGACGACTATATTTGGACACTAGAAACGTTCCGGGTGAGATTGGAACAATACCGGATCTCCGGGAGGTTATTGGAACCCCCGGGGAGGTATATGGGCCTTATTGGGTGAGGGAGTCCCGGACTAGGGGGTGTCCGGATAGCTAGACTATCATCGTCCGCCGGACTCCAAGACTACGAAGATACAAGATTGAAGACTCCGTCCTGTGTCCGGATGGGACTTTCCTTGGCGTGGAAGGCAAGCTTGGCGATACGGATATGTAGATCTCCTACCATTGTAACCGACTCTGTGTAACCCTAGCCTCCTCCGGTGTCTATATAAAGCTGGAGGGCTTTAGTTAAATGAGGACATAACATACATTACAACAATCATACCATAGGCTAGCTTCTAGGGTTTAGCCTCCTTGATCTCGTGGTAGATCCACTCTTGTACTACCCATATCATCAATATTAATCAAGCGGGGCGTGGGTTTTACCTCCATCGAGAGGGCGAACCAGGTAAAAACATTGTGTACCTCGTCTCTGTTACCATCCGCCTAGGCGCCGATTCGGGACCCCCTACCGAGATCCGCGGTTTGACACCGACATTGGTGCTTTCATTGAGAGTTCCTCGTGTGCGTCACCAATAAACGAAGGCATCTTCAACCAACAACGCTGTCGAGGTGAGACTTTTCTCCGGGACAGATCTTAAATTCGGCGGCTTCGCGCTGCGGGCTAATTCACTTGGCCATCTGGAGCGGATCAGCTTCGCCCCTGGCCGTCGAGTCGGGTTGAAAGCCTAAACTTCACGGCCGATGTCGCGGAGACTTGATCTTGACGGACTCGAGCCTGACCAGCGCCCGCCTTTGTGGCAGCGGGCATGATCTAGCTCGCCACGAGCAGTGCCTTGGTAGCGCTGCAGGTCGCTTGGCCATCATTCCGGGCGATCGCCCGGATCGAGGGCGGTGGATAAACGCCGCCACAGGGCTTCAACACCCAGGCGATGGGCGAACACTAATCTTGTCCCTGCGAAACTTCGTGATTCGGCGCGGACTCCTTGCGGACTCGAACCTCCGCGCCCTACCAATCGATTCGGATTGGGCGCGGTTATGGAATTCACCGCGCGGACATCTTCAATACTACGCCTTTTGGCGATATCTTGAATCACTAAAGCATCTCTTGTTATCGGGAGAGTCTTGGCGGACTATGGCGAGGATGGTTGAGAATGCAGACGACGAAGAAATTCAGGCCCACCACCACCCACTTTGTAGCCACATCGGCGATCTAACCGACATGCTGACTACGACTCCGGCGACATCGGCGCTATGGGCGGCGATGCGGAGGCGAAACGAGAACCAGCGCCTACGAGGCCTTTGGAAGACCACCTCGTCATATGACATATATATGGTGGACACCCCAAAAAGGCGGGGGCGAAGAAGAAGCGTGGAGGCGACTCTTTAAAAAGCAGCCCAAGCGCCCGGCGTCGTGGCGCGCTCTAAATCCGCCACGGCAAGAATGGAGATTCCGCACGAGAGATAATAATACTCGAGAGAGTGCGAAGACAATCCCCTCAGCAAGACTTAGCGGGGAGGATCACGAAGCAAGCCCTCACGAGAGGCGGCGGGGCGAAGGTTGAGGATCATAACTATATGCCTCCCTCCGAAGGCGAAGCAAGCCTCAGCGATGATGAATTCGCCGTGCACGAGGATCCCGTCGAACAAGCGCTTCAAGCGCGAGCTTATCGCCACAACAAACAGCCTAAAGAAAAAGCAGCAACAGCTTCAAGTGACAAGGACCTGCTGGCGATCGATGGACCGAGGTCCTCGCGGCCGGCAGTATAAACTTCGAGCGCCCTCAAAAGTTACCCAAGGCGCAAGCTGCTCCCCGATTAGAGGAGGAAGCATACATACCTCCATCACCAGCGCCGCGATATGGCTGACCCGAACACCCGTGGTGCGTGACGGAGAGCATCGAGGCCCCAGCCAAGACCGTACCCAGCATCGCTCCAAAAGTCTGAAGCCAAGAGGAGCGCGCGGACTTGCGAGACATATTGGAGGACAATGCAAGGCAATCCAGATCCATCTACGGATCATGTAGGCGCCCCAAGACCCATAGCGAATACCGTCGCGCGGATACAATAAACCGGCGGGCGAACACAGCGAGACAGCGCTCTCGGCTGTGTCGCGATATTGCTCAATCTGAGCGCCGCACACCGCTATGCTTCAGCGGCGAAGTAATGGATCATCAAATCCCGAAGGTTTAAACCCGTAAACATCGAATCTTACGATGGCACAAGCAGACCCCACGGTTTGGATCGAAGATTATCTTCTCCACATCCACATGGCCCGACGGCGATCTCCATGCCATCAAGTATCTCCCTCAAGCTTAAGGACCAGCTCGGCATTGGCTAAACAGCTTGCCCTTGAGTCAATTGGGTCTGGGAAGACACGGAAGCCGCATTCCTCGACAACTTCGAGAACGCGTTTGTGCGACCACCGAGCGGCGATGACCTAAGCCACATTATTCAGCAGCAGACGAATCGGCGGACAATTCTGAACACGGTTCTTGACAAGAAAAACCAAATCATCATTGTCCGGATCACGAGGCCCTTGCAGCCTTCAAACATAACATCCGGGACGAATGGCTAGTCCGGCACAGGGGCGGGAAAAGCCGAAATCCATGGCAGCCCTCACGCCGTTAATGACCGCTTTTGCGGGAGAGGACAGGTGGCTAGCCCGTAGCAACAATCTCCGCAAAAATTCTGGCAGTCCGAATACTAAGGACAACAACGGCGAGTCACGTCGAAACAAAACAAAGCGCCGCGTGCAGGCGGCGATAAGGAGGATCTGGCGGTCAATGCGGATTCGGGGCTCTAAACCGGTCGTGCGAAGAAGCAATTCAAAAGAACCACTCCGGGTCCGTCCAATCTGGACCGAATACTCGACCGCTTATGCCAGATACATGGCACCTCTGAAAAGCCAGCTAACCACACTAATAGAGATTGCTGGGTGTTCAAGCAGGCCGGCACGTTAATTGCCGAAAACAATGACAAGGGGCTAAACAGCGATGACGAGGAAGAGACCCGACCGCCGAACAATAGAGGACAGAAGGGTTTTCCCCCACAAGTGCGGACGGTGAATATGATATCTGCGACCCACATACCCAAAGGGAGAGAAAGCGGCGCACTAAGGGGCGTCTATGCGATGGAGCGATCGCCCAGTTCAATCCATGGTCCTCTTGTCCGATCACTTTCGATCGAAGAGACCATCCGACCAACATCGCCATGGCGGATTCGCTGCATTGGTTTTAGACCCAATCGTCGATGGATTTCACCTCACGAGAGTCGATGGGCGGCGGCGTAACTGAACCTGCTTTATCGGGATACGGTCGCAAAATGGGCATAGACCCCTCAAGGATTAAACCTACAAAGACAACCTTTAAAGGTGTCATACCGAGTGGAAGCCAAGCTATGCAGGCTCGATCCTGCTGAAGTGGTCTTTGGATCCCGGATAATTTTCGGGCGAAGAGTTAATCTTGACATAGTCCCGTTCGCGGCGGCTATCACACTCTGCTTTCGGACGAACGCGTTTGCAAAATTCAGCGGTGCCGCATTATGCATACCTAAAGCTCAAGATGCGGGCCCTCGTGGAGTCATCACGGTCAATGGAAATCTGAGGCGCTCCCTCGAGCGGAGGAACATCTGGCTGACTCATGGCGGAAGTCTGAGCAGCCTTTTAAGGAAATTCTCGAGTCCGGCCGTTAAAAGGCCGGATCTGACAAAAGCAGCGCCCGAGCAATGCCAACCAAGACCACTGGCGCAATCGAGCCGCAGCGTAACAATCGGCCCCAACCCTCGCCAGCGCATGATCGCAAGGATAACACTCCGCGTACATCATTATGCTTTGGAGATACCATGGGCGCGAGGGGAAGGGCACGATATAGCGGACCCAGTGCGGTTCGACCACACGGGGCTCGCAAGTGTGCCCCCCTTTCTTTTTTATTTTTATTTTCCTTCTTTGTGTACAGGACTCCGTTAACGGAGGCCTGTCCGTGATGAATCTGCCGAACTCGTGATCTGTGATCGGGGGACGAAAGAAGGCTGCGATGAACACTCGGTGGTCTCAATTCGAGCATTAAATTAAATTATATACACCAAGTCCGCAGCTCACCTGGAGAGGACATGTTTACTAGTCCAAATCCCTTGCTTACGCACTATTTGTATTAGTCCGCTCTCTTAGCGGACTTTCTTTCATAAATAATGCAGCACCTTTTGATTGCAATTGCATTACCTTTTATATATATATGCTCATTATATGACATCTTGCACCCGTATATTTTAGTGCGGCCGAATCGCCGAGAACTTCATTCCCCAAACTATGGTGTGATAAAGTCGAACACTTTCACAAGTCGGCACCCGAACTTATAGCATTATATGAATCGGCTCGAATCATGTCTTGGGTCAATAGTTGGGTTTGCCCGGCTCCCATGTTTTGGTGCCTTCGTTCCGTTACATCGGCTAAGGTAGCCTTTGGAGAACCACTGCGATTGCGCCCGGTTGAGCAAGCGGCGCCTCGATGGAAAAGCTAAAACGGCGGCATGATAAGGCGAGGCGTACGCTTGTTAGAGAGGTTTTTGGGTCATAAAGACTCACGCCGCTTGACGAGTTCGGACAATGTCCGAAGCGAAGGCGTGGATAGCACCGGATTCGGTCTTCCGAATACCAGGGGCTTCGCCGAAATTTAAAATTATAGAATTCTATGGCTAAGTGAGAGTGTTCAAGCATTATAAGTCCGGTTGCATTGTTCGTTGTGTTGACCGCCTCCCTAGATGGACCCAAAAATGGGAACAAGAGTGCTCAAGTTTATCCCGGACACCCAAGCACTCGTGGATTGGGGGCTGAAGCCAACGACTTGCCATCTCTCAGATTTCATAAACGGCCGCACAGAAGGTAATATTTTAAATTAAAAAGTGTTGTAAGCAGCACATGAACAAAGTTTCAGCGAGGATAATACATAGCAAATTCACTCAAAGATTACATTTGGGGCACTCATCCATAATATGCGGGCTCCCTTGAGACAGTTTATAAGACATTTCGGGCATGCGATACTCCTTGCCCGGGCGGTGGAGTCCGTGAGAGCTTCTCCGCATCAACCTGCCCCATTGCACCTTTAATGCGGGCGAGGGCCCGCGGCGCCTTCAATATAGGCGGGCGCTTGATGACATCCACCCGAGGGCATGCATCCACCAGCCGCCCGCCTGAGGCCAAAGTAGCTCCAGGCATGGCTGTCGAGCCCTGACCGGACTATAAGGCCCTTCATGGCCTCTTGACTACCTTGTGGAGTTCGACCAGGCTGCTTATTTGGTCGCTTAGAAACACGGGTGTCCGGCCTCGACATCTTGAGACCAGAAGACTTTTTCCATCGAGCTCCCTCCTCGCCACGATAGAATCTGGGCGGCATCGGACGCCTCTGGCGGCAGATCTGCAAGCATACAGAGAGCTCGAATGCGGGTAAGTGTCGGTATTTTACATTAACATGCTTGCTTTGCATGAAAAATGCCTTACCGCCGCTATTTTCTTTATATCTTCAACCTCTGAAGGGCCTTATGGGCCTCGGCCTTGGCGGACTTGGCACTTTCGAGGCGAGGCAAGCTCGGACTCCAGTCTTGAGTCACGCTCCAAACTCTCATGCTCTTCCATGAGCACAGGCTCTTGCGAACTTCCGCCACCGTGCCTCCTGCTTTTCTCGCTCTGCCCGTTCATGACCCTTGTGTTGACCCACGGACACAACATCCTTGAGGGCTGCCACCTCGTTAGTGGCCCTGCAATACACATATTATCCTTGTTAATTTTATTGCAGCAAAATCCTTTTACGTAAGGTACCTATTCAAAGTGGTGTTACTCACCTTCTTTGTCCTCGAGCTGCTTTATTACATGGCGAGCTCTCGCTCGGACCGCTCGAGATCTGCTTTAACACATTGGCCTCCGCCGTTAATGCGGCGAGAGGCGGCAGCGCAACCTGCAAACCCATATTGACATATGTTTAGCAACCTGCGCATATCTTGTTAGATCCTCAATCCGGCTTTTCTTTCCGAACACCAAAGCGAGCATCAGGGGCTCTTGTCTATGCGGTATTACATTACATAATTTTAACTTCTTACCTCAAAGCTTGTTAAAAGGCTGCTGCGAGCTTCAGTTAGCTTTGCTTTTGGCGGTGAACCTTTTGAATCACCGCACTCATGATAGTGCGGTGTTCTTCCTCGATGGAAGCGCCTTTAAGCACCTCCAACAAGTTATCCGGCGCCTCCGGTTGGGCGGAGGTTGCGGCGTCCGATCTTGCCCTTCTTTGAAGGGCGCTTGCGGACTCTGGAACCACTGCGGGTTCGATGTAGAGTCGGCGCAAAGTCCAGGAGGTTGCTGACGGCGCCTCGGAGCCTCCTCTGATGGGTCCCTCTGCAGGATCCCACCTCGGCGTCCTCGTCGGTAGCGTGGGGTAGAGGCGTCGAAAGTGAATTCACATCCGGCGAGGCCAACAACCCGCTTTCGATGAGTCGGGAGATCGTCATCGGCGGACTACGGGCAGAATCTGCGGCGTTAGAAGGACACTCGTGACATAAAAGATATTGCATATAAAGGATCCGGATACTTACGATCTTGCGGGCCTTTGGCCCTTGGAGGCCACTCATCCTCGCATGGCTGGTGTTGGCGAAACTGTCCGAGGATAGTTCTCCCCTCTTGGACCCTTCGGCCTCCCCTATTGGGGAAGCCTTCCTCTTCTTCTCTCCCCCTCCGGGAGAGTACTCCTCCTCCTCCTCGTCTTGAGGGAAGAGTCCGCGTCGTCGTCGGGCCTTTGATTCTGAGAACTCTTCGAGTCCCATGACCACCTTCTTGGCCTTCTTCTCCGGCACCACGTGCGGTGCCGGAACCAGCAGCCCTGCTAAACGGGCGTCCACTGGGTCTTCTGGCATGGGAGCCGGGCTGATAAGCTGCCTGGCCTTCTCCATCCATTCCTGTCAAAGGAAAGGACAGAATGAAACCCCTCTAGAATCAATTTGATTATCACAAGTGTCCCGTAATGGGGTTGAATCACTTACCTCGTCAGTTGGATGCTGCGAGCTGAATCCGTGATCTTCCGTCGCGGATGCGGGGGCTTCGGCGCCCTTGAACAGCACCCTCGGTAGCGCCATTATGTCGTGTCGAAGAGCCGCTCAGCGCTGGTGCTGTTCGGATTGAACTCCAGATTAAATGCCCGTTGTTGGCATGGGAGAATCCGGCGGATGAGCATGACTTGGACCACGTCAACGAGCCTGAGCATATTGCTCACCAGCTTCTGGATGCAGGCTCGAAGTCCCGTCACCTCCATCGTATTGCCCCACTGCAAGCCCTTCTCTTTCCAGGAGGTGAGCTGCATGGGGATGCCAGATCTAAACTCGGGGGCCGCCGCCCATGTGGGCTTCTGCGGCTCGGTGATGTAGAACCACCCGATTGCCACCCCTTGCGGAGTCCACGAAGGCCTTGAGCCAAGGGCGTTGGGTAATTTACCCAACATGGCGCCTCCGCATTCGCTTGCGTGCCCTTCACAACCTTTGGCTTGATGTTGAAGGTCTTGAGCCACGGGCGAAGTGGGGCGGATGCGAGAGAAGGCCTCGCACCTGACGATGAGCGCCGAGATGTTGAGGATGAAGTTGGCGCGGATCGTGGAAATCCGAGCCGTAATAGAACATGACCCCGGACGAATGGATGGGCGGAAATCCCATCCAGCGGAGGAAGTGGGGAGGAAGGCGACCCTCTCGTGAGGCCGGGGGTAGGGATAAGCTGCCCCTCGTCGGGCGACCGATCTGTGATATCGCGGAAAGGTATCCGGTATGCGGCAGTGATGTGCTCCTCCTTAGCGGTGGAGGCCCACCACTTGCCTCCGTTCGGACATATTCGAGAAGGTCGGCGAGATCTTGTGAACTTAGGCGTTGGAGCTTGAGTCTTGCGGAGATGGATAAGCAAAGGAGGAAGAAGGCATAGGTGAAGGTGAATCCTTATCCCTTATATATAGGCGGACAGCTGTCGTCCCCCAGCGGCTGGTAAAACTCGCCTATCTCCCAAGCGCCACCATCAATGGCGCGGTTGGGTTCTACGTCCGTATTGATGAGAATCCCGGAATAAGGGGACACGATCTCTTCTTCGACAAGGCGTGCCAAGAAACCGCTTAGCTAAGCGTCTTTGAGGTGGTATGGTAAAAAGCGATTCAAGCAGTGGCTTGGTAGCGGTGTGATATCCGCTGCATATCGTCGGCGATTGAGCTAGTGTACATTTTATTCTCTCTACGGTGGAATGTGGAATTTATTTTGCGAGCGGACACTATCTGGTGTTCATGATCTTCTCTAGATTATTCAAGGAAGAACCCGCCTTGCAATGCCGAACATTATCGCGCCCGGACTAATCGTCATTGAAGCTGGTTCGAGGGCTCTTGAGGAGTCCGGACTAGGGGTGTCGGGATAGCCGGACTATCATCGTCGCGGATTCCAAGACTACAAAGATACAAGATTGAAGACTCCGTCCGTGTCGGATGGGACTTTCCTTGGCGTGGAAGGCAAGCTTGGCGTCTGGATATGTAGATCTCCTACCATTGTAACCAACTCTGTGTAACCCTAGCCTCCTCCGGTGTCTATATAAACCGGAGGGCTTTAATCCGTGGGACATAACATACATTACAACAATCATACCATAGGCTAGCTTCTAGGGTTTAGCCTCCTTGATCTCGTGGTAGATCCACTCTTGTACTACCCATATCATCAATATTAATCAAGCGGGGCGTGGGTTTTACCTCTATCGAGAGGGCCCGAACACAGGTAAAAACATTGTGTCCCTCGTCTCCTGTTACCATCCGCCTAGACGCACAGTTCGGGACCCCCTACCCGAGATCCGCCGGTTTTGACACCGACATTGGGCCTTAGTGGAAAGGAGGGAGAAGAAGCAAAGGAGGGGGCACGCCCCCCCAAGCCCAATCCGAATTGGGAGGGGGGTCGGCCCCCCTTTTCTTCTTCCCTCCCCCCTCTTCCTTCCTTCTCCTACTCCTAAAAGGAAGGGGGGGGGAGTCCTACTCCCGGTTGGGGTTGGACTCCCCCCTAGGGCGCGCCACCCCCTTGGTCGCCCCCCTCCTCCACTCCTTTATATACGGGGGAGGGGCACCCCATAGACACAACAATTGATCTCTTAGCTGTGTTCGGTGCCCCCTCCACCATAGTCCTCGATAATATTGTAGCGGTGCTTAGGCGAAGCCCTGCGACGGTAGAACATCAAGATCGTCCTGCGCCGTCATCTTGTGGAACTCTTCCCCGACATTCCTTTGGATCGGAATCCGGGGATCATCATCGAGCTGAACGTGTGCTAGAACTCGGAGGTGTCGTTGTTTGATTGCTTGATCGGTCGGGCGTGAAGATGTATGACTACATCAACTGCGTTGTTCTAGCAGCTTCGCTTTCGGTCTCAGTGCGTGGACAACACTCTCCCCTCTCATTGCTATGCATCACCATGATCTTGCCTGTGCGTAGGAATTTTTTTGAAATTACTACATTCCCCAACAGTCACCACCAGCGCCTTTGTTAGGCGAAGACCACCTTTAATCAGGATAGCTTGTACTAGCTGTCCCCTTTCAAATCGGCCGTTGTTGGATCCTTTCCCGCTCAATATTTGGGGAGAGGACTAGGCCTCTATAAATAGGGCTAGCCACCACAGTAGGAAGAAAAACAAGAACAGAACTGAACTAGCAACAAAACTAGACAGACAAGTGAGGAGAGAAGCGAACTCAGTTCATCCTCGCACCCACCTAGCACAAGAACACCTCTCCACAGGAGGTTGTTCTTCCCTTGTACTATTCATCATTAGCCCAAGAGGCAATCCACCACCACTACACTTGAGTGGGGTATTACACCACAACGGTGGCCCGAACCAGTATAAATCTTGTGTCTCTTGTGTTGTGAGTTCGTCGAGCTAAGCTTAGAGATCGCGGCGAGGCTGAGGGAGAGATTCGGTAGGGGGAAATCCTCGTGCCCACCCCAGTGTTCGAACCTCAAGGGTTTTGCCGGAACCCTAAATCCGACATTTGGCGCGCAAGGTAGGGGTGCGTCGAAGTCTTCCTTCCACTGATCCGCGTCCCATCGCTTCGTCGCATCCATGTCTGATGCCCACCGAGCCCACACTAAGCGTCGGGCCGCTCCCGCCGTTCGCGTCGCCCAGACGGCTCCTGTCGGCAGGCCTCCCCGTCATTCCCCGTCGCCTGCAGCCAATGCCGCCACCATCCCGGCGGGGAACGAGCAACAAGCATCCTCGTTGCACCCCTCGGTGCGGTGGGACGGCCGCACCGCCACTCCGTCGCTGACCCTAGTCAGCTTGTCATCCCACGCTCGTCGCGCCCCCACGGACGCGTAGGCCGTGCTGCTTATGGCACGTGAGGTCCTGCATTACCGCCCCGTCAACGACCTCTACGAGGAATGGCTCGCTCGCATCATCGAGCTCGTCAACACCGCAGGGGGCTCCCCCACACCGTCCCTCTAGTTGCCTCGCCCTCCGCCAGGTATGGGCGACGTGGCTCATGGAGTGCCTCCACCACCTCTGCCCCTAGATGGCACACTGGCGCCAAGGCGCGCGGCCCCTGGGCGTCACCCACCACGTCCGGCGCCCGCGCGAGGAGAAGGAAGCTGTCAAGAAATCCCTCGGCCTCAAGAAGGCGCCCCCGTGCTCCCTGCACCGGCACAACAAGACCGTGTACTGCCTATGGTAGCGGTGCGCGGGTACCATCAAGAGCAAGCTCCGCGCAAGCAAAGGGCCCCGATGACCATAGCAGGCTGCCGCGCCTTCACCCCCGAGCTGCGTCGCGTCGCCTGGCCGGGCAAGTTCAAGCCGGACCTGCCTCCTCGCTATGACGACACCCCCGACCCCATGGAGTTCTTGCAGCTCTACGAGCTAAGCATCGAGGCGGCCAAGGGCGAAGAGAAAGTCATGGCGAATTGGTTTCTCATGGCACTCAAGGACGATGCCCGCTCGTGGCTCCTGAACCTACCTCCCGGCGTGATCTCCTCCTGGGACGAAATGTGCAGCCGCTTCATCGCCAACTTCCAGGGCACTTGGACCGCCCCCCGGTCGCGGGTGACCTGCGTTGCATCAAGCAGCACCCCAGGGAGACCCTGCAGAAATACATCCAGCACTTCAACAGCATCCGCCTCAAGATCCCCAAGGTGACGGACGAGGCCATCATCTCAGCATTCTCTGATGGCGTCTGTGACGTCAAGATGAAGGAGGAGCTCTCCATCCACGAGGAGTTGTGCACATCCCTGGAGCTGTTCAACCTGGCGACCAAGTGCGCAAGAGATGAGGAGGGACGCCTCTCCCTCCTCGAGCTCCCAGCTGCCGACCTGGAAGAAAAGAAGACCAAGGCCAAGGACGTGAGGCGCAAGGGAGTGGCCGTGCCTACGGCGGAACCAGACACGAAGCGCGGCAGGGACTAGCGGAGTCGTCCAAGGGCAGTCGTCCGTTCTGCGCCTACCACAACCTCGACACCCACAACACCAACGATTGTGAGGAGCTCAGGGTCGTTCGAGAAGGACGCTTCGGTTGACACCCTGAGCGCAATGACCGGGGCTACGACCGAGGAGGAGGACATGGCGAAGGACGATGGGATGATCCTGGCCCTCGCCAGGAGTGGCGTGACCGACCTCGTGAGGATCGCTGGCAGGACCAGCCTCGCGAGGGCGCCTGGAGGGACCAGCCTCGCGAGGGCGCCCCCAGGGTAACGCGGGCCTTCTTCCGTTGCCGCTGCCGCCAAGAAGGAATGACGACCATCATCAGGACGAGGGGGCTGGGGGCTACCAGGAGCCACGTGCTATCGCTTGCATCCTGGGCGGAGCTCAGGCCCCAGCCTCTCAGCGTATATTCAAGTAGTTTGCTCGCGAGGTGAACACAACCCTCCCCAGGCTCTAGGCCACACGCCCGCTCAGGTGGTCCAAGTGCGCCATCACCTTCAACTCAGCAGATCAACGCAAGTGTGCGGCTACTGTAGGCGTTCTCCCGATGCTCTGTTCACCCGTCATCAACAATGTGCAAGTCACCAAGACCTTCATCGATGGTGGCGCAGGACTTAATGTCCTATCCGTTGAGATGTTCGACAACCTTCAAGTGCCATACGATCAGCTCCATCCTAGCAAGCCCTTCTCAGGAGTTACCGACGGTTCCACCACCCCGATAGGGTAGGTCCGCCTCCCTGTCACCTTCGGACAGTGCGACAACTACCGTACCGAGCTCATCGACTTCGATGTCGCCCACATCCACCTGCCTAACAATGCCATCCTCAGTATCCAGCCCTGGCCAAGTTCATGGCAGTGACCCACCACGGCTACAACGTCCTCAAGATGCCAGGAAGCGGCGGAATCATCACGGTCCCCTGCGAAGAGGGAGATGCAGTGTGCTCCCTCAAGCGTGCCTTCCAAGCCGCAGCAATCAAGGACCCGGACAGCAAGGGCGAGAACCCTCTTGAGGCCATCCCCAAGAAGAAGAAGCAACCACTCCGAACAAGGCCTCGGGAGGTCGGCATCTCGGGTGGTGCCGCGTCAAGATCAGCGCCCATGCCTGGGGCGCCTCCTTCCATCGGATAGACAGGCGCGCCCGGCGCCCTCCTCGGGCAGGGCTCGGGGGCTCTCTTCTGGAGGGCCTCAGACCTCGCCAACATCACGAGGGAGGTGCTCGGGCACCACTTGGAGGCGTGCTTCGTGGCACGTTTCCCTCAGGAAGGCACAAGGCATGGAAAGCCCAACGTTCAGGAGTTCATTGCCAAGACCACTCAGGAGCTTCAAGAAGCGAGGGCCGTGCGCGGCGACCGCTGCTCGCCTGGCGTGGCTCCCCATCCAGGCGAGGATGATGGGCTGTGCATCTACATCAACGTCCCAGGGCTCAACCGAGCCTCATCTCAGAAGCGCTTCTGGCCTTCGCGCGTGGGACGCTGCAAGGGTCCACCGCACAGCTACGTTCGCATGCCTTTCGGCCTGCCGAACGCGGTTTCCACCTACCAGCATCACATGCAGAGCATCCCGGCGGCTCAGGAGGCCAGGCACCACGCGGTCCTAGAAGAAATGGAGACGGTCCTCAAGGAACCACCTGGACCCCCAGAGCCTCCTGAGGCTCAGGGCCTCGGTGGCTCGTGAGGATCGGCCTCTTCACCGCGCATCTTCAGCTGCCCCAGCACCCCCTTTACAACGGAACCAGGTGACATCTCCCAAGTTCATTTCAGCTGGGAGCGCCCTCAGGGCTGCATCATTCCCATGCCGTGTGGGTCCGTCCCTGCGGCATGTATCTCTTTTTATGTCTTTAGCTTACCTTCATGGGGGGCCCCTCGGGCTGCATCATCCCCAAGCCGCTTGGGTCTGACCCAGTGGCATGTATCCATTGTGCATTTACGTAAGCTGATTTGCCTTTCATGCCTAATCTACCTGTGATTATCACCTGCTCGATTGCCACCTACCACGGGAGCTGCTCGCACTGGCACGGCGCTTGCGCACGGGTCCACCCCTGCAACATCGACAAATCTGAGCGGTCGACCTCTGGCCCGCGGCAGGCCCCACGCGCGTCACCTTACCAGGCCCTTGATGCCCTCACCCTTCTCTCGGAGCAACCAGTGGCCGGTCGGAAATCATAATGGCAACCCGTGCCTTTCTCATGCTGATTTGCAGGAACCTCCTGAGGTCTACAGCGGGCAGCACCATGAGTTCCCTCTCTTTTCCATGCGATCCACTTGCACGTTAAAAGGGGGGCTCCTGAGCATCACGACTCAGGAGCTCTTACTGGCTCTCCAGCCCTCACCCCTGGCCTTGACCATGGCATCACGACCTGGCATACCAGCGGCGGCTACTCGAGGGCCGGGACCTGAGGAAGTAGAGCATGAAGGAGAGTGCGGGGAAGAAGGGTGAGGCTCGCGTGGCCTAACCTAGCTGCGCCACGGCTGCCGACGCTCAAGTCTGGCGCAATGCATTGGAATGACTCCAGATTACCGAGATAAGTTTTGTGCTTGGAACAACTGATCATTACGACGTGAAATTCTCACTTGTTGCAGCCCTGTGGCGGCAATGTTGCCTTCCTTTCTTGCCTCTCGGCGGCTGCTTGCGTTCTAAAGGGAACCTCCTAAGCATCGCGCCTCAAGGGCTCTTACTAGACCTCAGGCCGCTCACCTCCTGGCCTTGACCACGACATCACGACCTGGCATACCAGCGACTGCTGCAGCCTGCCTAGGGACCGAGACCTGTCAGCGTAGAGCGCTAAGTCGTCGCGAGGTTAGAAAGGGGGAACCAAGCCGGGACAGGACAAGCACTCGCACGATTTCATAATAAGGATAACATCAACAAAAGACATCGCGGACCCTTTACACGCCCCCGCGGGGTGTTTCTCGATTCCTTGCAGGGAACAAAAAAAAGAACTTTGAGAGCCCTAACTACCGCACCTTCGTGGCGGCGCCATCATCAGCGGTGGGCCATGGGAGACCGGCGCCAACCCCTACGGATCGGGCGGCGGCCCAATCTTGCCGCCTTGCTCGGTGGCGAGATCTCGGTAGCGTAGCTGTCGTCGCTCGTCTCCGGAGTCTCGTAGAGTTCGGGAGATTCGCCGGACTCCCAAGCGTTGCTGCTGCTGTCGGAGGGGCTGCTGGAGGAGCGGACGGTAGGCCCAGCCCCTGCCGCGTCGATATCTCGACTTCCCCCTCCGGGGCAGCACTCCAGGCAGCAGCCTTCCGCATTGAAGACCTTGAAGGACAACGTGTAGGCGCCATCATATTAAAAATGGATCGTGAGGGCGCCCCCATTCGGTAGACCCGAGCGACCTCGCCCCAACCTCGGGTCATGAAGATCTTGCTCGAGGGAACGACTTCAACTTCCGCTCTGGTTGCTGGGGCACCAGAGTCGGTGTGCTGCAGCCAAAGCCCGAGATGCCCCCTCGGTGGCATCTCGGTGGTGAAGAACGAAGGGAAGCAGATCCAGGTGCTTGGAGGCATCGCCGCCCACAGCACAAGCTCGCGAGAGGAGTCCGCGGCATGGACTCTAGGGGCGACAGCGCGCGCCACCACGGCGCGCTGACCGTGGCTGCGGTGCGGGCGGCGCCGCTCTCCACCCCTTTCTCCGGAGCCCTCGGCTTGGTCACACTGGGGTAGCGGGTACCCAGGAGGTGGCCTCTCGCACCAAGGCCTCGTCATCTCCTGCCTCACAACCTCAGCACGATGGTGGACCGACCTCTTCTTCGACGGGAGCAGATCGGGTCTGTCCCGGGGAGCCTTCCCCTTCCCTTCGGCCGAGAATCTATGGATCGGCGCCATTGGTGTCAAGACTGGAGGTGGAGCAGGGAAGAAGAAGCAGGCGGAGCAGGAAGAAATGGGAAACAAGGGCTCTACCCCTCCTCATTTATAGCCCAAGGAAGGCTAACCGTCGACCTCCACGATCGCAGGTAAAGATAACCTTTTTTGCATGCAGCAGGGACTCATCAAGTTTGGCGGTTGCTGAGGCAGTGTGGGGAAGCGGAGACACCCGCGTCCAATCAGTCGCCATGCGTCAACCAAGGCCATGGGCTATTGGGGCCCGCGGCACTCCACACTTGCCCTTTGGCTTCGGTGCTAAGCCAAGTCCAAGCGCGCCTTGGGCCCGGGGGCTACTGTCGGCGTTCTGGGAATGGGGGTCCCCAGAGTTGCCTGCCTGCAGCCCATGGCGTGGCTCCACCAGTGGCCCAGTACAGCCCGTCTTTGTCAACCAACGCTCAAGATCCTCGCGAGGGGCCAAGCCTCGTGAGGCGGACGGCATGAGGCCTCCTCAGGAGCGGCCTCACCAGGAAGGTTCGCGAGAGGGCAGATAGATCAAGGCAAGGGGTACCTCGTGAGGTTCCCGTTATGCAAGCCATGATGACCAAGGCAGGTGGGCGCCAGGAGGGCGCCAGCGTGTAGTGTCCTCGTTTCCTCTTTGGTGCTCAGGGGGCAAGTGCAGGCGCGGAGTACCGAGGCATCAGGCAAAGGTTTCCATATTAGTCCAACAAGACCAAGACCAGCAGGACGGCAAGACGGAGGTCATCGTGGAGCCCAAGACGGCGTCACCACTAGCGTCTTTGACAGGCGAAGACCACCTTTAGTCAGGATAGCTTGTACTAGCTGTCCCCTTTCAAATCGGCCGTTGTTGGATCCCTTCCCACTCAATATTTGGGGAGAGGACCAGGGCCTCTATAAGTAGGGCTAGCCACCATAGTAGAAAGAAAAATGAGAACATAACTGAACTAGCAACAAAAGTAGACAAACAAGCGAGGAGAGAAGCGAACTCAGTTCATCCTCGCACCCACCTACAACAAGAACACCTCTCCTCAGGAGGCTGTTCTTCCCTTGTACTGTTCATCATCAGCCCAAGAGGCAATCCACCACCACCACACTGGAGCAGGGTATTACACCACAATGGTGGTCCGAACCAGTATAAATCTTGTGTCTCTTGTGTTGCGAGTTCGTCGAGCTAAGCTTAGAGATCGCGGCGAGGCTGAGGACGAGATTCGGTAGGGGGAAATCATCGTGCGCACCCCAGTGTTCGAACCTCAAGGGTTTTGCCGGAACCCTAAATCTGACAAAGTTCATACCCATTTCTCTCTGCCACAACCAGTTCATAAAATATCGTCATTATTGCCTTTCACTTGCACGATCGAACAATGTGAAAATAATAATAGTGCAAGAGTGTGGTGAACTAAGCTGGAATCTGCAAACATTTTATGCAAAAGGAGAAGACAAGGTAATATGAGCTCTTTATTAGATCAACAATAATGCATATGAGAGCCACTCTACATTTTCATCATGGTCTTCTCCTCAGTATGACTCAATAGAAAGAAAAGAAATTCAGCGAAACACACTGAAATATTTTTGGAGTTTTTATTTTTTTTCTTGAACGAGCAAATAAAAGGGAAAAACAAGAATGAGAAAAACTATTTACACGGGAAACTCCCAACAAGCAAAAGAAGAACAAGGAAATCTTTTTGAGTTTTCATTTTAAATACTACAACTAACTACACTAGAAAGAAAAATAAAAAAAATGAACTATTTTTGTATTTTCTCAAAGTTTTTCAAACACACAAGAAAAAGGCGAGAAGATAAATCTAGCATGGATAATACAATCAAAAAGTGTGGACACCAACAACTGGAATGAAATATGTGAACATGAAAGTAATGTCGGTGGAAATACGTACTCCCCCGAGCTTAGGCTTTTGGCCTAACTTGGTACTCCATCAGTGACCTGCATAATGGTCGGAGTGATAGCTCACGGAGGCTCTTGGTGCGGATGCCTCAGCCCGCCGTGTAGCCACAACTGCCTCGTTATGTGCTCAGGCCTCGCCTCAAGAAAATAATATCTTCCCTTACTGTGAACATCAAAGAGAGCAGGTGCAAGCAAAAAGGTGTCCACATGGACCATTTATTAAACAGCAAGTTATAAGTAAAATCATGGGGTTCACCACTAAGGATCTTATGACATTTCATAGCATTGAAGTCAATGTACTGCGTGGGTAGGATGGGGTCATAAGGCTAAGGTGAAACACCCAGTGCTACTTCTTGAGCTTGCGTTGTTTTTTTCCCTTGAAGAGGAAAGGGTGATGCAGCAAAGTAGAGTAAGTATTTCTCTCAGTTTGAGAACCAAGGTATCAATCTAGTAGGAGACAACGCACAACTCATCGAATACCTGCACAAACAATCAACAAACTTACACCCAGCGCGATAAAGGGGTTGTCAATCCCTTCACGGTTACTTGCAAAGTGAGATCTGATAGAGATAGATAAATGGTAAAGTAAATATTTTTAGTATTTTTGGTTTATAGAACGGAAAGTAAAAGATTGCAAAATAAAGGAACGACGATAGAAATTGGCAAGTTGATGGGAAACTAATATGATGTAAAATAGACCCGGGGGCCATAGGTTTCACTAGTGGCTTCTCTCAACATAGCAAACATTATGGTGGGTGAACAAATTACTGCCGAGCAATTGATAGAAAAGCGCAAAGTTATGACGATATCTAAGGCAATGATCATGAACATAGGCATCATGTCCGTGTCAAGTAGACCGAAACGATCCTGCATCTACTACTATTACTCCACACATCGACCACTATCCTGCATGCATCTAGAGTACTAAGTTCATAAAGAATGGAGTAACGCATTAAGTAAGATGACATGATGTAGAGGAATTAACTCAAGCAATATGATGAAAACCCCATCTTTTTATCCTCGATGGAAACAATACAATACATGCCTTGCTGCCCCTACTATCGCTGGGAAAGGACACTGCAAGATTGAACCCAAAGCTAAGCACTTCTCCCATTGCAAGAAAAACCAATGTAGTAGGACAAACTAAATCGATAATTCAAAGAGACTTGCAAAGATATCAAATCATGCATATAATAATTCATAGAAGATTCAGATAATATTCATAGATAATCTGATCGTAATCCACAATTGATCGGATCTCGGCAAACACACCGCAAAAGAGTATTACATCGAATAGATCTCCTAGAACATCGAGGTGAACATGGTATTGAGAAATCAAAGAGAGAGAAGAAGCCATCTAGCTACTAGCTATGGACCCGTAGGTCTGTGGTAAACTACTCACGCTTCATCGGAAGGGTAATGGTGTTGATGTAGAATCTCCCCGTGATCGAATCCCCCTCCGGCAGGACGTCG
Organism: Aegilops speltoides; assembly: GCA_021437245.1. Classification (NCBI taxonomy): domain Eukaryota; kingdom Viridiplantae; phylum Streptophyta; class Magnoliopsida; order Poales; family Poaceae; genus Aegilops; species Aegilops speltoides. The sequence goes on along the minus strand of CM038145.1, from coordinate 87,085,686 downwards.
GAAAAGGCCCCTAGATGGGATCTCACGTGTACAGAAGGTTGCGGTGGTGGAAAAGTGTTTTCGTGGCTCCCCCTGATGGTTTTGGTGTATATGAGTATATAAAGGTGAAAGAACTAGGCCAGGAGAGCTCCGAGGGGCCCACGAGGTAGGGGGCGCGCCCTCCACCCTCATGGTCGCCTCGTTGCATCTCCGACTTCATCTACAAGTCTCCTGGTTTGCTTCTGGTCCAAGAAAGATCATCGCGAAAGTTTCATTCTGTTTGGACTCTGTTTGGTATTCTTTTTCTGCGAAACTCTAAAACAGGCAAAAAATAGAAACTGGCACTGCGCTCTAGGTTAATAGGTTAGTCCCAAAAATAATACAAAATAGCATATAAATGCATATAAAACATCCAAAACAGATAATATAATAGCATGGAACAATCAAAAATTATAGATACGTTAGAGACGTATCAAGCATCCCCAAGCTTAATTCCTGCTCGTCCTCGAGTAGGTAAACGATAAAAACAAAATTTTTTATGTGGAATGCTAACTAACATATTTATCCATGTAATTCTCCTTATTGTGGCATGAATGTTCAGATCCGAAAGATTCAAAACAAAAGTTTAATATTGACATAAAAACAATAATACTTCAAGCATACTAACAAGGCAATTATGTCTTCTCAAAATAACATGGCCAAAGAAAGCTAATCCCTACAAAATCATATAGTCTGGATATGCTCCATCTTCATCACACAAAATAATCAAATTATGCACAACCCCGGTTACAAGCCAAGCAATTGTTTCTTTGATGTTCTCAAACCTTTTCAACTTTCACGCAATACATGAGCGTGAGCCATGGACATAGCACTATGGTGGAAGAGAATATGGTGGTTGTGGAGAAGACGAAAAGAGGGAGATAGTCTCACATCAACTAGGTGTATCAACGGGCTATGGAGATGCCCATCAATGTGAGTTAGTACGGATTGCCATGCAACGGATGCACTAGAGCTATAAGTGTATGAAAACTCAAAAAGAAACTAAGTGGGTGTGCATCCAACTTGGTTGCTCATGAATACCTAGGGCATTAGAGGAAGCCCATAGTTGGAATATACAAGCCAAGTTCTATAATGAAAAAGTCCCACTAGTATATGAAAGTGACAAAATAAGAGACTCTCTATCATGAAGATCATGGTGCTACTTTGAAGCACACGTGTGGAAAAAGGATGGTAACATTGCCCCTTCTCTCTTTTTCTCTCATTTTTTTCCTTTTTGTTCTTTCTCTTTTTTTCTTGGCTTCTTTGGCCTCTCTTTTTTCTTTTTTTATTCCTCACATGGGACAATGCTCTAATAATGATGATCATCACACTTCTATTTACTTACAACTCGAAAAATTACAACTCAATGCTTAGAACAAAATATGACTCTATGTGAATGCCTCCGGCGGTGTAACAGGATGTGCAATGAATCAAGAGTGACATGTGTGAAAGAATTATGAAAGGTGGCTTTGCCACAATTACTATGTCAACTACATGATCATGCAAAGCAATATGACAATGATCAAGCGTGTCATAATAAACGGAACGGTGGAAAGTTGCATGGCAATATATCTCGGAATGGCTATGGAAATGCCATAATAGGTAGGTACGGTGGCTGTTTTGAGGAAGGTATATGGTGGGTGTATGTGTCGGATTTCGGGGTCCGGCAACCCGTGAGAGGTTCGAACACTGGGGTGCGTGCGGAGATCTCAACCTGCCCAGCCTGCCTACTCACGATCCTCCCTAGCCTAGCGTGAAGAGCTCACAGAGACACAAAGACACGAGATTTATCTTGGTTAAGACCCTTTGTTGTGGTGTAATACCCCACTCCAGCGTGGTGTGGTGGATTGCCTCGAGGGGCTATGGATGAACTAGTTACAAGAATGAACAAGCCTCAGGAGGTGAGGTGTTCTTAAGCTGGTGTGATGCTCGGGGTGGAACTGGTCTCTCCTCTGCTATGGTGGTGGCTAAGTCCTATATATAGTGCCTTGGTCCTCCTCCCAAATATGAGCGGGAAGGGATCCCACAACGATGGGATTTGAAAGGGGACAAGTAGTACAATCTATCCTGGCATAAGTAGTCTCCGCCTGCGAAAAGCCTCTGGTCATGATGCTGTGGTGGGCTCGATGATGACCTCCGTCTTGTCGTCCTGGCGGTCTTGGTCTTGTTGCACCATAATGGAAACCTTTTGCCGATTCCTCGGGACTCCGCGCTTGTGGCTTGCCTCCCTTGCACCGAAGAGGAAACCTACACTCTGCACCCGCCTGGCGCCCGCCTGGCCTCGGTCATCATGGCTCACGTCAGTTGAGCCTCATGAGGTAGCTGCATAGATCTCTCCGCCCCTCAGGAGCCCTCCTAAGGAGGCTAACTCCTTCAGGGGTCTTGGCGTCGTCTGCCTCGTGAGGGTCTTGTGATGTTGATGTTGAAGCTGGGCCGTACCAGGCCATCGATGGAGCCATGGGGTGGGCCGCAGGCAGGCAGGACTGGACACCCCCAAGTCCAGGACGTTGATGGTAGCCCCCGGGCCCAAGGTGCGCTCGGACTTGACTTCCAGGGTAAGCCAAAGGGCATGTGCGAAGCGCCACGGGCCCTAACCGCCTGCGGCCTGATGATGCGTGGCAACTGATTGGATGTTGCTACGTCTTGAGCTTGCGTTGGTTTTCCTCGAAGAGGAGAGGGTGATGCAGCAATAGTAGCGTAAGTATTTCCCTCAGTTTTTGAGAACCAAGTTATCAATCCGATAGGAGGCTCCTCAAAAGTCCCACGCACCTACACAAACAAGCGAGAACTGCAACCAGCGCAATAAAGGGTTGTCAATCCCTTCACGGCCACTTGCGAAAGTGAGATCTAATAAAGATAGTATGACAAGATAAATATATTTTTGGTATTTTATAATATAGATGCAAAAAGTAAAGATGCAAATAAAAGTAGATTGGAAGCAAATATGATATGAGATAAACCCGGGGGCCATAGGTTTCACTAGAGGCTTCTCTCAAGATAGCATAAGTATTACGGTGGGTGAACAAATTCTTGTCGAGCAATTGATAGAAAAGCGCATAGTTATGAGATTATCTAGGCATGATCATGTATATAGGCATCACGTCCATAACAAGTAGACCGACTCACTGCCTACATCTACTACTATTACTCCACACATCGACCGACTCTGCACGCATCTAGAGTATTAAGTTCATAAGAACGAGTAACGCATTAAGCAAGATGACATGATGTAGAGGGATAAACTCAAGCAATATGATATAAACCCCATCTTGTTATCCTCGATGACAACAATACAATCGTGCCTTGCAACCCTTTACATCCTTTGGTAAGGACACATAAGATTGAACCCAAAGCTAAGCATTTCTCCCATGGCAAGAAAGATCAATCTAGTAGGCCAAATCAAACTGATAATTTGAAGAGACTTGCGAAGATAACTCAATCATACATAAAAGAATTCAGAGAAGATTCAAATATTATTCATAGATAAACTTGATCATAAACCCACAATTCATCGGAACTCGACAAACACACATAAAAAGAGTTTACATCGAATAGATCTCCACAAGAGAGGGGAGAACATTGTATTGAGATCCAAAAGAGAAGAAGCCATCTAGCTAATAACTATGGATCCGTGAGGTCTGTGGTAAACTACTCACAACTCATCGAAGGGGCAAGGATGTTGATGTAGAAGCCCTCCGTGGTCGATTCCCCCTCCGTGAGTCTTGCAAAAGGCTCAAGATGAGATCTCGCGGATCTGAAGGTTACGGTGGTGGAAATTGTGTTTCGTGGTGCTCCTGGATGTTTTCGGGGTACGTACGTATATATAGGAGGAAGAAGTATGTCGGTGGCCGCCTGAGGGGCCCACGAGACAGGGGGCACGCCCTACAGGGGGGCGCCCTCCTATCTCGTGGGAGCCTCGGAAGCTTCTTGGCTTGCACTCCTCGTCCTTTGGATCACGTTCATTCCAAAAATCACACTCCCGAAGGTTTCATTCCGTTTGGACTCCGTTTGATATTCGTTTTCTTCGAATACTGAAATAGGCAAAAAAACAGCAATATGGGCTGGGCCTCCGGTTAGTAGGTTAGTCCCAAAAATGATATAAATGTGTAAAATAAAGCCCATAAACATCCAAAAGGGGTAATATAATAGCATGGAACAATCAAAATTATAGATACGTTAGAGGCGTATCGGGCGTGAGGACTCCGCTTCCCCCGCTGCCTCAACAATGCTCCAATCGACAAAAGGGTGCCGCTTTGCCGAGCTTTCATTGCTCCTTCTTCGTCTTGCTCCAGATCCCCTTTCTGCCCACAGCGGAAGAGCTCACCAGATCTGCTGGTTCTCCATCAAATCCTCTGCCTGATGGCCGCCGAAAAGGCCACGGCTTCCTCCTCGGCTGCCGGCGCCGCCTGGTATGAGCCTGGGCTGATGGCGCCCTGCGTGCCCGGAGAGAAGCTCCAGACAACACTCCTCCTGACGGCGAGCAATGAAAATCAGTGGGGGAAGACTGCACTCCGGGTCGCCACCGTTGCCCCGGAGCCCGCGGGCAGCAACTTCTTCCCCTTCTTCATGCACAGTGTATACTCCAGGCTGGTACCTCCATTCTCCTCCTTCTTTTTCGCCATCCTTCACCACTACGGTCTCCATGCGCTTCACATCCATGCCAACTCCATCCTCCTTCTGTCTCTCTTCGCCTCCTATTGTGAGGTGTTCATGGGGGTCTTGGGGGTTGAAAGTGCTAGTATCGACTAGAGGGGGGGGTGAATAGGTGATTTTTATGAAAGTCTTCAAAACTTGGAGGTTTCAAAGACAAACAATAGAAATGACCTAGTTAATATGCAGTAGAAGATAAACTACCATAAGCAAGCCATAGTCAAGTATGCAATGATGTGAAAGTACATGACTAATAGCAGCTAAGTAGTAAGGATCAGGATGGAAGATAGTATGAAGCCAATCAACAGTAGTAGTCAAGCAATGAAGTCAAACAGATGTGACAGATAGGCAATGACTTCACGAAGACAAACTTAAGTAAAGGAAGGGATAGGATAGAACCAGTCACTTGTTGAAGACCACGAGTTTGTTGGACCAGTTCGATTCTTTGTGACAAGCTATGCGTCAGTTAGGGAGGCTGAGATTCAACTTTCGAAGACCATGTCTTCACCTTATTCCCCTTGAGCTAAGGACACCGGTCCTCGCTCAATCACTCTGGTAAGTCTTCAAGGTAGACTTCCAAACCTTCCACAGACTTCGTTCACCGGCAATCCACAATGACTCTTGGATGCTCGAGCGCGACACCTAACCGTTGGAGGATACACAGTCCTCAAGTGTAATAAGTCTTGGTCACACAGACGGAAAGACTTGATGATGCCTAACACTCTTTGGCTCTGGGTGTTTGGGCTTTGTCCTCGCAAGCATTTCTCTCTCTCAAAGACTTGAGGTGGGTTGCTCTCAAGCGACAAAAGCCGTGCACAAACTCTAAGCAGCCACCAATTTATGGTGTAGGGGTGGGCTATTTATAGCCACAAGGCAACCCGACCTGATATGTCCAAAATGACCACTGGGTCACTAAGGAACCGACACGTGTTCCAACGGTCGGATTTCAAACACACACGACAACTTTACTTGGGCTACAAGCAAAGGCGACTCATCCACTCTGGATAAGATTTGCTCTCATTGTCTTCGCTCGAAGACATAGGATTTAGGTTGAGCATCACTTGATCACTCGACTTAGTTCACTTGGACCCCACTTAACGATGCGGTGGTTCCTATGACTCAACAAAGAAGAAAAGGAAACAACAAAGCCACACAGTCTTCGCGCTCCATAATCTTCACTCAATGTCTTCTCCAGTCATAGTCTTCAATATGAATCTCTTCTCATACCACCATTGTCTTCAATGTCTTCCTACATTTTAGGGGTCATCTCCGGTAGGTAAACCCGAATCAATGAGGGACACTACTGCGTTATCCTGCAATTCTCACAAGCGCATTAGTCCATCAACCAACTTTGTCGTCAATACTCCAAAACCAACTAGGGGTGGCACTAGATGCACTTACAATCTCCCCCTTTTTGGTGATTGATGACAAACTGGTTGAGGTTTTCAACGGGGATAAAGTATGTGAAATTGTACGGATAGGGAATTGTCTTCATAAGTAGCAAGGGCTCCCCCTGAAGATGTGCATATAAGTAATTTGCTTTTGGAATGCAAATGCACATGGCAGGTTGTACTTGTGGAGATCCTGTTCAACTTATGAAGATAATTCATCATGCATGAAATGATATAGCAAGTAGAATGACATGCATAATGAAAAATGGACGTCTGAGAATGATCTAAGTGCGGAAGTTATCATCGCACATGCTGAATTTATCATCGCATCACGATAAAGCAAATAAGTAGCGAGGCGACCATCAAGTTTAAGTGTTACAACTCAAAGAACCAAATGTTTCAAAAGCAAGAGTTGTAAGCACGAGGCAAAATATAATGCAACCGCCCATATGAACCGGCTTGAAGACTATCAACTCATAGGCTTCTCCCCTTTTGTCGATAATGACCAAAAGGTTTGAAGACATAGAGCATCTACTCGTCCTCATGAGTAGGTGAAGCGATAGGAGGTTGTCATTGTTGGTTGGCGGTGCGAGGCGTACTTAGTGCGATGTCGATCGTCTGCGATGGTAGGAGGTGGTGAAGTAGCATCATCTTCATCATCGATCACTCTGGCATTCTGATTGCAGCGGAGGAAGAATAGTCGAGTCTTCAAGAGATGGAGTTCGACGTGGGACATCGGTCCGTGGAGGAGTGGAGTCAAAATGGAATCTTTCATTGAAGCCATCGTCTTGAAGATCTGCTTGACACTTAGCGAGTCAAACTCTTCCATGATCTCGGCAAGTCTCATGAGCAACAAATGCATTCTTGGTGGCAAGGTTTGAATCGATTGACATCCACCAAGAGGCTTTGCATCTGTCTCTTGAGCCAATAGTGATGCTTATCTTGTTTACGATGAAGGGCCACAACAAGTTCTCGGTCATTGAGAGCGAGAGCGCTTCCAGGCCTTTGAGCAATGGTGCTTTCGGTGGCTTGATGGGTGCGATGATGAAGCGGACGAGTATTTCCAGCCATTGGATAGATTAGTGTTGCAGCTTTGACGCCTTCAATGGGTTGAGTGAAGCTTTGGTGCTCGACATTCTGAAGACAAAGAGGCTTCTTGGCAGGGTCAGAGTATATGGCTTCAACTGACATATCAACCTCTAGTAAAAAGATCAGATGATTGTGAGCAGAAGGTTGATAGTTGACACATGAGTGTCACTTGATGAGGCGCATGACCCATGGAGCATAGAACTTCAGACCAAAAAGGTCAGATCCAGAAGCAGCAAGTTGCTTGATGAAGAATTCTTGAGTATTGAAGTTGATGCCATTGAGAATGTAAAATATCAAAGTCTTCATGGCTCCTTCAAGCTTGGCCGCTGATGAATGTCCGTTGATAGGCGATAGAGTTCGCCTGATAATATGATATATTGTGCGTGGAAGATACTCAAGGTCTTCAACAAAGAACTCTGTTGGATATTCAGCGTCAGATGGCAAAAGCTTCATCATGCTCAACATCTGGCTCATGTTGGGTTTGGCTTATGGAAGATGCTCTCCGATGCATTGCGGTGTAGTTGACAATCAGGTTCATATAGCTCTCCTGGAGTGGCTAGGCCAGTAAGCTCAATGATATCCAGAGCTTTGGCTTCACGATGAACATTTCCGGTCATACACTCGAGAACCCATGTCTTGATATCTCTGTTGTAGCCGCGAATGTGTAGAGTAGCATAGAATTGAAGCAATAGTTCTTCATTCTAGTGTTCTTTATGCATCACAAAGTTGAGCGGACCAGCATCACGAAAGCAATCAAGTGCTTCTTCTAAGCACGGCAGTCCAACAATAACCCGATGTCGGCGCATATGAGGAAAATCGCCCTTGATCATCTAGAACGCAGGAGTAATAGCTTCTATGCTGATAGCTCGAAGCGATGTGATGATATCCTTGGCTTTGAGTAGGGGTTCTTGGCGTTTGTCAAAGAAGGTATTGTGGCTTTTGAAGCCATTAGCATTGAAGGACCTGGTGAGTTTGCGATGCACAGAAACCTTGGCGAGTCTTGTCTTTGGCTTACGGACCTAAGGCCTATGCTCAACATGATAATCAAATTGAGGTCGAGGCGTAGGCGGAGGTACGAGAATGGGCCATCGGACGATGGTTAGTGACCATGACTGTATGCTTGCTCAATTGTATGGGGCCTTGGTGGCGGAGCAGGCGAGGCAACAGTGAGGCTTGATGCTGCTGCAGTGCTTGAGGCAGTTGCCTCATTAGCTTGGTGCGATGGCCTCATTGGCTTGATAGTGGCCTCATTAGCTTCAAGCACCTTTGGTTGGTGCAAGATCCACATTAGCTTCAGCCATGACTATGTCATTGGCTTCATTAGGCGTTAGTGGTGGCAGCTTCAACATTTTCAACCTCCACTTGATGAGCAGGAGGGTCGGACCTTTGGCTCGTTCACATCGAGAACAGCTTCTTCATTAAGCGGGGAGTAGGGACACGTCGTCTTCTTGATTGTCCTCGGTGATGCAGGCGGAATGTCTTCAGCATCTTGGGCTTGACACGGAGACATTCCGCAGTTGGAGTGGGTTGAGAAAATACTTGGCGTGCAGCAGGTTGGCGTTGCACTTCTCCTTCTGGAGCAGCTCGGCGGAGGACTTGAGGCCTTTGTCCTTTGCGAAGCTGCGAAATCTTGTAGCGCCTTTGGAGATGGAGTTGGCTGGGCCTCAAAGTCTTCATCTTCTTCTTGCGAGAGTGGTGTAGCTTGTTGTTGTTGTTGGGGAGTACTTGGGGAGTCTTGTTGATGTGGGTGATCAGCCCACGATGCATCTGGCGAGTTGGCATCGAGAGGGCGACCAATCTTGATGAGTTATTGTTCGTAGAAGCGGCGATGATACCACATTGTGTTCAATCGAGGAAGAACTTCATCATCTTCAACATTGTCATCATGACCAATGTCTTGACAGCGGTGGGTTCAGCTGCTGGAATGTCTTCGACTTCATGAGCCTCTGTGGAAGCGGGCTCATGAACTATCATCCTTCTTTCTTGATGTTACGGCGAGGCGAACCACTAAAATGGGTTCAACAACTAAGGGCTCTGTGGGAGCAGCCCTAGTCTTCTTGGTCTTGCGCTTCTTCTTGGAGGGAGCGGCATCGAGGCTTGAGTTCTTCCTCTTTACGGCTTGACCTCGGCAGCCCTCGTCTTCTTACATTACGAAGCGGTTGTGGTGACCTTTGGCTTCGAGCCATTCATGCTGCTTGGGAAGATAATGCGAGGGGCTTCTTGGCTTGAAGGTGCAGGCTGGCCATTAGAGAGCTTCTTCTTTTTCTTTGCAGCCATCTTGGGGTCAATGCCAGGACGGCCAAGTGACTTGTGCTTCTCAGCCTCATTGTAGGCAAGCACACACTTATCAGCTAAACTCTTCATGCGCTCACGAGAGCCTTGATCTTCTTCACGCTTCTTGAGAAAAGCTTCTTTAAGCTCATGCAGCATAACCTTGAAATTTCTGACATCTTGCACACTGAGCTTTGCCACATGCTTCTTGAAATGAGCCTTTTCATATTCAATCTTGTTCTTCAGCTCAACGATGCGCTAAGCGAGAGCTAGCTCAGAAGCAATGGCGCCATTGAAAGAGACGCTGAGGCCAATGGGAAGCTGCAGATCTTCAAAGCTGAGATTTGGTGTGTCAAACCACTCATCAATGAAGTTATGGATGATTGCCACATCGAAGAGAGGCAAGTTGTTGAAGATTTCTGCCTCTTCCTTGCTCTTGATTAGTTGCTCAAGGGCATCATCTGCAAGATCTTTGTCGCTAGACAGATCAATGGGTTCTTCATGCAGAATGGCAGCAGGGTCAAGGTTTGATCAGTATGCCTGACAATTTGCTTTTTCTTCTCCGTTCTCTTGGAGATACGGGATTGATCTTCAGATTGCTGCTTGTCTTGAGGAGGTGCGATGGCGATTAACCATACGAGAATCTTTTGGAGGTGTAGTGATCTTGAAGCCTTTGGCTTCTTTTGCTTCTGGCTTAGGAGGAGGCTGGAGCTTCATCGATGTCGACATCATTATCGAAATGATCTACTCGGCACCTGGACCAAGATGTAGGTGATGAGGCCATCAAGGTTGGAGAAGGGCCGATGACATTAGGTTACGCATCACGGGAGCCGTTGTCGGCATGGGGATCGGAGGGACCAGGGTTGAAGTCTAATCCCAATGACTTCTTGTTTTCTTGGCGAAGCACAGGCGAAGCCCGAAGGTTGCGCTTGAAGAGAGCATCGTCCGACACGGAGTAATGATGTGGGATCGGCGTTCTCAGGCTGAGGTCCACGGACCATGCAAGGATAGAAGCCTTGAGCAATAGCTTTAGCTCTGTTCTTGGGTTGAAGGCCTCGATAGAGAATATCACCCCAAGGTCTCTTGATAGCATTCTTTGCTGCATATTCCTTGGTCACAAACTTGTACTTGAACCATTCTTCAGCCCAATAGCGTCGAATCCATTGGATTAGTGTCTTCTTGTTGATGATAAGTCTCTTGAGGATCTGTCTTGTAGAGCTCGCTGGGTCATCGAGCAAATCTTTGGATGTTCCTTCTCTGTGTTGTGCATACCCTTCCTTGCTGATTTTTACGCAGCCATGAACTTCAAGCTGAATGGCTTCAATATGTTCAAAGGCTTTAGAGACTTACGCTTGCTGGTCAGCGAGGAACTTTAGGGGAGAATTAATGTGATGTTGTAAGTATTCGCAAGCGAATGCAGACTATGAGAACCAAGGGATTCTCCACGGACATGTACCTATGACACATTAGAGATCGAGGAAGGGAAGAGGTCATATGCATTCTCGGAAGATTTTGAAGATAAATCAGTTTGAAGACATTGACCTCATGATGCGAAGACATTCACTTATATGATGTGAGTTGGTTCGATTTGTACCAATCCGTGAATAAGTACAAGTGAGGAATCAAACTAGACATGAAATTCAAGTGAATAGACTAGGCGTATGAGATGCATCAGAATAGATCTAACATTGTGTAGGTAGAAACCACTTTGGTAAATAGGATGAAATCTTGAAGATCAAAAGGTGGTAAAAATAGAGTTATAATTACCGCATACGAAGAACGCTAGATGGGATGAATAGGAGACCGAGCAGTTCAGCCCACGTGCCCTAACTTGGCGACGGAGGACACCTCTGGCGGCGGCGGAGAGGCGATGTCCGGCGGGCGTGAGGCGGCGTCGGAGAAATCGCGGCTAAGCGCTTCGTGGCCGTCGTCGAGAGCTAGCGGTGGCGCTAGGGTTTTGTCGAGGTGGAGAGGTGGAAGAAGGATTTCTTTACCGCACGGGACAAGTATTTATAAGTAGGTGTGCGGCACATCGCAATTACGTTGGTGCCCCTGGCGGTTCACATCTGAGGGGCATGTGGCAAGCATGCAACATACTTAGAGTTGTCCCACGTTCCCATGCCCGCTAGGTATGTCGGAGAGTTGTTCCGGCTTCTCCGGGTTTCAACAATAAAGATGAGTTATTTAAAACAGATTTAATGTTTGTCTCTTTGCCTTCTTGACTAGGGCCTTGAGAAGACATTTGACAGTTTCAATAGAATGCATATGATTTGGACAGATAGAGTTTGAGATTGAAAGCATAGAGAGGTTAGGGTTCGATCACATTCACTTAGTTCAAAAGATTCAACTTGAAGACATAGCCATAAGTGAATGCTGTAGAGGACAGAACACTAGTATATGTATGTATCAGAAAGCAATCAAATCTTCATAGTGTAGAAAATCATGAAGATAAATTGAAACTGAAGACAAACCAATTGCGAAGTCATTGCAAAAATAACACCATGAGTGAAACACTTCAAACAGAGAAATTTGGTGGTGGCGTTACCCACCGTATAGGAAGTATTAGACCCAGACACGACGCACAATTATCGTGGCGCTCCGAAGTCAAATTCCATGTTAATGTATTCACACTCAGAATGTAAGTCTTCATTGATTGAAGATATACAGTACTTCATGTGTTGCACATCTAAGTCATCAACATGCATAAGTGTTAGGATGTGCCTGTTCACATGACATTAGAGGATTCCAAGATATTTAGCTCACACCATAACTTGCAAAACCTTTTCTCATCCAAGGGCTTTGTGAAGATATCGCGATTGCTCTTGGTGTTGACATGAATGATGTCGATATCTTTCTTCATGACATGATCTCGAGAAAGTGATGGCCAATTTCAATGTGCTTTGTCTTGAGTCTTTGGATTGGATTGTTGGCTATCTTGATGGCACTTTCGTTGTCGCAGAAGAGAGGTACTTGTTTCAGGTTGATGCCATAGTCCTTGAGAGTTTGCTTCATCCATAGAAGCTGAGCACAACAGGATCCAACAGCAATGTATTCAGATTCAGCAGTTGAGAGTGATACACAATTTTGCTTCTTTGAAGACCAACAGACAAGTGATCGACCAAGAAAGTGACATGTGCCTGATGTAGACTTGCGATCCACCTTGTCACCAGCATAATCAACATCCGAGAATCCAACCAAATCAAATTTTGAGCCCTTGGGATACCATAATCCGAGTGTTGGGGTGTAAGCCAAATATCGAAGAATTAAACTTCACGACTAAGTGATGTGATTCCTTTGGTGCCGCTTGGAATCGAGCACACATGCAAACACTAAGCATAATATCTTGCCTAGATGCACATAGATAAAGTAAAGAACCAATCATGGAGCGGTATACCTTTTGATCGAACTCTTTACCATTGTCGTCGGGACCAAGATGGTGTTTGGCTGGCATTGGCGTCATGTAGCCTTTGCGGTCTTCCATTCCAAACTTCTTCAGACAATCTTTGAGGTATTTTTCTTGAGATATGAAGATGCCATTCCTTTGCTGATGAATTTGAAGACCAAGGAAGAACTTCAGCTCACCCATCATGGACATCTGATATTGCTCTTGCATCATGTATCCAAACTCATCCGTATACTTACGGTTGGTGCGGTGAAGATTATGTCATCCACATATATTTGGCACACAAATAGTTCACCATCATATGTCTTCGTGAAGAGTGTGGGATCGAGGATCTGGTTTGAAGCCTTTGCTCTTGAAGTCTTTGATCGTATCATACCATGCGAGGAGCTTGTTTGAGGCCATATAGTGCTTTGTTTAGCTTGTACACCATATCGGGATGTTTTGGATCTTCAAAGCCGGTGGTTGAGCGACATATACTTCTTCTTCAATCTTGCCATTGAAATGCACTCTTCACATCCATTTGATATAGCAAGATGTTGTGATGATTAGCGTAGGCTAGCGATATCACGAATAGCTTCAAGCCTAGCCACGGGAGCAAATGTTTCATCAAAGTCAATTCCTTCTACTTGAGTATATCCTTGAGCCACAAGGCGTGCTTTGTTTACGACGACTTGACCATGCTCATCTTGCTTGTTTCATATATCCATTTTGTTCCAATAATGTTATGCTTGCGAGGTCGAATTAAACTTGACAAGTTCCCAAACATTGTTCAGCTTGAACTGTTGAAGTTCTTCTTGCATAGCTTGAATCCATTCGGGTTCCATAAAAGCTTGACAACTTTCTTGGGTTACGATATTGACACAAATGAAAAGTGCCCACAAAAGTTTGCTAAGCTGTGTTGCTCTTGAGCGAGTAAGTGGACGAGCGCATTGATGTTGTCAATTATCTTCTCAATTTGTACTTCATTTGCAACACGAGGATGAGCAGGACGAAGACTTTGCTCTTGCTTGATCATTGTCATCATTGGGAGGATTGTCTTGATCGAGCATTGTCTTGAGTTGATTTGGAGCTGAGATGATAAGTTCCTCTTGGTTGTGCTTGAAGGGCATGATTTCACGGTTCCCATCAGCTTGATAGATTCCTTTGGAGGAGCTTCATCTAGTGTACTTGGCAGAATCTCTCTCTGTGAACCATTGGTTTCATCAAATTTCACATCCACAGTTTGAAGAATTTGGTGAGATAAAGGTTGAAGACTTCTGTAGGAGTGTGAGTCCTTTCCATAGCCAAGCATGAAGCCTTCGTGAGCTTTAGGTGCAAATTTTGACTTGTGATGGGGGTCCTTGATCCAGCACCTTGCTCCAAATACTCTGAAGTAACTGACATTTGGCTTCTTGCCAGTGAGGAGCTCATAGGATGTTTTATTCAGAAGCTTATGGATGTAGACACGATTGATGATGTGACATGCTTTGTATCAATAGCTTGGGCCAAAACTTTCTTGGTGTCTTGTATTCATCGAGCATTGTTGAGCCATCTCAATGAGAGTTACTGTTCTTGCGTTCAACGATGCCATTTCTTTGAGGTGTGTATGGGCGAGAGAACTCATGAGTGATTCCCATTGTATCGAGATAAAGATCAAGACCGGTGTTCTTGAATTGATTGCCATTATCACTTCGATATGCTTGATCTTCACACCATAATTGTTCATTGCTCGATTGGCGAAGCGTCTGAAGACATCTTGAACTTGAGTCTTGTAGAAAATTATATGAACCCATGTGTATCTTGAGTAGTCATCAACAATGGCGAAGCCATAGAGACAAGCAGTTGTTGTGAGGGTGGAGTAATGAGTAGGTCCAAATAAGTCCATGTGTAACAGCTCGAAGGGTTGAGATGTTGTCATGATTGTCTTCGAGGGGTGCTTTGCCCTTGTCATCTTTCGACTTCGCGAGCACCACACAAATGATCCTTCTTGAACTTGACATCCTCGATGCCTATGACATGCTTCTTCTTGGCGAGTGAGTGCAAGTTCCTCATGCCGGCATGCCCTAGCCTTCGATGCGAGCCAGCATTGAAGCTTTTGTGAGAAGACATACGGCAAGATGTGGACCTCTTGAGAAATCTACCATGTATAGATCATCTTTTGATACCCTTCAAAGACTAGAGACTTGTCGATTCCATTAGTACAAGGCAGCGATATTTTCGAATAGCACAATCATGTTCAAGTCACAAAGCATTGAGGCAGACATTAAGTTGAAACCAAGGGATTGAACAAGCATCACTTTATCCATGTGTTGATCCTTTGAGATTGCAACTCTACCTAGACCCAATACCTTGCTTTTACGATGTAAATAAGCGTGATGTGACTCTTGTCGGATGGGCGTAAGGTTGAGTCCATGAGAAGACTTGATCACCGGTCATATGATTTGTGCATCCACTTGTCCATAATCCATTCGAAGCTTTTGGTGATGTACCCTACTGATGCGATTAGGAGGATAGGCTTCACAAGAGTGTTGTGAAGCATAAGCATTTGACACATATAGGGATTGTCACGACTTATATCAAGATTAGGATACATAGTATGACAGTGGCGATTCAGATGTGAAGTATATAGAATGACATTTTATCATGCGTCCTTAATGTGTTTTAGGTCCCCAGCAATAGTATCGGACGCCATTGATTTCAGGCTGGAGACCCTTCTCTGCAAAAGAAAGTTAATTCTTCTTCGCCACCCACATCTTCAAGGGTGGCTTAGAAGCAATGATTCTAAGTGTAGCATCTGAGAATTTCAGCTCTGGAGCCCTAGCAAATAGCCTTGCGGGAGAAGAATGATACTCATATGAATAAGCAGAAAAGTTCTTAGTCCTATGAACATAGCGGTTCGAAGACACACGCTCATATTCATAAGTCTGAGTATGATTTCCCTGCAAAACATTGGCGTTAGGGTGACTCAAGTGAGTCATGTATCTGTATGAAGCATTTGGGCCATATGAAGCTATAGGTTTGGGGTTTGTCTTCTTCCTTGGTGGTGTCATGACGACATTCACAGGAAGATTCTCGATGTACTGCTTAGGTACCCAGATCTTCTTCATAGGTGGTCCATTCTGCGATTAGTACCAATGTACACAGCAAACACTTCACCATTACGATTCTTGAACAGTTTATAGTTTGCATCAAAGGATTCATCAATGATAATAGGATTAGCACAGGTAAAGCGGATAAAGTGGATGGATCTCTGAAGGTTCCTTTGCAGACAACCCATGTGGTTTTGGGGTCTTGCTCGGGCTTCGATCTGAGCCATCAACATTCATTTTCCTCTCAAACCCAACACCCTCTTTCCTAGGGTTTGGTTCGAATCTGCTTTTGAGGACATCATAAAGTGTCGATGCCCTTCGGACTTTTATACATCCTGTTTCAAGCAATGTCTTCAACCTAGCATTTTCATCGACAATAGTAGTGGTATCCTCCGTGAGAGGGTTAGTAGCCACATCGGTAGGTGAAGACAATGAAACAGTAGCAGCAGTGGAACATTCAGCAACAGATGTAGCGTTATCACGCTCAATGCATTTTAGACATGGTGGTTCAAATCCATCCTGAGCGGGATTGATCTGTTGAGCGCGAAGTGACTCATTCTCTTTTTGAAAATCTTCATGAGTCGCTCTCAATTTCTCACGCTCTTGTTTCCTTTGAAGATAATCACAGGAGAGCCTTTCATAAGTAGTTGAGAGTGTTTCATGACGACCTTCAAGTTCTTGGTACTTAGCATGAAGAGTTTTTATGTCTTCAACTAAGGACTGTGAACGTGTCATTTCCACGTCCAACAGATCATCGCTTTTGTCTAACAGTTTTTGAGTATGTTCCATAGCCTTTTGTTGTTCAGTTGTAATTTTAGCAAGTGTTTTGTAGCTAGGTTTGGATTCACAATCAGAGTCATCTTCACTTGATGTTTGAAAGTAAGCATCATGTGATTTTACCTTGGCACCACGTGCCATGAAGCAGTAGGTGGGAGTAGGATCATCTTCGTTATCAGCTTCAGCGTTGGTGTGGAAGTCATTGTCTTCAGTGTTGAAGATGGACTTGGCAACATAGGCTATGGCTAGAGCCGGACTTACAGCGCCGAGGTCGGACTCCTCTCCGGACTCCACCTCCGCCTCCTCAGAAGCAGACTCCTCCTCTGAATCCATTTCCTTGCCAACAAAAGCACGAGCCTTGCCAGATGAGCTCTTCTTGTATGATGAAGACTTGGAAGAAGACTCAGAAGAAGACTTTGAGGATTTCTTCTTCTTCTTGTCATCAGAATCATATTCCTTGCTCTTCTTCTTCTTCTTCTTCTCATTGTCCCACTGTGGACACTCAGATATGCAGTGACCAGGTTTCTTGCACTTGTGGCAGGTTCTCTTCTTGTGATCATGGGTGGAAGCTTCATCATTCCTTGAACTAGATCGTGAAGACTTTCTGAAGCCTTTCTTCTTGGTGAATTTCTGAAACTTCTTCACTAGCATAGCAAGCTCCTTTCCAATGTCTTCAGGATCTTCAGAACTACAGTCAGATTCTTCTTCATATGAGGAAACAACTTTTGCCTTCAAAGCGCGAGTTCGGCCATAGTTTGGGCCATAGATATCTCTTTTATCAGAAAGCTGGAACTCATGTGTGTTGAGCCTCTCAAGTATATCAGACGGATCGAGTGTCTTGAAGTCAGGACGTTCTTGTATCATGAGTGCAAGGGTGTCAAAGGAGCTGTCAAGTGATCTCAGCGATGTCTTGGCGATTTCATGCTTGGTAATCTCGGTTCGCCAAGAGCTTGAAGCTCATTTGTGATGTCGATGAAGCGATCGAATGTGAGCTGGACATTCTCATTGTTGTTTCTCTTGAAGCGGTTGAAGAGGTTGCGAAGAACAACGATCCTTTGATCTCTCGGGTTGAGGCGCCGTTGACCTTGGATAGCTAGTCCTAGACTAGCTTTGGCGTTTCTAGAGCACTCACACGGCCATCTTGTCCTTTGGTCGAGATGACCACGAGATGATGTTCTTTGCAGTAGAGTCCAGTTGAATGAACTTCTTGACATCAGTAGGGGTGACACCTTCACCAGTTTTTGGAACGCCGTTCTTGACGACATACCAGAGGTCGACATCAATGGCTTCAAGATGCATACACATCTTATTCTTCCAGTAGGTATATTCAGTTCCATCGAACACGGGGCAAGCAGCGGAGACCTTGATTATCCTTGCAGTCGACATAGCTAAAACTCCAGGTGGTTAAACCGAATCACACAGAACAAGGGAGTACCTTGTTCTGATACCAATTGAAAGTGCTAGTATCGACTAGAGGGGGGGTGAATAGGCGATTTTTATGAAAGTCTTCAAAACTTGGAAGTTTCGAAGACAAACAATAGAAATGACCTAGTTAATATGCAGCGGAAGATAAACTACCATAAGCAAGCCATAGTCAAGTATGCAATGATGTGAAAGTACAGGACTAATAGCAGCTAAGTAGTAAGGATCAGGATGGAAGATAGTATGAAGCCAATCAACAGTAGTATTCAAGCAATGAAGTCAAACAGATGTGACAGATAGGCAATGACTTCACGAAGACAAACTTAAGTAAAGGAAGGGATAGGATAGAACCAGTCACTTGTTGAAGACACATGATTTGTTGGACCAGTTCTAGTTGCTGTGACAACTGTACGTCTGGTTAGGGAGGTTGAGATTCAACTCAGAAGACCGCGTCTTCACCTTATTCCCCTTGATCTAAGGACACCCAGTCCTCGCTCAATCACTCTGGTAAGTCTTCAAGGTAGACTTCCAAACCTTCACAGACTTCGTTCACCGGCAATCCACAATGACTCTTGGATGCTCAGAACGCGACGCCTAACCGGCTAGAGGATACACAATCCTCAAGTGTAATAAGTCTCCAGGTCACACAGACAGAAAGACTTCGGTGATGCCTAACACGCTTTGGCTCTGGGTGTTTGGGCTTTGTCCTTGCAAGGATTTCTCTCTCTCAAAGACTTTGAGGTGGGTTGCTCTCAAACGACAAAAGCCGTGCACAAACTCTGAGCAGCCACCAATTTATGGTGTAGGGGTGGGCTATTTATAGCCACAAGGCAACCCGACTTGATATGTCCAAAATGACCTGGGTCACTAAGGAATTGACACGTGTTCCAGCGGTCGATTTCAAACACACACGACAACTTTACTTGGGCTACAAGCAAAGTGACTCATCCACTCTGGATAAGATTTGCTCTCATTGCCTTCGCTCGAAGACATAGGATTTGGGTTGAGCATCACTTGATCCTCGACTTAGTTTACTTGGACCCCTTAACGATGCGGTGGTTCCTATGACTCAACAAAGAAGAAAAGGAAACAACGAAACCACACAGTCTTCGCGCTCCATAATCTTCACTCAATGTCTTCTCCAGTCATAGTCTTCAATATGAATATCTTCTCATACCACCATTGTCTTCAATGTCTTCATACATTTTTAGGGGTCATCTCCGGTAGGTAAACCGAATCAATGAGGGACACTACCTGCGTTATCCTGCAATTCTCACAAACGCATTAGTCCCTCAACCAACTCTGTCGTCAATACTCCAAAACCAACTAGGGGTGGCACTAGATGCACTTACAGGGGTGATGCTCTACCTGACGGGAAGGGATCTGAGCGATCCTCCGAAGGGCTGGCTCCCGCTGTATGATCGTGATGACGCCGAGGAGGTCGTCGCGGCCATGCCCGTCTTCGACGAGCTCGGGTTTGTGTGGCTGGGGTCTGCCTTGCTGCCTACTATCTTGGTGCTCCTCTCCTCCGACGGCCAATCCTCCGAGGCCACCGAGGATGATGTCGTGGAAGAATCCTCTGCCCCGGAGCAAAGGGAGCTCTTGCGCGATCTTCCGGGCTACGATGATGATGGCGAGCCCCCGGTGGTTGAGGTGTCGCACCCTCCAGGGTTCACCACGAGATCTGCGGTGGCCTCCTTGAGGAAGCACCAGCGAGCAGTTGTGAAGAAGAGCAGGTCCACGGTGATTTCTCCGAGCAGCAGCCCACCTTCGCCGACACCGTCCCAGGCGGCGCCAACCGCGAGCTCTCCTGCCCCAAGGGCTCGGCGCCAGCTGCTCTGCCTCAGCGCCCGTTGCTGAACATGAAGAGGCACTACGCCTTTGTTGACCAGTAAGTTTCCTCCCTTATCCTTGCTTGTCCATTCTTGAAGTGGTGCTGAATGCATTCTCCCGTCGCTAGGCAGTAGCCGCTGAAGAAGCTGAAGGAGGGCACGGAAGTCGCCGTGGCTGCAAGTGACGGAGCGGCCCCGCGGCCCTGGTGAAGAAGAATGTCGCAGCCCCCGTGGCCCCAGGCAACGCTAGCTCCGGAGGACATGGACACCCGCCGTCAGGAGGTGTCGATGCCCTCGGCAGGCCTGACTCCTCCAGCACGCAATCTTGTCGCAGCTACCGGGGGCAATCAGTCTCCGGAGCCCCCAATCCTTCATGAGGCTGAGGTTTCTTCTGCCTTGGCGCCGAGGGCGTCTCCTCCCTTGCCCAACGCGCGGCCGAGCCATAGTGCTTCCGCTCCCTCCAGGACCCTGGAAGAGGCAAGGGCGGCGCTGGACCTCCTCCAGGGTGAGCTTCAGGGCCCGGATTGTCGTTCGGCGCGAGGACGCCTGGGGTTGATCTCTGGTTGGCTCAGGGTTGATGCGTTTGTTCTTGCGGCCTGGGACTATGTGGAGGAGGCCTAGAAGGCGCTTGGGGTGGCTGCCACGGCGCGCAACTTGGCGCAGAAGGAGGCCACAGAACCTGAGAACCGGTGCCATGTGGCAGAGGCTGATCTGTAGCTCTCCAGGATCAGCAGGCCACCCAGGCCAGCCAGCTCCAAGAGCGTGAGGAGAAGTTGAAGGCCCAGGAGGCTGGCGTCGCTAGTCGGGACGCTGAGGTGAAGAAGAAGGCCTTAGAGCAGGATGGAGAGCGCGACCACCTGACGAAGCTAAAGGAGGAGGCGGAGGCCAAGAAGGTGGCCGCCATGGAGCGCGGCGTCCTCTCCTGCCCCGAGGCGCGCTTCCACAAGACCCAGAAGGCGCTCTTTGGAGATGGTCCCTCGAGAAAGGCGGTGGTGACGACCCTGAGGGAGAGCCCTGCTGCTCTGCTTCCTGAAGTCATGGTGGTGCTCGAAGATGCTGTCGACGGGTTTACATCCCTGGTGGAAGGCGAGGCATGCTCACTTTCTTCCTCGGCTCTGACGCGCGTCTACAGCCATCTTTATCTCCAGGATACCAACTTCAACCTCTCCTCCTTCCTCACTCCGGTGGACGCCAACTCCCGAAATGCTGCTGCTGCCGCTGTGAAGAGCTTCGTGGACGCCATGCTGAACAAGTACATGGTGGTTGGTCCTCCAAGTGAAGCCGGTGGGACAAGAGACGCGCCTGGCGATGAGGTTCCGCTGGCGAGCGGTGGTGACGCCCAAGTCTTAAGAGGTGGCTCGGAGATTCTGCCTTTGCCTTTTTATCCTACACCATATGACATGCCTCGAGGAGGCGTTTTAAACTATTTGCTTGGGACAATATGTCTTGTAATAACTAGATTATGCTCCTTCAGCTTTTCGGTTTGCTCTATTGTTCTGCCTCGGTAGAGCCCGGCCCCGCGCGTACCTCAGCCGTCGTTGGGTCGTCCGGATCACCAGGATGAGCCCAAGATGTGAGGGGCTACGTGACCAGTTAGGCTCCTGAGTCGCGATGCTCAGGAGTCCTCCTTGATGTGCGAACAACTTAGGAAAAGATGCAGGGGGAAGCCTTGGCGTTCTGCATCGGCAGGGCCCGGCCCCGCGCATACCTCAGCCATCGTTGGGTCATCTGAATCACCAGGACGAGCCCAAGAGGTGAGGGGCTACGTGACCATTTAGGCTCCTGAGTCGTGATGCTCAGGAGTCCCCCTTGACGTACGAACGGCTTGAAAGAGAAGGGCGACAACTAGGTCTCGGCGTTCTGCCTCAGCAGGGCCCGGCCCCACGCATACCACAGCCGTCGTTGGATCGCCCAAATCACCAGGACGAGTCCAAGAGGTGAGGGGCTACGTGACCAGTTAGGCTCCTGAGTCACGATGCTCAGGAGTCCCCCTTGACGTACAAACAGACCATCCTACATTTCCCTCGCCAAGCTCTCGCTTGGGAGGGGTGCGTGAAGACCAGGCCCGTGAGGCCTGGCGAGGTGGGGTAAGCCAGGCGTGACCTGAGCGTAGCCCCCGTGCCCAGCCCCCTCGCGCTACCTTCCTGAGGGAGAGCAGCATGGTGAGGCTAGCCACTGAGCCCGGAGGCTCCCTAGGGTTAATGCGGCGGTGAGGCCACCCCAGTTGTTTA
The DNA here is from genome assembly GCA_021437245.1 of Aegilops speltoides. Lineage (NCBI taxonomy): Eukaryota > Viridiplantae > Streptophyta > Magnoliopsida > Poales > Poaceae > Aegilops > Aegilops speltoides. The sequence goes on along the minus strand of CM038145.1, from coordinate 87,063,534 downwards.
TCACCAGCGCGGAGCATAGCGCTTCCGCTCTTGCACGGCATAGCCGCTCCTCGGCAGTGTCGACGGCCAGCATGGAGCATGATGCTTCCACTGGTGCGTGGGAGGGGGCTCCCATTGAGGAGAGCCCCCGGGGCATGTACAACCCCGCCCTGACACGTGGCTTGCACGGCAGGGCTGGAGGAGGTGTATATGGGCACCCGTGAGCAAGCGCGGGACTCACGAGGCCCTACCTCAAGGCGGGTTGCGCCTGGTATTGATTGGGGATGCTTGGATTGGTCCTGTGAGATGGTTAGGCAGCCTGCGCCGAATGAGTTTCCTGAGGTTATTGCATCAGAAGGCCAGACACCAACGACCCCAGGAGGTGACATGAACGGGACCGGCCTGCCAGACAGAACTCACCCGCTGGATTTATCGACGCTGCAGGGACGGACCCGAGCACAGACGCCGTGCCTAGTCTTCTCATGCAAAGATCCTAAAGAAAAACAACTGGCGCGCGGTTCCCGTGGCCATGGGGGCACCATGTCGCGCGCCTTTGCTTACCCATCACGATTAGCTCATCCGAGAACAAGGCACCAAGAGCCACGGAATGTGACGTACACGGGACCGGTCCATGAGCCAGAGCTTAGCTGCTTGGGTTTAGCGACGCTGCAGGGACGGACCCGAGCACAGACGCCGTGCCAGTCCTTAATCATGAGGCGGTCGTGGGAGGGCTTGCAAGGGCGCGAGACGTTCTTAGCGATGAAGCACGCAGTCAGTAATTCGAAAGTAGTTTGCGATGGATTGTAACTAGCTCTGATAAAATGCAAAAGGGATACACGCCGTAGGGATAGACCCACACGGCCTGGGGATGATGAAGCCCGAGGGGCGCCCCCAAACTGAACGAACTAGGGAGATGTCACCTGGTACCGTTGCTAAAGAGTTGTTGACGTAGCAAAAAATGCACGCTGCTGAAGCCGTTCCTCATGAGCCGCTCCGGTGCCGAACCTCAGGAGGCTCGGGGGGACCAGAAAGCTCATGAGGTTGCTCCTCCATCTCCGCCAAGAACGCCTGGTGCCTGGCTTCGTGGGTCGCCTGAGTGTCCCTCATGCAGCATTGGAACGTCTCAGCCGCGCCCGCCAGGCCAAAAGGCATGCAGACGTAGCTGTGGAGCGGTCCCTCGCATTGGCTGACACGAGACGGCCACATGAGCTGCCGACATGTGGCCCTGTTGAGCCCAGGGATGTCGATGCTGACGCGGAACTCTTTACCCTCGCTAGGTCAATGAGCTCTGCCTCGTGGCAGGCAACGATCGCCTTGCAGAACCCTTCCTTCCTGAATCTCTTTGATTGCCTCGCTGATGAACTCCTGAACGCCTGGTGCCTGATGACCCACAAGTGTAGGGGACCCCTAACGAAGCAACGGATAAACTAGGGTTTAAGCTTCTGTTACTCTAGAAACCCATCATCTACTTATTACTTCCCTATGCCTTCCTCTAGGCCCAAATAATGGTGAAGTTTCATGTAGTCGACGTTCACATAACACCACTAGAGAAAAAGACAACATACATCTCATCAAAATATCGAACGAATACCAAATTCACATGACTACTAATAGCAAGACTTCACCCATGTCCTCAGGAACAAACGTAACTACTCACAAAGCATATTCATGTTCATAATCAGAGGAGTAATAATATGCATAAAGGATCTGAACATATGATCTTCCACCAAGTAAACCAATTAGCATCAACTACAAGGAGTAATCAACACTACTAGCAACCCACATGTACCAATTTGTGGTTTTGATACAAGATTGGATACAAGAGATGAACTAGGGTTTTGAGAGGAGATGGTGCTGGTGAATATGTTGATGGAGATTGACCCCCTCCCGGTGAGAGGATCGTTAGTGATGACGTTGGTGATGATTTCCCCCTCCGGGAAGTGTCCCAATGAGAACAGCTCATGCGGAGCCCTAGATTGATTCCGCCAAGGTTCCGCCTCGTGGCGGCGGAGTTTCGTCCCGTAAGCTTGCCCCCGATTTTTTCCAGGGTAAAAGCTCTAATATAGCAAAAGATGGACACCGGGGGCCCACCAGGGGGCCCAGGAGATAGGGGGCGCGCCCAGTAGGGGGGGCGCCCTCCACTCTCCTGGACAGGGTGTGGGCCCACTGGTGTATTTCTTTCACCCAATAATTCTTATTAATTCCAAAAACATGTTTCATGGAGTTTCAGGATTTTTGGGCAGTCAGAAATAGGTTTCAATGTTTGCTCCTTTTCGGCCAGAATTCCAGCTACCGCATTCCCCTCTTCATGATAAACCTTGTAAAATAAGAGAATAGCCATAAGTATTGAGATATAATGTGTAATAACAGCCCATAATGCAATAAAAATTGATATAAAAGCATGATGCAAAATGGACGTATCAACTCCCCCAAGCTTAGACCTCGCTTGTCCTCAAGCAGAAGCCGAAATCGAAAAATATGTCCACATGATTAGAGATAGAGGTGTCAATAAAAATAAAATACGGACATGAGGGCATCATGATCATTCTTATTACAGCAAACATATATAGATTTTATATATGATTTCTTATGCTCAAGTAACAATCAATTCACAATGTCAAGTATGGTTCAAAAACTTCATTGGGAACTAATAAACTGTGATCTCAATCTCTGAAGCAATTGCAATTTATCATAACATCAGAAAGAGTCAACAATAGAGCTTTTCAGCAAGTTCACGTACTCAACTATCTTGTAGTCTTCTACAATTTCTAACATTCAAGCAATACTTGTGGTTATGGAGTTTCAGCCGGACACTGAGAAAGATAGGGGCTTATTGTGTTGCCTCCCAATGTATTCACCTTTAGGTGATGTCAACAATAATAGCCCATGCTAACTTACATCCAATTGGATATATATATATATATATATATCATGATCTTTCAAACACGAGGAGCTTGCCAAAGGATAAAATGAAAAAGGGAAAGGTGAGGATCACCTTGACTCAAGCATAAAGTAAAAACATAAAGTAAAAGATAGGCCCTTCGCAGAGGGAATCAGAGGTTGTCATGTGCGTTTAGGGTTGATGCACAAAATCTTAATGCAAAAGAACGTCACTTTATATTACCCCTTGTATGTGGACCTTTATTATGCAGTCCGTCGCTTTTATTACTTCCACAACAAGATCCTACAAAGCTTATTTTCTCTGCACTAATAAGTCATACAAATTTAGATAGCAATTTTTATTGCTTGTAGCATGACAACTTACTTGAAGGATCTTACTCAATCCATAGGTAGGTATGGTGGACTCTCATGGCAAAACTGGGTTTAAGGATATTTGGAAGCACAAGTAGTATCTCTACTTGGTGCAAGAGATTTGGCTAGCATGAGGGGAAAGGCAAGCTCAACATGTTTGGAAGGTCAATGACAATATACTTTAACTGAGATGTCGGAAAACATAAACCATTACGTTGTCTTCCTTGTCCAACGTCAACTCTTTTAGCATGTCATACTTAATGAGTGCTCCCAATTATAAAAGCTGTACAAGATAATATATTTATATGTGAACCTCTCTTTCCTTATCACTTCCTATTAATTGCAACGATGACCAAAACTACGTTTATCAACTCTCAACAACTTTTATGCCTCATACTTTTTATATGTGAAGTCATCACTAACCATAAGATCAATATGAACTATTTTATTCCTTCTACTTCTTCAAGATCATAGCAATATAGCAAAGCCCTTCACTCAACACTAATCTTTATTATAGATAGCTCATGGACTCGATTACAAAAAGTGATCTCAAAGCAAAACTCAAAACTACTTGATATCAAAACTTCAATCTACTAGATCAAGATACTACTAAAAGGATCGAACTAAATAAAACGGTAAAGATAAGAGTGTGATGGTGATACGATACCGGGGCACCTCCCCCAAGCTTGGCAGTTGCCAAGGGGATAGCCAATACCCATATGATTATGTCCTCGGAGGTGATGGAGGAGTTGTTGATGATGTAGGCTTGTCGTCCGTCTTCCAAGGCATAAGCTCTCCATCATAAAAGGATGATCGAGTCTCCGGAATCCTTAAATATGCAGCCAAACTCATCCTCTTGAATCTATATTCATACTCACAGTTCTAGTTTTGCAGGTCATAGATCTGGGCTTGGAGGTGCTCCATTTTCTCTTGAAGCGTGAAGATGGTCTCCCCAATGACTTTGGCATCCGTCTTGTGGTTGTTGGTGAACTCCGTGATCATCATCTTGTTGGCGTTGAGTCCATGCTCCACTATCCCTTGGCACTTGAAAATTTGCTGCTCCACGGCTTCGAGCTTTGTCTCCATGCTTCCGGTACGCCTTGGTCCCTCCATGTCGCGGATGTCCAGCACCCCCTCATGCATCTCAATGGTTTGAGGGTGTTGCAGTACATCCGCAAGATAGGGGTTGATAACCCTCTCGAAAAACTTGTCCTTGGGAGCGCTTGGAGACGACATGATGCTCTAGATCTGAAACAGAAACAGCTCGAAACAAAAACAGAGGATAATTGCGTGATACGGTGGTCAAAACCTTCGGGAGTATATATAATGAATTTTTACCGACCAAAATACGTAATGTGCAAGAAAACGGAGTCCGGGAGGCACACGAGGTGTCCACGAGACAGGGGGGCGCGCCCAGTAGAGGGGGGCGCGCCCTCCACTCTCGTGGGGGCCTCGTGTCCCTTTCGAACTACTTCTTTCTTTCTAAAATTCTAAAATATTCCAAAACTAATAAAAATTGCCATTGGAGTTGTTTTGGAGTCGGCTTACTTACCGTACCACATACCAATTCCTTTTTGGAGTCTGGAACATTCTGAAAAGTGTCCCTTATGTATTCCTCAGGGGTTACCATTTCAACAATATTAGTTTCAACATTGATAAGATTACCCGAAATATAATGTTTAATTCTTAGACCGTTTACCACCCTCGGACTTGTGACTTTGAAGTTGTTGATTTTTATGGCACCAGAACGATAGACCTCCTCGATAACGTAAGGACCTTCCCATTTTGAGAGAAGTTTTCCTGCAAAAAATCTTAAACGAGAGTTGAATAATAACACATAATCTCCTACGTTAAACTCAGGCTTTTGTATCCTTTTATCAAGCCAGAGTTTGACTTTTTCTTTGAATAGCTTGGCATTCTCATAGGCTTGGGTTCTCCATTCATCAAGTGAGCTAATATCAAACAACCTCTTCTCACCGGCAAGTTTGAAGTCATAGTTGAGCTCTTTAATAGCCCAATATGGAGACATACCCATGGAGACATACCCATGGGATTTTTGTATGCAGTTCTATAGGCCCATAATGCATCATCAATTTTTTTGGACCGATTCTTTCTAGATCTATTCACAGTCTTTTGCAAAATTAATCTGAGCTCTCTATTGCTCAACTCTACTTGACCACTAGACTGCGGATGATAAGGAGATGCGATTCTATGATTGACATCATACTTAAGCATCTTACAAAAAGCACCATGAATAAAATGTGAACCACCATCAGTCATAAGATATCTAGGGACTCCAAACCTCAGAAAAATAACTTCTTTAAGCATTTTAATAGAAGTGTTATGATCAGCACTACTAGTTGGAATAGCTTCTACCCACTTAGTAACGTAATCAACAGCAACTAAAATATGGGTATAATCATTGGAGGCAGGAAAAGGTCCCATATAATCAAAGCCCCAAACATCAAACGGTTCAATAACAAGAGATTAATTCATAGGCATTTCTTGACGTCTACTAATGTTACCTATTCTTTAACATTCATCACAGGATAAAACAAACTTACGAGCATCTTTGAAGAGAGTAGGCCAATAAAAACCAGATTGTAGTACCTTGTGTACAGTTCTATCTCCAGCGTAGTGTCCTCCATAGGATTTAGAGTGACACAGATCTGTTCTTGTTCATGCTCAGGCACACAACGTCTAATAACACCATCTACTCCTTCTTTATAAAGGTGTGGGTCATCCCAGAAGTAATGTCTTAAATCATAAAAGAACCTTTTCTTTTGCTGGTATGTGAAACTAGGCGGTATAAATTTAGCAACAATGTAATTAGCATAATCAGCATACCAAGGAGCAGTACGAGAAGCATTAACGACCGCTAATTGTTCATCAGGAAAGCTGTCATCAATAGGCAGTGGGTCATCAAGAACATTCTCTAACCTAGACAAGTTGTCTGCAACGGGGTTCTCAGCTCCCTTTCTATCAATAATATGTAAATCAAATTCTTGGAGCAGGAGAACCCATCTAATGAGCCTAGGCTTAGCATCTTTCTTTTCCATAAGATATTTAATAGCAGCATGATCAGTGTGAATAGTAACTTTGGAATCAACAATATAAGGTCTAAACTTATCACATGCAAACACAAGCTGCTAAGAATTCTTTTTCATAGTAGCATAATTTCTCAGGCAAGGTCAAGAGTCTTACTAGCATCTTGGATAACATTCACTTTCTTATCGACTCTTTGCCCTAGAACAACACCTACATCATAATCACTAGCATCGCATATAATTTCAAAAGGTAAATTCAATCGGTGGCTGAACAATAGGTGCGATGATCAAAGCTTTCTTAAGTATTTCAAATGCTTCTACACAATCATCATCAAAGACAAAAGGAATATCTTTTTGCAATAAATTAGTCAGAGGCCTAGAGATTTTAGAAAAGTCCTTAATGAACCTCCTATAAAAACCGGCATGACCAAGGAAACTTCCTATACCTTTATGTCCTTGGGACACGATATCTTTTCAATACCATGAACTTTGGCTTTGTCAACTTCAATTCCTCTCTCGGAAATCTTATGCCCCAAGACAGTGCCTTCATTAACCATAAAATGACACTTTTCCCAATTTAGGATGAGGCTAGTGTCTTCGCATCTCTGCAAAACTAGATCAAGGTTGCTCAAACAATCAGCAAAAGAGGATCCATAAACGGAAAAGTCATCCATGAATACCTCACAAATCTTTTCACAAAAATCAGAGAATATAGCCATCATGCATCTTTGAAAGGTTGCAGGTGCATTACATAAACCAAAAGGCATATGTCTATAAGCAAAAGTACCAAAAGGGCAAGTAAAAGTAGTTTTAGATTGATCCTTCGCTGACACAGGTATTTGAGAGAAATCAGAATAACCATCTAGAAAGCAAAAATGAGTGCGTTTGGATAGTCTTTCTAGCATTTGATCAATAAAAGGTAAAGGGTAATGATCTTTCTTAGTAGCTTTATTTAACTTACGGAAGTCAATTACCATCCTATAACCTGTAATAATTCTTTGAGGGATCAATTCATCTTTATCATTAGGAACAACGGTAATACCTCCCTTTTAGGAACACAATGGACAGGGCTTACCCATTCACTATCAGCAACGGGATAAATAATACCTGCCTCAAGGAGCTTTAGTATCTCCTTTCTTACCACTTCTTTCATCTTGGGATTTGATCGTCGTTGAGGATCTCTAACTGGTGTGGCATCTATTTCCACTGTAATTTTGTGTTGGCATAATGTGGGACTAATGCCCTTGAGATCATCCAGAGTATATCCAATAGCAGCTCAGTGCTTCTACAGAGTTTTCAATAATCTTTCTTCTTCTTGCTCTGAAAGGTTAGCACTAATAATAACAGGACATATTTCCTTTTCATCAAGATAAGCATACTTAAGATTATCAGGTAATGGTTTGAGTTCAAACACGGGATCACCCTTGGGTGGAGGGGGATCCCCAGGAATTTCAACGGGAAGGTTATGTTTCAGCATAGGTTCCTGTTTAAGGAACACTTCATCTATTTCCCTTCTTTCCTTCATAAACATATCGTTTTCATGGTCTAGCAAATATTGTTCTAACGGATCAGTAGGAGGAACATCAATGGAAGCAAGACCAATAATCTCATCCTTAATAGGTGGTTCCCTATCCCGAGGTTGTCTACAAAACTTAGCAAAATTAAACTCATGAGACATACCATCTATGCCAACGGTGATAATATCTTTTTCACAATCAATCTTAGCACTAGCTGTATTCAAGAAGGGTCTACCAAAAATAATGGGACAAAAATCATCTTGTGGGGAACCAAGATCAAGAAAATCAGCAGGGTATTTAACCTTCCCACACAAAACTTCAAAATCTCTAACAATCCCAAAGGGCTTAATGGTATCCCTATTAGCAAGCTTAATAGTAACATCAATGTCTTCTAATTCAATGGGTGCAATGTCATGCATAATTTCTTGATATAAAGTATAAGGTATTGCACTAGCACTAGCACCCATATCACATAAGCCATGATAACAATGATCTCCTATTTTAACAGAAATAACAGGCATACCTACTACAGGTCTATGTATCTTAGTATCTGGTCTAGCAATATTAGCAGTCTCACCACAGAAATAAATAACATGCCCATCTAAATCATCATCCAAGAGATCTTTAACCGTAGCAATACTAGGTTCAACATTAATTTGCTCAGGAGGTGTATAAGTCCTAGTATTACTCTTACGAACAACAGTCGAAGCTTTAGCATGATCTTTTATCCTAACAGGAAAAGGAGGTTTCTCAACATAAGTAGTAGGAACAATAGGATCACTATAGGTGATAGTCTTTTCTTCAACTGTGATAGGTGCAACTACTTTCACTTCAACAGGAGGATTATATTTAAACCACTTCTCTTTAGGGAGATCAACGTGAGTAGCAAAAGATTCATAGAAAGAAGCTACTATCTCAGAGTCAAGTCCATACTTAGCGCTAAATCCATGAAAAGCATCGGTATCCATAAAAGATTTAACACAATCGAACTTAGGTGTCATACCTGACTCCTTACCATCGTCGGAACCCCAATCTTCAGAGTTGCGTTTAATTCTTTCCAATAAGTCCCATTTGAAATCAATAGTCTTCAGCATATAAGAACCAACACAGGAAGTATCGAGCAGGTTGCGATTATCAAGAGAAAGCCGAGCATAAAAGTTTTGAATAATCATTTCCCAAGAGAGCTCATGATTGGGGCATGAATATAACATTAACTTAAGCCTCCCCCAAGCTTGAGCGATGCTTTCTCCTTCGCGAGGCCAGAAATTATATATGTAATTATGATCACGATGAACAAGATGCATAGGATAGAACTTCTGGTGAAATTCCAACTTCAATCGCTTATAATTCCAAGATCTCGTATCATCACATAGCCTATACCATGTCAATGCATATCCCTTCAAAGATAAAGACAAGACCTTTCTTTTGAAAACATCATCGGGAATACCTGCAAGCTTAAATAATCCACAAACTTCATCCACAAAGATAAGGTGTAAATCGGGATGCAATGTTCCATCTCTCGCAAATGGATTAGCTAGCAGTTTCTCTATCATACCCGAAGGAATCTCAAAGTAAATATTTTCATAAAGTTTAGTAGGTTGAGGAGCAACTCTTTGCACTTCTGGTTGGGGTGAAGATACCCCGAACAAGACCCTCAAAGGATTAGTTTCCATAGTGACAAGTAACAGAAAATTTCAGCACACTATATAAATGTTTCCTTACCAAGTTCCACTCACCAAATGCGCTACACTCCCCGGCAACAGCGCCAGAAAAGAGTCTTGATGACCAACAAGTGTAGGGGACCTATCGTAGTCTTTTCGATAAGTAAGAGTGTCGAACCCAACGAGGAGCAGAAGGAAATGATAAGCGGTTTTCGGTAAGGTTTTCTCTGTAAGAACTGAAATTGTAGGTAATAGATAGTTTTGTGATAAGATAAATAGTAATGAGTAACAAGTAAATAAAGTAAATAAAGTGCAGCAAGGTGGCCCAACCCTTTATGTAGCAAAGGATAAGCCTGGATAATTTCTAATAATGAGAAAGGAGCTCCCGAGGACACATGAGAATTATCGTCAAGCTAGTTTTCATCACGTTCATATGATTCGCGTTTGGTACTTTGATAATTTGATATGTGGGTGGACTGGTGCTTGGGTACTTCCCTTACTTGGACAAGCATCCCACTTATGATTAACCCCTATTGCAAGCATACGCAACTACAAAAGAAGTATTAAGGTAAACCTAACCACATCATTAAACGTATGGATCCAAATCAGCCCCTAACGAAGCAACGTATAAACTAGGGTTTAAGCTTCTGTTACTCTAGAAACCCATCATCTACTTATTACTTCCCTATGCCTTTCTATAGGCCCAAATAATGGTGAAGTGTCATGTAGTCGACGTTCACATAACACCACTAGAGGAAAAGACAACATACATCTCATCAAAATATCGAACGAATACCGAATTCACATGACTACTAATAGCAAGACTTCACCCATGTCCTCAGGAACAAACGTAACTACTCACAAAGCATATTCATGTTCATAATCAAAGGAGTAATAATATGCATAAAGGATCTGAACATATGATCTTCCACCAAGTAAACCAATTAGCATCAACTACAAGGAGTAATCAACACTACTAGCAACCCACATGTACCAATTTGTGGTTTTGATACAAGATTGGATACAAGAGATGAACTAGGGTTTTGAGAGGAGATGGTGCTGGTGAAGATGTTGATGGAGATTGACCCCCTCCCGATGAGAGGATCGTTGGTGATGATGTTGGTGATGATTTTCCCCTCCCGGAGGGAAGTGTCCCCGGCAGAACAGCTCCGCCGGAGCCCTAGATTGATTCCGCCAAGGTTCCGCCTCATGGCGGCGGAGTTTCGTCCCGTAAGCTTCCCACCGATATTTTCTAGGGTAAAAGCTCTAATATAGCAGAAGATGGACACCGGGGGCCCACCACGGGGCCCAGGAGATAGGGGCGAGCCCAGTAGGGGGGCGCGCCCTCCACTCTCTTGGACAGGGTGTGGGCCCCCTAGTGTATTTCTTTCGCCCAATAATTCTTATTAATTCCAAAAACATGTTTCGTGGAGTTTCATGATTTTTGGAGCAGTGCATAATAGGTTTCTAATGTTTGCTCCTTTTCCAACCATAATTCTAGCTACCGGCATTCCCACTCTTCATGATAAACCTTGTAAAATAAGAGAGAATAGCCATAAGTATTGAGATATAATGTGTAATAACAGCCCATAATGTAATAAATATTGATATAAAAGCATGATGCAAAATGGACGTATCAGTGCCCCACGCCTGTTGCCTTCTCCTGGGAAGCGTGCTCTAAAGAGCACCACCACATGGTGCCCAAGTGCCACTCTCGCAACATGGGCTAGGTCTGAGGCCCTCCAGAGGAGAGCCCCCGAGCCCAGCGTGAGAGGAGCGCCGGGCGTGCCTTCCTGTGCGATGGGTGTAGGTGCCGCGTCCGGGGACGCGAGGCTCAGCGCGGCGTCCTCGAGTGATGCTTCCTCACGAGACCCCTGGCTCAGCTGTAGCTTCTTTGTCTTGGGGGCGACCTCGGGAGGGAGGGCACCATCTTCGTTTTTTGGGTTCTCAAGTGCTGCATCCTGGAAGGCGCGCTTGAGGGAGCACACCGCATCCTTCTCCTAACAAGCGACCATGATGATGCCGCTACTTCCTGGCATCCTGAGGATGTTGTAGCCGTGGTGCGTGGCCGCCATGAACTTGGCCAGCGATGGGTACCCTAGGATGGCATTGTAGGGAAGACGAATGTCGGTGACATCGAAGTCGATGAGCTCGGTGCGGTAGTTGTTGCGCTCGCCGAAGGTGACAGGAAGGCGAACTTGCCCGATCGGGTGTGTCGATCCATCGGTCACTCCTGAGAATGGCTTGGTGGGGTGCAACTGGTAGTACGGCACCTGGAGCCTGTCGAATGTCTGGACGGAGAGAACATTGAGCCCTGCTCCGCCATCAATGAGAGTCTTGGTGACGGTTACATTGCTGATGACGGGAGAGCAGAGCATGGGGAGTGCACCAGCGTTGGCTGCGCACTTGAGCTGGTCTGAAGAGTCAAAGGTGATGGCGCACTTGGACCACTTGAGAGGGCGAGTTGCTTCAAGGTTGGGGAGCGCCGCATTGACCTCGTGCGCGAACTGCTTGAAGACACGGTGAGAAGCTGGGGCCTGTGAGCCGCTGAAGATGCAGGCGATGGCTCACGGCTCCTGGAAGCCCCCAGCCTCCTCGTCCTGGTGGTGATCTTCGCTCCTTCTTGGTGGTGGAGACAGAGGAGGCAAAGCTGCATTGCCCTGAGGGCGATCCTCACGAGGCTTCTCCCTCCAAATTCCCTCGTGAGGCTGGTCCTGCCAGCAGTCCTCACGAGGCTGGTCGCGCCACTCCTGGCGACAGTCGCGTCCATCCTAGTGACCTCCACCTTGGCCACCTCCGCGATCGTAGCCTCAATCGTTGCGCTCGGGGCACCGACCGAGGCATCCATCGCAGAGAGCCCTGAGCTCCTGGCAATCGCTAGTGTTGTGGTTGTAGACGTTGTGGAAGGCGCAGAACGGCAGCTTGCCCTTGGATGACTCGGGATGGTCGCAGCCGCGCTTGGTCTCTGGCTCTGCTGCAAGCACGGTCGGCCCCTTGCGCTTCGTGTCCTTGGTCTTGGTCTTCTTGTCTTTTGGATCGGCATCAGGGAGCTCGAGGAGCGAGAGGCGTCCCTCCTTAGCCTTCGCACACTTGTTCGCCATGTTGAACATCCCCAGAGCAGTGCAGAGGTCCTCGTGGATGGCGAGCTCCTCCTTCATCTTGACATCTCGGATGCCATCGGTGAACACAGAGATGATGGCCTCGTCCGACACCTTGGGAATCTTGAGGCGGACGTTGTTGAAGCACTGGATGTACTTATGCAGGGTCTCTCTGTAGGATCGAAAGTTTGTCTAGAGCGCGGGGGTTATTTGACTACTTGACCAAATAAAAATCTAGTCTTTTCCCAATTTTAGTTCTTGGCAGATTTTAGCAACTTAGCACAAGTCAAGCAATCAACCTACACATGCAATTCTAAGAGTATAGCAGCGGAATGTAAAACAATTGCATATGAAGGTAAAGGGGAGGAGTTTGAGAAGGCAAACGCAATTGGAGACACGGATGTTTTTGTCCTGGTTCCGATAGGTGGTGCTATCGTACATCCACGTTGATGGAGACTTCAACCCACGAAGGGTAACGGTTGCGCGAGTCCACGGAGGGCTCCACCCACGAAGGGTCCACGAAGAAGCAACCTTTTCTATCCCACCATGGTCGTCGCCCACGAAGGACTTGCCTCACTAGGGTAGATCTTCACGAAGTAGGCGATCTCCTCGCCCTTAAAAAACTCCGTGGTTCAACTCCACAATCTTGTCGGAGGCTCCCAAGTGACACCTAGCCAATCTAGGAGACACCACTCTCCAAGAAGTAACAAATGGTGTGTTGATGATGAACTCCTTGCTCTTGTGCTTCAAATGATAGTCTCCCCAACACTCAACTCTCTCTCACAGGATTTGGATTTGGTGGAAAGAAGATTTTAGTGGAAAGCAACTTGGGGAAGGCTAGAGATCAAGATTCATATGGTAGGAATGTAATATCTTGACCTCAACACAAGTGTAGGTGGTTCTCTCTCAGAAAATGTATGTTGGAAGTGTAGGCATGTTCTGATGGCTCTCTCCACGAATGAAGAGTGGGTGGAGGGGTATATATAGCCTCCACACAAAATCTAACCATTACACACAACTTACCAATCTCGGTGGGACCGAATCATGAAACTCGGTCGGACCGATTCAGCAAATAATGTGACCGTTAGGATTTTTGGTGGGACCGATATGGTTAGGGTTAGGGCATAACGTAATCTCGGTGTGACCGATTACACAAATTCGGTGGGACCGATTTTGGTAATAAGCTAACCAGAGAGTTGGTCATGCAAACTCGGTGGGACCGATTCGCTCATCTCGGTGAGACCGAAATGTTACGAAAGGGAAACAGAGAGTTTGCATTGCAATCTCGGTGGGACCGATCGCTCATCTCAGTTGAACCAAAATGTTACGAAGGGAAATAGAGAGATTACTATCCCATCTCAGTGAGACCGAGATCCCTATCGGTGAGATCGATTTGACTAGGGTTTGTGGCAGTGGATACGACATCAGAACTCGGTGGCGCCGGATAGAAAGAATCGGTGGGGCCGAGTTTGACTTTTGGTTTGGGTCATATGTGGATATGAGAAAGTAGTTGAGGGCTTTGGAGCATATCACTAAGCATTTTGAGCAAGAGCATCATTAAGCAACACCTCGTCCCTCCTTGATAGTATTGGCTTTTCCTATAGACTCAATGTGATCTTGGATCACTAAAATAGAAAACGTAGAGTCTTGAGCTTTGATCTTGAGCCAATCCTTTTGTCCTTAGCATTTTGAGGGATCCACTTTTCTCATCCATGACATGCCAATCATTGAGCTTCCCTGAAATATTTATTTTGAAATAGCATTAGCTCAATGAGCTATATGTTGTTAGGAATTACAAAAACCACCCAAGGATAGCTGCACTTTCAATCTCCCCCTTTTTGGTAATTGATGACAACATATAGATCAAAGCTTCGACAAATGACAATAAGATTGAAAAACAGTGTCGCTTTGAGAAGTATGTGATAAGTAAGAGCTCCCCCTAAATTTGTGCATTATTTAAAATTTGCTTTGGACTGCAAATGCACAATGAGTTAGGATCATGAGTCACTCTTCCATGTCACATACATCTTGGTGGAGCGCTCAAAATGGTAATAATTAAATACATGCACTCATCACCAAGCAAAGTGAATGATCATATGAGGATATCAGAGATAATGTTATCCAACAAGCATTAATGTAGCATAGCATATGATCAAACACATGATCATCCAAGTATCTCACAAAAGGCATAATGTATCAAGCAAACAAGCAAACACACGAATAACAAAGTTAAACCATGAAAAAGACAGGAGAGATCAAAAGAAACACTCTCTCTCGAAGCCTATGATCTATACTCCCCCCTTTGGCAACAAGTTATCAAAAAGTTCACAAAAAATGCATAGTGCTAAACGACTCTCGGGCTTGGTCTTCATGTGATGGTGTAGAGATGGCTCCAAGGACGAAAGCTTCTGTTGATGTAGCTGGTGGAGTGGCTACTGGAGCTGGTGGCACTGAAGTTGTAGCTGGTGCAGATGATGTAGCTCTAGTGTCTGGAACATGCACTGCATCAGATCTCTGTCCTCTAGGCACTCTAGCAAAAGCATCTGTGGTAGACTTGCCCTTCTTCTCCTCCACATCCTCCTGAAGTTGCTCAACTGCAGTTTGGATCTCAGTAACTTTGACATCAAGAGCATAAAACTTCTTCTCTATGATTCTCTCCAAGCTCTCCTGGTTTTGAGTCAGGGTGGCCAAGCCCTTCTCAATCCTCAAGGTGGAGGCAATCAAGTAGTCAAGCTGATCTTGCTTGCTCTTCAAGAAAATCTGAGATGCCTCTTCAGCAGTTGGCCCTTGCTTTCTCTTTCTTCTCTTGTGCTTGCAGAGATGATGGTTCATTTTCATCCATCACAATCATGTTGTCCTCAAAATCAGGGTAGATGGGCAGGTGCTCCTTGTCCAAAAGATATGTGCTTGTGCCCATCTTGTAGTTTATGAGCTCCTGAATGTGTGGGGCATATCCACAAGATCTCTTCTGATCAGCAGCAGTCCTTTTGATTGTGTCCATAATCAGACTCGTGACTTTGAATTTCTGAAGCACATCAAATATATGCAGCAAGTTGATTGTATGGCCTCTGATCATCTTGTGATCACCTGACTTGGGCAACAAAGTGTGCATTAAGATCCATTTGATAGTAGGCAATCCTGACAACAAGTAGTGTACAGATCCAAACTTATGTGTCTCTAGTGTAGCATCTGGGATCTCTCTCTACATGTGAGCCATAGAGTTGTGGTCTTTCTTCTTCTTGGCATAGACATCCAAGTCATCCTCATTCTCTTTTGGAGCATTTATCAACTCAGACCATTCTTCAATTGTGGATTGGTACCTAGTACCTTCAGACATCCAGACTATCTTCCCATCTAGGTAGAAATGAGTTGTGGAGTAAAACTGCATGATGAGCTCATCATTCCACTTGGTGAGCTTCTGGCCAACAAATTCATCTACTCCACAAGCATTGAAACTGTCATACACTCTTGGATAGTGCTCTTCATTCTTGCTGATGTACTCCCAGTCAACCCATCTCATGTCACATACTATGGGCTTCTTGTCAAGCAGAATTGTCTCATAGAAATCTTGATGTTCCTTAGTGTGGAACCTGTAGTCCACTGCAGTTCTTCTTCTGACAGCATAGGGATCACTCTGTCTCCAGAGTCTCAGTCCTACATCCTTCCTGAGCTCCATATCATCTGCAACTAGATGAGCATCATTATGATCAGGAATCTTGGGCTTCAACTTTATCAAGACAAGTGTGTCATCTTCTTCATCATCAGCAGCCTCTGGCACTGGGCCTTATTCTTCTCTTTAGCTGGGATACTTCTAGTGTTCCTCTTCGGTGCAGACTTGGGCTTAGGAGCAGTAGCCTTGGGAGCATCTTTGGGCGTAGATGGAGTAGCCCCCGATCTTGTAGCATCTCCCATCAGCTTCTGAGCTTTAGGTGCTGGTGCAGCAACCTCTTCCTCTTCTTCCATCATTGAGCGCTTCCCAACTACTCTGGCCATGGTCTTCTTGACCCTTTTGTTCCTTTTCTTCTCAGCCACAACTGGTTCTTTGGGGTCTATTCGCAAAGTTACTTGAGTAGAGGCTCTGGCCTTAGACATTGGAACTCTTTTTGCAGGAGCCTTGGTTTTCATTCCTGGCTTAGTGGATGCAGTTGTGCCATATTCCTTCTTCAACACCTTCTTCTTTGAGGTAGCCTCATCCTCAACAGCCACATAGTCCTCATCTTCAGAATCTGAGGTTCTCTTCTTCCTTGTCCTGGTGGCTGCCTTTGGCAAATTGTTGGGTGTGCTCCTTCTACCATCATCTGAGGTACTGGAGGGACTAGTGCCCTCACTCATATGAACTTGCTCCTCGGACTTGTTCTGACTGTCACTCTGATCTGACATGATGCAAACACTGACAGCAGACCCTGTGAATAGATGTAGATGAGGTAGAGTAGATGAGCATCACAAAGCACAAAGGTTTTTGCAAAAAATTTAGTCAAAAACTTAGTTTTAGTTTTCCACAGAAAGCATTTCGGAGCTACCGATTTGTAAACTCAGTAATACCGAAGCAGCTTTTGGAACCTAAACTAGTGAACTCGGTCAGACCGAGTCACAGAGCGGTGGCACCGAGACTGCTAGGGTTTCACGAAGAATCGATCTCGGTCACACCGATTTGCAATTCTCGGTCAGACCGAGAATCACATGTGCAATGGCTTGAGCCAAATCGGCGAGACCGATTTCTACAACTCGGTCGGTCCGAGATGAATTTGGCGGAAACCTAACCCTAAATTTTCAATCCAAGACTGATCTACGGAGTAGTTTTGCTGGATAGGAAGATTTCAAACGTGGCAAGATTCATGGCAATGCAATGTGCTAGGAATCGGAGTTAAGAATAGCACAAAGATCAAATCCAGACCCTAATGCGGCGATGGACTTGCTGCGGTGGCAACGGCGGAGCAGAATCCCGTTGACGGCGGCGGACACCAGTGGTGGGAGGTCGCTGGCGATGAGGAGGACGATCCGGAGACTCGAAGAGGGAGAGCATGGTGTGCGCGGGGGAAGAGCTTCGCAAAAAATTCCAAATTTTGGCCCGGGGATATATATGGCCTGACCCTGTCGGTGTGACCGAGTGGAACTACCCGGTGGCACCAAGATGCATAACTGCAAGCAGTTACTGCAACTCGGTGTGACCGAAAAGTTCAAATCGGTTGCACCGAGATTGAAAACCTAGATCAACTTAGTGATCTCGGTATGACCGAAATGGATGAATCGGTCAGATCGAAACGCACAAAGAGGTTTTGGAAGTTTACGTCTATGATGAATCGGGGACTCCGAGTGCTCCTCACCCAGAGTGGTTCGAATATGACTTGATCAAACTTTGTGATATAGCATGAATAGAGTTTGAGACAAGAAAAGCATAGATAGCTAGAGAAGGTTCTTAGGCATTCTTGTCCATCCACTTGGCAAAAGAAAAGAAACGAAACAATCAAAACTACAAGTGGATGTCCTCGAATGAGTAAATTATGCAACCAACATGCTCACACAATAAAATGGCAAATGAAATATGTGACAAAGCATGCTCACACAATTCTAGCATCTATCAAACAATTGGCGATGACTAGGTCATCTATATATGAGTATATTGACTTAGGAGTCAAATGAGAACATTTGATCATAGGTCATACTCATCGTTTAAGCACACGTGGGGTTACCACTTTTACATAAAGCATTGTTGTGTTCACACCATTAGAGTTGCTTTAGCTCAATTCTTGGAGTAAAGCTCCCCCTAGCTATGAGATCCCCCCTAAGAGGGATGAACTAACCTTGGGTTTTGTCGATGATGACTTCATGTAGGTGTTGAAGATGTGGATGCTCAATGTTGATGTAGATCATTTGGAGCAATCCTTTGGAGTGAGTTGCACTTTCAATACCTATACGGGTTAGTCCCACAAGGAACAAACAAGGATATCCATAGACATAGAGTGATGCACACACAAGATGATGTCCATGAAAGCATTAGGTTACCTTGTCCCTTGTCTTACCAACAAGAGGGTTTGTGACTCCTTGAACTAGTGCAAGATGTGGATGTTGATTGCACTTGTCCTCGCCAAAATGATAAGAGTGAAGTATGTTGGCGGAGTCACCCTCAAAAACTCTCTAGTTCTTCTTCTTTGGGATCCACATCATCTTGATGGGAATCCTTGGAGTTGTAGTTGTACTCGATGAAGTAGAACTTGATGTAGTCTTGGGAACCCACTTGACCAAGGCCTTAGGAGCTTCTTCAAATGAATCAATCTCCTCTTGAAGCTTGTCCTTGCCTTTTTGCTTGTGGTCTTGTGGTGGAAGATCATTTGAGCTTGTGTTCCTTTGAAAGAAGTATGATCATACTTCTCTTGTTGAGGAACAAACTTCGTCTTGGGGTATTGATCTTCTTCCCACTCAACTCCATTGGCATTGAACTTTCGTTCAAAACCAACACCTTGGTTCTTCCGGTGCCTTCCTTGCTTGCGTACAATTTCCTCGAATTGCTTACTTCTGGCAAGGCTCTTGTAAACACCTTTCTCTATAATTCCCTTCAATAAGCTATTTTCTTGCTCAAGTGTAACTTGGCTAAGAGAATCATTAGTGGAATCAAGAGAGCTACTAGAAGCAACAACATTGGATTTAGCATGATTATTGTTACTAGTAGAGGAAGAATCTTTCTTGTTCTTGTTACTAGACTTGACTTGAGGCATGTAAGTAGATAAGAGTAAACGCTTGGCAATGTAAGAAGAACTTTTCTTGCGAAGATCATAATTGATTGCCTTTAAAAACTCATGTTCTTGCTCAAGGTTGAGCTTTTCAAAGTGTAACCTCTCATGAGTCCTTAAAAGTTCTCGATGATCTCCCAAGATAGTTTCATGAGCTAACTTAAGAGTGTTTAGTTCTTAAGTTAGGAGCTCAAGCTTCTCCTTATCATTGTCATTCGTTTTATCTTGATTAGCATGATTATTTGACGTTTCATCATAGTATTCATCACTAGAGTTGTCAACAAGTAGATCATCATCACCTAACAAGTCATCTTCATCACTATTGAAATCAACATACTCGGGGTGTGTTACCTTTGGGCCTTTAGCCATGAAGTATCTTCCAAGTCCTTCATTTGGTGAATCAAATATGTTGTAGGAGTTGGTTGACACAAGAGCTAGAACGGCAACACCTTCATCTTGAGTATATTCGGAGTCGGAGTGATAGCTTCTCTCGGAGTGATTGTCGGAGTCGGGGCCAGATACCCATTCACCAACAAGAGCTTGATGTCTTTGTTTTGTGTAGCTCCTTGATGACTTGTCCTTCCTTTCTGAATCCTTGCTTCTCCAGGATGTTCTTCATTCATAATGATCATCTCTACTCCTTCTTTCTCTTGTTGGTGATTCTTCTCTTCTACTTCTTCTTTTTGGAGAATCTTCTCTTCTTTTGTATGGAGCCATACACTCATTGGAATAGTGTCCGGGTCTTCCACAATTGTAGCAATTATGCTCACGACTAGAAGATTTTTTGTCACTGTAGGACCTTGACTTGGAGCTCTTTCCTTGCTTCTATTCTTGTAGAACTTGTTGAAGTTCTTCACCATTAGGCTCAATTCTTCATTGAAGGTTTGTTTCTCACTTGATGATGTGGGAGCTTCATATGAGGCTTTGTAAGCACCACTTGACTTGTTGTGGAGCTCCTCCTTATCCTTAAGTGACATCTCATGAGCAACAATTCTTCCAATGACTTCCGTTGGCTTGAGATCTTTGTAATTGGGCATCATTTGGATCAATGTGCACACGGTATCATATTTTCCATCCAAAGCTCTTAGGATCTTCTTGATGATGAATTGGTCTGTCATCTCTTCACTTCCTAACCGGCAATCTCATTTGTGATGAGGGCAAGCCTAGAGTACATCTCGGCGACACCTTCACCATCCTTCATTTTGAACTTGTCAAGTTGACTTTGAAGCACATCCTTTGTTAAGTCTCCCTAAGAAAGGAGGTATTACTGTTGATCCTAATGATAAAAATGAACTTATCCCACAAAGAATTGTTACTGGCTATAGAATGATAACTGATTTTAGAAAATTAAATAAAGCTACTAGGAGGGATCATTACCCTCTACCTTTTATTGATCAAATGTTAGACAGACTATCTAAGCACACACACTTTTGTTTTCTTGATGGATATTCTAGTTTCTCTCAAATACCTGTTTCACAACCTAATCAAGAGAAAACTACCTTTACTTGCCCTTTTGGAACTTATGCTTATAGACGTATGCCCTTTGGTTTATGTAATGCGGTTGCTACTTTTCAAAAGATATATGACTGCTATATTCTTTGATTTTTGTGAAAAGATTCCTGAGGTTTTCATGGACGATTTCTCCATTTACGGAACTTCTTTTGATGATTGTTTAGCAACCTTGATCGAGTTTTGCAGAGATGTGAACAAACTAATCTTGTCTTGAGTTGGGAGAAGTACCACTTTATGGTTAATGAAGACATTGTCTTGGGGCATAAAATTTCTGAACGAGCTATTGATGTGGATAGAGCTAAAGTTGATGCAATTGAGAAAATGCCATGTCCTAAAGATATTAAAGGTTTTCATAGTTTCCTCGGTCATGCTGTTTTTTATAGGAGGTTTATGAAAGGCTTCTCTAAAATTTCTAGGTCTCTTACTAATCTTTCACAAAAGGATGTTCCATTTGTTTTTTATGATGATTGTGTAGAAGCCTTTGAAACACTTAAGAAATCCTTAACTTCTGCACCTATTGTTCGACCACCTGGTTCGAACTTGCCATTGAAATTATGTGTGATGCTAGTGATTATTATGTTGGTGCTGTTCTAGGGTAAAAAGTTGATAAGAAATTAAATGTTATCCATTATGCTAGCAAAACTCTAGAAAGTGTCCAAAGAAATTATGCTACTACTAAGAAAGAATTTTTGGCAGTTGTGTTTGCTTGTGATAATTCAGATCTTACATTGTTGATTCTAAAGTAATTGTTCACGCGGATCATGCTGCTATAAAATATCTTATGGAAAAGAAAGATGTTAAACCTAGACTCGTTAGGTAGGTTGTCTTGCTACAAGAATTTGATTTACATATTACTGATAGGAAAGGAACTGAGAACCCCGTAGATGATAACTTGTCTGGGTTATAAAATATTCTCGATGACCCACAACCTATTAATGGTAGCTTCCTTGATGAACAACTAGTGGTAAAAAAATGCTTCTCATAACACTCCTTGGTATGTTGACTATGCTAATTATATCATTACTAAATTTATACCACCAAGTTTCACATACCAACAAAAGAAAAGAAAAATCTTCTATGACTTAAGACATTACTAGCAAAAAGGCCCGTGCGTTGCAACGGGAGAAAAAAAATCCTCTCATATCTCTAGCTGGGTCAATTGGACAAAGTGTGCGCGGCCGGTTGGCAGGTTTGCCAGCTCTCCGGACTTGGGCCACAGTGCGCCGCTAGATGGGCTTCCTTCGTTGGGCCAAAACGGTGGCAAGTAACGAAACCAAATATCGTACGTGAAATTAATTGAAGCGGGACCAAACAAAGCGGGATGAAACCAAGAATATCACCTCCCTTTAATAGTAGGTATAGACTTTTGGGATGACCCACATCTTTATAAAGAGGGAGTAGATGGTATTATTTAGACGTTGTGCACCTGAGCATGAATAGGAACAAATCTTACGAAAGTGTCACTCTGAAGCCTACGGATGACATCATGCAGGAGATAGAACTGCTCATAAGGTATTACAATATGGTTTTTATTGGCCTACTCTTTTCGAGGATGCATGTAAGTTTGTCTTGTCTTGTGATGAATGTCAAAGAATTGGTAATATTAGTAAGCGTGAGGAAATGCCTATGAATTATTCACTTGTTGTTGAACCTTTTGATGTTTGGGGCTTTGATTATATGGGACCTTTTCCTTCCTCTAATGGGTATACACATATTTTGGTTATTGTTGATTATGTCACTAAGTGGGTCGAAGCTATTCCAACTAGCAGTGCTGATCATAACACCTCCATTAAAATGCTTAAAGAAGTTATTTTCCCAAGGTTTGGAGTCCCTAGATATTTAATGACTGATGGTGGTTCACACTTTATTCATGGTGCTTTCCGTAAAATGCTTGCTAAATATGATGTTAACCATAGAATTGCATCACCCTATCATCCTCAATCTAGTGGTCAAGTTGAACTTAGAAATAGAGAAATAAAATTAATATTACAAAAACTATCAATAGTCTCGAAATAATTGGTCTAAGAAACTTAATGATGCACTTTGGGCCTATAGAATAGCTTACAAAAATCCTAAGGGTATGTCTCCTTATAAATGGTTTATGGAAGAGCTTGTCATTTGCCTCTTGAGTTAGAATATAAAGCATATTGGGCAATCAAAGAACTCAACTATGATTTCAAACTTGCTAGTGAAAAGAGGTTATTTGATATTAGCTCACTAGATGAATGAAGAACCCAAGCTTATGAAAATGCCAAACTATTCAAAGAAAAGGTTAAAAGATGGCATGACAAAATAATCCAAAAGTGGGAATTCAAAGTTGGTGAACATGTTCTATTGTACAATTCTCATTTTAGTTTTTTTGCAGCAAAAGTTCTTTCCAAATGGGAAGGACGATATATCATCCAAGAAGTTTATCGCTTTGAAGGTATTAAGATTAGTAATGCCGAAGGTACCAATCCGAAGGTGGTCAATGGACAAAGAATTAAGCACTATATTTCAGGTACGCCTATTAATGTTGAAACTAAAATTATCCAAACCATGACCCCGAAGGAACACATAAAAGAAACCTTCCAGAACATTCTGGAACCCTGAAAAGGAAGAGGTATGTGATACGGTAAGTAAACAGTCTCCAAAAAATCTGCAAAAATATTTTCTGTCAGTTTTGGAATATTAGAAAAAATAGGAAAAATAAGAAACAACCTGGAAGGCAACCCAGATGCCCACAAGACACCAGGGCGCGCCTGCCCCACCTGGCGCGCCCTGGTGGGTAGTGGGCCCCTCAGGCACCTTCCTGACTCTGTTTTCCTTCCGTATACTTGTTTCCCAAGATTAAAAATTCTTTATATATACCCCGGACGATTTGATCACCATATAAAGGAGAAACCCTATGTTCTTGTTTCGTTCTTTTTTCTAAAAAAATCTAGATCGCCGTGGCCGCACCAAGCTCCTCCAAGGACAAGTTCTTAGAGAGGGTAATCAATCCCAACTTGTCGGAGGTGATGAAGCACCCTCAAGCCATTGAGATGCATGAGGGGGTGCTCCACATATGGGATGTTCAAGGGCCCAAGAAGATGGGAAACATGGAGGCTAGGCTCGAGGTGGTGGAGCAAGAGATCTTCAAGTGCCAAGGGATGCTGGAGCGTGGACTCAGTGCCAGTCACCTCATGATCATGGAATTCACCCGTGATCACGACGTGGATGGCCGGTCTATGAAGTACATCGTCTTCACCTTCAATGAGCAAATCAATTTTCAGCAAAGCCAAATCTATGATCTTCAAAATCAAGTTTTTGAGTATGATGCAAGATTTAAAGGTATGAGTTTAGCTACCAGTTGCAGGACTCAGGAGACTCGTGCTTCCTCTTATGATGGTGAGCCGCTGCCATGGAAGTTGGAGTACAAATTTGCCTCTACCTCATCACCACCACCATCATCAAAGAAGGAGACTTGAGTACACGGGTATGGGCACTCCCCTTGGTTTGTGCCAAGCTTGGGGGAGATGCCCTGGTATCGTATCACCATCACTTTCATTGCCTTTACCTATCTTAATTTGATCCTTAGCTACTTCGTGATTTGGTTGAATAAAAGTTTAGTATGATCTATTTTCGAGTGCTATATTTGTGATCTGTCTATCTATCTAATCGAGTGAGAGTTATATAATAAAGTTCAGTTTGAGTTTTTGCTTCTTTACTTTTATGTTTCAATAAAATAAAAGAAACTAATGAAAAAGATCATATGCTAATCTTATGGTAAGTAATGACATCACATAAGGAAAAGTATAAGTGGTAAATTTTGTTGAAAGCTGACAAACATGGCATTGGTCAATAATGCAATTCATGAAAGAAATAATAAGGGAACATGCAAATACACTATCTTGGAAATATTTTAAGATTGTGAGCCCCCACTATATGTCTTATGCCAAATTGTTGATGTTGGACAAGGAAGACAACGTAATGATTTATGTTTGTTCATATTCACATAGAAGTTATATTGTCATAGATCCTTCAACAAGTGGTACTTGCTCAATATCTTTGCTAGCCAAAATTCTGCACTAAGTAGAGATACTACTTGTGCGTCCAAAAGCCTTAAACCCAAACTCATGTTTTGAGAGTCCACCATAACTACCTATGGGTTGGGTAAGATCCTTCAAGTCAGTTGTCATCGGTGCAAAAGAGGAATAAAAGTTGCTCCTAAATGTGTTTGATCCTTTAGTGTAAGGGAAAATAAGCGTTGTAGGAACTTGTGATGGCAAAGTAATAAAAGTGAGGGACTGCATAATAAAGGTTGCTATCATAAAGGGCAATATAACGTGACATTCTTTTGCATTAAGAGATTGTGCATACAAAACCGAAAAGTGCATGACAACCTCTGCTTCCCTCTACGAAGGGTCTATCTTTTACTTTTATGCAAGAGTCAAAGTCTTTTCCTCTATTCCTTTTTATCTTATCTTTGGCAAGTATCATGTGGTGGGGAAAGATTTAGGCACATATACCCAGTTGGATATGAGTGAGCATGAGTTATTATTGTTGGCATCCCCCTTGAGGTGAATAGGCTGGGATGCGAAACTATAAGCTCCTATCTTTCTATGTGACTGGTTGAAACTTTTTGATCATATATATGTTGTGAGTGTTAGCAATCATAGAAGATTAACTTATGGTTGAGTATGTGGACTTGCCAAAATGCTTCGATATGAGACCTTTCCTGAAAATATGATGAATTGTAGTTGCAAAGTTGACTGAGAACATAGTTTATTGGTTTCAATAAAGTTTATGCTTCCTGCTTCAATGTTGTGGTGAATTGTTACTTGTTCATGAGAAGTTGTATGATAAAGTTCTATGATGAAGTTTGTTGCTGTTATAATAATATGCATGATGCTACTATGTCTGTATTTTGTTTTTATCGACACCTCCCTCTCTCTCTAAACATGTGGACATGCATGATTTTCGATATCGTCTTTCGCTTGAGGACAGGCGAGGTCTAAGCTTTGGGCTGCTGATACGTCCATTTTGCATCATGTTTTCCTATTGTTATTTATAATGTTTCTATACTTTATAACACTTTATGGAGTAATTCTAATGCATTTTCTCATAATATGCAAGGTTTACACAAAGTGGGAGAATATCGACAGCTAGAACTATGGACCGAAAAAAATCTATGTCAGAGATACCTGTTCTGCACATCTCCAAATGAGCTAAAATTTTACAAAGAATTATTTGGGAATATATAATAAATATTGGAAAAAAGAACTACCAAAGGGGGGCTACTAGGTGTCCACAAGACACCAGGGAGCGCCAGCCCTCCAGGCGTGCCCTGGTGGGTGGTGGGCATCTTGGCCCACCTCTGGTGCCCATCTTCTGGTATATAAGGTCTTTTGACCTAGAAAAAAATATGGAGAGGACTTTCGAGACAGTGAGCCGCCGTCTTGAGGCGGAACTTGGGCAGGGGCACTTTTGCCCTCCGGCGGAGGAACTTCCCTCCCGGAGGGGGAAATCGAAGCCATCGTCATCACCAACAACCCTCTCATCATTGGGAGGGCAATCTTCATCAACATCTTCAACAGCACCATCTCATCTCAAACCCTAGTTCATGTCTTGTGTTCAATCTTTGTACCGGAACCTCAGATTGGTACCTGTGGATGACTAGTAGTGTTGATTACATCTTCTAGTTGATGCTATATGGCTTATTTGGTGGAAGATTATATGTTCAGATCCATTATGCTATTTAATATCCCTCTGATCTTGAGCATGAATATTGTTTCTGAGTAGTTGCCTTTGTTCTTGAGGCCACAGGAGAAGTCATGTTGCAAGTAATCATGTGAATTTGATATGTGTTTAATATTTTGATGCTATGTATGTTGTGATTCCCTTAGTGGTGTTATGTGAACGTCGACTACATGACACTTCACCATCTTTGGGCCTAAGGGAATGGATTATGTAGTAATTATTAGATGATGGGTTGCTAGAGTGACAGAAGCTTAAACCCTAGTTTATGCTATATCCCGTAAGGGACTGATTTGGATCCATATGTTTAATGCTATGGTTAGATTTTATCTTAATACTTCTTTCATAGTTGCGGATGCTTGTGAGGGGGTTAATCATAAGTGGGAGGCTTGTTCAAGTAAGAACAGCACCCAAGCACCAATCCACCCACATATCAAATTATCAAAGTAGCGAACGCGAATGATTCCAACATGATGAAAGTGACCAGATGAAATTCCCTTGTGCCTTCAAGAACGCCTTGCTTATTATAAGAGACCATTCCAGCCTGTCCTTTGCTACAAAAAGGATTGGGCTACCTTGCTGCACTTTATTTACCATTACCGTTACTTGCTTGTTACAAATTATATTGCTATCAAACTACTTGTTACCTACAATTTCAGTGCTCACAAAAATTACCTTGCTGAAAACCACTTGTCATTTTCTTCTGCTCCTCGTTGGGTTTGACACTCTTACTTGTCGAAAGGACTACAATTGATCCCCTATACATGTGGGTCATCAAAGCTCATTTCCGCCTGGTTTCTCTCCCTAGCTAATCAAACTTGTTGATTCTTTATGGATTGATTGAGAAGGTCTACCTACAGTTCCACCAAGAGAAATTTGGATTCCCCCCACTAATCCCTTGCAAATCTTGTTACTCTTGTGTGTTTGAGCACCCTAGACGGTTGAGGTCACCTCGGAGCCACATTCCATTGTGGTGAAGCTCCGTGGTGGTGTTGGGAGTCTCCAATTCGGTTGTGGAGATTGCCCCAACATTGTTTGTAAAGGTCCGGTTAACGCCTTCAAGGGCACCACTAGTGGAATCACGACATCTTGCATTGTGTGAGGGCATGAGAAGAATACAGTGGTCCTAGTGGCTTCTTGGGGAGCATTGTGTCTCGACGCCGCTCCAATGGATATGTACTTCCCCTCAAAGGGAAGGAACTTCGGTAACACATCCTCGTCTCCACCGGCTCCACTCGTGGTTACTTCTTACCTTTATTCTGTGCAAGCTATCTTTGTGTTGTATCCTCTGCTTGCTTGTGTTGTTGTTGTTGCTAGCATCATACACGTTGCTCACCTAGTTACATCTAGACAACCTATTTGTTGCTTAACCTAATTTGTTAAGAAAAGCTAAAAATTGGGAGTTGCCTATTCAGCCCCCTCTAGTCAACCAATCAATCCTTTCAACTACCATATCATTTCAAAATTTAGTTGGATTGTAATATTATTCTTTGGACTACTATTTAAATTGAATACTTTCACTCACAGAATATTTGATATGCTATAATTTTGAGTATCACTATCCGCAGATGGATATTATAGATGGCGACGTTGAGATACCCTGAGAGCATCTCTTAAAACATCCATGAAAAGATGTTAGAAATATGCCCTTGAGGCAATAATAAAGTGGTTATTATTATATTTCCTCAATCATAATAAAGGTTTATTATTCATGCTATAATTGTGTTGATCGAAAACTTAAATACATGTGCGAATACATAAACAAATACCAAGTCCCTAGTAAGCCTCTACTAGACCAACTCGTTGATCAAAACATGGTTAAGGTTTCCTGACCATAGACATGAGTTGTCATTTGATAAGGGGCTCACGTCATTAGGAGAATGATGTGATGGACAAGACCCATCTATTAGCATAGCATATGATCGTTTAGTTTATTGCTACTACTTTCTTAATGTCAAATACATGTTTCTTCGACCATGGGATCATGCAAATCCCGGACTCCAGAGGAATACCTTGTGTGTATCAAACGTCACTTCATAACTGGGTGATCACAAAGGTGCTCTATAGGTATCTCCAAAAGTGTCCGTTGAGTTGGCATGGATCGAGATTGGGATTTGTCATTACGTATGACGGAAAGGTATCTCTGGGCCCTCTCGGTAATACAGTATCACAAGAAGCTTGCAAGCAAAGTGACTAAGGAGTTAGTTACAAGATGATGTATTATGGAACAAGTAAAGAGACTTGTCAGTAATGAGATTGAACTAAGTATGGAGATACCGACAATCGAATCTCGGGCAAGTAACATACCGACAGACAAAGGGAACTACGTATGTTGTCATAAAGGTTCAACAGATAAAGATCTTCGTAGAATATGTAGGAATCAATATGGGCATCCAGGTCCCGCTATTGGTTATTAACCAGAGAAGCATCTCGGTCATGTCTACATCATTCTCGAACCCGTAGGGTCCGCACGCTTAACGTTCGTTAACGATATAATACTATATGAGTTATGTATGTTGGTGATCGAATGTTGTTCGGAGTCCCGGATGAGATCATGGACATGACGAGGAGCTCCAGAATGGCCTGAGCGTAAAGATTGATATATAGGATGATAGTATTCGGTCTCCAGAAGGGTTCCGGAATACAACGGATAATTATTGGATCACTAAAAGGGGTTATGGAAGGATACGAGGAGTTATTGGGCCAAATGGGCCAACAAGGGGAGCACACCAGCCCACAAAGGGGTTGGCACGCCCCACCTCATGGCCGCCGGCCCTAGGGAAGGAAGTAAGAGGGCCGGCCCCCTCTTGCCTTCTCTTCCATGCGCTAAGAAAGGAAAGGGGGCGCGCCTAAGGCAGGCGCCCTAGGGCAGCCACCTAGCTATGATACCACTGTTGGGGAACGTTGCAGAAAATTAAAATTTTTTCTACGGCTTCACCAAGATCTATCTATGAGTTCATCTATGCAACGAGTAACGGGAGAGAGTTTGTATCTACATACCACTTGTAGATCGCGTGCGGAAGCTTGCAAGGTGATGATGGAGTCGTACTCGAACGTGATTCAGATCACCGATGCCAAGTGCTGAACGGACAGCACCTCCGCGTTAAACACACGTACGGGACGAGCGACGTCTCCTCCTTCTTGATCCAGCAAGGGGGAAGGAGAGGTTGAGGAAGACAGCTCCACCGGCAGCACGACGGCGTGGTGATGGTGGAGAAGCAAGATCTCGGCAGGCTTCACGAGCTCTTACGGAGGAGGAGATGTGTTGGGAGGGAGGGCTGCGCCTTGGGAGTTGGTACAGCAGCCCCTCTCCTCCCCCTTATATAGGCCCTCAGGTGGCCCCCGAGATCCAATCTCCAGGGGCGGCGGCAAGGGGGTGGAGTGCCCCCAAGCGGTGGGCGCCCACCCCTAGGGTTTCAACCCTAGGCGCGGGGGTGGGCCTAGGCGCACCAGCCCCTGTGGGCTGGTTCCTTCCCTTGGCCCATGGGGCCCTCCGGATAGGTGGCCCCACCGGTGGACCCTCGACCCTTCCGGTGGTCCCAGATTTTACCGAAACCCCAAACTTTCCCGATGGCGAAACACCACTTCCTATATATTATTCTTTACCTCCGGACCCTTCCGAACTCCTCGTGACGTCCGGATCTCATCCGGACTCAACAACATTCGTATTCACATACTAGTCTTCCTACTAACCCTAGCGCCACCGAACCTTATGTGTAGACCCTACGGGTTCGGGAGACACGCAGACATGACCGAGACGACTCTCGGGCAATAACCAACAGCGGATCTGGATACCCATGTTGGCTCCTACATGCTCCTCGATGATTTCATCGGTTGAACCACGATGTCGAGGATTCGATCAAACCACGTATGCAATTCCCTTTGTCAATCGGTACGTTACTTGCCCGAGACTCGATCGTCGGTATCCCAATACCTCGTTCAGTCTCGTTACCGGTAAGTCAATTTACTCGTACCATAATGCATGATCCCGTGACCAACACCTTGGTAACATTGAGCTCATTATGATGATGCATTACCGAGTGGGCCCAGAGATACCTCTCCGTCATACGGAGTGACAAATCCCGCCTCGATCCGTGTCAACCCAATGATACTTTCGGAGATACCTGTAATGCACCTTTATAGTCACCCGATTCGTTGTGACGCTTGATACACCCAAGGCACTCCTACGGTAACCGGGAGTTACACGATCTCATGGTCGAAGGAAGAGATACTTGACATTGGCAAAGCTTCTAGCAAACGAACTATACGATCTTTTATGCTATGCTTATGATTGGGTCTTGTCCATCACATCATTCTCCTAATGATGTGATCCCGTTATCAACGACATCCTATGTCCATAGTCAGGAAACCATGACTATCTATTGATCACAACGAGCTAGTCAACTAGAGGCTCACTAGGGACATTTGTGGTCTAAGTGTTCACACGTGTATTACGATTTCCGGATAACACAGTTATAGCATGAACAAAAGACAATTATCATGAACATTGAAATATAATAATACTTTTATTTTTGCCTCTAGGGCATATTTCCAACAGTCTCCCACTTGCACTAGAGTCACTAATCTAGTTACATTGTGATGAATCGAACACCCATAGAGTTCTGGTGTTGATCATGTTTTGTACGCGAGAGAGGTTTAGTCAACGGATCTGCGACATTCAGATCCGTGTGCACTTTGCAAATCTCTATGTCTCCATCTTGAACATTTTCACGGATGGAGTTGAAACGACGCTGATGTGCTCGGTCTTCTTGTGAAACCCGGGCTCCTTGGCAAGGGCAATAGCTCCAGTGTTGTCACGAAGAGTTTGATCGGCCCCGACGCATTGGGTATGACTCCTAGGTCGGTGATGAACTCCTTCACCCAAATCGCTTCATGCGCTGCCTCCGAGGCTGCCATGTACTCCGCTTCACACGTAGATCCCGCCACGACGCTTCGCTTGCACACCACTTCATCGCTCCACCATTCAACATATACACGATCCGGTTTGTGACTTAGAGTCATCTAGATCTGAGTCGGGCTAGCGCCGACGTAACCCTTTACGACGAGCTCTTCGTCTCCTCCATAAACGAAAACATGTCCTTTGTCCTTTTCGGTACTTTAGGATATTCTTGACCGCTGTCCAGTGTTCTTTGCGGGATTACTTTGGTATCTTGCAACCAAACTTACGGCAAGGTTTACATCGGTCCAGTACACAAAGATGGCATACATAATAGATCCTATGGCTGAAGCATAGGGATGACACTCATCTCTTCTTTATCTTTTGCCGTGGTCGGTGATCGAGCTGAGCTCAATTTCACACCTTGTAATATAGGCAAGAACCCTTTCTTGGACTGATCCATTTTGAACCTCTTCAAAATCTTATCAAGGTATGTGCTTTGTGAAAGACCTATGAGGCGTCTCGATCTATCCCTATAGATCTTGATGCCTAATATATAAGCAGCTTCTCCAAGGTCCTTCATTGAAAAACACTTATTCAAGTAGGCCTTTATGCTGTCCAGAAGTTTTGTATCATTTCCCATTAAGAGTATGTCATCTACATATAGTAGATGAAATGCTACAGAGCTCCCACTCACTTTCTTGTAAATGCAGGCTTCTCCATAAGTCTGCATAAACCCAAACGCTTTGATCATCTCATCAAAGCGAATGTTCCAACTCCGAGATGCTTGCACCAGTCCATAAATGGATCGCTGGAGCTTGCATACTTTGTTAGCGCTCGAGGATCGACAAAACCTTCCGGCTGCATCATATACAGCTCTTCCTTAAGATGTCCGTTAAGGAATGCCGCTTTGACGTCCATCTGCCATATCTCATAATCATAGTATGCGGCAATTGCTAACATGATTCGGACGGATTTAAGCTTCGCCACGGAGAGAATGTCTCGTCAGAAGTCAATCCCTTGAACTTGTCGATAACCCTTAGCGACAAGTCGAGCTTTATAGATGGTGACATTTCCATCCGCGTCCGCCTTCTTCTTAAAAATCCATTTGTTTTCTATTGCTCGCCGATCATCGGGCAAGTCTGTCAAAGTCCATACTTTGTTTTCATACATGGATTCTATCTCGGATTTCATGGCCTCAAGCCATTTGTTGGAATCCGGCCCGCCATTGCTTCTTCATAGTTCAAGGTTCATTGTTGTCTAGCAACATGATTTCCATGACAGGTTCCTGCACCACTCAGTGCGGAACGTGTCCTCGTGGACCTTCGAAGTTCAAGAGTAACTTGATCCAAGTACCTTGATCATCATCAACGTTTTCCTCTTGGCTGGTGTGGGCATCACAGAACGGTTTCTGCGCCGCACCACTTTCCCGCTCGAGAGGTAGTACTTCATCGAAGTTCTACTTTCCTCCCACTTACTTCTTCGAGAGAAACTCTTTCTCCGTAAAGCATCCGCTTTTGGCAACAAAGACTTTGCCTTCGGATCTTAAGTAGAAGGTATACCCCACAGCTTCCTTAGGGTATCCTATGAATACGCATTTTTCCGACTTGGGTTCGAGCTTTTCAGTTGAAGTTTCTTGACATAAGCATCGCATCCCCAAACTTTTAGAAACGACAGCTTAGGTTTCTTCCCAAACCATAATTCATACGGTGTCGTCTCAACGGATTTAGACGGTGCCCTATTTAAAGTGGATGTAGCTGTCTCTAGAGCGTATCCCCAAAATGACAGCGTAAATCGGTAAGAGTCATCATAGACCGCACCATATCCAATAGAGTGCGACACGACGCTCGACACACCGCTTATTTGAGGTGTTCCAGCGGCGTGAGTTGTGAAACGATTCCACATTTCTTTAAGTGTGTGCCAAATTCGTGACTTAAGTATTCTCCTCCACGATCCGATCGTAGGAACTTTATCTTTCGGTCACGTTGATTCTCCACCTCATTCTGAAATTCCTTGAACTTTTCAAAGGTCTCGACTTGTGTTTCATTAAGTAGACATACCCATATCTACTCAAGTCATCGGTGAGAGTGAGAACATAACGATATCCTCCATGAGCCTCAACGCCATTGGACCGCACACATCGGTATGTATGATTTCCAACAAGTTGGTTGCTCGCCCATTGTTCCGAGAACGGAGTCTTGGTCATTTTGCCTAAGAGGCATGGTTCGCACGTGTCAAACGATTCATAATCAAGAGACTCTAAAAGTCCATCTCGCATGGAGCTTCTTCATGCGCTTGACACCAATGTGACCAAGGCGGCGATGCACAAGTATGTGGGACTATCGTTATCAAATTTACATCTTTTGGCATCCACACTATGAACATGTGTAATATTACGCCGAGATTCATTAAGAATAAACCATTGACCATCGGAGCATGACCATAAAACATATCTCTCATATAAATCGAACAACCATTATTCTCGGACTTAAATGAGTAGCCATCTCGATCAAACGAGATCCGGATACAATGTTCATGCTCAAACTTGGCACTAAATAACAATTATTAAGGTTCAAAACTAATCCCGTAGGTAAATGTAGAGGCAGCGTGCCGACGGCGATCACACCGACTCGAACAATTCCCGACGCGCAAGATCGTCACCTCGTCCTTCGCCAGCCTCCGTTTATTCCGCAGCTCCTGCTGTGAGTTACAAATATGAGCAACGGCACCGGTATCAAATACCTGTGAGTTACTACGAGTAATCGGTAAGGTACACATCAATTACATGTATATCAAATATACCTTTGGTGTTGCCGGCCTTCTTATCCGCTAAGTATTTGGGGCAGTTCCGCTTCAAAGGACCCTTCCCTTGCAATAAAAGCACTCGGTCTCGTGCTTGGGTCCATTCTTTGACTTCTTCCCGCAGCGGGCTTACGGGCGCGCAACATCCTTGCCGCCCTTCTTGAAGTTCTTCTTCCCTTGCCCTTCTTGAACTTAGTGGTCTTATTGACCATCAACACTTGATGTTCTTTCTTGATTTCAGCCTCTGCTGACTTCAAAGATTGAGTACACTTCAGAATGGTCTTCACCATCCCTGCATGTTGTAGTTCATCACAAAGCTCTTGTAGCTTGGTGGAAGCGATCGGAGGATTCTCCAATGACCGCCTCATCTGGGAGGTTAATGTTCACTGGGTCATACGGTTGTGCAACCTGCACATCTTCGGATGTGCTCACCGACGTAACTGTTTTCCTCCATCTTACAACTGTAGAACTTGTCGAGACATCATATCTCTCGACCGGGCATGAGCTTGGAAAACTAGTTTCAGCTCTTCGAACATCTCATATGCTCCGTGATGCTCAAAATGCTTTTGGAGCCCCGGTTCTAAGCTGTAGAGCATGCCGCACTTGAACGAGGGAGTAATCATCGAACGAGTCCGCCAGACGCTCAAATCGCCTTGCAGCTACTGGAGAACAGGGGTCACCTAACGGTGCTTCTAGGACATACTGCTTTCTTGGCAGCTATGAGGATGATCTCGGGTTCCGACCCAATCCGTATAGTTGCTGCCATCATCTTTCAGCTTGGTTTTCTAGGAACGCGTTGAAGTTCATGTTGACATTAGCGTTGGCCATTGATCTACAAGACATATTTGCAAAGGTTTAAGACTAAGTTCATGATAATAAAGTTCTAATCAAAATTATGAACTCCCACTTAGATTAGACATCCTCTAGTCATCTAAGTGTTACACGATCCGAGTCGACTAGCCCGTGTCCGATCATCACGTGAGACGGACTAGTCATCGTCGGTGAACATCTTCATGTTGATCGTATCTTCCATACGACTCGTGTTCGACCTTTCGGTCTCCGTGTTCCGAGGCCATGTCTGTACATGCTAGGCTCGCAAGTTAACCCTAAGTGTTTTCGCTGTAAATCTGTCTTACACCCGCTGTATGTGAACGTAAGGATCCATCACACCCGATCATCACGTGGTGCTTAGAAACGATTTAACTGTAGCAACGGTGCACGCTTAGGGAGAACACTTCTTGAAATATTGTAAGGATCATCTTATTTACTACCGTCGTCCTAAGTAAACAAGATGTATAAACATAATAAACATCACATGCAATTATATAGTTGTGACATGATATGGCCAATATCATCAAGCTCCATTGATCTCCATCTTCGGGCTCCATGATCATCTTGTCACCGCTTGACACCATGATCTCCATCATCATGATCTCCATCATCGT
Organism: Aegilops speltoides; assembly: GCA_021437245.1. NCBI lineage: Eukaryota > Viridiplantae > Streptophyta > Magnoliopsida > Poales > Poaceae > Aegilops > Aegilops speltoides. Next base: position 87,027,878 of record CM038145.1, on the reverse strand, counting down.
GTCTTTATGAAGTTGTCACGCTAACGACTACTTCTACTTCTATGACTAACGCGTTTAGTAATGAAGTAAAGTAGTTTACATGGCGTTCTTCAATGACACGCAGGTCATACAAAAAATAAAGACAACTCCTATGGCTCTGCCGTTGTCATACTCATCGACATGCAAGTCGTGAATCCTATTACAAGAACATGATCTCATACATCACAATTCATCATTCATCACAACTTCCGCCATATCACATCACATGATCAATCGCTGCAAAAACAAGTTAGACGCCCTCTAGTTGTTGTTGCATCTTTACGTGGCTGCGATTGGGTTCTAGCAAGAACGTTTTCTTACCTACTAATCACCACAACGTGATTTTGTCAACTTCTATTTACCCTTCATAAGGGCCCTGTTCATCGAATCCGCCCAACTAAAGTGGAGAGACAGACACCCGCCAGCCACCTTATGCAACTAGTGCATGTCAGTCGGTGGAACCGGTCTCACGTAAGCGTACGTGTAAGGTTGGTCCGGGCCGCTTCATCCCACAATACCGTTGAGCAAGAAAAGACTAGTAGGGGCAAGTAAGATGACAAGATCAACGCCCACAACAAATTGTGTTCTACTCGTGCAATAGAGAACTACGCATAGACCTAGCTCTGATACCACTGTTGGGGAACGTTGCAGAAAATTAAAATTTTTTCTACGGCTTCACCAAGATCTATCTATGAGTTCATCTATGCAACGAGTAACGGGAGAGATTTTGTATCTACATACCACTTGTAGATCGCGTGCGGAAGCTTGCAAGGTGATGATGGAGTCGTACTCGAACGTGATTCAGATCACCGATGCCAAGTGCTGAACGGACAGCACCTCCGTGTTCAACACACGTACGGGACGAGCGACGTCTCCTCCTTCTTGATCCAGCAAGGGGGAAGGAGAGGTTGAGGAAGACAGCTCCACCGGCAAGACGACGGCGTGGTGATGGTGGAGAAGCAAGATCTCGGCTGTGGCTTCGCCGAGCTCTTACGGAGGAGGAGATGTGTTGGGGAGGGAAGGGGCTGCGCCTTGGGAGTTGGTACAGCAGCCCCCCTCCCTCCCCCCCTTTATATAGGCCCCTGGTGGCTGCCCTCGAGATCCAATCTCCGTGGGGCGGCGGCCAAGGGGTGGAGTGCCCCTGCCGTGGGCGCCCCACCCCTAGGGTTTCAACCCTAGGCGCAGGGGTGGGCCTGGGGCGCACCAGCCCCGTGGGCTGGTTCCTTCCCTTTGGCCCATGGGGCCCTCCGGATAGGTGGCCCCACCTGTGGACCCCGGGACCCTTCCGGTGGTCCCAGATTTCACCGAAACCCCAAACTTTCCCGATGGTCAAACACCACTTCCTATATATTATTCTTTACCTCCGGACCCTTCCGAACTCCTCGTGACGTCCGGATCTCATCCGGACTCAACAACATTCGTATTCACATACTAGTCTTCCTACTAACCCTAGCGCCACCGAACCTTATGTGTAGACCCTACGGGTTCGGGAGACACGCAGACATGACCGAGACGACTCTCGGCAATAACCAACAGCGGATCTGGATACCCATGTTGGCTCCTACATGCTCCTCGATGATTTCATCGGTTGAACCACGATGTCGAGGATTCGATCAAACATCGTATGCAATTCCTTTGTCAATCGGTGCGTTACTTGCCCGAGACTCGATCGTCGGTATCCCAATACCTCGCTCGGTCTCGTTACGCAAGTCACTTTACTCGCACCGTAATGCATGATCCCGTGACCAACACCTTGGTCACATTGAGCTCATTATGATGATGCATTACCGAGTGGGCCCAGAGATACCTCTCCGTCATACGGAGTGACAAATCCCGTCTCGATCCGTGTCAACCCAACAGATACTTTCGGAGATACCTGTAATGCACCTTTATAGTCACCCGATTCGCCAGACGCTTGATACACCCAAGGCACTCCTACGGTAACCGGAGTTACACGATCTCATGGTCGAAGGAAGAGATACTTGACATTGGCAAAGCTTCTAGCAAACGAACTATACGATCTTTTATGCTATGCTTATGATTGGGTCTTGTCCATCACATCATTCTCCTAATGATGTGATCCCGTTATCAACGACATCCTATGTCCATAGTCAGGAAACCATGACTATCTATTGATCACAACGAGCTAGTCAACTAGAGGCTCACTAGGGACATTTGTGGTCTAAGTGTTCACACGTGTATTACGATTTCCGGATAACACAGTTATAGCATGAACAAAAGACAATTATCATGAACATTGAAATATAATAATACTTTTATTATTGCCTCTAGGGCATATTTCCAACAAATATGTGACATGATATGGCCATCATCATCTTGTGCTTTTGATCTCCATCTCCAAAGCATAATCATGATCTACATCGTCACCAGCTCAACACCTTGATCTCCACCATAGCATCGTGGTCGTCTCGCCAACTATTGCTTCTACAACTATCGCTACCGCTTAGTGATAAAGTAAAGTAATTACATGGCATTTGCATTTCATATAATAAAGCGACAACCATAAGGCTCCTGCCAGTTGCTGATAACTTCTACAAAACATGATCATCTCATACAACAACGTATATCAAATCATGTCTTGACCATATCACATCACAACATGCCCTGCAAAAACAAGTAAGATGTCCTCTACTTTGTTGTTGCAAGTTTTACGTGGCTGCTACGGGCTTCTAGCAAGAACCGTTCTTACCTACGGCACAAAACCACAACGGTGATTTATCAAGTTTGCTGTTTTAACCTTCAACAATGACCGGCCGCAGTCAAATTTGATTCAACTAATGTAGGAGAAACAGACACCCGCCAGCCACCTTTATGCAAAACTAGTTGCATGTGTGTCGGTGGAACCGGTCTCATGAACGTGGTCATGTAAGGTTGGTCCAGGCCGCTTCATCCAACAATACCACGGAATCAAAATAAGACATTGGTGGTAAGCAGTATGACGATCACCGCCCACAACTCTTTGTGTTCTACTCGTGCATATCATCTACGCATACACCTAGCTCTGATGCCACTATTGGGAAACGTAGCATGCAATTTCTAAAAAATTCTTACGCTCACGCAAGATCTATCTAGAAGATGCATAGCAACGAGAGCGGAAGAGTGTGTCCACGTACCCTCGTAGACCGAAAGCGGAAGCGTTTGCCAACGCAGTTGATGTAGTCGGACTTCTTCTCGTTCCGACCGATCCAGTACCGAACGTACGGCACCTCCGAATTCTGCACACATTCAGCTCGATGACATCCCTCGAATTCTTGATCTAGCAGTGTCGAGGAAGTAGATGAGTTTCATCAGCACGACGGTATGGTGACAGTGATGGTGAAGTTATCCGCGCAGGGCTTCGCCTAAGCACTACGTGAATATGACCGGAGACGTAAACTATGGAGGGGGCGCCGCACACGGCTAACAATCGTTGGTCTGTGTTCTAGGCGCTCCTCCCCACGTATATAGGTGGGAGGGGGAGAGAGGCAGCCTTGGGGCATCCTAGGGTTGGCCACCGCCCCCTAGGGGCCCTGCGTTGCCCTGCGCCCCCCCCCCCCCCTTCCATGTATGCATGAAGGGGAAGGAAAGAGGGGAGGGGAGGGAAGGATGTGGGAATCCTAATCCACACTTTCCTTGCCCTTCCCCCCTTTCCTTCTCCTCCTCCTATAGCCTTATAGGGCGCACCATCCCCTTGTGGGCTGGTGTGTTCCTTCACAAGGCCCATATGGCCCATATGATTGCCGGGGGGTACCCGAAACACCTTCCGGTGACCCGCTAAATACCTGATACCCTCCGGAACACTTCTGGTATCCGAATGCTATCATCCTATATATCAATCTTTACCTCTCAACCATTTCGAGACTCCTCGTCATGTCCATGATCTCATCTCGGACTCCGAACAACATCCAGTCACCAGATCACATAACTCATATAATACAATATCGTCATCGAACGTTAAGCGTGCGGACCCTACGGGTTCGAGACCTATGTAGACATGAGCGAGACACCTCTCCAGTCAATAACCAATAGCAGAACCTAGATGCTCATATTGGCTCCCACATATTCTACGATGATATTTATCAGTCGAACCGTTATGACAACATGCGTTATTCCCTTTGTCCATCGGTATGTTACTTGCCCGAGATTCGATCATCGGTATCTTCATACCTAGTTAAATTTCATTACCGGCAAGTCTCTTTACTCGTTCTGTAATACATCATCCTGCAACTAACTCATTAGTCACTTTGCTTGCAAGGCTTCTTAAGATGTGTATTACCGAGAGGGCCCAGAGATACCTCTCCAATACTCGGAGTGACAAATCCTAATCTCGATCTATGCCAACCCAACAAACACCTTCGGAGATATCTGTAGAGCATATTTATAATCACCCAGTTACATTGTGACATTTGATAGCACACAAGGCATTCCTCCGGTATCCGGGAGTTGCATAATCGGAGGAATATGTATTTGACATGAAGAAAGCAATAGCAATAAAATTGAATGATCATAATGCTAAGCTAATGAGTGGGTCTTGTCCATCACATCATTCTCCTAATGATGTGATCCCGTTTATCAAATGACAACACATGTCAATGGTTAGGAAACTTAACCATCTTTGATCAACGAGCTAGTCTAGTAGAGGCTTACTAGGGACACAGTATTTTGTCTATGTATCCACACATGTATTAAGTTTCCGATTAATACAATTCTAGCATGAATAATAAAAATTTATCATGATATACGGAAATATAAAATAATAACTTTATTATTGCCTCTAGGGCATATTTCCTTTATTCACGACTTGCATGTCGATGAGTATGACAACCGCCAGGAGCCTTAGGGTTGTCATTAATTATTGTATGACCTGCGTGTCAATCACTAAGCGCCATGTAATTGCTTTACTTTATCGATATGCGTTAGCAATAGTTGTAGAAGCAATAGTTGGCGAGACGACCTCGACACAACGATGGAGATCAAGGTGTCGCACCGGTGATGATGGAGATCATGCCATTTCTTTGGAGATGGAGATCAAAAGCACAAGATGGTGATGGCCATATCATGTCACATATTTTATTGCATGTGATGTTTATCCTTTATGCATATTATTTTGCTTAGAACGGCAGTAACATTATAAGATGATCCCTTCACTTAATTTCAAGATATAAGTGTTCTCCCCGAGTATGCACTGTTGCTAAATTTCGTCATTTTGAACCACCTCGTGATGATACTGGTGTGATAGACTTTACGTACACATACAATGGGTGTAGGCCAGTTTTGCACATGCATAATACTTGGGTTAAACTTGACGAGCCTAGCATGTATATACATGGTCTCGGAACACCGGAGATCGAAAGGTCGAACATGAGTCATATGGTAGATATGATCAACATGGAGATGTTCACCATTGAAGACTACCCCATCTCACGTGATGATCGGACATGGGTTAGTTGATTTGGATCATGTATCACTTAGACAACTTGAGGGATGTTGATTTAAGTGGGAGTTCATTATTAATTTGATTATTTGAACTAAAATTTATCATGAACTCAGTCCTAATAGTCGTTGCAAATCTATGTTGTAGATCAATGGCTCGTGCTACCGTTCCCTTGAATTTTAATGTGTTCCTAGAGAAAGCTAAGTTGAAAGATGATGGTAGCAACTACATGGACTGGGTCCGTAACTTGAGGATTATCCTCATTGCTGCACAGAAGAATTATGTCCTTGATGCACAACTAGGTAACACACCTGCTGCAGGAGCTGATGCATACGTTATGAATGTATGGCAGGCTTGGTGTGATGACTACTCAATAGTTCATTGTGCCATGCTTTACGTCTTGGAATCGGGACTTCAAAACGTTTTGAACACCACAGAGCATATGAGATGTTCCAAGAGCTGAAGTTGATATTTCAAGCTAATGGCCGGGTTGAGAGATATGAAGTCTCCATGTAACGCCCCGGATTCGATGCGCCAGGTGTCTGCCAGTTATTCGCCGTTGTTGCCATGTCATTTGCTTGCGTGTTGCACTTTGCCATGTCATCATCTGCATTTCATATCATGTCATCATGTGCATTTCATTTTGCATACGTGTTCGTCTCATGCATCCGAGCATTTTCCCCGTTGTCCGTTTTGCAATCCGGCACTCCAATGTCATCCGGCGTTCCCCTTTTGTCTTCCGTTGTGAGCGGGTATTAAACTTTCTCGGAATGGCCCGAGGTTTGCCAAGCGGCCTTGGTATAGCACCGGTAGACCGCCTGTCAAGTTTCGTGCCATTTGGAGGTCGTTTGATACTCCAACGGTTAACCGGGTAACCGTAAAGCCCCTTTGTGTTGCAGCCCAACACCCCTTCCAAAGTGGCCCAAAACCCATCTAACTCCCCTCCATGTTCTCGGTCATTCAATCACAATCGCGTGGCCGAAAACCGCACCTCATTTGGACTCTCCTAGCTCCCTCTACCTATAAATATGTGGCCTCCCCCGAAATTCTCGCAGTCTAACCCTAGCTTCGTCCTCCTCGCGCCGCCGGACGAAATCCCCTCCGCGTCCGAACATGTCCGCCGCCCGCAGCCACCTCACTCCAGCCACTCCCAAGCCGCCATGTTACCCCGCCGCCGCTCCCCTCCACTCACGCGCCACACACGTGTCCGCGTGCCGCCGCCCGCACAGCGGCCATGAGGTCAGGTCGGGCCCGCCAGTTCCAAGGCCCGCCAAGCGCTCGCCGCCCGCCACCACTTCGTTGCGGCCCCGCCGCCTCCGCCGCCGTCGTCCTCTCCGCCACGCCTAGCGCCGCTTTCGCTCCTGCCGCCGCTAGAGCCCGACTCACGCCATGAAGCGTCGCACCCAACGCGCCGCCTCCTTCTCGCCGGCGAGATCCGCCGCCGAGCGCTTCGCCGCTTCGCCCGGCGCGCCGCCGCACCGCCCAGCAATCAAGCGCGAGCCGGCCAAGAACCGCCACAGCTCCTCCGCGCATGTCCTCCGGCCTCCTCCGGCTCGGATCCGGCCGGGATCCGCCGGATCCGGCGTCCCCGGACCTCTCCGGCCCTCTTCCTCGTCCTCTCCGGCGAGACTCCGGCGAGCTCTCCGTCGCCGCATCAAAAACCGTGCAGAACCGAGGTTGCCCCCATTTTCACTGTCCCTGTTCTCTAACATAATCATGCCATATTCATTGCATCACATCTCTGCATCCGTAGCTCCGTTTTGTGCGTGTAATATGTCAAATTGTTCGCCTCGACGAGTACTTCTTTTCATTCCATTGCATCATTTTTAGTTGAGCTCATCTTGGTGCCCGAAATGCTGTTGGAAGAGTGCATGTTGATGTTAACCTGCTGAAACTGTTATAACTTGCTCATTTATCATTTTTGCCATGATTGATGTGTGCATCCTATCAGGTTGATGTCTACATGTATGTTGATCTATGCCATGCCATCTTTCCAGGGGTGCCAACCATGTATTTTTGTGACTTGTGTAGTGAGTGCATTGAGCTTGTTAAGTAGGGTAGTTGCTGTTGCTGTTTTCCTGACAGATTCTGTTATATTTTGTTGCTATGTTAACATGCTTCTACTAGTCATTGTGGGCATAATCTGGAGATGCCCTATAAACATGTTTTGATCTACATGTCATGCTCTATCCATTAATGCCCTTGGTTGCAATTATAGCCTGCTGGAACATGTTGTAATCTTGCTCTAAAGTTGCTTGAAAATGTTGCTGTCAGCCTGTTAACATTAATTTCACTTGTTCCCATGTGTTTTGCTAGTGATCCATGTACCCTATGAACTTGCTCTTGCCATGCTTAGCTTCACAAACATGTCTTCTTACTGTTGGTTGCCTTGCCATGCCATGTATTGCTCTGTGGTGAGTGGTTCAAGCTCACGAACATGCCTACTTATTGTTGTTCCTGCCATGTATAAATCTGTAATATAACTTGCCATGTTTACATGGGTTCCATCATATTTTCTATGCCTTTTTGGCTCATGGTCAGTAAGGGACTTTTGATCTATGCTATTAGTAGATTCATGCCATGCCTTTGTTTGCCATGTTAAGTTCCTGTAACATGCTGTTTGATAGCTCTAAACATTGCAACCTGATGTTATTTCTGCAAAGTCTGAAACTATTATTATTTGCAATATCTCCATGTCCTTTTGAGCATGTTCTATTGATTTCTGGAGATAGCTCAGTGTTCATGTTTTGTTATGCTTTACCAGTACTTCATGCCCATGCCTTTTTTTATTATGTTGGGGTGCTGTAGCATGTTGTTTTGATGCTTGTAAGATGCCTAGTTGTTGTTATGGACAGATTGTGGCTATGACTTGTATAGTGTGTGGGTGTTGCACCGTTGCTCCGTTTTGAGTGTGTTCTATATGAAACTTGCTTGATTTTGCATGTTGTTTCATATTATCATGTTGCATCCTTGTTTTGGTGTGTTTGCTTGATGTTTGGGTGCATTTTGCATCAATGCCATGTTTAACTTGTTTTGCTCATATCTTCTAGACCGTAGCTCCGAATCTAATGAACTTTATATTTAACTTGACTAGAATTTTGTGTAGATCATCTTGGTGCATCTTAACTTGCTGTTTAACAACTTGAACATAAGGTTTATTCAGTTCTGGACCAATTTCGAAGTATGCATATGAGGACTTACCGGAATTGTTATATGTTGTTCCCGGCCTCATTTAAACTTGTCTTGATGTGTTGTTCTTGTTTGCATCATCTCTTGCCATGAGTAGCTTCATGTAGCTTTGTCATGCATCATGCTTGTTGTGCATCATGTCTTGTTCATGTGTGGTGTGTTTACCTATGTTGTGTGCTTCTTCTCGATAGTTCCCGTTTTGTTGTGATCGTGAGGATGCGTTCGTCTACGTGTGGTTCGTCTTCGTGGCTTCATCTGTTCATCTTCTTCATGGACTCGTTCTTCTTCCTTGCGGGATTTCAGGCAAGATGACCGCTACCCTGGATCTCACTACTATCATTGCTATGCTAGTTGCTTCGTTCTATCGCTATGCTGCGCTACCTATTACCTGTTTATCAAGCCATCCCATATTGCCATGAACCTCTAACCTTTGACACCTTTCCTATGCAAACCGTTGTTTGGCTATGTTACCGCTTTGCTCAGCCCTCTTATAGCGCTGCTAGTTGCGGTGAAGTTGAAGATTTCTCCATGGTGACAGGGGTTTATGTTGGGATATCACAATATCTCTTATATTATTAATGCATCTATATACTTGGTAAAGGATGGAAGGCTCGGCCTTATGCCCGTGTTTTGTTCCACTTGCCGCCCTAGTTTCCGCCATACCGGTGTTATGTTCCCGGATTTTGCATTCCTAACGGGTCGGGTGATTTATGGGACCCCCGACAGTTCGCTTTGAATAAAACTTGTCCAAAGAAGGCCCAACCTTGGTTTTACCATTTGCCTCACCACCACCTACCTTTCCCTTGGGAGTAATTAACCCAAGGGTCATCTTTATTTTAGCCCCCTGGCCGTGCTTGTCTAAGTGTTGGTCCGAACCGAAAGCAATTGGGGGCCACCTCGGGGCAACTCGAGGGCTGGTTTTACTCGTAGCTTGACTTATCCGGTGTTGCCCCGAGAACGAGATATGTGCAGCTCCTATCGGGATTGTCGGTGCATCGGGCGGCTTTGTTGGTCTTGTTTTACCATTGTTGAAATGTCTTGTAAACCGGGATTCCGAGACTGATCGGGTCTTCCTGGGAGAAGGTCTATTCCTTCGTTGATCGCGAGAGCTTGTCATGGGCTAAGTTGGGACACCCTGCAGGGTTTAAACTTTCGAGAGCCGCCTCAGCGGTTATGTGGCGATGGGAATTTGTTAATGTCCGGTTGTAGATAACTTGACACCAGATCCGAATTAAAACGCATCAACCGCGTGTGTAGCCGTGATGGTCTCTTTTCGCGGAGTCCGGAAGTGAACACGGTTTCGTGTTATGTTTGACGTAAGTAGGTGTTCGTGATCACCTCTTGATCATTGCTAGCTTCACGACCGCCCTTTGTTTCTCTTCTCGCCTCATTTGCGTATGTTAGACACCATATCATGCTTAGCCGCTGCTGCAACCTCACCACTTTACCCCTTCCTTTCCCTTTAAGCTTTGCTAGTCTTGATACCCATGGTAATGGGATTGTTGAGTCCTCGTGGCTCACCGGATACTTCCAAAACTAGTTTGCGGTGCCTATGTTAATGAAAGCGGTGACGCAACCAAGCTCAAGGAGGAGCTCGATGAAGATTTTGCCCTTTGTGTTGTTTCGTTCTAGTTGATCAGTAGTGGAGCCCAGTTGGGGTCGATCGGGGACCTTTTGTCGCATTTGGGTTCTTCTTTTATTTTGGTTCCGTAGTCGGACCTTGATTGTATCTGGATGATGTAATGCTTTATTCATGTAATGGTGTGAAGTGGTGATTGTAAGCCAACTATGTAACTCTTTCCCTTATGTATTACATGGGTTGTGTGAAGATTACCTCACTTGCGACATTGCTTTCAATGCGGTTATGCCTCTAAGTCGTGCTTCGACACGTGGGAGATATAGCCGCATCAAGGGCGTTACACTCCAACAAGTTCTTTAGCTATAAGATGGAGGATAACAGTTCTGTCAGTGAACACATACTCAGAATGTCTGGGTACCATAACCACTTGAATCATCTAGGAATTGATCTTCCAGTTGGGAGTGTTATTGATAGAGTTTTTCAGTCACTGCCACCAAGCTACAAAGGCTTTGTGATGAACTATAATATGCAATGGATGACGAAATAAATTCTCGAGCTCTTCGCAATGCTGAAATCAGCGGAGGTAGAAATCAAGAAAGAGCATCAAGTGTTGATGGTTAACAAGACCACCAGTTTCAAGAAAAAGTGCAAGGGAAAGAAAGGGAACTTCAAGAAGACCAGCAAGCAAGTTGCCGCTCCCGGGAAGAAGCCCAAAGCTGGACCCAAGCCAAAAACTGAGTGCTTCTATTGCAACGGAAATGGTCACTAGAAGCGGAACTGCCCCAAGTACTTGGCAGATAAGAAGGATGGCAAAGTGAACAAAGATTTATTTGGTATACATGTTATTGATGTGTTCCTTACTAATGCTCGTAGTAGCGCCTGGGTATTTGGTATTGGTTCTGTTGCTCATATTTGTAACTCAAAGCAGGAGTTGTGGAACAAGCAAAGATTGGCTAAGGACGAGGTGACGATGCATGTCGGAAATGGTTCCAAGGTGGATGTGACCGCCGTCGGCACGCTACCTCTACATCTACCTTCGAGATTAGTTTTAGACCTCAATAACTGTTATTTGGTGCCAGCGTTGAGCATGAACATTATATTCGGGTCTTGTTTATGGTGAGACAGTTATTCATTTAAGTCAGAGAATAATGGTTGTTCTATTTATATGAGTAACATCCTTTATGGTCATGCACCCTTTATAAAGGGTCTATTCTTGTTGAATCTCAATTGTAGTAATACACATATTCATAATATTGATGCCAAAAGATGCAAACTTGATATTGATAGTGCAACATACTTGTGGCACTGCCATTTAAATCAAAACGCATGAAGAAACTCCATGCGGATGGACTTTTGGAATCACTTGATTATGAACCATTTGATACTTGCGAACCATGCCTCATGGGTAAGATGACTAAAACTACGTTCTCCAAAACAATGGAGAGAGCTAATGACTTACTGGAAATAATACATACTAATGTATGCGGTCCGATGAGTGTTGAAGCACGCTGCGGGTATCGTTATTTTCTAACCTTCACATATTATTTGAGTAGGTATGGGTATATCTAACTGATGAAACACAAGTCTGAAACATTTGAAAAGTTCAAAGAATTTCAGAATGAAGTGGAGAATCATCATAACAAAAAAATAAAGTTTCTATGATTTGATCACGAAGATGAATATTTGAGTTACGAGTTTGACCTTCATTTAAGACAATGTGGAATTGTTTCACAACTCATGCCACCTGGAACACCACAGCGTAATGGTCTGTCTGAACGTCATAACCGTACTTTATTAGATATGGTGGGTTCTATGATGTCTCTTACCGAGTTGTCGCTATCATTTTGGAGTTATGCATTATAGACAACCACATTCACGTTAAATAGGGCATCGTCTAAATCCGTTGAGACGACACTGTATGAACTATGGTTTGGCAAGAAACCTAAGTTGTCGTTTCTTATAGTTTGGGGATGCGACGCTTATGTCAAAAGGCTTCATCCTGATAAGCTCGAACCCAAAGCAGAGAAGTGTGTCTTCATAGGATACCCTAAAGAAACTATTGGGTATACCATGATGCTGCTTGAAACTGCGTCTGTATTTCCCCAAAGAGGAAGGGATGATGCAGTGCAACTATGGTAGGTATTTCGCTTGGTTATGAAACCAAGGTATCAATCCAGTAGGAGAACCAAGCAAGACTATGTAAATGGTACCTGCACACAAAGAACAAATACTTGTAACCCGACGCTTATGAGGGGTTGTCAATCCCTCTACGGGTAACAACGCCACATATTGTCAAGTTGACATGATAAAAATTGTGATTGATTGGATAAATAGACCTCGATAAAACATGAAATGAAATAAGTAATAAAAAAGTGCAGCAATATATTTTTGGGTTTTTGAAATAATAGATCCAAAAATAAAACATGCAAATAAAGAAAAAGGCAAACACCAATGTAGATCTGAAAATATATGATGGGAAAATAGACTCGTGGGCCGTAGGTTTCACTAGTGGCTTCTCTCAAGAAATAGCACATGGTGGGTAAACAAATTACTGTTGGGCAATTTATAGAATATCGGATAATTATGACGACATCCAGGCAATGATCATTATATAGGCATCACGTCCAAGATTAGTAGATCGACTCCTGCCTGCATCTACTACTATTACTCCAAACATCGACTACTATCCAACATGCATCTAGTGTATTAAGTTCAAGGAGAAACGGAGTAACACAATAAGAATGATGACATGATGTAGATGAGATCTATTCATGTAGGAATAGTCCTCATCTTGTTATCCTTAATAGCAAGGATACATGTGTGTCTTGCTGCCCCTTCTGTCACTGGGAAAAAACACCGCACGATCGAACCCATCACAAAGGACCTCTTCCCATGGCAAGAAAAATCGATCTAGTTGGCCTAACTAAACCAAAGTTTCGAAGAAGAAATACGAGGCTATAAGTAATCATGCATATAAGAGATCAAATAAGACTCAAATAACTTTCATGGATATAGATCTGATCATAAACTCAAAGTTCATCGGATCCCAACAAACACACCGCAAAAAGAGTTACATCAAATAGATCTCCAAGAGACTATTGTATTGAGAATCAAAAAGAGATAAGAAGCCATCTAGCTACTGCCTACAGACCCGTAGGTCTTTGATGAACTACTCACGCATCATCGGAGAGGCACCAATGAGGGTGACGACCCCCTCCGTGATGGTGTCTAGATTGGATCTCGTGGTTCTGGAACTCGTGGTGGCTGGAATTGTTTTAGGTCGACTCCCCCAGGGTTTCTAGAATATTTGGGTATTTATAGAGCGAAGAGGCGCTGCAGAAGATCACCAGGGGGAGCGCACCCCCTGGGCGCGCCTGGGCTCTTGGGCATCCCATGGTGGCTTGTGCCCACCTCGGGCCTCCCCTCTGGTACTTCTTTGGCCCATCTTGTGTCTTCTGGTCCAAAAAATTCTCCAAAAACTTTTGCTACGTTTGGACTCTATTTGGTACTGATATTCTGTGAAGTAAAAAACAAGCAAAAAACAACAACTGGCACTGGGCACTATGTCAATAAGGTTAGTCCCAAAAAATTATTTTAAGTTGCTATAAAATGATTCTAAAACATCCAAGAATGATAATATAACAGCATGAAACAAGCAAAAATTATAGATAAGTTGGAGACGTTTCATCATCCCCAAGCTTAATTTCTGCTCGTCGTCGAGTAGGTAAATGATAAAAACAAATTTTTGGATGTGGAATGCTGCCTAACATGTTCATCACATATTCTTTTCTTTTGTAGCATGGAAATTTGTACTTTTATATGGTTCAAAGCAATAGTCTAGTTTTGACATGAAGATTTCAATACTCAAGCATATCAACAAGCAACCATGTCTTTCAAAATATCGAGACAAAAGAAAGTTATCCCTAGCCCATCATGCTCAATCATTGACCCATTCACGAAACACACTCGCATATTAGCTACATCCAATGCTCAAGTATGATCATAGTGCCCCTTAGTTGTTGCTTTATAAAAGAAGATGGAGACTCAAATAAAAATAAACGTTACATAGAGTAAATAGATTGGCCCTTCGCAGAGGGAAGTAGGGATATGTAGAGGTGCCAGAGCTCAAAGCTTAAATAGAGAGATAAATTTTTTTAGAGGCATACTTTTCCCGTCAATGAAAACAACCAAGTAATTTCCAACACTTTCCATGATAGATATATCATAGGCAGTTCCCAAACAGAAAAGAAATTGTATTCCTTTTTCCACCATTCTTTCACAATCCATGGCTAGACGTATCCACGGGTGCCTTCCATACCAACACTTTCCAAGGAAAATTTATTATTTGACAACATAAAGTAAATTTCTTTTTCATTTCGAGACTGCGCATCCCTATTATCGTATGTCGGTGTCAAAACCGGCAGATCTCTGGTAGGGGGGCCCAAGCTGTACGTCTGAGGACCAATGGTAACTATGGACAAAGGACACAGTGTTTACCCAGGTTCGGGCATCTTAATGCAGGTAAAACCCTACTCCTACTTGATTATATTCGAGGGTATAGGGGTTACAAGAGTTGATCTACCTCGAGATCGATTCGGCTAAACCTAGAGTAGCTAGCCTAGAAATGTTGTGATCCTGCCTCCGATCTACCCTCCGGTTTATATAGACACTGGAGGGGCTTAGGGTTGTACAAAGTCGATTTTACAGAAAGGAATAACATATCCGGACACCTATACTTGCCATCCACGCATACAGGAGTCCCCACCAAACATGAGGGATAATCTTCTGTCTTGTATCTTGACGGCCCATCAGTCCGGCCCACATTAATAGACCGGACGCCCGAGGACCCCCTAGTGCAGGACTTCCACAGTAGCCCCTCAACCAGTCTTCAATGATGATATATTCGTTGTTCAGATTGTCTTCGGCATTGCAAGGTGGGTTCCCTTAAGAATACTCATTGACTTTCCTCTGTAAAAGAATTATATCCATCTTTTCATAATGAGCACAACCCTTAGCCGCGAAGGCGGGATATATAAAAAATGAGAACAATGACTTTCACTGACAACTTTTTTGATGAAGCGTCAGACTTGACCCTTCGGCATTTTGAACCATTTTAACACCACGTGTTTTGCGTTTCGAGGCCATGCCTTATTGGCACGTCTGTCAAAACAGGGATTGTGTCCACTTAATACGGGATTGCACATCAATGATATCTGGGTAATCCAACCGTTTGCGGTGCACGCCTTCATTGGGAATAGGCCAGATTCAAGGCACTAGTGGGGGCGGTTGGCATTTTTGCTGCCTATAAGAGGGCAATAGATCTTTACTTTCTCCCCCATGGCTTCGCATCTTCTCAGCCTCCCAATCTCCCAAGCTCTCTACGCCCGCAAAGTCTCCATCTTCCTCACCACCGCCACCACCTTCTCCGTCCATGTCCGGAGCTGGCTCCAAAGGCAAGTGGGAGGCTTCCTCCGTGACGGAAAAGGAGATAAAAGATCTCTGAAGTGCGGGGTATCTCGCCGCCGACATCAGGCATGGGCTTCCCCCCAAAGGTTAAACCATTCCCACTCTAGAGCCCGGCGAACGGATCGTCTTCCTTCCCCACTTCATCAGAGGGCTAGGTTTTCCACTCCACCCATTCGTCCGTGGACTCATGTACTACTACGGGCTAGATTTCCACGATCTAGCCCCGAACTCTTTCCTCCACATCTCGGTGTTCATCATCGTGTGTGAGGCTCTCCTCCACGTCCACCCACACTTCGGCCTATGGCTCAAGGTTTTTAACGTGAAGCCGAAGGTGGTCGACGGGCAGCATGTAGACTGCAGCGGAGCTATGATTAGCAAGTTGCCGAACACCACATGGCCCAAGGAGGCCTTTGTGGAGACCGTGAAGATCTGGCAATAGGAATGGTTCTACATCACCGAGCCGCGCCGCACTAAGTGGGCGGCCATTTCGAAGTTCAGATCCGGACCCCCCCATGAGGCTCACCTCCTGGAATGCGAAGGGCCTCGACTGGGGGTCCCAGACAGAGGTGCAAGCGCTACAAATGCGCATCACCAACATGCTGGGGAAGAACATTGGTCTAACCAACATGGTCCAGATCATGCTCTTCCACCACATTCTCCCCTGCTAGCGCTGCGCTTCCCCCATGTGGGAATTCAAGCTGAAGGAGCCGCGGACGCTGCAACACTTCCTCGGCACCACGCACGAGGGAATGTGGAAGCTACTTTTCAAGGCGCAGAAGAGCAGCTGGCCCATGTAGACTGAAGACATCGGCCTCAACGCCACAAATCCGACCTCTCTAGTAAGTATTCGATATTTTCGAAGATATATCTAGTATATATATATATAGTATATATATATAGTATATATATACGATCTATGCCAAATTTATCAACCCATCCTCTATTACAGGGCTGGACCAAGAAGGCGGAGCGGATCAAGAGTCTGGCTCCGCTCCCTGAAAACCCAGTCACTCCTCGGCTGGAGGAGATGCTGGTCCCGGCGCCCTATGAGCCGCTGGAGAAGAAGGCCAAGAAGAAGAGCAAGGGGCCCAAGGACGGGCCCCGCCGCAAAGTCCCTCCAGAAGCTGTGTCCGGAGAGACCGAGCCCATGTCCTCCCACGAGGAAGATGAGGACGAAGAGGAGGAGGAGGAGGAGGAGGTGGAAGAGGAAGTGGAGAGCGACTCCCCCCTCAAGACGAGGAGCGGAAAGAGGACAGCCTCCGAGAACCTAGAGGGAGCGACACCGAAGAAGGGGAGGGTGGTCCTCTCGGATAGTTCGGACTCAGAGTCCGAACACAACCCGGAGAGGGTCCAAAGGGAGAAGCCCGTTGCCAAAACATAAGCGTCAGAAACTTGCTTGCTTCAATTATTGCTTTAATCTGCCTCTATAATGCCCAATCTTTTGATGCTTTTCAGCCCTCCGCGCGAGATCCCGATCCCCTCTTCTTCGAAGGGGAACTCTCTAGCCCCTAGAGAGGCGGAAAGTGACAGCCCGTCCCACGCCCTCTCTCCCCCTGCCGTGGAGGACACCGAGGTGTCATCCCAAAGGCCATCTCCTGGCCGGGGAGGGGCGGACAAGACCGTCCAGAAGGCGCCCGAGGACAACGCCTCAGACGCTGTAGAGCAGGGCACGGCAACCCCCATGACCATCAAGGGTGGGGGGGCTCAACCATCCGGGCCCTCGTCGGACACCGTCCCGGAGACCAGTACGCCTTCGGGTTCGGACAAAATCCTCCTTCGAAAGAGGGGGGAGGAGCAGGAGCTCCATCGGCGGCCTCTGCCAATCCGGAGGCCGCTGATGCTATGCAGGAAGCACTGTGGCGTGCCTCCATTGCGGAGGAACACCGCACCCTGATGGGTGCGATCATGGAAAAGGTTCGGTCCACGAAGAGCGGACTGACCGAAGCCTTCAACAGCCTATTGACAGGCTTTGAGGTAAGCAATGTAATATTATGTACTAGCTTTTATTTTTGTACACATATATGTGTTAGGTGAAACCCATGTGTAGACAGTAGCCCCTGAGACTATGTTTGGATTAGGACAATTTGGACAGAGGATCAAAATAGGTTAATAATGTGTCATATATATTGTTGGACAGGCTTCGATGTTGGTAGCTACTGCCCAGGCCGTAGAGATAGCCGAGCTTAATCAGAAGCTTCGGCTACCCGACGAGGAACTCGACCGCATCAACAAGCAGTTTAATGAAACCCAAGGTATGTGGAAGTACTCCATACCCGAGAGTGATGTTTGTATGTAGTCGTGTAAACTGACTAAAAATGTTATGAAATACTCACAGTTGGCGCAGCTGAGGTCGAGTCCCTCAAGAGCACCCTCGCCGAAGCCAAGAAGGAGGCGGGGTGAGCAAGGCGGACGCGGACAAAGCGGCCAAGCATTTAGAGGAGGATCAAACCACCCGCCGACGACATGAGGCGCGGGTGGGGGAGGTCGAGCAGGAACTCAAGGACGCCATCGCTAGGTGTGAGTCCTTGGAGCAGAAGAGTTCGGAGCAGGCCTCCGAGCTCACCAAAGCTCTTGAGAGACTGAAGGAAGCCTAGGTTGATGCCCAGGGCGCTCGCCAGGAGATCCAAGAGGCAAGGCAGATTGCGGCTGGTAAGGCCTTTATCATGCAGAGTAGATTTACTAGCAAGAGATATATTTTACTGACCCCAGTTTGGAGCTCTCCAGGCACCTTTGTAGATATGCCGAGGAGTATTGTAGATGCCTACGCATTCTTCCAAGCCAAAGGGGGAGCTCAACGAAGAAGTTGTTCTGGTCGCAGTACCTTGCGCCCGAACTTCCAGTGCCCCTAACTGACCAGCTGAAGCAGCTGTCCGAGCTGCACAGGGTGGCCGGCCTAGCCATGAAGGATGTAATAGTTCGTCTATGGCCAGCCGAGGTCGTCCCTAGAAGTCACTTCGAACTCGTGAAGAGGCTGGTGGAGGCACTTCCTCGGATCGATGCCCTCAAGCGGTCGTCCTGCATGGAAGGTGCTCGGATGGCCTTTGCCCATGTCAAGGTGCAGTGGGCAAAGATGAAGGCCATCGAGATTGCCACCGCAGGGCCACCTGAAGGCAAGGAGCACCGGCGGCCAGAGAAGTACTTCGACGAGGTCCTCGAGGGAGCCCGTATTGTAGAGGGCCAGTGCTCCAAGGACATCATATTTGAATAATTGTGTCCGGTTTGTAAGAGCCATGTAATGAACTCATGATGTAAGAATGGTTATGCTTTTATGATTAGTTTATCCCTCCTATTTGGCCATCTATATGTCCAAAAGTTTACTAGTCGTCGGCTTCAGCCCCCACGTAAATATTACAGGGGTGTTCGGGAACGCATGACGACACTTAATCCAATGTCTTGGTCCGATGTAGGAGGCGTCTTGTGGAGTGAACCAGGCAATCAGACTATGCGGCTTTAGTACTTTCACTTAGCCATAAGAGTCCATTGGTGGCGCTAAGTACTAGCCCCTTGTTGCATGATCGGCAATCCGGAGTGCGACGCCTTTGCAACGCGGCTCGTCAAAAACCCAACCCCTCGTATAACACGGCATAAATCGCGAACGATTCGTAGTATAACACTAAGTCATCGGATCACTGACCTGCTCTCCCTTATCATGACAGTCAGTTTTCGGCTTTCTCTACTAAGGTACTAACCAGATGAACCAGAAATACAATTGCAGTAGTTCTCCCTTTATTACCTTAGCCGAACTTGCGGAACGTAAGGTGGCAAACACAGGAGCCGGGCAACCCAACTATAGACCAAAGACATGATTCGGAGCTGATGCATATAATACAATATTCGGGATGCCGAAGAGTTCCCTATAGGTGTTCGGACTTTAAGAATGTTGTGGGGCCGAATACAGCCCCTGGTATGAAGTCCGTGTCGAACCACGTATGTCAGTCGAATGTAGGTAGGAAACACAGATTAATAGGTAATAGCAGGACCCAACCATTCAGGTGATAATCATATGCTTCCTTTATATCTTTACTTATACGCCGGCGATAGATGGTGTCGTTCATTATTATGGTCACATTACATGGCCGTAGAAAAAATAAAAAGGTTTTACATAAGGGAAAGTCTAACACAGGGCCTAAAGATCATAGTTCGAAAAAAGAAACTTCTGTGATGCCCTGCCGCACATCTGCGCCATTTCTCCTTAGTAATAAATCCTTTGAGAGGAGTACTTGATGGTTGGGAAGCGCTAGCCTTAAAAGGGATTGTCTGTGGCAACCATCTCGCGAGTAGGGCTCTTGAGGAACCTGTAGTTAAGGAAAAAAAGATATAGGCGGTCCAAATAGGGTCGAGTCGTACAATGGACCTTTTCGGCAATGTGTCTCTGGCGCCGCCGAAGGTATTTTTAGTGTGTAGTTATGTACGCACGGTACACAAGCCGCAACCTGGTAGGGCGATCGGTGGAGGCCGAACTGCTATTAGGCGTGGACCGGACTCGCTTGGTTATATCGTTGGCTTTATTAGCCGGAGAACTGTTCGGTTTGATAAGGCCACCATACACTTTGGCTGCAAGGGCCGCGGTGTGCTCTTCAGTACAGGGTGAGTGCTCCATGTTACCATTGACTGTAATAATGCCATGAGGTCTAGGCATTTTAAGCTTCAAGTAAGTGTAGTGTGGGACTGCATTGAAGCGGGCGAAAGCAATCCGTTCGAGCAGTGCATGATAGCCACTACGGAAAGAGACGATGTCGAAGGTTAGCTCTTCGCTGTGAAAGTTGTCTGGGGAGCCGAAGACTACCTCCAGTGTAACTGAGCCTGTACAACGGGCCTCTACTCCTGGTATCACACCTTTAAAGGTAGTGTTACTAGGCTTGATTCTTGATGGGTCAGTCCCCATCTTATGGACAGTATCTTGATAGATCAAGTTGAGACTGCTTCCTCCGTCCATAAGGACTCTAGTGAGGTGGTATCCATCAATGATTGAATCAAGAACCAGGGCGGCCAAACCCCCGTGATGGATACTGGTTGGGTGGTCCCTATGATCAAAGGTGATCGAACAGGCTGACCATGGGTTAAACTTGGGAGCGACAGGATCTATGGCATAGATGTCCCGCAATGCGTGTTTACGCTCCCTTTGGGGATATGAGTGACATATATCATGTTCACTGTCTTCACCTCGGGGGGAAACTGCTTCTAATCCCTGGTGTTCGGCTGACGGGGCTCGTCATCGTATTCGCTTGGAGGCCCTTTTCCCTTGTGTTCAGTATTTATCTTACCGGGCTACTTGAAAAACCAACAATTCATGTTGGTGTGGTTTGCAGGCTTATCGGGTGTGCCATGAATCTGACAGGGCCTCTCGAGGATTTTATCTAAGCTGGATGGCCCGTCTTTGTTACCTTTGAAAGGTTTCTTCCGCTGAGCGGACTTAGGACCGCTGAATCCGGCATTGACTACCATATCGCCCGCGTCGTTGTTGTTGTTTATTCCGCCATTTGTTTTAATTGCGGCGAGGTTTACCATTGTCGTCCCGCACCTCGGAAGTGCCGGGGTCACCTGAGTTGTTGCTTCTACGAGCCAACTAGCTATCTTCGCCCACGCAGAAGCGGGTCATGACTGCCGTTAAGGCTGCCATGGTCTTCGTCTTTTCTTGCCCAAGGTGTCGGGTGAGCCATTCATCTCGGACGCTGTGTTTAAAGACCGCTAAGGCTTTGGTGTCCAGATAGTCTATGATCTAGTTCCTTTTATTTAAGAACCGATTCCAAAGCTTGCGGGCTGATTCGCCTGGCTGCTGAATTATGTGACTCAAGTCATCAGCATCTGGTGGCCGGACATAAGTGCCCTGAAAGTTAGCCCTAAAAGCATCTTCCAAGTCTTCCCAGGTTCGAATGGAGTTTTCTCGGAGGCTGTTTAGCTAGTGCCATGTTGGTCCTTTCAGCTTTAGAGGAAGATATTTAATGGCGTGGAGATCATCTCCTCGAGCCATGTGAATGTGGAGAAGAAAATCTTCAATCCAGATGGCCGGATCCGTCGTTCCATCATACTGTTTGATGTTTACGGGTTTAAACCCTTCCGGAAATTGATGTTCCATGACCTCGTCGGTAAAGAATAGGGGGTGTGCGCCCCCTCTATATCGCGCAATGTCGCGGCGGAGATTGGTTGACATCTGAGTTCGATTCTGATCCCGAACATAGTAACGGTCGTCATGCCGGGCTTCATAGCTATTGTCTCACGCCGGGGCACGGCCCCTTGATCCGTAGATTGATCTAGTCTGACCAACTTTATTGGCTAGGTCGCGTTATAAGTCATATGTGTATCTCGCAGCTGTTGTCTCCCTACCTCTTCGGCGAGGAGGTCTAGGTTGGTGTTCGGCTTGATATGCTGCTTTATCTCGTCCACATGGTGGTTAGTCTGGTTGATTTGCCTGATTGTATTTCAATGGTATTGGCTCAAGGGCTTCATCATCGAATTGAGGCAGCAGATTGCGCTTAGGGTAACTTTTGATAGGTCGCTCTTGGTTGTATTCCTCAGCGACCAGGACCTTAGTCCACCTTTCATTAAGTGTATCTTGTTCGGCTTTGAGCTGCTGCTACTTCTTCTTCAGGCTCCGGGCCATGGCGATGAGCTGTCACTTGAAGCGTTCTTTGTCGAGGGGTTCCTCTGGGACAATAAAGTCTTCGTCACCGAGGCTAACCTCCTCTTCAGATTCTAGCATGTAGTTGATGTCCTTCGCATCTTCGTTGTCAGTGTATTCGGGACTATATTCACCCTCTTCCCGCTCGTCCTGTTTGGATGTGGGCTCGATAGGGTATTCGGGATCTTCAGCACCATACAGAGTCTCATTGTCTCCGGTGCCGGTATTACTATCCTTCGCCCGACGCGATCGTGAGCGGCGCCGCTAACGTCGGTGCTTTGGTGGTTTATTGACTGGTTTGTCCTCATCTGGGCTTGGGTTATCCTCGTTGTTCCTTGGAGTGTCCACCATGTATACATCATAGGTTGAGGTGGTCGTCCAACGCCCCATGATGGGTGGGACTTGGCTTGGTTCGGCGTCGGCATCGTCGTCCATGCCGTCGATGTCTTCGGACGCATAGTCCAACATGTAGGTTAAGTCCTTGACAGTGGCTATTAAGTGGGTGGTGGGTGGGGCATAAAATTCCCCGCTCTCGGCCCCCAGTCCAAGCTTGGTACAGTTTGGAGGTAAGGCCTCCGTGATGGCGAGAGACTACATCAATCCCAATGCTTCATCTAAGAGCGAAAGTGGGACCGGAAACTGCGGATCTGTTGGGCTAAGTTCGGCATGGGGTGCCAGATCGGACCTGCTAAGTGCAGACCCCGATAGTTTGGGATGGTTACCCAGAGCCAAGTCTAAGATTGCATCTGGGTCTTCGGTCGGGAGTTCCACAAGGGGAAGAAGTCTAGCGGGGCTCAATCTCCCGTCTTCGGATGATGAGACCTGCCCCGGATCTAAGGCCAAGGTGGGTGTGGATGTTGACCCCTGAACGGGATCTAACAAGGGATCCGAAGAGTCTTCTTGGTGGGGACTCAGAGTGGCGGCCAAGGCCGCGAACCCATCAAAGACTAGGTTTCCTCGGATGTCAGCAACATAGTTCAGGTTTCCCAACCTGATCTGGTGGTCGGGGGCATAACTGTCGACCTGCTCGAGGCGGCCGAGTGAGTTGGCACGAAGCACAAAGCCACCAAACACAGACCTATTCGGGGAGAAAGATCTCCCTGGATGCAGCGTCATTGTTGATGAAGAGGTGAGCCATCGATCCTTCTGTCGACGATACAGCGGGGCTCTCAATGAAAGCACCAATTTCGGTGTCAAAACCGGCAGATCTTGGGTAGGGGGGCCCAAGATGTACGTCTGAGGACCAATGGTAACTATGGACAAAGGACACAGTGTTTACCTAGGTTCGGGCCCTCTTAAGGCTATGTTCGGTTAGGCCCGACCCCGCCGGGATTGAGCGCCAATCCCCCCCCCCCCCGATCCGCATGGGTTTCGCCCGACCGAGGTTCAATCCCAGTCTGCCCTCTGCGTTCCTTCGGTTAGCACCGGCCGGTATAAAATCCCGCTCAAACCTCTCCTAAACCACGCGGAAACCGCCGAGAAGTAACCCTCTCCTCCCACCCCGTGGAAGAAATCCCCGCTCGAGTCCGCTCTCTCTCTCTCGCTCGAACCCCTCTCTCCCTCTTTCGATTGTGTGGTGGCGCCAGCGCCGGAGACGGATGGACAGTGACAGCGCTACTGGAGGAGACCGCGGCGGTGCTTCCCCCTCCCCTTCCTCTTCCTCTCCCCTGGCCAACCGGTGGCACCTCATCCAAACGCAGCGGCGGCATGAGCTCGCCGGCGACCGGAGCAGCGGTGGTGTGAGCTTGCCGGCGACCGGAGCAGCGGCGCCTCTGGCGACCACAAGTCCACAACGACCTTATAGCCGGCGTGCTTCTTCCCCAATGGTGTACCGGTAAGCCCGTGCTCCTCCTCTAATGTCTGGTTCTTGGATAATGAGTTCTTGGTTTGGATCTTGAATCTTGAAGTGTGAAGATTGAATTCTTAGCCTCGTGATCCTGTACAAGGCCGAACTGTTGAATCCAGAACAAGATCTGCAGGCATCGAATACGGCTCCAAGTTCCTCCGAACGCCAGCCCGCACCTTCGCCGATTCAGCCCGATGACCTCTGAACAGATTCAACCTGACGCTTGGATTGCATAGTGGCAGGGATTTGGCCCCCGAGTGGTTTTGGTGTCAAGCGGGGGTCACCTAATCATCTAGAGGGTTAAATCCACTAGAGGATTTCCACTACAACCGAACAAAGCCTAATGGAGGTAAAACCCTACTCCTGCTTGATTATATTCGAGGGTATAGGGGTTACAAGAGTTGATCTACCTCGAGATCGGTTCGGCTAACCCTAGAGTAGCTAGCGTAGCAATGTTGTGATCCAGCCTCCAATCTAGCCTCTGGTTTATATAGACACTGGAGGGGCTTAGGGTTGTACAAAGTCGGTTTTACAGAAAGGAATAACATATCCGTACACCTATACTTGCCATCCACACATACGGGAGTCCCCACCGGACACGAGGGATAATCTTCTGTCTTGTATCATGATGGCCCATCAGTCCGGCCCACATCAATAGACCGGACACCTGAGGACCCCCTAGTCTAGGACTCCCACACCGCCGTACTCTCGTGCAATGACAAGTGAATAAGCACTCATCTTGAGAATAACACATCTAACATGAAAAATATTGGCCACCCCTTGCCACTTCATGAGCGGTATGAGCACACAAAAAGGAAATTCATTTTGAAAATTAGAGATGGCACATACAAATTTTCTTAGAACGGCGCGGGAATACCGCATATAGGTAGGTATGGTGGACTCATATGGTAAAAGTGGGTTTAAAGATTTTGAATGCACAAGTAGTATTTCTACTTAGTACAAGTGGAGGCTAGCAAAAAGATTGAGAAGCAACCAACCAAGAAACAAAAAATCACATAAGCAAGCATTTAGCATAACTAACACCGAATAATGCACCACAAGTAGGATGTAATTTCATTGCATAACTATTGACTTCCGTGCTTGCATAGGGAATCACAAACCTTAACACCAATATTCTTACTAAAGCATAATTACTCACCAGCATGACTCACATATCACTATCATCATATCTCAAAACTATTACAAAGAATCAAGTTTATTTTGTCCAATGATCTTCATGAAAGTTTTTATTATACCCCTCTTGAATATCTATCACTTTGGGAATAGTTGCATATATTGTAATTGCTTTTGACAAGCTCAAACAAATCTGAGTGAAGAATGTGAGCAAAAAAATTCATCTCTCAAAATAATATAAGTGAAGCATGAGAGAATTTCTTCAAAGTTACTAACTCTCAAATAAATCTAAGTGAAGCATGAGAGAATTTCTTCAAAAATATTAAAGCATGTCGTGCTAAAAAAGATATAAGTGAAGCACTAGAGCAATTCCATTGCTTAAAAACATTAAGTGAAGCATAAAGAGCAATTCTAACAAATCATAGAATAATTTTGGCTCTCTCAAATAGGTGTGTCCAGCAAGGATACTTGTGACAAGTTAAAAAGCAAAATAGGAAAAGACTCATATAATACAAGACGCTCCGAGCAAAACTCATGATATGTGATGGACAAAAATATAGCTCCAAGTAAACTACCGATGGTTGTTAGAAGAAAGAGGGGATGCCACTCAGGGCATCCCTAAGCTTAATTGCTTGTTTCTCCTTGAATATTATCTTGGGGTGTGAGGGAGTCCTGGACTAAGGGGGCCTCGGGCGTCCGGGCTATGTGACATGGGTCGGACTAATGGGCCGTGAAGATATGAGATTAAAGACCTTTCCCCGTGTCCGGATGGGATTCTCCTTTGCGTGGGTGGCAAGCTTGGCATTCAGATCATGCACCTTCCTTTCTCTATAAACCTACTCTGTACAACCCTAGATCCCTCCGACGTATATATAAAGCGGAGGGTTTAGTCTGTAGGGACAGAACAATTATACAAGCTAGACATCTAGGGTTTAGCCATTACGATCTCGAGGTAGATCAACTCTTGTAACCCCTACACTCATCAAAGTCAATCAAGTAGGAAGTAGGGTATTACCTCCATTAAGAGGGCCCGAACCTGGGTAAACATCGAGTCCCCTGTCTCCTGCTACCTTCGATCCTCAGACGCACAGTTCGAGACCCCCTACCCAAGATCTGCTGGTTTTGACACCGACATTGGTGCTTTCATTGAGAGTTCCACTGTGTCGTCGCCAGAAGACTCGATGACTTCATCAATCATCCACAACAATACCGCCCTGAGGGAGACCTTTTCCCTGGCCAAATCTTCGTATTCGGTGGCTTCGCACTGCGTGCCAATTCAATTGGCCATCTGGAGCAGATCGACAGCTACGCCCCTGGTCATCAGATCAGTTTTGGAAACCTAAACTATGTCGCCGATGCCCGAGGAGACATGATATTCCAAGGGTTCAAGGCCTCGACCGTAGCTCTGGCCTTAGATCTGGAACACCTCACCGAGTCTGAAGACGGGAACTTAGAGCCCGCTGGACTCTCCGCAGCCATGGAGCTCAACACCGAAGATATGGAGGGGTTCGTCTCACCGGCAGGCCTGGAGCCCCACCAGGCTCCCTTCACCAACACGAAGCTGGACTCACCCCCGAACATCAGCTCCGAACTCTCAAGGTATGTGTTACACAAGCTCGGTGTGGGAACTCCTGTCCCGCCCTGCTCCATGGACTCTCGCTCCCCTGTCCAAACCTCTTAAATGAGGCCCTGGACTTAATGTGATCCCTCGCCATTACAGAAGGATCGCTGCCAAACTACACCTAGCCCTCACTAGGGGCTGAGAGCGGGGAATTTCACATCCCACCCACCACCCACTTCATAGCCACTGTCGAGGATGTAACTAACACGCTCGACTACAATTCCGAAGACATCGACGGTATGGATAATGATACCGGAGATGAGAAGAGCTAGAACCCACCGTTCACCGGACGCTAGACGGCAACTTCCTCGTATGACGTATACATGGTGGACACACCGAAAGAGGATGATAGCGACAATGGGAAGAATCTAGAGGATGAACCTACTGAAGCACCTACGAAGCATCGACGTCAGCAGCGCCGATCAAAATCACGTCACGAAAAAGACAACAATACCAGCATCGGAGACAATAACACCCGGGATAACGCCGAAGACCAGGATGCCCCTGTCGAGCCAACATCCGAACAGGATGATTGGGAAGAGGGGAAAGTCAACCTCGATGATCCTATTAGGAACGAGGGCTTGGAGGATAGTAATTACCTACCAACCTCCAAAGAGGATGAGAGCCTTGGCAACGAAGACTTCATCATACCAGAGGACCACCTCAAATAAGAACGCTTTAAGTGCCGACTAATAGCCACAGCGAGAAGCCTGAAAAAGAAGCGGCAGCAACTTCAAGCCGATCAGGATTTACTCAATGACAGATGGACTAATCTCCTGGCAGCCGAGGAATACGGCCTCGAGCGCCCAACTAAGAGTTACCCAAAGCGCAGGTTGCTCTCCCAATTCGATGATGAGGTCCCAGAGCCCATACCAACCGCATGTAACGCAGCTGACGGGCCTGACCGACCACCTCATGGCCGGGACAGATCGACAACCCAAGCCGAACACCAGCCTGCATCACCTCGCCCTAGAGGCAGAGAAACAGCGGCTGTAGGGTACACGCACGACCTGCGACAGGACCTGGACAATAGAACTGGTCATACCAAATTAATTTATGGATCAAGGGGGCGTTCACCAGCGCGAGAGGACGGCCATCAGGCCTGGCATGATAAGCACAACCTCACCCGGGCTGAAAACCGCATACAGACTCCATCCGAACTGCGTCATGACGTCACCTGAGAGGAGCCGCACACCCCCTATGCTTCATCGATGAGGTAATGGAGCACCAGTTCCCAGAAGGGTTTAAACCCATGAACATTGAATCATACGATGGCACAACATATCCCGCGGTATGGATTGAAGACTTTCTTCTCCATATCCACATGGCCCGCGGTGATGACTTACATGCCATCAAGTACCTCCCCCTAAAACTTAAGGGACCAGCACGGCATTGGCTAAACAGACTCCCAGAAAACTCTATTGGTAGCTGGGAAGACTTGGAGGACGCCTTCAGAGATAACTTCCAAGGTACCTTTGTTCAGCCCCTAGACGTCGATGACCTTAGTCACATAATCCAGCAACCTGGCGAATCAGCCCGGAAGCTCTGGACCAGGTTCCTAATCAAAAAGAACCAGATTATGGATTGTCAGATGCCTATGCCCTCGTGGCCTTCAAACACAGCATCCGAGATGAGTGGCTCGTCCGACACCTCGGCCAAGAGAAGTCGAAGTCCATGGCAGCCCTTACCGCACTTATGACCCACTTTTGAGCGGGAGAAGATAGCTAGCTAGCTCGTAGAAGCAATAGCACCAG
The DNA here is from genome assembly GCA_021437245.1 of Aegilops speltoides. NCBI lineage: Eukaryota > Viridiplantae > Streptophyta > Magnoliopsida > Poales > Poaceae > Aegilops > Aegilops speltoides. The sequence continues at coordinate 86,999,218 of CM038145.1, read as the reverse complement.
CAACCCATGCACCTCTGAAGCCAGGGACGGCAATGGCAAGCCACGACGCGACAAGAACAAGCATCGAAACAATACCAAAGACACGGCGGTCAACGCCGGATTCAGTGGCTCCAAATCCGGTCAGCAGAAGAAGCCATTCAAAGAAAACAAAGATGGTCCATCTAGTTTGGATAGAATACTTTATCGGCCTTGCCAGATTCATGGCACCCCTGATAAACCTGCCAATCACACCAACAGAAAATGTTGGGTCTTTAAACAGGCCAGCAAGCTCAATGCCGAACACAAGGGGAAAAGGCCACCCAGCAAGGACAATGAAGAAGAGCCTCGCCCACCGAACACAGGGGGGCAGAAGAAATTTTCCCCCAGGGTCAAAATGGTGAATATGATCTATGACACCCACATCCCCAAACGGGAGCGCAAGCGCGCATTCAGGGACGTCTATGCCGTAGAGCCAATCCCCCCAAATTCAACCCATGGTCGGCTTGCCCGGTCACCTTCGATCGAAAGGACCACCCGACCAGCATCCGTCATGGAGGTTCGGCAACTCTGGTCCTCGACCCAATCATCGACGGATTCCACCGCACACGAGTCCTCATGGACGGTGGCAGTAGCCTTAACCTGCTCTATCAGGACACCGTCCGCAAAATGGGTATCGATCCGTCAAGAATCAAGCCCACTAAAACTACTTTTAAAGGAGTAATACCTAGCGTAGAGGCCTACTGCTCGGGCTCAATAACATTGGAAGTTGTCTTTGGCTCACCCGACAAATTCCGCAGTAAAGACTTGATCTTCGATATTGTACCCTTCTGAAGTGGCTATCACGCACTGCTCGGTCGGACCGCTTTTGCTCTATTCAACGTGGTGTCGCACTATGCTTATTTAAAGCTTAAGATGTCTGGTCCATGTGGCGTCATAACGGTTAACGGAAACACGGAATGCTCCCTCTGCATCAAGGAGCACACTGCAGCTCTCGCAGCCGAAGTACAGAGCGGCCCCCTGAAGCCGCACACCTCATCGGCCATCAAGCCGTCAGACTTTGCTAAAAAAAGTCCGGTTAGTCCCGCAAGCCGATGGCTCGGTACCTCCGGAGCTAGACTAGCAGTTTCGCCTCCGTCGATCGACGCCCACAACTGCGGAATTCTTACCGTGCATGCATCACTATGCACTCAAAATACCTTGGGCATCAACGGAGGCACAATACGAACATGTTTATAGTACGATTCGACCTTGTATGACCTTCCACCTTTCTTTGATTATTTTTCTCTCCTACCACAGGTGTGCTCGAACCTATATATCCTATGGACTTACAAGGACTCTCTTCGAGCCCGGTTTCGTGCGGATAACCGAAGACCGTTCCCTTCAAGGAACCCCTCTCTACAAGGCGAAAGCGGCGCAGACGTGCGGCAGGATATCCAAAGAACTCTTCAGAGCAAACCTTATTTAAAGGACCTGTTCTGAGCTTTTCTCCTTATTATTAGACCCCCAGCATGTAAAATGATTTTGGTGCTTATGGTACCTTCTGTAAGATCACATTTTGATGTATCAATCAGATCCTAGAAGGGACAATTGTTCGGTGTCAACTTTATTCATAAAACTGTACTCCGTCTCTCCAGTTGTCACCTACCTCAACACCCATTGCCAGGGGTTATATATGGCCATATATGTACCACCAAACAAAAGCCCAAACAGCTCTGCAGCACACTTCGGTGTCCCAAACTTGGCATTATATGCATCAGCTCCGAATCATGTCTTTGGTCAATAGTTGGGTTGCCCGGCTCCTGTGTTTGCTACATCACGTTCCGTTTGTTCGGCTAGGGTAGTAAAGAGAGAACTACTGTGATTGTGTGGTCAAGCACCTCAGTAGAGAAAGCCGAAAACTGACTGTCATGATGCGGTGAGAGCTAGTCAGCCGCTCGGTGACTTATTAAATCTTTAACGATTTTTTCCGTATTAAACGAAGGACTATTTTTCCAGTCATATACGTAGTGCATCCGCATTTGAATAGCCGCATACGTACCAGGGGCTATTTTATAGCCCCATCGTCAAACATCTATGGCTAAGTGAGAGTGGTAAGCCGTATAGTCCGATTGCCTAGTTCGCCGCACTGACACCTCCATCACGGACCAAGACGTTGGGTCAAGAGTGTTCATGTGCTATTCCGAACACCCCCGTAGCATCTACGTGGGGGCCGAAGCCGACGACTTGAAAACTCCTAGCAATACAAAAACAACCGCACAGGAGGAAAGAACTTTTCGATAATGGCACAAATATATTACAAAGCCTTAGTGTATATAACAAACACTCCCGGGTCGTTCGGATACATTCATTCAAATATAATATCCTTTGAGCATTGACCCTCTATCAAGCGAGCACCCTCTAGGACATCGTCTAAATAACGCTCTGGCGTGTGGTGGTCCTTGCCTTCGAGAGGACCATCCACCATGAAAACGGCGGCCTTCATCTTGGCCCAGTGCACCTTGACGCGGGCGAAAGCCCTCTGTGCACCTTCTATGCACACCGACCGTTTGATGGCATCAATTCGGGGCACGACATCGATGAGTCGCTGCACTAGGCCAAAATAGCTGCTCGGAACGGGTTTGGACGGCCACAGCTTGAGTATGACCTCCTTCATGGCCGCTCCGGACATCCTATGCAACTCGGTCCACTGCGCCATTTGGTCGTTCAATAGCGTCAAACGCTCCTGCGTCGCAAACTGCGACCAGAACAACTTCTTCGTCGCATGCCCCTCTTGGGCCTGGTAGAATTGCGTAGCATCAGCGGCGCTCTTCGGAAGATCCGCAAAAACATCTAGAGAACTCCATACTCGATTAAGTAAGGCATACCTTTGATCGCCAAACTTAGACTGTATAAGAAAGGGCTTACCAGCCGCTATCTGTTCGGTCTGTTGGATCTCCTCGTGAGCTGCTTGGGATTCGGACCTCGCCTCTTGGGCGTCCTGAAGGGCCTTGGCGAGTTAGGCTGCCTTAGCTTTATTCTCCTCCCCGAGGAGATTGCACTTGCGAGTTGCGTCCTTGAGCTCTTGCTCAATCTTGGATACCCTCTCCTCGAACTAGCGCCGGGTGGCCTGTTCGGCCCTCAAATCGGCAGCCGCTTTCTCAGCGGCCGCATCGCTCACCCTCGCCTACTCCTTCTTGTGGGCAAGATCACTCCTGAGGGTCTCGACCTCAGCAGTGTCGGATTTACGGGTCTGGCAACCCATGAGAGGTTCGAACACTGGGGTGCATGCGGAGATCTCAACCTGCCTAGCCTGCCTACTCACGATCCTCCCTAACCTAGCGCGAAGAGCTCACAAAGGCACAAAGACACAGAGATTTATACTGGTTCGGGCCACCGTTGTCGTGTAATACCCTACTCCAGTGTGGTGTGGTGGATTGCCTCGAGGGGCTATGGATGAACTAGTTACAAATATGAACAAGCCTCAGGAGGTGAGGTGTTCTTGAGCTGGTGTGATGCTCGGAGTGGAACTGGTCTCTCTCCTCGCTATGGTGGTGGCTAAGTCCTATATAGTGCCTTGGTCCTCCTCCCAAATATGAGCAGGAAGGGATCCCACAACAGCGGGATTGAAAGGGGACAAGTAGTACAGTCTATCCTGACAAAAGTAGTCTTCGCCTGCGAAAAGCCTATGGTCATGATGCTGCAGTGGGCTCGGTGATGACCTCCGTCTTGTCGTCCTGGCAGTCTTGGTCTTGTTGCACCAGAATGGAAACCTTTGGCTGATTCCTCGGGACTCCGTGCATGTGGTTTGCCTCCCTTGCACGAAAGAGGAAACCTGCGCTCTGCACCCGCCTGGCGCCCGCCTAGCCTCGGTCGTCATGGCTCACGTCAGCTGAGCCCCATGAGGTAGCTGCATAGATCTCTCCGCCCCTAAGGAGCCCTCCTGAGGAGGCCAACTCCTTCAGGGGTCTTGGCACCGTCCGCCTCGCGAGGCTTGGCCCCTCGCGAGGGTCTTGTGGTGTTGATGTCGAAGCTGGATCGTACCAGGCCATCAATGGAGCCATGCGGTGGGCCGCAGGCAGGGAGGACTGGACACCCCCAAGTCCAGGACGCCGACAGTAGCCCCCGGGCCCAAGGTGTGCTCGAACTTGGCTTCTAGGCGAAGCCAAGGGGCAAGGGCGAAGCATCGCGGGCCCTAACCGCATGCGGTCTTGATGACACGTGGCGACTGATTGGACGTGGGCGACTCCACTTCCCCACGCTGCCTCGGCAACTGCCCGACGTGACAACTGCATGCTGCATGCAGAGAGGATCATCATTACTGGGAATTGTGGGAGGCCAACGATTTACCTTCTCCCGGCTATAAACGTGCGAGCGGGTGGAGCATCTACCCATTTCTCTTTCGTCTTGCTCCTGCTTGCTTCTCCTCCTCTCCGTCTTGCTTTCATGGCGCCAATCAGGAGGTTCTCTGCGGCAGAGAAGGGGAAGGCTCCTAGGGAGGGGCCTGACCCTCTCCCGCCGAAGAAGCGACTCCACCTCCATGACGACGTCGGCGCGGGGCGAGAGGTGGCCAGGCCTTGGCAATAGAGGCCTCCGACTGGCTTCCCCCTCCCCCTGTATGCCCGAGCGCAAGGTGAAGGAGCGCGCCATCGAGCGGCGCCTCATGAAGATGGCAGGGCTGTTATTGCCCTGCCGGCCGCACCACAGACCCACGCTGAGGATAGCTCGCGCGAGTTAGTGGTGTGGGCGGTGATGCCTCCCGATACCTGGATCCGATTTCCGTGGTTCTTCGCCAGCGAGCTACCTCCGCGGGGACTGGTGGAGTTGTGGCTGCAGCACGCAGGGTGCAGCAGTCTGGCCACCGGAGCTGAGGTCGAGGTGGTGTCGTCTGGAGATGTCTTCATGACGTGAGGATGGGGCGAGGTCGCCGGGCTTGCCGAGCGGAGGGAACCCTGGCGATCCACTTCGAGTACGACGGCACGGCCACCTTGTTCTTCAAGGTCTTCAATGAACGAGGCGAGCGGCTGGAGTGCTGCCCCGGAGGAGACAGCTCAAGGGACGCCGTGATGGGCATTGGATATGCTGCCGCCCCTTCAGTGCTTCGCCCAGCAACAGCGACGACTCCTAGGAATCTAGCAAATCTCCTGAGCCCAGTGATTCTCCGGAGTCGAGCGACGTCAACTATGTGCCGCCGAGCTCCCGCCAGGGTCGGAGTGCTACTATAGCTGCTGCCCGGCATCGCCAGCGACGCCGCAAGGCCCTGTAGTTGTTTCTCCTGCGCGAGATGAAAACCAGCCCCCATAGGGCTTGTAAGGATCGGGATGTATTTAGTAGTGTCGTTTGTTCCTCTTGACTTTGTAATGGACGCGCGTATTCCAATCCGGCTAAGTTCACCCCTTTTCTCTTCCCTAGACAGCATGGCGCTCTACGCTGGCAGGACCCAGTCCCCAGGCAAGCTTCAGCCTTCGCTAGTATGCCAGGTCGCGATGCCGTGGTCAAGGCTAGGAGGTGAGCAGCCCAAGGTCTGGTAAGAGCTCATGAGACGCGATGCCCACAAGGTCCCCTTTGGCGTGCAAGCAGTTGTGCATGAAATTGAAAAGGGGAGTCAAACCGCCCGAGTGGAACTGCGAGCTGAGGCGTGTGGAGCGAAACTGATGCCGTAGCGAGCCGAGACTTATCTTTTGCGGTCTGAGTCCATCGGAGAGGCGATGCTTGTTGTCACGCCTGTGGGGCTACTAGGTGCAGCCCGTCTTGGCCACCCCCTGCCTTGCTTGCCAAAGTGCTCTACGTCCTCGGGACCCGGCCCTCGAGCGAGCTCAAACGCCGCCGGTATGCCAGGTCGTGATGCCGTGGTCAAGGCCAGGGGATGAGGGCTGGAGAGGCAGTTGGAGCTCCCGAGGCGCGATGCTCGGGAGGCCCCCCTTTAACATGCAAGCGACTTGCGAGGCTGGACGATGGTCGTTCGGGCCGTCCCTTGGCCCACTGTAGGGTGATCCTGCAAGTTAGATGACAAAGGAGGCCGTGGGGCGCCAGGCGTGAGACGGAGGCACCAAGGACCCTGCGAGGTGGTGTATGCGAAGCGGGCCGTGAACCAGAGTTCGATCCCCGGGTTTATCAGCATTGCAGGGACGAACCCAAGGACAAGCGTTGTGCCGATGTGTGTGTTGTGCGGAAATGGCGCTAGTCAGGTGCATCATGGCCGTGAGGCGGAGGTCATGAGGTGACAATCATAAATAAGTTCACAGAAATGATTAGATAACCCTAGTGAGTGCAAAACAATACACGCTGTAGGGTCGGACCCACATGGCCTAGGGATGATGCAGCCCGAGGGGCGCCCCCAAACTGAACGAACTAGGAAGATGTCACCTGGTACCGTTGCTGAAGAGTTGTTGAAGTAGCCAAAAACGTGCGCTACTAAAGCCGTTCCTCATGAGCCGCTCCGATGCCGAACCTCGGGAGGCTCGGGGGGACCGGAAAGCTCCTGAGGGTGCTCCTCCATCTCTACCAAGAACGCCTGGTGCCTGGCTCTGTGGGCCGCCTGAGCGTCCCTCATGCAGCGCTGGAACGCCTCAACCACCCCCGCCAGGCCAAAAGGCATGCAGACGTAGCTGTGCGGCGGTCCCTCGCATCGACCGACACGAGACGGCCACATGAGCTGCCAAGACGTGGCCCTGTTGAGCCCAGGGATGTCGATGCAGATGCGGAACTATTTACCTCGCTAGGGCAGCGAGCTCCGCCTCGCGGTAGGCGACGATCGCCTTGCAGAACCCTTCCTTCCTAAATCTCCTCGATTGCCTTGCTGATGAACTCCTGAACGCCTGGTGCCTCACGCCTGCTGCCTCTCTTGGGAAGCGTGCTCTGAAGAGCGCTTCCGCGTGGTGCCCCAGCGCCACTCTCGTGACATGGGCTAGGTCTGAGGCTCTCCAAAGGAGAGCCCCCGAGCCCAGCCTGAGAGGGGCGCCGGGCGTGCCTCCCTACGTGATGGGGGAAGGCGCCAGGTCCGGAGACACGAGACTCAGCGCTGCATCCTCGAGTGATGCTTCCTCACGGGACCCCTGGCTCAGCTGCAGCTTCTTCGTCTTGGGGGCGACCTCAAGAGGGAGGGTGCCATCTTCGTCTTCTGGGTTCTCAACTGCTGCAGCCTGGAAGGCGTGCTCGAAGGAGCACACCTCATCCTTCTCCTGATAGGCGACTGTGATGATGCCGCCGCTTCCTAGCATCCTGAGGATGTTGTAGCCGTGGTGCGTGGCCGCCATGAACTTGGCCAGTGCTGGGTACCCTAGGATGGCGTTGTAGGGAAGACGAATGTCGCCGACGTCGAAGTCGATGAGCTCGGTGCAGTAGTTGTTGCGCTCGCCGAAGGTGACAGGGAGGCGAACTTGCCCGATCGGGTGCATTTATCCATCGGTCAATCCTGAGAAATGGCTTGGTTGGGTGCAATTGGTAGTATGGCACCTGGAGCCTGTCGAACGTCTGGACGAAGAGAACATTGAGCCCTACTCCGCCATCAATGAGAGTCTTGGTGACGGTTACGTTGCTGATGACGGGGGAGCAGAGCATGGGGAGCGCGCCAGCAGTGGCTGCGCACTTGAGCCGGTCTGAGGAGTCGAAGGTGATGGCGCACTTGGACCACTTGAGGGGGCAAGTTGCCTCAAGCTTGGGGAGCGCCGCATTGACCTCGCGTGCAAACTGCTTGAAGACACGGTGAGAAGCTGGGGCTTGTGAGCCGCCCAAGATGCAAGCGATGGTCGCGGCTCCTGGAAGCCCCCAGCCCCTCGTCCTGGTGGTGATATTCATTCCTTCGTGGCGGTGGAGGCAGAGGAGGGAAAGCTGCATTTCCCTGAGAGCGATCCTCATGAGGCTAATCCCTCCAGTTGCACTCGCGAGGCTGGTCTTGCCAGCGGTCCTCACGAGGCTCGTCGCGCCACTCCTGACGGCGGTCGCGTCCATCCCAGCATCCTCCTCCTCAGCCACCTCCGCGGCCGTAGCCCCGATGTTTGCACTCGGGGCGTCGACCGAGGCGCCCGTCGCTGGTGTTGTGGCTGTAGACGTTGTGGAAGGCGCAACGACCGCTTGCCCTTGGATGACTCGGGGTGGTCGCAGCCGCGCTTGGTCTCTGGCTCCGCCACAAGCACGGCTGACCCCTTGCGCTTCGTGTCTTTGGTCTTGGTCTTCTTGTCTTCTGGATTAGCATCAGGGAGCTCGAGGAGGGAGAGGCGTCCCTCCTCAGACCTTGCGCACTTGTTCGCCATGTTGAACATCTCTAGAGTGGTGCAGAGTGCTACGTCTTGAGCTTGCGTTGGTTTTCCTTGAAGAGGAAAGGGTGATACAACAATAGTAGCGTAAGTATTTCCCTCAGTTTTTGAGAACCAAGGTATCAATCTAGTAGGAGGCTCCTCAGAAGTCCCACGCACCTACACAAACAAACAAAGAACTCGCAACCAACGCAATAAAGGGGTTGTCAATCCCTTCACGGCCACTTGCGAAAATGAGATCTGATAGAGATAGTATGATAAGATAAATATATTTTTGGTATTTTATAATATAGATTGGAAAAGTAAAGATGCAAATAAAAGTAGATTGAAAGCTTATATGATAAAAGATAGACTCGGGGGCCATAGGTTTCACTAGTGGCTTCTCTCAAGATAGCATAAGTATTACGGTGGGTGAACAAATTACTGTCGAGCAATTGATAAAAAAGCGAATAATTATGAGATTATCTAGGCATGATCATGTATATAGGCATCACATCCGTGACAAGTAGACCGACTCCTTCCTGCATCTACTACTATTACTCAACACATCGACCGCTATCTAGCTTGCATCTAGAGTATTAAGTTCATAAGAACAGAGTAACAAATTAAGAAAGATGACATGATGTAGAGGGATAAACTCAAGCAATATGATATAAACCCCATCTTTTTATCCTCGATGGCAACAATACAATACAATACGTGCCTTGCTGCCCCTGTTGTCACTAGGAAAGGACACCGCAAGATTGAACCCAAAGCTAAGCACTTCTCCCATGGCAAGAAAGATCAATCTAGTAGGCCAAACCAAACTGATAATTTGAAGAGACTTGCAAAGATAACTCAATCATACATAAAATAATTCAGAGAAGATTCAAATATTTCTCATAGATAAACTTGAACGTAAACCCACAATTCATCGGATCTCGACAAACACACCGCAAAAAGAGTTACATCGAATAGATCTCCATAAGAGAGGGGGAGAACATGGTATTGAGATCCAAAAAGAGAGAAGAAGCCATCTAGCTAATAACTATGGACCCGAAGGTCTTTGGTAAACTACTCACAACTCATCGGAGGGGCTATGGTGTTGATGTAGAAGCCCTCCATGGTCGATTCCCCCTCCGTCGGAGCGCCGACGAAGGCTCCAAGATGGGATCTCATGGATACAAAAGGTTACGGCGGTGGAAATTGTTTTTCGTTGGCTCCCTGGATGTTTTCGGGGTACGTGGGTATATATAGGAGGAAGAAGTAGGTCGGTGGCCGCCCGAGGGGCCAACGAGACAGGGGCGCGCCCTCCTATCTCGTGGCCGCCTCGGCTACTTCTTGGCTTGCACTCCAAGTCCTCTAGATCACATTCATTCCAAAAATCTCACTCACGAAGGTTTCATTCCGTTTGGACTCCGTTTGATATTCCTTTTCTTCCAAATACTGAAATAGGCAAAAAAAATAGCAGTACGGGCTAGGACTCCGGTTAGTAGGTTAGTCCCAAAAATGATATAAATGTGTAAAATAAATCCCATAAACATACAAAAGGGGTAATATAATAGCATGGAACAATCAAAAATTATATATATGTTGGAGACGTATCAAGCATCCCCAAGCTTAATTCCTGCTTGTCCTCAAGTAGGTAAATGATACAAACAGAATTTCTTATGTGGAATGCTACCTAGCATAATTCTCAATGTAATTTTATTTATTGTGGCATGAATGTTCAGATCCAAATGATTCAAATAAAAGTTCATATTGACAAAACAAATAGTAATACTTCAAGCATACTAATAAAAGCAATCATGTCTTCTCAAAATAACATGGCTAAAGAAAGTTCATCCCTACAAAATCATATATTTAGGCTATGCTTCATTTTCGTCACACAAAAATGTTCCCAAATTCTACACCCCCGATGACAAGCCAAACAACTTTTTCATACTTAAATAATCTCAAACTTTTTCAACCTTCACGCAATACATGAGTGTGAGCCATGGATATAGCACTATGGGTGGAATAGAATATTATGATGGGGATTGTGTGGAGAAGACAAAAAGGGATAAAGTCTCACATTGACGAGGATAATCAACGGGCTATGGAGATGCCCACCAATTGATGTCAACATGAGGAGTAGGGATTGCCATGCAACAGATGCACTAGAGCTATAAATGAATGAAAGCTCAACAAAATAAAACTAGTGGGTGTGCATCCAACTTGCTTGCTCACGAAGACCTAGGGCATTTGAGGAAGCCCATCATAGGAATATACAAGCCAAGTTCTATAATGAAAATTTTCCACTAGTATATGAAAGTGACAACATATGAGACTCACTATATGAAGAACATGGTGCTACTTTGAAGCACAATATATGAGACTCGCTATATGAATGACATGGTGCTACTTTGAAGCACAAGTGTGGAAAAAGAGATAGTAACATTGCCCCTTTTTATTTTTTTTATTTTTTATTTTTTTTATTTTCCCCTTTTTTTTTCTTTGGCCTTTTCTTCTTTTTTTTGGCCTTTTTTTCTTTTTTTTTCTTTGGGACAATGCTCTAATAATGATGATCATCACACTTTTATTGATTACAACACATGAATTACAACTCAAAACTAGAACAAGATATGACTCTATATGAATGCCTCCGGCGGTGTACCGGGATGGTGCAATGAATCAAGAGTGACATGTATGAAAAATTATGCATGGTGGCTTTGCCACAAATACGATGTCAACTACATGATCATGCAATGGCAATATGACAAAAGTAATGTATGTCATGATGATAAACGGAATGGTGGAAAGTTGCATGGCAATATATCTCGGAATGGCTATGGAAATGTCATAATAGGTAGGTATGGTGGCTGTTTTGAGGAAGATATAAGGAGGTTTATGTGTGATAGAGCGTATCATATCACGGGGTTTGGATGCACCAGCGAGGTTTGCACCAACTCTCAAGGTGAGAAAGGGCAATGCACGGTACCGAAGAGGCTAGCAATGGTGGAAAGGTAAAAGTGCGTATAATCCATGGACTCAACTTTAGTCAAAAGAACTCATATACTTATTGAAAAAATTTAGAAGTCATCAAAAACCAAGCACTTCGCGCATGCTCCTAGAGGGATAGATTGGTAGGAAAAGACCATCGCTCGTCCCCGACCGCCACTCATAAGGATGCACAATCCAAGTACACTTCATGTTTCAAATTTGTTACACAACTTTAACCATACGTGCATGCTACGAGACTTGCTAACTTCAACACAAGCAATATTTAAATTCATAATCACCCAACTAGCATGACTTTAATATCACTACCACCATATCTCAAAACAATTATCAAGTATCAAATTGATCATAGCATCCAATTCACTTCCTATGATAGTTTTTATTATACCCAACTTGGATGCCTACCATTCTAGGACCAATTTTATAACCATAGAAAATACCATGCTGTTCTAAAAGACTCTCAAAATAATATAAGTGAAGCATGAGAGACTAGCAATTTCTACAAAATTAAGCCACCGCCGTGCTCTAAGAGATATAAGTGAAGCACTAGAGCAAAAACTATGTAGCTCAAAAGATATAAGTGAAGCACATAGAGTATTCTAATAAATTTCAGTCAAGTAGGCTTCTCCCAAAAGGTGTGTACAGCAAGGATGATTGTGGTAAACTAAAAAGCAAATACTAATATCATACACGACGCTCCAAGCAAAACACATATCATGTGGCGAATAAAAATATAGCTCCAAGTAAAGTTACCAATGAACGAAGACGAAAGAGGGGATGCCTTCCCGGGGCATCCCCAAGCTTAGGTTTTGGCTACTCTTGAATATCTTGGGGTGCCATGGGCATCCCCAAGCTTAGGCTTTTGCCACTCCTTATTCCATAGTCCATCAAAACTTTACCCAAAACTTAAAAACTTCACAACACAAAACTCAACAGGAAATCTCATAAGCTCCGTTAGTGAAAGAAAACAAAACCACCACATAAGGTACTGTAATGAACTCATTCTTTATTAATTTTGGTATTAAACCTACTTTATTCCAAGTTCTCTATGGTTCATACCACTTAATAATAGCCATAGATGCATCAAAATAAGCAAACAACACACGAAAAACAGAATCTGTCAAAAACAGAACAGTCTGTAGCAATCTGTAACCAGCGCAAACTTCTGGAACTCTAAAAATCCTACCAAAATAGGAAGTCCTGGTAAATTTATCTATTGATCATCACCAAAAAGAATCAACGCAAAATCACGTTTATGTGATTTAACAAAACCAATTTCATGCGCGCAAAGTTTCTGTTTTTCAGCAGAATCAAATTAACTATCACCATAGGTTATCCTATAGGTTCTACTTGGCACAAACACTAATTAAAACATAAAAACACATCTAAACAGAAGGTAGAAGCAAAATTTATTACTAAACAGGAACAAAAACAAAAAAACACAAATAAAATTGGGTTGCCTCCCAACTAGCGCTATCGTTTAACGCCCCTAGCTAGGCATAAAAGCAAAGGTAGATCTAAGTAGTGCCATCTTTGGCACCCAAATCCTCAATAGAGCACTTATAATCTTTAGGTGTTTCTCCCTTTTTAGCAATTATTAAACCTTTAGGAAAAAATTCAAGAAATTTGTTTGTAGCAAAAGGTTCCTTAACGATAGAGAGACAATTGGGATGAATACTTATGGATTTGTGATCCGCGTCTCCCTTACTAGAAGATTCACCCATATTTTTAGGAACGTAAATAAATTTGGAAGTTTTGGTAGGTGGTTTTGGAGTGTTTTTCATGGAAGAAAACGCCGAACCTAAGTTGGTAATGATATCCTCAAGTTTACCGATTCTTGCATAATCTAGATCTATTTTTTCATTAACTATAGTTTCTTTCTCTTTAAGATTTTTCAAAGTAACTCCAACCCTAGAGCCGTATTGGGTAATCTGATTATGAATCTTTTTATCCAAATTTTCAATCAACTCAACAGTGGCAACTTTATTTTCAATAATTTCAAGCCGTTGCATCACATGTTCTAAAGTTAAAACAGTTCCATTAACCAAAAGAGGTGGTGGGCCAAACAAATCTAACATAGCATTATAAGCATCAAATGTGTGGCTACTCAAGAAATCCCGTCCGGTAACGGTATCAAGAACGCATCTATTCCACGGAGTAATGCCCACATAAAAATTGCAAAGAAGTACGGAAGTAGAAAGCTTCCTAGTAGATTTATTTTGAGCATTGCAAATTCTATGCCAAGCAACTTTTAAATTTTCTCCCTCCCTTTGCTTAAAATTGAGAATTTCATGTTCGGGAGTAATAACAAGGATAGGAGGACTAGACATTACGGCAAGGTAAACGATCTAACACACGAGCAAACAGAAAAAGGCAAGCGAAAAAGAGAGGAGAAGATTGGGAAAGAGAGGGTGAATAAAACGGCAAGGGTGAAGTGGGGAAGAGGAAAACGAGAGGCAAATGGCAAATAATGTAAATGCGAGGGAGATGAGTTTGTGATGGGTACTTGGTATGTCTTGACTTGAGCGAAGACCTCCCCGGCAACGGCGCCAGAAATCCTTCTTGCTACATCTTGAGCTTGCGTTGGTTTTCCTTGAAGAGGAAAGGGTGATGTAGCAATAGTAGCGTAAGTATTTCCCTCAATTTTTGAGAACCAAGGTATCAATCCAGTAGGAGGCTCCTCATAAGTCCCATGCACCTACACAAACAAACAAAGAACTCGCAACCAACGCAATAAAGGGGTTGTCAATCCCTTCACGGCCACTTGCGAAAGTGAGATCTGATAGAGATAGTATGATAAGATAAATATATTTTTGGTATTTTATAATATAGATTGGAAAAGTAAAGATGCAAATAAAAGTAGATTGAAAGCTTATATGATAAAAGATAGACCCCGGGGCCATAGGTTTCACTACTGGCTTCTCTCAAGATAGCATAAGTATTACGGTGGGTGAACAAATTATTGTCGAGCAATTGATAGAAAAGCGAATAATTATGAGATTATCTAGGCATGATCATGTATATAGGCATCACGTCTGTGACAAGTAGACCGACTCCTGCCTACATCTACTACTATTACTCCACACATCGACCGCTATCTAGCTTGCATCTAGAGTATTAAGTTCATAAGAACAGAGTAATGCACTAAGAAAGATGACATGATGTAGAGGGATAAACTCAAGCAATATGATATAAACCCCATCTTTTTATCCTCGATGGCAACAATACAATACGTGCCTTGCTTCCCCCTGCTGCCACTGGGAAAGGACACCGCAAGATTGAACCCAAAGCTAAGCACTTCTCCCATGGCAAGAAAGATCAGTCTAGTAGGCCAAACCAAACTGATAATTTGAAGAGACTTGCAAAGATAACTCAATCATACATAAAAGAATTCAGAGGAGATTCAAATATTTCTCATAGATAAACTTGATCATAAACCCACAATTCATCGGATCTCGACAAACACACCGCAAAAAGAGTTACGTCGAATAGATCTCCACAATAGAGGGGGAGAACATGGTATTGAGATCCAAAAAGAGAGAAGAAGCCATCTAGCTAATAACTATGGACCCGAAGGTTTGTGGTAAACTACTCACAACTCATCGGAGGGGCTATGGTGTTTATGTAGAAGCCCTCCATGGTTGATTCCCCCTCCGGCGGAGCGCCAACGAAGGCTCCAAGATGGGATCTCGCGGATATAGAAGGTTACGGCGGTGGAAATTGTTTTTCGTTGGCTCCCTGGATGTTTACGGGGTACGTGGGTATATATAGGAGGAAGAAGTAAGTCGGTGGCCACCTGAGGGGCCCACGAGACAGGGGGGCGCGCCCTCCTATCTCGTGGCCGCCTCGGCTGCTTCTTGGCTTGCACTCCAAGTCCTCTAGATCACGTTCGTTCCAAAAATCACGCTCCCGAAGGTTTCATTCCGTTTGGTCTCCGTTTGATATTCCTTTTCTTCGAAATACTGAAATGGGCAAAAAACAGCAATACGGGCTGGGCCTCCGGTTAGTAGTTTAGTCCCAAAAATGATATAAATGTGTAAAATAAAGCCCATAAACATCCAAAAGGGGTAATATAATAGCATGGAACAATCAAAAATTATAGATCGTTGGAGACATATCATAGAGGTCCTCGTGGATGGCGAGCTCCTCCTTCATCTTGACATCTCGGACGCCATCGGTGAACGCATGGATGATGGCCTCGTCTGACACCTTGGGAATCTCGAGGTGGACGTTATTGAAGCGCTGAATGTACTTATGCAGGGTCTCTCCAGGCTGCTGCTTGATGCGGCGCAGGTCTCCTGCGGCTGGCGGACGGTCGCGAGTGCCTTGGAAGTTGGCGATGAAGCAGCTGCGCATCTCCTCCCAGGAAGAAACCGACCCCTCGGTCAGGTTCAGGAGCCAAGAATGCGCGCCATCCTTGAGGGCCATCGGGAACCAATTTGCCATGATCTTATCGTCGCCGTTGGCCGCCTCGATGCTTAGCTCATAGAGCTGCGGGAACCCGGCAGGGTCTGCGGTGCCGTCGTAGCGTGGAGGCAGGTCAGGCTTGAACTTGCACGACCAGACGATGTTACCGAGCTCTGCAGTGAACGCACAGCATCCTGTCATGGCCACCGAAGGTCGTCGATGGGGTGGAACGTAGTCTTGGTGTACGCGCACCGCCACCTCCTGTGGAGGCTCACGAGCCTAGTGCTGGGGTGCTGGAAGCACGCGTGCTTCTCCTTGGGGATGCTGGACCACCTGGCAGCTCACGTCGTCCCAAGGTGGCGCCGGGCGCTGCGGGTCGCGCCGTGGAGCCATATGCCTTGGCTCGACGATGGCGCCCCGAGCAGGAGGCGGAGGAGGAGCCCCGTGCGACGTCGCCCGCTGCATGTGGTTGCTGATGACCCACAAGTGTAGGGGATCGCAACAGCTTTCGAGGGTAAAGTATTCAACCCAAATTTATTGATTCGACACAAGGGGAGCCAAAGAATATTATTGAGTATTAGCAGTTGAGTTGTCAATTCAACCACACCTGGATAACTTAGTATCTGCAGCAAAGTATTTAGTAGCAAAGTAGTATGATAATAAAGGTAATAGTAGCAAAAGTAATATTTTGGGGTTTTCTAGTGATTGTAACAGTAGCAGCTTGATGTCTATTACACAACCTTCTTCTTGTAGACATTGTTGGGCCTGCAAGTGCACAGGTTTGTAGGATAGTAGCAAATTTCCCTCAAGTCGATGACCTAAGGTTTATCAATCCGTGGGAGGCGTAGGATGAAGATGGTCTCTCTCAAACAACCCTGCAACCAAATAACAAAGAGTCTCTTGTGTCCCCAACACACCCAATACAATGGAAAATTGTATAGGTGCACTAGTTCGGCGAAGAGATGGTGATACAAGTGCAATATGGATGATAGATAAAGATTTTGTAATCTGAAAATATAAAAACAGCAAGGTAACTAATGATAAAAGTGAGCGTAAACGGTATTGCAATGATAGGAAACAAGGCATAGGGTTCATACTTTCACTAGTGCAAGTTCTCTCAACAATAATAACATAGATAGATCATATAACAATCCCTCAACATGCAACAAAGAGTCACTCCAAAGCCACTAATAGCGGAGAACAAACGAAGAGATTATGGTAGGGTACGAAACCATTCAAAGTTATTCTTTCGGGTCGATCTATCAAAGAGTTTGTACTAGAATAACACCTTAAGACACAAATCAACCAAAACCCTAATGTCACCTAGATACTCCATTGTCACCTCAAGTATCCGTGGGCATGATTATACGATAAGCATCACACAATCTCAGATTCATCCAACCAACACAAAGTACTTCAAAGAGTGCCCCAAAGTTTCTATCGGAGAGTCAAGAAAATGTGTGCCAACCCCTATGCATAGATTCATGGGCGGAACCCGCAAGTTGGTCACCAAAACATACATCAAGTGGCACGTGATATCCCATTGTCACCACAGATAAACATGGCAAGACATACATCAAGTGTTCTCAAATAAAGACTCAATCCGATAAGATAACTTCAAGAGGGAATCTCAATTCATCACAACAGAGTACAGGGGGAGAAACATCATAAGGTCCAACTATAATAACAAAGCTCGCGATACATCAAGATCGTGCCATAGAGAGAACACGAGAGAGAGAGATCAAACACATAGCTACTGGTACATACCCTCAGCCCCGAGGGTGAACTACTCCCTCCTCATCATGGATAGCGCCGGGATGATGAAGATGGCCACCGGTGATGGATTCCCCCTCCGGTAGGGTGCCGGAACGGGCTCCTGAGAGGTTTTTGGTGGCTACAGTGGCTTGCGGCGGCGGAACTCCCGATCTATCTTGATATTCGATGGCTTTAGGGTACGTAGGCTTATATAGGCGAAAGAAGTCGGTCGAGAGGTGCTCAAGGGGCCCACGAGACAGGGGGCGCCCTATAGGGGGGCATGCCCTCCTATCTCGTGGCCTCCTCGAGGATCTTCTGACGTGGACTCCAAGTCTCCAGGATCATATTCTTCCAAAAAGTCATGCTGCCGAAGGTTTCATTCCGTTTGGACTCCGTTTGATATTCCTTTTCTTTGAAATACTGAAACAGGCAATAAAACAGCAATATGGGCTGGGCCTCCGGTTAATGGGTTAGTCCCAAAAGTAATATAAAAGTGAATAATAAAGCCCGTAATAATTCAAAACAGATTAAAATAGCATGAATTCTTCATAAAGTATAGATACGTTGGAGACGTATCAGCATCCCCAAGCTTAATTCCTACTCGTCCTCGAGTAGGTAAATGATAAAAGAAAGAATTTATGAAGTGTGAATGCTAGAAGGTGCGCAAGTATGATCAATGATAATTTCAATCACCTTTTCTAGCATGAAAATATGTCATAACAGTAGTTCATCTCATAAAACTTCTCACGATAAAGTAACAAGCAATTCACATGACAAAGCATAGACCATAAACTTTCTTGAAAACTAGCAAACTTCATTCTCAGTCATCAAACAATTGCAACTCATCTTATTTTCAGGAATAACAAACTCCACATACTCAACTATCATATAGTCTTCTACAATTGCTAACACTCACGCAATACTAATGGTTATGGAGTTTCAATCGAACACTGAGAAAGATAGGGGCTTATAGTGTTGCCTCCCAACGTATTCACCATTGGGTGATGTCAACAATAATAGTTCATGCTAACTTACATCCAATTGGATATATATATCAGGATCACCCCAACACAAAGTGCTTGCCAAAGGATAAAATGAAAAAGGGAAAGGTGAAGATCACCTTGACTCTTGCATAAAGTAAATGTGACGCCCCCGATTCAATCGTACACTAATCATGCACGCAAACGTGTACGATCAAGATCAGGGACTCACGGGAAGATATCACAACACAACTCTAAAAACATAAATAAGTCATACAAGCATCATAATACAAGCCAGGGGCCTCGAGGGCTCGAAATACAAGTGCTCAATCATAGACGAGTCAGCGGAAGCAAAAATATCTGAGTATGGACATAAGTTAAACAAGTTTGCCTTAAGAAGGCTAGCACAAACTGGGATACAGATCGAAAGAGGCGCAGGCCTCCTGCCTGGGATCCTCCTAACTACTCCTGGTCGTCGACAACAGCCTGCACGTAGTAGTAGGCACCTCCAGAGTAGTAGTCATCATCGACGGTGGCGTCTGGCTCCTAGGCTCCAGCATCTGGTTGCGACAACCAGAAGGAAAGGAAAGGGGGAAAAGGGGGGAGAAAGCAACCGTGAGTACTCATCCAAAGTACTCGCAAGCAAGGATCTACACTACATATGCATGGTTATATGTGTAAAGGGCCATATCAGTGGACTGAACTGTAGAATGCCAAAATAAGAGGGGGATAACTAATCCTGTCGAAGACTACGCTTCTGGCAGCCTCCGTCTTGCAGCATGTAGAAGAGAGTAGACTGAAGTCCTCCAAGTAGCATCTCCAAGTAGCATCGCATAGCATAATCCTACCCGGCGATCCTCTCCTTGTTGCCCTGTGGAAAAGCAATCACCAGGTTGTCTGTGGAACTTGTCTGGGTGTGTTTTATTAAGTATCTGGTTCTAGTTGTCATAAGTTCAAGGTACAACTCCGGGTCGTCCTTTTACCGAGGGACACGGCTATTCGAATAGATTGACTTCCTGCAGGGTGCACCACATAACCCAACACGCCGATCCCATTTGGCGGACACACTTTCTGGGTCATGCCCGCCTCGGAAGATCAACACGTCGCAGCCCCACCTAGGCACAACAGAGAGGTCAGCACGCTGGTCTAACTCCTATGGCGCAGGGGTCTGGGCCCATCGCCCTTTGCACACCCGCACGTTGCATACGCGGCCGGAAGCAGACCTAGCCTAGTGGCGTTCCAGTCCAACCCGGCGCGCGCCACTCAGTCACTGACGTCAAGAAGGCTTCGGCTGATACCACGACGCCGGGATACCCATAACTACTCCCACGTAGATGGTTAGTGTGTATAGACCAAATGGCCAGACTCAGATCAAATACCCAGATCTCGTTAAGCGTGTTAAGTATCCGCGAACGCCGAACAGGGCCAGGCCCACCTGTCTCCTAGGTGGTCTCAACCTGCCATGTCGCTCCGCCACAAAGTAACAGTCGGGGGCCGTCGGGAACCCAGGCCCACCTCTACCGGATGGAGCCACTGTCCTTTCAGCCCCTCATCGAAGCACTTATGGGTACTCATCGAGTGACCCGACTTTAGTCACCATCTCATGCAAGATGTATGTATGCATAGTATATACCCGTGATCACCTCCCGAGTGATCACGACTCCATAGTATAGCAAGGCAGACTGACAAGAATGTAGGGCCAATGATGATAAACTAACATCCTATACTAAGTATTAGGATTGCAGGTAAGGTATCAACAGATGTAGCAACAATGTCAGGCTATGCATCAGAATAGGATTAACGGAAAGCATTAACATGCTACACTACTCTAATGCAAGCGGTATAGAGGAGAATAGGCGATATCCGGTGATCAAGGGGGCTTGCCTGGTTGCTCGGCAAGAGAGAGGGTCGTCAACTCCGTAGTCGATCCGGGCAGCAGCTCGGTCTCGGGTCTAGCGAGAGAAGAGGGGAGAAACAAGAAATATTTAAGCAAGCGGATGCATAGCAATGCATGACATGACAAGTATCGGTATTAGGGTGCCCTAACGGGGTATGAGGTGATACTGGTGAAGGGGAAACAACCGGAAAGTATCCCGGTGTTTCGTGTTTTTCAGCAAAGGAGCCGAGGGAAAAGTCGCGAGTTTGATATGTTAGGGGTGCGTGGCGGACGAGCGGGCTGCGATCCGGATTCGCCTCGCCGCTCGAGCAACTTTCATGTTGAAAATAGTTTAATCCGAGTTACGGATTAAAAGATATGATTTTCTAAAGATTTTATTAATTTCTGGAATTTAAATAATTATTTAATTTAATTCGAAATTGGATTTATGACCTCAGCATGATGTCATGCTGACATCAGCAGTCAACAGGGGTTGACTGGTCAACCTGACGTGTGGGTCCCGCATGTCATTGACTATTAACCTACCTTACAGATTAATTAACTAAACTATGTGATTAGGTTAATCTAATCAGGATTAATTAAGTTAATTAATTAACTAATTAATATTTTAATTATTTATATTATTATTATTTTTATTAAATATTTTTTTTAAACCTTTTTTTTTTAATTTTCGTTCTGGGGCTGGAGGCCCCACTTGTCAGTGGCCCGGGGGCCTTAACGGGCGCTGGTATCGGGTGCAGCGCCTAACGGACGGGCGCCCGAGGGGCACTGAAAGGTGCCCGACGCACGCCGGCGCCGGTGGCGGAGGTGGCTGCGTAGGGAGCCGCAGGCCGGGCGGGCAACGCCGGTCCACGGTGACCAACAGGCGCGCCACGTGGGCGCAAGACGGAAGGAGGCTGCAGCGTGCCGCAGAGCCAGCGCAGGCGCGACCACGACCGGGCGCGACACGGCGAATGTGGAAGGCTCAGGGCGCGAGGCTTCGCGACGAGCAAGGGGAAGGGGCGGTGACCAGTGGGCAGGGGACGACGGGCACGGCCCGGTCGGTGTAGCGCGCGGGGCCGGAGCGCACGAGGCGCGGCGACGGTCGCGGGGGAGAGGGAGTGCGAGGAGAGGGGGCGGGAGCCCGGGGCCTCACAGCGGGTTCGCAGGGTCAAGGGCAGCGGGCTCGACGGAGGTCGGGGACGACGGGGCGGTGGCGACTCGGGCGGTTCGGCGAGGACGAGGACGACACGCGTGGGGAGGAGACGAGGTCGAGGCGGCGTTGCCGATGGCGGAGCGGTCCGGCGAGGGGCGGCTCCGGCGTCAGCGTCGTGCGGCGAGGGCGAGGCGGCGTCGGGGTTTAGTCAGCGAGCGGCGGCCTCCTCCTCTCGATCCCGATCCAAATCGGAGGAGAGGGGAGTGAGGGGCGAGTGGGGCGTGGAGTGCGAGTTAGGGTTTATGGGGTGGGGATAAGGAGAGGGAGTGGTGGCTGGTTGGGCCGGTGGGTTGGCCCAATAGGGTTAGGCCTTCTTTGGCCGAGCCCAAAGGGGGTTCTTTTCTTTTTTGGTTAGTTTGTTTTCTGTTTTTGTATTTTCTTTCTTTTATTTTTTTTACTCTTTATTTATTTTTCCTTTCTGTTTTATTTCTAGTTTCTCTTTCATTTAGTTTTTATCTAATATTAAAATGATCCCTAATTTAGTAATACATTAAAACCCACTATAACAAAAGTTCTTACCCCAAAACAAATTAGTTTAGTATTTTGTTAATTATAAAAGCATTTAAATATTGGTTTTTGCTACTGTTTTATTCACCTAAGGGCATTTAAACATTTTATAAAAAAGTGGTTTCTCCACCATAATTACCTATGCATTAGTTGGATCACTCCGAACATTTTAATGTTAATATTTGAAAACTTTTATTGTTTCATTGATTTTTGAATTTGAATTCGAATCGGTTTTGAACTAACTCGAGGTTAGCAACAGTAATCTAGGTGATGTGGCATCATTAGTAAAGGGTTACTGTAGCTTAATTATTCGGGCGTCACAATTCTCCTCCACTACAAGAAATCTCGTCCCGAGATTTAAGAGGGGAGTAAGGGGGGTTTGGTTACGAATCTAGCGGGTCTTCTCATTCTGGCTTGCTCTTCTCGAAGAGACCGGTCCAATACATTGATGTCTTCATTTCTCTGCTTCAGGTCCTCATGATGAAGTCGGCATCCTTTCTTCAGGATCTTTATCGTACTTACGAATAGGTAACGGGGCAGATTGGCAACAACAGAATGCTATAAGGGTAATAATTTGGGATTAACCCATGAATGATCATATGAGTGCCTCTCGAGTTGAACAATTAGAACACATCGAGAGTAAAGTTCGAAGGTAGAATAAGAAGTTTCAAGCAAAAAGATAGTTGCTCGAAGTCTGAACCTGAGTGAGAAAGGGGTTCAAAGTAGCGAGAGTAAGTATTGTGTCTGATACCAGAATAGAGCACTAGGAAGGTGGCCCATGAATTAAATACGACGCCAAGCGTGGGGAATAACCATTAGAAACAGGTATGTACAGGAGAGTCAGGCTTCGATCCTGTGGAACTGTGGGTAATGGGCCCACCATGTGGGTTTTTTTTAGCAGTGACATCTTGCACGGTCATGATAGCAAGGCATGTCAAAGAGTACCATGTCAGTTATGTCGGCAACAACATTGGTATCAAGGGCGAGGGACGAAGAGAACCATTTCCTGCTCGTCGAACGAGGCAGACCAATAGGCAAAGTTCTCGTCCATCGGTGGTTACCGAAATGTCATCAACAGCAGTAACAGGGTCTCACTGTCAGAGTTGTACACCGAGGTGGGTAAAGATCACACTTTGGATTCACAAAGGATCCGTCAGGAGCAACTTATAGAATAAGTCTTACAATTTCCTCATGGAAGAATGGCTAAACTTGCTAAAAAGGATACTACAACAATAGGTCCTCCACCCAGGGGGGGTGCTAGGCATGACATCATGTTACCGGGTCATCAAAGGACCAACATCATAACTCTTGGAAAGTTTTCCCAACCATCATATCTGACCGAGATTCAGATCCGATTGGTGTCAAGATACCTCAGACTCAGGATGTCCGAGAACAAAAGGTGCGACACATATCGAGGAAATGACATTGCAAGATTCTCGGGAAATTTACTACGAAAGCGAGTTCCGAAACAAAAGCTCATCATTAAACCAATGAAGGGATAAGGAGGTAGCTGATGAACTCAGCGACAATTCATCGAGACTTCCAAAAGATGGTTTTCCCAATTAAGTGAACAAGGAGATAACATTAGTCAGATCAAATGGTATAATGATGTATGCTCGAGGAAACATACACAATTAAACATTGATTGAAAGGTGCACCCGAATTATGGGGTTAGTAGCATGATCAATGTTGGAATGGTGATTCAATAATCAATAAACTAAGAATGAATGGCCGACCATTAACTTCAAAGCAATAGGGTTGCTAGAAGTGCAGGATCCAAACAGCACCGTTCACTTGTTGGTACCCCGGTTGGAATCAACACGAGGACCATGAAGAATGGTGATGGTGAGAAGTATCACTATACCAAGAACTCTCAAGAGGTGGAACAAATCTCAGAACATTCTTGACATAAAAGATGGTAATACTCCAAGATAAAGAAGAACAAAGGTTGGATAGCAAGGAACTCAAGGTATAACACAAAACATGAACAAGTTTGTGTTGGGGGAAGGCAAGAATGTCGTTGATGATAACACAATCATCGAGGGGCAAGGATGGTATTTCTCATCATGAATACAATTGTTATCCTGGAGGAACTTAGAATGTTGATGATGATCATGATAAATTTGTCGAGAGACTTCATGAAGATGTAATCAATCTGCGATGACATCAAGTTAAAGGAATGATGAAACAAAAGGTTATTGGAACCATGGGTACGACACAAACTTGAAACCAAGTTTGTTATTTGAGGAGAATTGATATGACGAGGAAGATCGACGTAAGCTTAGCTCATCGTCAAAAATTGTGTTCCGGGAAGAAGGACCAGGTAGCACAATTAAGATTTAGCACGTTAATGATATAGCCGATCAGGCTAGGATTGACATGATCGAGTACAAACTCGCAAGTAAAGAAGATTACTAAGAGTTGTTGAACCGTAGTGCAGACTTGGTTCAGTTATTGGTGTCTTTGAGTGTTTAATAACTCAGAGCCCGTGAAAAATTGGAATCAGTGGGAATGTAGCACTTGATGAAGAACTCATAAGAAGTTATGCAGTTCCATGATAATCTCGAGATACCATGGGGTAATACTCGACGACAGATCAAAGTAGAGGTTGGACTGGGGTATTTCTCTACAGAAGACAAGTGCTTAACTTGCACGAGAAATGGTATTTAAAGGATAACATGGTCAGTACCACAATTGCAAAAGACCAGATCCCAGATATAAGATGATCTTATACTAAGGGAATAATTAATTTTTTAAAAGAAGCTTCGATGAGAAGATGTATATCGTGTCCATGGGCATGAACATAAAGTTGAAGGTCGACTCCCACTTCTCCAATGCATAACCTTTCATCCACTTCTCGCGTTCAATGAAGTTGTATTGTTGAAATTTTATCTAGCAAAATACCAGAAGAGTATGACTCATGGAAACTTTCGGGTTCACTCGGTTTAGAGAAGGCATATGTTCAACCCATAGGGGCTTCTTAGAAACATATACCACAAGTTTCAAGAGTAAATAACACAAGCCCGAAAGCAGAGCATGGTTGGCCAAGCAGAGGATACAACTTAACAAAGGCATTATGTATCAGGGGAAGAACTCACAAAGTGATCAAATGTGAAGGACACTGTCGGATAACAATCCAACAAAGGACTTGATGGTCCACCAAGGATCTGATGTGAGTATCGATACTCATCCAGAAGAGGAAGGAATGCAAATGCAACAGGTTATGGAATCATCTGAATAATTCAAAGCTTAAATGCAAAGGAATTATGATTTCCAAAACAAAGGATCAGAAGCAGACGTTCTGATCAAGGATGGATCAATAGAATATACCAGAGGCACAATCGACAACAAATAGTTTGGTTGAGAACCAGCTCATGTTCAAAATGAAGTCTGAGCCGGAAAGTTAACCCTAGGACTCGACTAATGATTGTGAACATTCACAACGTATTGAATCAACGGACTCAAAAATGATGGTGACAAAGGATGCCAATATGATTACTACACTTATGGGATTAATCATAATGAAAGCAAACAAGAAATTCCAGAGCAATAGGTTGCTGAGGATTTTCGGAATATCGAATGGTATTTCGAAGAATTTTGTGTATCACATGAACAACTGGGGAATGAGCGGGTACTCGATAAGTGCGAGAATTAACCGTAGGGGTATTCAGGTGACAAAGCACAGCAAGGCAGTAAGCTCAAAGGATTATCAAAACAACGACGAGTTTTTCAGGGTATCTTGTAATAACAAGACCACTGGGGATGAATGTAAGAATAACAACTGCAAGTAGTTATCCATAAGGGTTTACGGTGGAAGGAGAATTGCAAACGCGATGAACACAAGTTCTCGGTTTAACAACGGAGAGTATCTTCAGGGTCTTCTGGTGCAGCAGATGATCATCAATAGTAAGGGGCTCTCCGGGTGAAAGTGATAACGAGATCCTAATGTTAGATTTAGCAAAATCATTTAAACCCGAATAGAAGAGAGATCAGAGTCCCAGAGTAGAGGTCGAGAAGTAAAAGATCCTAATACCACCCAATGGCGACGTGGGCCCATTGGCCGCACAGCCATGTTAGTAAAGGTTTTGTAAAGTCTAGACTCGACTTCGGCCAAGGAGTTGGAAGGGGGATTCCTACAGGCAGTCGGCTTTGATACAAACTTGTGACGCCCCCGATTCAATCGTACACTAATCATGCACGCAAACATGTACGATCAAGATTAGGGACTCACGGGAAGATATCACAACACAACTCTAAAAACATAAATAAGTCATACAAGCATCATAATACAAGCCAGGGGCCTCGAGGGCTCGAAGTACAAGTGCTCAATCATAGACGAGTCAGCGGAAGCAACAATATCTGAGTATAGACATAAGTTAAACAAGTTTGCCTTAAGAAGGCTAGCACAAACCGGGATCTGACGAAGAGGCGCAGCCTCCCGCTCGATCCTCCTAACTACTCCTGGTCGTCGACAAGACACTTGCGTAGTAGTAGGCACCTCTAGACGAGTAGTCATCGTCGACGGTGGCGTCGGCTCCTGGCTCCAAAGATCTGGTTGCGACAACCGTAAGGAAAGGAAAGGGGAAAAGGGGAGAAAGCAACCGTGAGTACTCATCCAAAGTACTGCAAGCAAGGATCTACACTACATATGCATGGTTATATGTGTAAAGGGCCATATCGGACCGAATCTGCAGAATGCCAAAATAAGAGGGGATAACTAATCACGTCCGAAGACTACGCTCGCAGCCTCCGTCTTGCAAATGTGTAGAAGAGAGTAGACCAAGTCCTCCAAGTAGCATCTCCAAGTAGCATCTCCAAGTAGCATCGCATAGCATAATCCTACCCGCGATCCTCTCCTTGTTGCCTGTGGAAAAGCGATCACCGGGTTGTCTGTGGAACTTGTCCGGGTGTGTTTTATTAAGTATCCGGTTCTAGTTGTCATAAGGTCAAGGTACAACTCCGGTCGTCCTTTTACCGAGGGACACGGCTATTCAATAGATTAACTTCCTGCAGGGTGCACCACATAACCCAACACGCCGATCCCATTTGGCGGACACACTTTCTGGGTCATGCCCGCCTCGGAAGATCAACACGCCGCAGCCCCACCTAGGCACAACAGAGAGAGTCGACGCCGGTCTAACTCCTATGGCGCAGGGTGCGGGCCCATCGCCTTTGCACACCAAGACGCTTGCGTCGCTGGCCGAAGCAGACCTAGCCTAGTGGCGTTCGGTCAAATCCGCGCGCGCCACTCGGTCGGCCGACGTCAAGAAGGCTTCGGTGATACCACGACGCCGGATACCCATAACTACTCCCACGTAGATGGTTAGTGCGTATAGACCAAATGGCGGACTCGGATCAAATACCCAGATCTCGTTAAGCGTGTTAAGTATCCGCGAACGCCGAGCAGGCCAGGCCCACTGTCTCCTAGGTGGTCTCAACCTGCCATGTCGCTCCGCCACAAAGTAACAATCGGGGCCGTCGGGAACCCAGCCCACCTCTACCGGGATGGAGCCACCGTCCTTTCAGCCCCTCATCGAAATCACTTGCGGGTACTCATCGAGTGACCCGACTTTAGTCACCATCTGTACAGTGTGTATGTATGTATAGTGTATACCCGTGATCACCTCCCGAGTGATCACGGCCCCATAGTATAGCAAGGCAGACTGACAAGAATGTAGGGCCAATGATGATAAACTAGCATCCTATACTAAGTATTAGGATTGCAGGTAAGGTATCAACAGATGTAGCAACAATGTCAGGCTATGCATCAGAATAGGATTAACGGAAAGCAGTAACATGCTACACTACTCTAATGCAAGCAGTATAGAGGAGAATAGGCGATATCTGGTGATCAAGGGGGGGGCTTGCCTGGTTGCTCTGGCAAGAGAGAGGGGTCGTCAACTCCGTAGTCGATCTGGGCAGCAGCGTCGGTCTCGGGGTCTAGCGAGAGAAGAGGGGGGAGAAACAGTAAATATTTAAGCAAGCAGATGCATAGCAATGCATGACATGACAAGTATCGGTAGTAGGGGTGCCCTAACGGGGTATGTGGTGATACCGGTGAAGGGGGGAAACAACCGGGAAAGTATCCCCGGTGTTTCGTGTTTTCGGGCAAAGGAGCCGGAGGGGAAAAGTTGCGAGTTTGATATGTTAGGGGTGCGTGGCGGACGAACGGGCTGCGTATCCGGATTCGTCTCGTCGTTTTGAGCAACTTTCATGTTGAAAATAGTTTAATCCGAGTTACGGATTAAAAGATATGATTTTCTAAAGATTTTATTAATTTCTGGAATTTAATTAATTATTTAATTTAATTCGAAATTGGATTTATGACCTCAGCATGATGTCATGCTGATGTCAGCAGTCAACAGGGGTTGACTGGTCAACCTGACGTGTGGGTCCCGCATGTCATTGACTATTAACTAACCTTACAGATTAATTAACTAAACTAGGTGATTAGGTTAATCTAATCAGGATTAATTAAGTTAATTAATTAACTAATTAATATTTTAATTATTTATATTATTATTATTTTTATTAAATCTTTTTTTAAAACCTTTTTTTATTTTCGTTAAAATTTGGAGGCCCCACTTGTCAAGGGGGGGCCTTAACGGCGCTGGTATCTTGGTGCAGGCGCTCAAACGACGGGTGCAGAGGGGCACCGAGCAGTTCCCGATGCACGCTGGCGCCGGCGGGGCGGAGGTGGCCGCGATAGCGAGCCGCAGGTGGTGGCGGGCAACGCCGGTCAACGTGACCAACAGGGCGCGCCATGGTGGGCGCAAGACGGGAAGGAGGCAGGGGCGTGCCCGCAGCGAGCGCAGCGCAGGCGCGCCACGCACCGGGCGCGACACGGCGAATGTGGAGAAGGCTCAGGCGCGAGGCTTCGCGACGAGCAAGGGAAGGCGGTGACCAGCGGGCGGGGGACGGCACACGGCCGGTCGGTGTAGTGTCGCCGCCAGGCGCGCCGCCATGATGAGCGCTGGGGCCGAGCGCACGAGGCGCGGGCGACGGTCCGGGGAGAGGGAGTCACGAGAGAGGGGCGGAGCCCGGGCCTCACACCGGTTCGCAAGGTCAAGGGCAGCGGGCTTGACGGAGGTCGGGACGACGGGCGGTGGCGACTTCGGCGGTTCGGCAAGGGCGAGGACGACACGCGTGGGGAGGAGACGAGGTCGAGGCGGCGTTGCCGATGGCGGAGCGGTCCAGCGAGGGGCGGCGTCGGCCAGTCTTGGCGGCGAGGCGAGGCGCGTCGGGGTTTAGTCGTGAAGGCGGCCTCCTCCTCTCGATCCCGATCCAAATCGGAGGAGAGGGGGGAGCGAGTGGGGCGAGTGGGGCGTGGGTGTAGGTTAGGGTTTGCGGGGGTGGGGGATAAGGAGAGGGAGTGGTGGCCGGTTGTGCCGGTGGGTTGGCCCAATAGGGTTGTGGCCTGCTGGGCCGGAGCCCAATGGGGGGGGTTGCTTTCTCTTTTTTTGGTTAGTTTGTTTTCTGTTTTTGTATTTTCTTTCTTTTATTTTTTTACTCTTTATTTATTTTTCCTTTCTGTTTTATTTCTAGTTTCTCTTTCATTTAGTTTTTATCTAATATTAAAATGATCCCTAATTTAGTAATACATTAAAACCCACTATAACAAAAGGTCTTACCCCAAAACAAATTAGTTTAGTATTTTGTTAATTATAAAAACATTTAAATATTGGTTTTTGCTACTGTTTTATTCATCTAAGGGCATTTAAACATTTTATAAAAATGTGGTTTCTCCACCATAATTACCTATGCATTAGTTGGATCACTCCGAACGTTTTAATGTTAATATTTGAAAACTTTTATTGTTTCATTGATTTTTTAATTTGAATTCGAATCGGTTTCGGACTTACGCGAGGTTAGCAACAGTAATCTAGGTGATGTGGCATCATTAGTAAAGGGTTACTGTAGCTTAATTATTCGGGCG
Source organism: Aegilops speltoides (assembly GCA_021437245.1). Classification (NCBI taxonomy): domain Eukaryota; kingdom Viridiplantae; phylum Streptophyta; class Magnoliopsida; order Poales; family Poaceae; genus Aegilops; species Aegilops speltoides. The sequence goes on along the minus strand of CM038145.1, from coordinate 86,969,352 downwards.
TCACAGTAAAAGACATAAGGTAAAAGATAGGCCCTTCGCAGAGGGAAGTAGAGGTTGTCATGCGCTTTTAGGGTTGGATACACAAAATCTTAATGCGAAAGAACGTCACTTTATATTGCCCCTTGTATATGGACCTTTATTATGCAGTCCGTCACTTTTATTGATTCCATAACAAGATCGTACAAAGCTTATTTTCTCCGCACTAATAAGTCATGCATATTTAGAGAGCAATTTTTATTGCTTGCACCGATGACAACTTACTTGAAGGATCTTACTCAATCCATAAGTAGGTATGGTGGACTCTCATGGCAAAACTGGGTTTAAGGATATTTGGAAGCACAAGTATTATCTCTACTTGGTGCAAGGAATTTTGGCTAGCAAGAGGGGGAAAGGCAAGCTCAACATGTTTGAATGATCCATGACAATATACTTTAACTGAGATGTCGGATAACATAAACCATTATGTTGTCTTTCTTGTCCAACATCAACTCTTTAGCATGTCATACTTAATGAGTGCTCCCAATTATAAAAGATGTATAGGATAATGTATTTATATGTGAAATCTCTCTTCCTTCAATATTCTTTCATGAATTGTTCAAATGACCAATACAATGCTTGTTAACCTTCAATAAATTTACAACCTCTACTTCTTAGATGTGAAGTCATTACTCCCCATGGAATAAGCAAATGAAACATATTTAATTTCAGATTTATGACAATCAACTCATTCAACAATTTACTCATAAGATATAAGTGAAGCACACGAGTGAATGAAAAACTACTCCAAAAAGATATAAGTGAAGATCAATGAGTAGCTAAATAATTATGTAACTATATGAAGACTCTCTCTCATTTAAGAATTTCAGATCTTGGTATTGTATTCAAACAGCAAGCAAAACAAAATAAAATGACAATGCAAGGATAGCACAACTCATGTGAAGAAGCAAAAACTTAGGCTCAACCGATACTAACCAATAGCTGTTGAAGAAGAAAGGTGGGATGCCTACCGGGGCATCCCCAAGCTTAGATGCTTGAGACTTCTTGAAATATTATCTTGGGGTCCCTTGTGCATCCCCAAGCTTGAACTTTTGTGTCTCCTTAATTCCTCTCATATCATGGTTTCTCTTTTTATCAAAAGCTTCATCCACAACAAACTCAACAAGAACTCGTGAGATAGGTTAGTATAAACCAATGCAAAACCTTATCATTTTATGATATAACAAATCACTAAAATTATTATTCAACATTGCATACTAAATGCCTCTGCATATTTAATACTCCTATCCTCAAATAGAATCATTAAATAAGCAAACATATGCAAACAATGCAAACATAACAGCAATCTGCCAAAACAGTACAGTCTGTAAAGAATGCAAGAGTATCAATACTTCCCTAACTCCAAAAATTATGAAACAAAATTCACACTGTAGTAAATTTATCAGATCTCATTATGCAAAAGGTTTCAACATTATATCATGCTCTGACTTTTCTAGGGAATTTTTGCAACAGTGGTAAACTTTCTGTTTTCAAACAGCAACATGTATACTAGCAAAATAAGCATGGCAAAGGCTATCCTTGACATTTTTATTGAAACTAAAGATGCAATACATTAATCTAAATAACAGAAAGCAAATACTAACAAAATAAAATGACTCTCCAAGCAAAACACATATCATGTGGTGAATAAAAATACAGCTCCAAGTAAAGTTACCGATAGACGAAGACGACAGAGGGGATGCCATCCGGGGCATCCCCAAGCTTAGGCTTTTGGTTATCCTTGAATATATTTGGGTGCCTTGGGCATCCCCAAGCTTAGGATCTTGCCACTCCTTATTTCATAGTCCATCGAATCTTTACTCAAAACTTGAAAACTTCACAACACAAAACTCAACAGAAAACTCGTAAGCTCCGTTAGTATAAGAAAATAAAACCACCAATTAGGTGCTGTAATGAACTCATTCTAAATTCATATTGATGTAATATATACTGTACTTCAACTTATGTATGGTTCATACCCTCCGATACTACTCATATATTCATCAAAATAAGCAAACAACACATAGAAAACAGAATATCTCAAGAACAGAACAGTCTGTAGTAATCTGTATCAAACGTATACTTCTGGAACTCAAAAAATCCTACTAAATTAGGAAGTCCTAAGCAATTTTTGTACCAACACATAGAAAAAAAGAATCAGATCAGGATCACATTTCTGTGAATTAAAAAAACTAATTTACTGGGTGCAAAAGTTTCTGATTTTCAGCAGGATCAACACAACTATCACCAAAGCCATCCTAAAGGTCTTACTTGGCACTTTATTGAAACAAAAGATATAAAACATGATTAATACAGTAGAATAATCATGTGGACACACAAAAACAGTAAGGATAAATATTGGGTTGTCTCCCAACAAGCGCTTTTCTTTAATGCCTTTCTAGCTAGGCATGATGATGACAATGATGCTCACATAAAAGATAAGAATTGAAACATAACGGGAGCATCATGAAGCATATGACTAGCACATTTAAGTCTAACCCTCTTCCTATGCATAGGGATTTTGTGAGCAAACAACTTATCGGAACAATAATCAACTAGCATAGGAAGGCAAAACAAGCATAGCTTCAAGATTTTCAACACATAGAGAGGAAACTTGACATTATTGCAATTCCTACAAGCATATATTCCTCCCTCATAATAATTTTCAGTAGCATCATGAATGAATTCAACAATATAACCAGCACCTAAAGCATTCTTTTCATGATCTAAAAGCATAGAAAATTTACTACTCTCCACATAAGCAAAATTCTTCTCATGAATAATAGTGGGAGCAAACTCAAAAAAATAATTATCATGTGAGGCATAATCCAATTGAAAACTAAAATCATGATGACAAGTTTCATGGTTATCATTATTCTTAATAGCATACAAGTCATCACAATAATCATCATAAATAGCAACTTTGTTCTCATAATCAATTGGAACCTCTTCCAAAATAGTGGAATCATCACTAAATAAAGTTGACACTCTTCCAAATCCACTTTCATGTTCATCACAATAAGATTCAACATCCTCCAAAATAGTGGGATAACTACTTCCTAAAGTTTACACTCTTCCAAACCCACTTTCATAAATATAATCATCATAAATAGGAGGCATGCTATCATCATAATAAATTTGCTCATCAAAACTTGGGGACAAAAAATATCATATTCATCAAACATAGCTTCCCCAAGCTTGTGGCTTTGCATATCATTAGCATCATGGATATTTAAGGAATTCATACTAACAACATTGCAATCATGCTCATCACACAAAGATTTAGTACCAAACATTCTAATGCATTTTTCTTCTAGCACTTCAGCACAATTTTCCTTTCCATCATTCTCACGAAAGATATTAAAAAGACGAAGCGTATGAGACAAGCTTAACTCCATTTTTTTGTAGTTTTCTTTTATAAACTAAACTAGTGATAAAACAAGAAACAAAAAGATTCGATTGCAAGATCTAAAGATATACCTTCAAGCACTCACCTCCCCGGCAATAGCGCCAGAAAAGAGCTTGATGTCTACTACATAACCTTCTTCTTGTAGACGTTGTTGGGCCTGCAAGTGCACAGGTTTGTAGGACAGTAGCAAATTTCCCTCAAGTGGATGACCTAAGGTTTATCAATCCGTGGGAGGCGTAGGATGAAGATGGTCTCTCTCAAACAACCCTGCAACCAAATAACAAAGAGTCTCTTGTGTCCCCAACTGTAGGATCGGAAGTATGTCTAGAGGGGGGGTGATTAGACTACTTGACAATTTGAAAGTTTAGCCTTTTGATTAGGACAAGTTTTTAGCAAGTTCACAATGATGACCAAGTCAAGTATCACCCTACACATGCAATTCTAGAGTTATGGCAGCGGAAAGTAAATTGCACATGTAGTAAATAGAGGTGGAGAAGAGCAAACGCAGTTTGGAGACACGGAGATTTTTCTCGTGGTTCCGATAGGTGGTGCTATCGTCAATCCACGTTGATGGAGACTTCAACCCACGGAGGGTAACGGCTGCGAGAGTCCACGGAGGGCTCCACCCACGAAGGGTCCACGAAGAAGCAACCTTGTCTATGCCATCATGGCTTACGCCCACGGAGGACTAGCCTTACTCGGGGTAGATCTTCACGAAGTAGGCGATCTCCTTGCCCTTACAAACTTCTTGGTTCAACTCCACATCTTGACGGAGGCTCCCAAGCGACACCTAACCAATCTAGGAGGCACCACCCTCCAAAAGGTAATAGATGGTGTTGGTGATGATGAACTCCTTGCTCTTGTGCTTCAAATGATAATCTCCCCAACACTCAACTCTCCTCACTGATTTGGCTGTGGTGGAAGAAAGGATTGAGTGGAAAGCAACTTGGGAAGGCTAGAAATCAAGTTTCATATGGTGGGAGTGGAGCAACTTGATCTCAACACAAGGGTAGGTAGTTCTCTTCTCGAAATGTAAGGTAGGAGTGGTAGTTCTTTCGATGGCTCTCTCCACGAATGAAGAGGAGGTGGAGGGTATTTATAGCCTCCACACAAAATCCAACTGTTACACACATTTGACCAATCTCGGTCGGACCGAAGTTGACAACTCGGTGAGACCGAAAGTTCAAATCTTGTGAGCGTTGGGATTTTCGTGGGACCGAAAATACAATCTCGGTTAGTCCGATTCTTCCAAAGACTAGGGTTTGCCATTCTCGGTGGGACCGACTTTATCATCTCGGTGACACCGATTTGATTCTGAAGGTTCTGAAGGTTGGCAACACTAGTTTCGTGAGACCGAGTTTGGAATCGGAAAATCCGAAATTACTAGGGTTTGGCTATATGGCTGAGGTGGTTCATCTCGGTGTGGTGAGTTTATGGAATCGGTGGGACCGAGATTACTTATGAGTATATGTTGGAATGAAAGATTGCTGATAGTTTGGGAGATAGATCACTAAGCACTTTGAGCAACGATCATCATCATAACCTCATCCCTTTTAATAGTATTGGCTTTCCTATGGACTCAATGTGATCATGGATCACTAAACCAAAAATGGAGTCTTGAGCTTTTGCCAATGCTTTCCTTAGCATTTTGAGGGTCCACATCATCAGTCATTGCCATACCCATATCACGAACTTTCAAAATATTCTCAAGAAACAATTAGTTCAATGATATATATGTTGTTATTAATTACCAAAACCACCCGGGATTAGTTGCACTTTCAATCTCCCCTTTTGGTAATTGATGACAACATATAGATCAAAGCTTCGACAAATGATATAATCAATGAATGATATAAATAAGCTTTGAGAAGTATGTGATAAGCAAGAGCTCCCCCTAAATTTGTGCATTATTTAAGATTTGCGTTTGAATGCAAATGCACAAGCGATTAGGATCATGGGTCACTCTTCCATGTCACATACATCTTGGTGGAGCGCACAAAATGATAAGAATGAGTAGCATGCACCCAATCACCAAGACATGAGTAAATGATCATACAAGATATGAATAGCATATGATAAGCATTAAGCACACATTAAGCATAGTATGATCAAGCACTCATCAAAGTAGAGCAAACGTAGTATCAAACACACGAAATGTCTCGGAAAACTCAAAAGTATCTCAAAGAAAACCGCAAACGAAAGAGCAAAAGCGAGCACTCTCTCTCTCTCGAAGTCCTATGATCTATACAATTTCTCCCCCTTTGGCAACAAGTTACCAAAAAGTTCGAAAGGTATAGAGCTAAGCGTCACTAGGGACTCTGCTGGCGGCTCCTGTCTGGGTTGATGGAGTGGAGATAGCTGCATCTGCAAAGGCTTCGGCTGAAGTCTGTGGAGCCGGAGGAGTGGACACTGGAGCTGGAGCTGGGCCCGATGGAGCTGTGGGAGGTCTTGATGTAGTAGCCACAGGGTCATCCTTTGAACAAAGAATCGATCTGGGTCTTGTGGGAACTCGAGCAGGCTGCTCATAGTCATCTGGACTAAATCATCTTCCATCTCCTTCATGAGCTCTGCCTTCTCCTCTTGGCTTCCTCAATATCTGCCTCAAGCTTGTTGGCGGTGACTTGCACCTCGGTCGACTTGACATCCAGAGCATGGAACTTGTCTTCAACTATCCTCTCAAGACTCTCCCGAGACGCACTATGCTGGCAGGCGTAGTTCAATCCTCCGGGTAGCTTCAAGAAGTTGTTCTCCAACGCTCTTGGGTTTTCTTCTTCTTGCTTCCTTCTCGACTTTGGCTTGTTTGGCAGCTTCGACTTAGCTTGACCTTCAACAGATGTGGGATCATCCTCTGTCATCACAACTTCATTGTCCTCATGTTCAGGCTGCGGTGGTAAGTGGGGTCTATCCAACAAGTAGGTGTCCGTGCCAAACTTGGCATTGATGAGCATCTGAATGTGCGGAGCAAACCCACATGACCTCTTACGTCTCTGTCTTTGTCCTCTTGATAGTCTCAACTATCAGGTCCATCACCTTGAAAGGTGCCTTCTGATCTAGAATATGCAACATGTTGATAGAATAGCCTCTTATCATGCGATGGTCTCCTGACTTAGGCATCAAAGTATGCCTCAGAATAGTGTTAGTGGTTGGGAGACCTGCCTGAAGATGATACATTGAGCCGAGCTTCCATATCTCTACATCTTTGGCTGGTACCTCATTGTACATATTTTTCATAGACTCATGATTTTCTTTGGAATTCCATAGACATCAACATCATCATCTCTTGATCTTTGGAGCATTCAGCGGTGCTCTCCACTCTTCAACTGTTGAAGAGAATCTCGCCCTTCATCATCCATACAATTCGCCATCCGGATAGAAATGTCTTGTGGCATAGAACCGCATGATCATCTCATCATTCCATCTTTGTCGGTTCGACCAACAAACTCTGCAACTCCACATGCGGTGAAGCTCTCATGCACATGTGGGAAGTAGTCTCTGTGCTCTTCACTTGTCAATATATTCCCGGTCAACATATCTCGTGTCAAGAAACAATGGGCTTCTTGTCCATGAGCACATCTCATAGAAATCTTGTTGCTCTCGGTGTGGAATCTTGAGTCAACAGCTGTCCTTCTCCTGGTGGCATATGGATCAACTTGCCTCCATAGCCCGAGGCCTTTGTCTTTCCTTTCCTTCATATTTTACGCTCGAGGATGAGCATCATTGTGGATGGCGGTTTACATGCGAGTTTGACAACACATGTGCCTCTTCATCGACTCACCGGTGGCACATTGTCCTTCTTCTTCTCTGAAGCGGGAATGTTTCTCACTTGTTTTCTTGGGCTTGGCAGCAGAGGCTTGGCTTGAGCTGCCTTTCTTTGGAGCTGATGGCTTAGATTTGGTAGGTGCTCCTGCCCTGATGGCATCTCCCATCAACTTAGACTTCTGAGGAGGGGGCTGGGGTGCTTCCTCATCAGAATCTTCATCAGCTGCTTCATCATGTACTATCCTCTTCCTCTTGGAAGTTTTCTTTATCTTGCTGGAGGTTTCCTCTTCCATGCTCAACTTCTTGGCAACAGTGGACTTCTTCACTTTGCTGGTGCCTTTCTTGGTATGTTGCCCTTGATAGTCTTTGGCAACCACTTTCCTCTTAGGTTTAGAAGTGATCTCTTCCTCAGCAACAAAGTCAGAATCCTCTTCATCAGAATTTCTCTTCTTCACGCCCCGTGGCAGCAGGAGGCAAACCACTTGGGTGCTCCTCTCACCATCATCGGAAAAGCTGCTGGCTTGGGACTAGTGCCTGCCTCTGGAATCTCAACTGGTGATTCAGACCTGTTCTGGCTGTCACTTGCATCAGACATGACTGACAACCTGTGAATAGAATAGGTATAGGCAGAATAGAAGAGTTATCACAAACTGTAGAAGATTTTGCAAAAGGAATGAGTTCAAATTTTAGTTTTAAGTTTTCACAGAATGCATTTCGGTCTGGCCGAGTCTAAAATTCGGTGAATCCGAAGTGTCTAAACAGAACCATTCACACCACTTTCGGTTGGACCGAAATGGGTTTCGGTCTAGCCGAGATCACTAGGGTTTCACTGAATCCTCATTTCGGTCTTACCGATTTGCACATCTCGGTTGGACCGAAAGGTGCAGTGCAATGGCCAGAGGCCAAATCGGTCAGTCCGAGAATGTAGAATCGGTCACACCGAGATGTGTTCGGCGGAAACCTAACCCTAAAATTTTCACTCGAATTTCGTTCTAAGAACTAATCTGCTGGATAGGAAGATTTCAAACATGGCAAGAAGCTAGGCAAACCAATCGTGCATTGAATCAGAGGTTGAAGCACGAGAGGGATCGAAACTCACCCTAAGATGGAGTTTCTCTACGGCGGCAATGGCGCGATGAGATTGACCGTTGACGGCGACGGAGACCCGCGGCGAGGGCGCACAGGCGACGGCGGAGACGATCCGGAGACCACGGCGACGTCAGCTAAGGGTTTGGGGCGAGGCGTTTTGAAGGAATAATCAACGCGCTGCCCTCGGTATATATACCTTCAGTTGTCGGTGGGACCGAGTTGAAAACTTCGGTGGCACCGAGATGGTTAACCGCAAGATTACTCACATCGATCACGCCGAAATTTAACTTCGGTTTCACCGAGGTGAAAACCTAGATCAATCTAAGTGACTTGATCCGTCCGATTTGAGTAGATTGGTTTGACCGAAAGTACTTAGAAGGTTTTGGAGTTTAAGCTTTTTGACGGATCGGTGGCTCCGAGTGCTCCTCACTCGGTCTGTCCGAAAAAGACTTGATCAAAGTTTGTGATATAAGCATGAATAGAGTTTGAGACAAGAAAGCATAGATAGCTAGGGAGGAACTTAGGCATTCTTGTCCATCCATTTGGTCAAAAAGAAAAATCCAAAAGACCAAAGCAACAAATGGATGTCCTTGAATGGATAAAATTATGCATCCAACATGCTCACACAATAAGATAGCAAATGAAATATGTGTCAAACATGCACAAACAAAACTCTAGCAACTAGCACACAATTTGGCGATGACTAGGTCATCTATATATGAGTATATTGACTTAGGAGTCAAATGAGAACATTTGATCATAGGTCATACTCATCGTTTAAGCACAAGTGGGGTTACCACTTTTACATAAAGCATTAATGTGTTCACATCATTTGAAGATGCTTTAGCTCATATCTTTTGAGCAAAGCTCCCCCTTGATGTGAGAACCCCTTTTAAAGGGTCAAACTAACCTTGGGTTGTCGTAGAAGACTTCATGTAGATGTTGAAGATGTGGATGCTCAACGTTGATGAGGATCATCAAGAGTTGGGAGCAATCCTTTGGATTCGGGCACTTTCAATACCTACATGGGTTAGTCCCACAAGGAACAAACAAGGATATCCATGGACATAGATTGAAGTACATAAAAGATGATGTCCATGAAAGCAATGATTACCTTGTCCCTTGACTTACCAACAAGAGGGTTTGTGACTCCATGAACTAGTGCAAGATGTGGAAGTTGATTGCACAAGTTCTTGCCAAAATGAATATGAGTGAAGTATGTTGGCGGAGTCACCCTCAAGAACTCTCTAGTTCTTCTTCTTCGGGATCCACACCATCTTGATGGGAATCCTTGGGGTAGTAGTTGAGCTTGACGAAGTAGAACTTGAAGTTTCCTTGGGAACCCACTTGACCATGGCCTTTGGTGCTTCAATGAATGCATCAATCTCCTCTTGAAGCTTGTCCTTGCCTTTTAGCTTGTGGTCTTGTGGTGGAAGGTCATCTTGAGCTTGTTCCACATTTGAAGAAGTAGGATCATACTTCTCCTTTTGAGAAACAAACTTTGGAGTGGGATATTGACCTTCTTCCCATTCAACACCCTCGGCGTTGAACTTTCGCTCAAAACCAATTCCTTTATTCTTCCGGTGCCTCCCTTGCTTGCGAACAATTTCCTCAAAGTTCTTGCTTCCGGCAAGGCTCTTGTAGACACCTTTCTCTATAATCCCTTTCAATAAACTATTTTCTTGCTCAAGTGTAACTTGGCTTGAAACATTGTTAGTGGAATCAAGAGAATTACTAGAACCAATTATGTTGCTTCTAGATGAAGAATTTTTCTTATGCTTGTCATGCTTAGTTTTAATAGGTGGCAAGAAATTAGACAAGAGAAGTCGTTTGGCAAGATATGAAGAACTCTTCTTTCGAAGATCGTCATTGATAGCTTTTAGAAACTCATGTTCTTGCTCTAGATTGAGCTTCTCGAAGCGTAGCTTCTCATGAGATCTTAGGAGCTCTCTATGATCTTCTTGAGTTGTTTCATGAGCTAACTTAAGAGTGTTTAGTTCTTTAGTTAGACGCTCAATGTCCTTCATAGCATTGTCATTCGACTCTTCTCGACTATAAAGACTACTAGCATGTTCATCATTACTAAGCTCACTAGATTTGTCATGTAAAGCTCATCTTCACCAAGCAAGTCATCCTCATCACTATCAAAGTCAATGAATTCAGGTGTGATACCTTGGGGCCTTTTGCCATGAAGCATCTTCCAATTCCCTCATTTGGTGAATCAAATATGTCATAGGAGTTGAAGTTGGAGGATACGAGAGCAAGACCGCAACACCTTCATCTTGATCAGTATTCGAGTTGGAGTGATAACTTCTTCGGAGTGATTGTCGGAGTCGGAGCCGGAGACCCATTCACCAACATGAGCTTGATGTTTTCTTCTTGTGTAGCTCCTTGATGACTTGTCTTTCCTTTCCGAATCCTTGCTTCTCCGAGAGGATCTTCGTTCATAACGATCATCTCTACTCCTTCTCTCTTTCGAGGTGACTCTTCTCTTGAGCTTCTTCTTCTTGGAGATTCTTCTCTTCTCTTGTGGGGAGTCGAACACTCATTTGAGTAGTGTCCGGTCTTCCACAATTGTAGCAGATTCGATCACGACTAGAAGATCTCTTTTCATCATATGATCTAGACTTTGAGCTTCTTTCCTTGCTTCTACTCTTGTAGAATTTGTTGAAGTTCTTCACCATTAGGCTTATCTCTTCATTGGAAACTAGCTTGTCACTTGAGGTTGTGGGAGCTTCAACTGTAGCTTTGTAAGCACCACTTGACTTGTTGTGAAGCTCTTCCTTGTCTTTAAATGTCATCTCATGAGCAACAAATCCTTCCAATGACTTCGGTAGGCTTGAGATCCTTGTAGTTTGGCATCATTTGGATCAAAGTGCACACGGTGTCATACTTTCCATCCAAAGCTCTGAGAATCTTCTTGATGATGAATCGGTCGGTCATTTCTTTGCTTCCTAAGCCGGCAATCTCATTTGTGATGAGAGCAAGCCTAGAGTACATTTCAGCGACTCCTTCACCTTCCTTCATCTTGAACTTGTCAAGTTGACCTTGAAGAACATCTAGCTTTGATTCCTTCACGGACTCGGTACCTTCGTGCATTTCGACCAAAGTATCTCAAATCTCTTTTGCATTCTCAAGACGGCTGATCTTGTTGAACTCCTCGGGACACAAAGCATTGAAGGGAATGTCACAAGCTTGAGCATTGTTCTGTAACATCCGCAGCTCATCCGCTGTAGCTTCGCGATCCGGAACTTTTCCTTCCTCAAAGAACTCACCTTGCAAGCCAACACAAATAATGCCCCATGCGGCAGGGTTATGTCCAAGAATATGCATTTTCATTTTGTGCTTCCAACTAGCAAAATTTGAACCATCAAAGTAAGGACCTCTCTGAAAATTACCCTCACTAGGCGCCATACTCTCCTAGGTTGTGAAACCAAGCTTATGGAGTCAATGCAATGGAAACCAATCCAATGGAGACCAAAGCTCGATACCACTTGTAGGATCGGAAGTATGTCTAGAGGGGGGTGATTAGACTACTTGACAATTTGAAAGTTTAGCCTTTTGATTAGGACAAGTTTTAGCAAGTTCACAATGATGACCAAGTCAAGTATCACCCTACACATGCAATTCTAGAGTTATGGCAGCGGAAAGTAAATTGCACATGTAGTAAATAGAGGTGGAGAAGAGCAAACGCAGTTTGGAGACACGGAGATTTTTCTCGTGGTTCCGATAGGTGGTGCTATCGTCAATCCACGTTGATGGAGACTTCAACCCACGGAGGGTAACGGCTGCGAGAGTCCACGGAGGCTCCACCCACGAAGGGTCCACGAAGAAGCAACCTTGTCTATGCCATCATGGCTTACGCCCACGGAGGACTAGCCTTACTCGGGGTAGATCTTCACGAAGTAGGCGATCTCCTTGCCCTTACAAACTTCTTGGTTCAACTCCACATCTTGACGGAGGCTCCCAAGCGACACCTAACCAATCTAGGAGGCACCACCCTCCAAAAGGTAATAGATGGTGTTGGTGATGATGAACTCCTTGCTCTTGTGCTTCAAATGATAATCTCCCCAACACTCAACTCTCCTCACCGATTTGGCTGTGGTGGAAGAAAGGATTGAGTGGAAAGAAACTTGGGAAGGCTAGAAATCAAGTTTCATATGGTGGGAGTGGAGCAACTTGATCTCAACACAAGGGTAGGTAGTTCTCTTCTCGAAATGTAAGGTAGGAGTGGTAGTTCTTTCGATGGCTCTCTCCACGAATGAAGAGGAGGTGGAGGGTATTTATAGCCTCCACACAAAATCCAACTGTTACACACATTTGACCAATCTCGGTCGGACCGAAGTTGACAACTCGGTGAGACCGAAAGTTCAAATCTTGTGAGCGTTGGGATTTTCAGTGGGACCGAAAATACAATCTCGGTTAGTCCGATTCTTCCAAAGACTAGGGTTTGCCAATCTCGGTGGGACCGACTTTATCATCTCGGTGACACCGATTTGATTCTGAAGGTTCTGAAGGTTGGCAACACTAGTTTCGGTGAGACCGAGTTTGGAATCGGAAAATCCGAAATTACTAGGGTTTGGCTATATGGTGAGGTGGTTCATCTCGGTGTGGTGAGTTTATGGAATCGGTGGGACCGAGATTACTTATGAGTATATGTTGGAATGAAAGATTGCGATAGTTTGGGAGATAGATCACTAAGCACTTTGAGCAACCAGATCATCATCATAACCTCATCCCTTTTAATAGTATTGGCTTTCCTATGGACTCAATGTGATCATGGATCACTAAACCAAAAATGGAGTCTTGAGCTTTTGCCAATGCTTTCCTTAGCATTTTGAGGGGTCCACATCATCAGTCATTGCCATACCCATATCACCGAACTTTCTGAAATATTCTCAAGAAACAATTAGTTCAATGATATATATGTTGTTATTAATTACCAAAACCACCCGGGGATTAGTTGCACTTTCACCAACACACCCAATACAATGGAAAATTGTATAGGTGCACTAGTTCGGCGAAGAGATGGTGATACAAGTGCAATATGGATGATAGATAAAGGTTTTCGTAATCTGAAAATATAAAAACAGCAAGGTAACTAATGATAAAAGTGAGCGTAAACGGTATTGCAATGATAGGAAACAAGGCATAGCTAGGGTTCATACTTTCACTAGTGCAAGTTCTCTCAACAATAATAACATAGATAGATCATATAACAATCCCTCAACATGCAACAAAGAGTCTCTCCAAATCCACTAATAGCGGAGAACAAACGAAGAGATTATGGTAGGGTACGAAACCACCTCAAAGTTATTCTTTCGGATCGATCTATTAAGGAGTTTGTACTAGAATAACACCTTAAGACACAAATCAACCAAAACCCTAATGTCACCTAGATACTCCATTGTCACCTCAAGTATCCGTGGGCATGATCATACGATAAGCATCACACAATCTCAGATTCATCCAACCAACACAAAGTACTTCAAAGAGTTCCCCAAAGTTTCTACCAGAGAGTCAAGAAAACGTGTGCCAACCCCTATGCATAGATTCATGGGCGGAACCCGCAAGTTGGTCACCAAAACATACATCAAGTGGCACGTGATATCCCATTGTCACCACAGATAAACACGGCAAGACATACATCAAGTGTTCTCAAATAAAGCCTCAATCCGATAAGATAACTTCAAGAGGGAAACTCAATTCATCACAAGAGAGTAGAGGGGGAGAAACATCATAAGATCCAACTATAATAACAAAGCTCGCGATACATCAAGATCGTGCCATAGAGAGAACACGAGAGAGAGAGAGATCAAACACATAGCTACTAGTACATACCCTTAGCCCCGAGGGTGAACTACTCCCTCCTCGTCATGGATGGCGCCGGGATGATGAAGATGGCCACCGGTGATAGATTCCCCCTCCGGCAGGGTGCCGGAACGGGCTCCCGAGAGGTTTTTGGTGGCTACAGAGGCTTGCGGCGGCGGAACTCCCGATCTATCTTGATATTCGATGGTTTTAGGGTACGTAGGCTTATATAGGTGAAAGAAGTCGGTCGGGAGGTGCTCGAGGGGCCCACGAGAGAGGGGGGTGCGCCCTATAGGGGGGCGCCCTCCTATCTCGTGGCCTCCTCGAGGATCTTCTGACGTGGACTCCAAGTCTCCAGGATCATATTCTTCCAAAAAATCACGCTGCCGAAGGTTTCATTCCGTTTGTACTCCATTTGATATTCCTTTTCTTTGAAATACTGAAACAGGCAATAAAACAGCAATATGGGTTGGGCCTCCGGTTAATAGGTTAGTCCCAAAAGTAATATAAAATTGAATAATAAAGCCCGTAATCATTCAAAACAGATAATAAAAAGCATGAATGCTTCATAAATTATAGATACGTTGGAGACGTATCACCCTCCTGCGAAGGGGGCTGCTGATTCGGTTCCGGAGCCGTTGGTGTCTCCGGAACAGTGTCCGCCAGAGGTCGGATAATTCAGGACCCCAATCGCTGGTCTCCATGAGGGTTGCGCCCCAATGTTCTCAGCAGCCAAGACGTTATCCTCGGGCGCCGTCTTGGTCCCCTCCCACACTTCTCTGGAGTGCGGATAAATCCTTTGGGACGACACCTCAGTGTCATCCGCCCTAGGAGGCGGGGAAGCTTGTGAAGGCGTCTCGCTCTCCATCTTCTCCTGAGAGAGATCCCCCAATGACGATGATTCTTGAGGGATGTCATGGGCCGGACTGAAACATGAAATTCAGTATTATACTTATAATCTATAAAAACATTAGATGTACGTAAGGCACCTTGAGGTACTTACGATTCGGCAAGGGGCTTGGCTCGGGGGCGGTGCCTGGGACAGCTTCGGCGCCCGAATCCGAATCATTCGAGAGGGATATAATCTACCGTGAACATAAATATCATGAAGGCTATGTTGATTTGTTTCAACTACATGCGTGAACATGTGCCAATTCGAGTTACTCAATTCATTCAAAGGAGGATACCATCCCATCATACCACATCATAATCATTCTAATAGCATGTTGGCACGCAAGGTAAACCATTATAACTCATAGCTAATCAAGCATGGCACAAGCAACTATAATCTCTAAATGTCATTGCAAATATGTTTACTTCATAATAAGCTGAACCAAGAACGATGAACTCGTCTTATTTACAAAAACAAGACAGATCGAGTTCATACCAGTTTCTCCCATCTCAATCAGTCCATCATATATCGTCATTATTGCCTTTCACTTGCACGACCGAACGATGTGTATAATAATAATAGTGCACGTGCATTGGACTAAGCTGGAATCTGCAAGCATTCAACTCAAGAGAGAAGACAAGGTAATATGGGCTCCAAGTTAAATAAACAATCTTGCATATGAGAGCCACTAAACATTTTCAATATGGTCTTCTACTCTCGACCCCCAAAGGAAAGAAAAGAAAATAAAACTATTTACACGGGAAAGCTCCCAACAAGTAAAAGAAGAACGAGACATCTTTTTGGGTTTTCATTTTAATTTCTACTACAAGCATAAAAATTAAACTAACTATTTTTTTGGGTTTTTCTTAAGGTTTAACAAACACACAAGAAGAAAGTGAGAAAATGAAATTTAAACTAGCATGGATAATACAATGAAAGAGTATGAGCACTGAACATGAATGTAAAGTCGGTGAGAAATACGTACTCCCCCAAGCTTAGGCATTTGGCCTAAGTTGGTCTAATGCCAAGGGTAGCCTGGCTGATATCCATAGTTGTAACAGGGGTCGTACTGAGATGCAGCAGCAAATGCCTCCTGAGCTACGGCATGCTGGCGAGCCACCTCCGCTCTCCCCTCGTGTTCAGCTGCTTCCTCTCTGGTAACAACATATCTTCCTTTTGCCTGGTAATCAAAAAGGAGAGGAGCAGGAAGAGTAACATGGACAGCATTGCGTCTGTCATAGATTAGTCGATACTGGAGGAATTGTTCATTCCTCTTAAGAAAATGATGTTGGACCATAGCATCATAATCTAAATAAGCAGGAGGTAACATCATATACCCCTCTCGTGGGGCTATACCAAGATAATTTGTCACACGGGTCGCATAAATTCCTCCAAATAAATCTCCTGCCCTGCCATTACTATGCAACCTACGTGCAACTATTGCCCCCAAGTTATAATCTTTGTAACCTAACACGGCACTCTTGAGGACACAAAGCTCAGGGACACACATATGACATGCTTCATCTTTACCGTTAATGCATCTACCAATGAAGAGAGCAAAATAATGTATATCAGGAAAATGAATGCTCCCTATGGTAGCTTGTGCTATGTCCCTGGATTCTCCCACAGTAATACTAGCAAGAAAGTCTCTAAATTCAGATTTGTGGGGATCATTAATATTACCCCACTGCGGAAGTTTGCAAGCAGTTGTAAAATCCTCTAAGTCCATGGTATAAGATGTATCATAAATGTCAAATAGGACACTCGGAGAATTACATGTACATTTATATTTAAACCTTCGCACAAATGAATCAGTCAATTGATAGTACCGAGGACACTTATCTTGTAAGAAGTCCTCCAGATCAGCATTACGCACATACGCGTCAAATTCCTCCTTAAAGCCTGCTTCGACCATAAAATTGTCGGATGGCCACTCACAAGCTCGTACTTCTGCGTCCCTCAGTAGTTCCTCGTCTTGTTCACGTATAGCTATCCTGGGTCCTTTCTTTACCGAGGAACCACCTTGGTACATTCTCCTAGACATAATTCTTTTTCTGAAAAATTTCTGAAATTTTAGTAACTTCAAAATAAAAGTGAATGAAACTAAACAAGATTGATAGCAACTACTCCTACAAGTGCCTAGAGCCTATATCATGCATTAGAATTACTTGGGACCTCATAAATTTAACATGCAAGCTCAAGAACATGGTCACCTATGCAGCAAAAATTTGCAATGAATAAAGCACTAGAACAAAAACTAATTGGACCAATGGAGGAGTCACATACCAAGCAACAATCTCCCAAAGCAGTTTTGCGAATGGAGCTTTGAGCAAGGAGATTGAAAATCACAGCAAAATGAGCTAGAACTCGTGCTTGAGCTGGATGGGGATTTTTTTGGGAAGAAGATGGAGTGTGTGGATGCTGGCATAAGTGGAGGGGAGCCACCAGGGGGCCACGAGACAGGGGGCGCACCCAGGGAAGGTGGGCGCGCCCTCCACTCTCATGGCCTGGTGCTTGCCCCTCCTGCGGTGATTTTAGTGCCTAAAATCCTCAAATATTCCATAAAAACATACTAAATTTGCAGGGCATTTGGAGCACTTTTATTTTTGGGATATTTTTTATTGCATGGATAATTCAAAAAATAGACAGATAATACTATTTTTGCTTTGTTTATTCTAAATAACAGAAAGTAAAAAGAGGGTAAAGAAGGTTGTGCCTTCTAGTTTCATCCATCTCATGATCATCAAAATGAATCCACTAACAAGGTTGATCAAGTCTTGTTAACAAAATCATTCCGAATAACACGGAACCGGAGAAATTTCGAATAACACTAAGTTACCTCAACGAGGATATGAACATCCCCAATAATGAGAATATCATACTTTTTCTTGACAGTAGGAAGAGGAAATTCAAAACCTCCAATAACGATAGTTGGAACTTTTCCAATAGAATTGATGCTATGAACTCGAGATTGTTTCCTCGGAAAGTGTACCGTATGCTCATTACCATTAACATGAAAAGTGACATTGCCTTTGTTGCAATCAATAACAGCCCCTGCAGTATTAAAAAGGGTCTACCAAGGATAATCGACATACTATCGTCCTCGGGAATATCAAGAATAACAAAGTCTGTTAAGATAGTGACATTTGCAACCACAACAGGCACATCCTCACAAATACCGATAGGTATAGCAGTTGATTTATCAGCCATTTGTAAAGATATTTAAGTAGGTGTCAACTTATTCAATTCAAGTCTACGATATAAAGAGAGAGGCATAACACTAACACCGGCTCCAAGATCACATAAAGTAGTTCTAACATAATTTATTTTAATGGAGCATGGTATAGTTGGTACCCCCGGATCTCCAAGTTTCTTTTGGTATTCCACCCTTAAAAGTGTAATTAGCAAGCATGGTGGAAATTTCAGCTTCTGGTATCTTTCTTTTGTTTGTAATAATATCCTTCATATATTTAGCATAAGGATTTACTTTAAGCATATCAGTTAAGCGCATACGTAAGAAAATAGGTCTAATCATTTCAGCAAAGCGCTCAAAATCCTCATCATCCTTTGTCTTGGATGGTTTAGGAGGAAAGCGCATGGGTTTCTTAACCCATGGTTCTCTTTCTCTACCGTGCTTCCTAGCAACAAAATCTCTCTTATCATAACGTTGATTCTTTGATTGTGGGTAATCAAGATCAACAGCAGGTTCAATCTCTACATCACTATTTTTGCTAGGTTGAGCATCAACATGAACATTATCATTAACATTATCACCAGGTTCATGTTCATCACCTGATTGTGTTTCAGCATCAGAAATGGAGATATCATTGGGATTCTCGGGTGTGTCTACAACAGGTTCACTAGAAGCATGCAAAGTCCTATCGTTTTTCTTTTTCTTCTTTTTAGAAGAACTAGGTGCCTCTAAATTGTTTCTCTGAGAATCTTGCTCGATCCTCTTAGGGTGGCCTTCAGGATACAAAGGTTCCTGAGTCATTCTACCGGTTCTAGTAGCCACTTTAACAGCAAAGTCATTTTTATTATTTAGTTCATCAAGCAAATCATTTTGAGCTTTAAGTACTTGCTCAGCTTGAGTAGCAACCATAGAAGCATATTTGCAAACGAGTTTAAGTTCACCTTTAACTCTAGCCATATAATCACTCAGCGTCCTATCTCGAAAGCATTATTCTTTAATTCTCTACCAACATAAGCATTAAAACTTTCTTGTCTAGCCATAAAGTCATCAAATTCATCTAAGCATGGGCTATGAAATTTAGTAGAGGGGATTTCAACTTTATCATATCTATAGAGGAGAATTTACCTTTACTACCTGTGTCGGGTTATCAAGACAATGTGGTTCTTTGACAGGCGGTATATTAAGACCATGTATTTCTTCAATAGGTGGTAAATTCTTAACATCTTCAGCTTTTATACCTTTTTCTTTCATTGATTTCTTTACCTCTTGCATATCTTGAGATCGAGAAATAAAACACCTCTCTTCTTGAGTGGGTTTAGGAATAGGCTCGAGAGTTGGCTCGATTGGTTCAGAATTGCCTCGGGAATTGGCTCGTGGAGAGTCAATTATTTTCATTAGTCAACATATTATTCAATAGTAATTCAGCTTCAATCATTTTTTTTACCCGAAAACACAACCAAAGACAACTATCCAAGTAGTCCTTGGAAGCATCGGTTAGTCCATTATAAAAGATATCAAGTATTTCATTTTTCTTAAAAGGATGATTAGGCAAAGCATTAAGTAATCGGAGAAGCCTCCCCCAAACTTGTGGGAGACTCTCTTCTTCGATTTGCACAAAATTATATATTTCCCGCAAGGCAGCTTGTTTCTTATGAGCAGGGAAATATTTAGCAGAGAAGTAATAAATCATATCCTGGGGACTACGCACACAACCAGGAGCAAGAGAATTAAACCAAGTCTTAGCATCATCCTTTAATGAGAACGGAAATATCTTAAGGATATAATAATAGCGAGAATTCTCATCATTAGTAAACAGGGTGGCTATATCATTTAACTTGGTGAGATGTGCCACAACAATTTCAGATTCAAGGCCATAAAAAGGATCAGATTCAACTAAAGTAATAATCTCAGGATCAATAGAGAATTCATAATCCTTATCAGTAACACACATAGGTGAAGTAGCAAAAGCAGGGACAGGTTTCATTCTAGCATTAAGAGATTGCAGCTTCCATTTAGCTAATAATTTCTTAAGATCATATCTATCTTTACAAGCAAAGATAGCTCTAGCAGCTTCCTCTTCCATAACATAACCCTTAGGAACAACAGGTAATTCATAATCAGGGGGAGAAATTTCATCATCACTATCATCAATAATAGTATCTTCAATAAGTTCATTCTCTCTAGCCCTAGCAAGTTGTTCATCAAGAAATTCACCTAATGGAAAAGTAGTATCACGCACAGAAGTAGTTTCATCATAAGTATCATCCATAGCATAAGTGGCATCATCAATAACATGCGGCACATCAGAATTCCTAACAGTAGCAGGTTTAGGTGTTGCAAGCTTACTAATAACAGAAGGAGAATCTAGTGCAGAGCTAGATGGCAGTTCCTTACCTCCCCTCGTAGTTGAGGGCAAAATCTTGGTTCTTTCGTCTTTCAAGTTCCTCATAGTGATCAACAGATATAAATCCCAAGTGACTCAGAGAATAGAGCTATGCTCCCCAGCAACGGCGCCAGAAATTAGTCTTGATAACCCACAAGTGTAGGGGATCGCAACAACTTACGAGGGTAAAGTATTCAACCCAAATTTGTTGATTCGACACAAGGGGAGCCAAAGAATATTATTGAGTATTAGCAGTTGAGTTGTCAATTCAACCACACCTGGATAACTTAGTATCTGCAGCAAAGTAGTTAGTAGCAAAGTAGTATGATAATAAAGGTAATAGTAGCAAAAGTAATATTTTTGGGTTTTGTAGTGATTGTAACAGTAGCAACAGAAAAGTAAATAAGCGAAACAAGATGTGAAAAGCTCGTAGGCATTGGATCGGTGATGGATAATTATGTCGGATGTGATTCCTCATGTAATAGCTATAACATAGGGTGACACAGAACTAGCTCCAGTTCATCAATGTAATGTAGGCATGTATTCCGAATATAGTCATACGTGCTTATGGAAAAGAACTTGCATGACATCTTTTGTCCTACCCTCCCGTGGCAGCGGGGTCCTAGCGGAAACTAAGGGATATTAAGGCCTCCTTTTAATAGAGAACCGGAACAAAGCATTAGCACATAGTGAATACATGACTCCTCAAACTACGGTCATCACCGAGAAGTATCCCGATTATTGTCACTTCGGGGTTGTCGGATCATAACACATAATAAGTGACTATAGACTTGCAAGATAGGATCAAGAACACACATATATTCATGAAAACATAATAGATTCAGATCTGAAATCATGGCACTCGGGCCCTACTGACAAGCATTAAGCACAGCAAAGTCATAGCAACATCAATCTCAGAACATAGTGGATACTAGGGATCAAACCCTAACAAAACTAACTTGATTACATGGTAAATCTCATCCAACCCATCACCGTCCAGCAAGCCTACGATGGAATTACTCATGCACAGCGGTGAGCATTGTTGGAAATATGCCCTAGAGGCAATAATAAAAGGGATTATTATATTTCAATGTTCATGATAATTGTCATTTGTTCATGCTATAACTGTATTATCCGGAAATCGTAATACACGTGTGAACACTTAGACCCAATGAGTCCCTAGTGAGCCTCTAGTTGACTAGCTCGTTGTGATCAATAGATAGTCATGGTTTCGACTATGGACATTAGATGTCGTTGATAACGGGATCACATCATTAGGAGAATGATGTGATGGACAAGACAATCATAAGCATAGCATAAAAGATCGTATAGTTCGTTTGCGGAAGCTTTGCCAATGTCAAGTATCTATTCCTTCGACCATGAGATCGTGTAACTCCGATTCTTGTAGGAGTGCCTTGGGTGTATCAAACGTCACAACGTAATCGGGTGACTATAAAGGTGCATTACGGTATCTCCGAAAGTATCTGTTGGGTTGACACGGATCGAGGCTCGGATTTGTCACTCCGTATGACGGAGAGGTATCTCTGGGCCCACTCGGTAATGCATCATCATAATGAGCTCAATGTGACCAAGGTGTTGTACGGGATCATGCATTACTGATGCGAGTAAAGTGACTTGCCGTAACGAGACTGAACAAGGTATTGGGATACCGACGATCGAGTCTCGGGCAAGTAACGTATCAATTGACAAAGGAATTGCATACGGGTTTGATCGAATCCTCGACATCGTGGTTCAACCGATGAAATCATCGAGGAGCATGTGGGAGCCAACATGGATATCCGACCCGCTGTTGGTTATTGCCCGAGAGTCGTCTCGGTCATGTCTGCGTGTCTCCGAACCCGTAGGGTCTACACACTTAAGGTTCGGTGGCGCTAGGGTTAGTAGGAAGTCAAGTATGTGACCACGAATGTTGTTGAGTCCGGATGAGATCCGGACGTCACGAGGAGTTCGGAAGGGTCCGGAGGTAAAGAATAATATATAGGAAGTGGTGTTTGACCATCGGGAAAGTTTGGGGTTTCGGTAAAATCACGGACCACCGGAAGGGTCCCGAGGTCCACCGGTGGGGCCACCTATCCGGAGGGCCCCATGGGCCAAAGGGGAAGGAACCAGCCCACGGGGGCTGGTGCGCCCCAGGCCCACCCTAGCCTAGGGTTGAAACCCTAGGGGTGAAGCCCCACCGGCAGGGGCACTCCACCCCTTGGCCGCCGCCCGGAAATGGATCTCAGGGCAGCCACCCCAGGGGCCTATATAAAGGGGGGGGAGGGGGCTGCTGTACCAACTCCCAAGGCGCAGCCCTCCCTCCCAACACATCTCCTCCTCCGTAAGAGCTCGTGAAGCCACTGCCGAGTATCTTGCTTCTCCACCATCACCACGCCGTCGTGCTACGGTGGAGCTGTCTTCCTCAACCTCTCCTTCCCCTTGCTGGATCAAGAAGGAGGAGACGTCGATCGTCCCGTCGTGTGTTGAGCGCGGAGGTGCTGTCCGTTCAGCACTTGGCATCGGTGATCTGAATCACGTTCGAGTACGACTCCATCATCACCTTGCAAGCTTCCGCACGCGATCTACAAGTGGTATGTAGATGCAAACTCTCTCGTTACTCGTTGCTTAGATGAACTCATAGATGGATCTTGGTGAAACCATAGGAAAAATTTTAATTTTACGCAGCGTTCCCCAACAAAGGGTATCGAGCCGAGTTTATGCGTAGTTCTCTAATGCACGAGTAGAACACAATTTGTTGTGGGCGTTGATCTTGTCATCTTACTTGCCTCTACTAGTCTTTTCTTGCTCAACGGTATTGTGGGATGAAGCGGCCCGGACCAACCTTACACGCGCTTCGTGAGACCGGTTCCACCGATGACATGCACTAGTTGCATAAGGTGGCTGGCGGGTGTCTGTCTCTCCACTTTAGTTGGAGCGGATTCGATGAACAAGGCCCTTATGAAGGGTAAATAGAAGTTGACAAAATCACGTTGTGGTGATTCGTAGGTAAGAAAACGTTCTTGCTAGAACCCAATCGCAGCCACGTAAAAGATGCAACAACAACTAGAGGGCGTCTAACTTGTTTTTGCAGCGATTGATCATGTGATGTGATATGGCGAAGTTGTGATGAATGATGAATTGTGATGTATGAGATCATGTTCTTGTAATAGGATTCACGACTTGCATGTCGATGAGTATGACAACCGGCGGGAGCCATAGGAGTTGTCTTTATTTTTTTGTATGACCTGCGTGTCATTGAAGAACGCCATGTAAACTACTTCACTTCATTACTAAACGCGTTAGTCATAGAAGTAGAAGTAGTCGTTGGCGTGACAACTTCATGAAGACACGACGATGGAGATCATGATGATGGAGATCATGGTGTCAAGCCGGTGACAAGATGATCATGGAGCCCCGAAGATGGAGATCAATGGAGCTTGATGATATTGGCCATATCATGTCACAACTATATAATTGCATGTGATGTTTATTATGCTTTTACATCTTGTTTACTTAGGAAGACGGTAGTAAATAAGATGATCCCTTACAAAATTTCAAGAAGTGTTCTCCCCTAACTGTGCACCGTTGCTACAGTTCGTCGTTTCTAAGCACCACGTGATGATCGGGTGTGATGGATCCTTACGTTCACATACAACGGTGTAAGACAGTTTTACACAAATAAAACACTTACGGTTAACTTGCGAGCCTAGCATGTGTAGACATGGCCTCGGAACACGGAGACCGAAGGTCGAACACGAGTCGTATGGAAGATACGATCAACATGAAGATGTTCACCGACGATGACTAGTCCGTCTCACGTGATGATCGGACACGGGCTAGTCGACTCGGATCGTGTAACACTTAGATGACTAGAGGATGTCTAATCTAAGTGGGAGTTCATAATTTTGATTAAGAACTTTATTATCATGAACTTAGTCTAAAACCTTTGCAAATATGTCTTGTAGATCAATGGCCAACGCTAATGTCAACATGAACTTCAACGTTCCTAGAAAACCAAGCTGAAAGATGATGGCAGCAACTATACGGATCGGGTCCGAACACGAGATCATCCTCATAGCTGCCGGAAGCAATATGTCCTAGAAGGACCGCTAGGTGCCGCTCCGTCCCCAAGAACCAAGACATTATGAGCGCTGCAAACTCGTCTTGATGATTACTCCCTCGTTCGGTGCGGCATGATCTATAGCTTAGAACCGGGGCTCCAAAAGCGTTTTGAGCATCACGGAGCATATGAGATGTTCAAGAGCTGAAACTAGTTTTCCAAGCTCATGCCCGGTCGAGAGATATGATGTCTCCGACAAGTTCTACAGATTGTAAGATGGAGGAGAACAGTTACATCGATGAACACATCCGAAGATGTGCAGGTTGCGCATGTATGACCCAGTTGAACATTAACCTCGGATGAGGCGGTCATTGACAGAATCCTCCGATCGCTCCCACCAAGCTACAAGAGCTTTGTGATGAACTACAACATGCGGGGATGGTAAAGACCATTCTGAAGTGTTCTCGATCTTTGAAGTCAGCAGAGGCTGAAATCAAGAAAGAACATCAAGTGTTGATGGTCAATAAGACCACTAAGTTCAAGAAGGGCAAGGGTAAGAAGAACTTCAAGAAGGACGGCAAAGATGTTGCCGCGCTGGTAAGCCGATTCTTAGGAAGAAGTCAAAGAATGGACCCAAGCACGAGACCGAGTGCTTTTATTGCAAGGGAAGGGCACCGAAGCGCGGAACTGCCCCAAATACTTAGCGGATAAGAAGGCCGCAACACCAAAGGTATATTTGATATACATGTAATTGATGTGTACCTTACTAGTACTCGTAGTAACTCCCAGGTATTTGATACGGTGCCGTTGCTCACATATGTAACTCACAGCAGAGGAGCTGCGGAATAAGCGGAGACTGGCGAAGGGCGAGGTGACGATCTTGGCGTCGGGAATGGTTCGAGGTCGATGTGATCGCCGTCGACACGCTGCCTCTACATTTACCTCGGGATTAGTTTTAAACCTCAATAATTGTTATTTAGTGCCAAGTTTGAGCATGAACATTGTATCCGGATCTCGTTTAATCTGAGATGGCTACTCATTTAAGTCTGAGAATAATGGTTGTTCGATTTATATGAGAGATATGTTTTATGGTCATGCTCCGATGGTCAATGGTTTATTCTTAATGAATCTCGGCGTAATATTACACATGTTCATAGTGTGGATGCGAAAAGATGTAAAGTTGATAACGATAGTCCCACATACTTGTGGCACTGCCGCCTTGGTCACATTGGTGTCAAGCGCATGAAGAAGCTCCATCTTGATGGACTTTTGGAGTCTCTTGATTATGAATCGTTTGACACATGCGAACCATGCCTCTTAGGCAAAATGACCAAGACTCCGTTCTCGGAACAATGGGCGAGCAACCAACTTGTTGGAAATCATACATCTTGATGTGTGCGGTCCAATGGCGTTGAGGCTCGTGGAGGATATCGTTATGTTCTCACTCTCACGATGACTTAAGTAGATATGGGTATGTCTACTTAATGAAACACAAGTCTGAGACCTTTGAAAAGTTCAAGGAATTTCAGAGTGAGGTGGAGAATCAACGTGACCGAAGATAAAGTTCCTCGATCGGATCGTGGAGGAGAATATTTAAGTCACGAATTTGGCACACACTTAAGGAAATGTGGAATCGTTTCACAACTCACGCCGCTGGAACACCTCAAATAAACGGTGTGTCCGAACGTCGTGTCGCACTCTATTGGATATGGTGCGGTCTATGATGTCTCTTACCGATTTACCGCTATCATTTTGGGGATACGCTCTAGAGACAGCTACATTCACTTTAAATAGGGCACCGTCTAAATCCGTTGAGGCGACACCGTATGAATTATGGATTGGGAAGAAACCTAAGCTATCGTTTCTAAAAGTTTGGGGATGCGATGCTTATGTCAAGAAACTTCAACCCGAAAAGCTCGAACCCAAGTCGGAAAATGCGTATTCATAGGATACCCTAAGGAAGCTGTCGGGTATACCTTCTACTTAAGATCCAAGGCAAGATCTTTGTTGCCAAGAACGGATGCTTTCGGAGAAAGAGTTTCTCTCGAAAGAAGTAAGTGGGAGGAAAGTAGAACTTCGATGAAGTACTACCTCTCGAGCGGGAAAGTGGTGCAGCGCGCAGAAACCGTTCTGTGATACCCACACCAACCAAGAGGAAAACGTTGATGATGATCAAGGTACTTGGATCAAGTTACTCTTGAACTTCAAGGTCCACGAGGACACGTTCGCACTGAGTGGTGCGGCAACCTGTCATGGAAATCATGTTGCTAGGCAACAATGAACCTTCGAACTATGAAGAAGCAATGGCGGGCCGGATTCCAACAAATGGCTTGAGGCCATGAAATCCGAGATAGAATCCATGTATGAAAACAAAGTATGGACTTTGACAGACTTGCCCGATGATCGGCGAGCGATAGAAAATAAATGGATTTTTAAGAAGAAGACGGACGCGGATGGTAATGTTACCATCTATAAAGCTCGACTTGTCGCTAAGGGTTATCGACAAGTTCAAGGGATTGACTACTGACGAGACATTCTCTCCGTGGCGAAGCTTAAGTCCGTCCGAATCATGTTAGCAATTGCGCATACTATGATTATGAGATATGGCGATGGACGTCAAAACGGCATTCCTTAATGGACATCTTAAGGAAGAGCTGTATATGATGCAGCGGAAGGTTTTGTCGATCCTCGAGCGCTAACAAAGTATGCAAGCTCCAGCGATCCATTTATGGACTGGTGCAAGCATCTCGGAGTTGGAACATTCGCTTTGATGAGATGATCAAAGCGTTTGGGTTTATCTGCACTTATGGAGAAGCTGCGTTTACAAGAAAGTGAGTGGGAGCTCAGTAGCATTTCTCCTATTATATGTAGATGACATACTCTTGATGGGAAATGATACGAAACTCTGGACAACATTAAGGCCTACTTGAACAAGTGTTTTCAATGAAGGACCTTGGAGAAGCTGCTTATATATTAGGGATCAAGATCTATAGAGATAGATCGAGACGCCTCATAGGTCTTTCACAAAGCACATACCTTGATAAGATTTTGAAGAGGTTCAAAATGGATCAGTCCAAGAAGGGTTCTTGCCTATGTTACAAGGTGTGAGGCGAGCTCACTCGATCACCGACCACGACAAAAGATAAAGAAGAGATGAGTGTCATCCCTATGCTTCAGCCATAGGATCTATTATGTATGCCATGTTGTGTACTGACCGATGTAAACCTTGTCGTAAGTTTGGTTGCAAGATACCAAAGTAATCCCGCAAGGAACACCGGACAGCGGTCAAGAATATCTGAAGTACACGAAAGGACAAAGGACATGTTTCTCGTTTATGGAGGAGACGAAGAGCTCGTCGTAAAGGGTTACGTCGGCGCTAGCTTCGACTCGAGATCTGGATGACTCTAAGTCACAAACCGGATACATGTATATGTTGAATGGTGGAGCAAGATGGTGGTGCAGCCGCAAGCGAAGCGTCGTGGCGGGATCTACGTGTGAAGCGGAGTACATGGCAGCCTCGGAGGCAGCGCATGAAGCGATTTGGGTGAAGGAGTTCATCACCGACCTAGGAGTCATACCCAATGCGTCGGGGCCGATCAAACTCTTCTGTGACAACACTGGAGCTATTTCCCTTGCCAAGGAGCCCAGGTTTCACAAGAAGACCAAGCACATCAAGCGTCGTTTCAACTCCATCCGTGAAAATGTTCAAGATGGAGACATAGAGATTTGCAAAGTGCACACGGATCTGAATGTCGCAGATCCGTTGACTAAACTCTCTCTCGCGTGCAAAACATGATCAACACGAGAACTCTATGGGTGTTCGATTCATCACAATGTAACTAGATTGGTGACTCTAGTGCAAGTGGGAGATGTTGGAAATATGCCCTAGAGGCAATAATAAAAGGATTATTATATTTCAATGTTCATGATAATTGTCATTTGTTCATGCTATAAGCGTATTATCCGGAAATCGTAATACGTGTGAACACTTAGACCCAATGAGTCCCTAGTGAGCCTCTAGTTGACTAGCTCGTTGTGATCAATAGATAGTCATGGTTTCGACTATGGACATTAGATGTCATTGATAACGGGATCACATCATTAGGAGAATGATGTGATGGACAAGACAATCATAAGCATAGCATAAAAGATCGTATAGTTCGTTTGCTAGAAGCTTTGCCAATGTCAAGTATCTATTCCTTCGACCATGAGATCGTGTAACTCCGGTTCTTGTAGGAGTGCCTTGGGTGTATCAAACGTCACAACGTGGCGGGTGACTATAAAGGTGCATTACGGTATCTCCGAAAGTATCTGTTGGGTTGACACGGATCGAGGCGGGATTTGTCACTCCGTATGACGGAGAGGTATCTCTGGGCCCACTCGGTAATGCATCATCATAATGAGCTCAATGTGACCAAGGTGTTGGCCACAGATCATGCATTACTGATGCGAGTAAAGTGACTTGCCGTGTAACGAGGCCGAACAAGGTATTGGGATACCGACGATCGAGTCTCGGGCAAATAACGTGTCGATTGACAAAGGAATTGCATACGAGGTTTGATCGAATCCTCGACATCGTGGTTCAACCGATGAAATCATCGAGGAGCATGTAGGAGCCAACATGGATATCGGACCCGCTATTGGTTATTGCCCGAGAGTCGTCTCGGTCATGTCTGCGTGTCTCCAACCCGTAGGGTCTACACATAAGGTTCGGTGGCGCTAGGGTTAGTAGGAAGTCAAGTATGTGACCACGAATGTTGTTGAGTCCGGATGAGATCCGGACGTCACGAGGAGTTCGGAAGGGTCCGGAGGTAAAGAATAATATATAGGAAGTGGTGTTTGACCATCGGGAAAGTTTGGGGTTTCGGTAAAATCACGGACCACCGGAAGGGTCCCGAGGGTCCACCGGTGGGGCCACCTATCCGGAGGGCCCCATGGGCCAAGGGGAAGGAACCAGCCCACAGGGGCTGGTGCGCCCCTAGGCCCACCTCGCGCCTAGGGTTGAAACCCTAGGGGTGGGGCGCCCACCGGCAGGGGCACTCCACCCCCTTGGCCGCCGCCCCACTGGAGATTGGATCTCCAGGGCAGCCACCAGGGGCCTATATAAAGGGGAGGGAGGGGGCTGCTGTACCAACTCCCAAGGCGCAGCCCTCCCTCCCAACACATCTCCTCCTCCGTAAGAGCTCGTGAAGCCACAGCCGAGTCTTGCTTCTCCACCATCACCACGCCGTCGTCTTGCCGGTGGAGCTGTCTTCCTCAACCTCTCCTTCCCCCTTGCTGGATCAAGAAGGAGGAGACGTCGATCGTCCCGTACGTGTGTTGAACGCGGAGGTGCTGTCCGTTCAGCACTTGGCATCGGTGATCTGAATCACGTTCGAGTACGACTCCATCATCACCTTGCAAGCTTCCGCACGCGATCTACAAGTGGTATGTAGATGCAAACTCTCTCTCGTTACTCGTTGCTTATATGAACTCATAGATGGATCTTGGTGAAACCGTAGGAAAAATTTTAATTTTCTGCAACGTTCCCCAACAAGCATCATGAAATTGGTGATGGAGGATGGTTGATGATGACGACGACGACGAATCCCCCTCTCTGGAGTCCCGAACAAACTCCAGATCAGCCCTCCCGAGAGAGATTAGGGCTTGGCGGCGGCTCCGTATCGTAAAACGCAATGAAACTTTCTCTCTGATTTTTTTCTGTGTGAAACGGAATATATGGAGTTGGAGTTGAGGTCGGTGGAGCCTCAGGGGGCCCACGAGACAGGGGGACACGCCCAGGGGGGTGGGTGCGCCCCCCACCCTCGTGGACAGGGTGTGGGCCCCCTGGTCTTGATTCTTTCGCCAGTATTTTTTTATATTTTCCAAAAAGTGCCTCCGTGGATTTTCAGGTCATTCCGAGAACTTTTGTTTTCTACACATAAAACAACATCATGGTAGTTCTGCTGAAAACAGCGTAAGTCCGGGTTAGTTTCATTCAAATCATGCAAGTTAGAGTCCAAAACAAGGGCAAAGTTGTTTGGAAAAGTAGATACGTTGGAGACGTATCAGTTGCTGAGGCGGCGAGTGAGCCGGCCTGTCGGAGCCCCCGTGCGAGACACTGATGAGCTTGGCGATACGCTCGAGCCACTCCTCGTGGAGATCACCCACGGGACGGTAGCGAAGAAGCTCTCGCGCCGTGAGCAGGGCGGCCTGCGCGTCCACCTGGCCGCAGCGCGCGTGGGATGACGAAGCTGTTAGAGTCAGGGACGGAGTAGCGGTGCGGCCGTCGCAGCGCACCGACGGGTGCAGCAATGAAGCTTGCCGCTCGTGGCCGGTGGGGCCTGTGGCGGCGTTGGCCACCAGAGAAGGAGCGCTGCGGGAGCAGCCGTCACCCGCCGGAGCCGTCTGAGCGACGCGGGTAGCGACCGCGGCCCGACGCTCGGCGCGAGCCCTATGCGCGTCGGAGCAGAGACGAGTCGAACGACGGAAGAGAGGATCCGACGCACCCCTACATGGCGTGCCAAATGACGGATTTCGGGGTCCGGCAACCCGTGAGAGGTTCGAGCACCGGGGTGCATGCGGAGATCTCAACCTGTCCAGCCTGCCTACTCATGATCCTCCCTAGCCTAGCGCGAAGAACTCACAACGGCACAAAACCACAGAGATTTATACTGGTTCGGGCCACCATTGTGGTGTAATACCCTACTCCAGTGTGGTGTGGTGGATTGCCTCGAGGGGCTATGGATGAACTAGTTACAAGGATGAACAAGCCTCAGGAGGTGAGGTGTTCTTGAGCTGGTGTGATGCTCGGGGTGGAACTGATCTCTCTCCTGGCTATGGTGGTGGCTAAGTCCTATATATAGTGCCTTGGTCCTCCTCCCAAATATGAGCGGGAAGGGATCCCACAATGGCGGGATTTGAAAGGAGACAAGTAGTACAGTCTATCCTGACAAAAGTAGTCTTCGCCTGCGAAAAGCCTCTGGTCATGACGCTGCGGTGGGCTCGGTGATGACCTCCGTCTTGCCATCCTAGCAGCCTTGGTCTTGTTGCACCAGAATGGAAACCTTTGGCTAATTCCTCGAGACTCCGCGCCTGTGGTTTGCCTCCCTTGCACCGAAGAGGAAACCTGCGGTCTAGACCCGCCTGGCGCCCGCCTGGCCTCGGTCGTCATGGCTCACGTCAGTTGAGCCTCATGGGTAGCTGCATAGATCTCTCCGCCCCTCAGGAGCCCTCCTGAGGAGGCCAACTCCTTCAGTGGGCCGTACCAGGCTGTCGATGGAGCCACGCGGTGGGCTGCAGGCAGGCAGGACTGGATACCCCCAAGTCCAGGACACCGACAAGCAGCGCCATCTGCAATTATGCATATAGCAGCACGTAAAGCTTCAACTTAGCATTTGCAAACTGATTCAATTATGTACGGAGACCTTGCACCTCGTCGAGCCGCTTATTAATCCAGACATTATCCTCGTCGATCAGCTACAGTTTCCGCTTCAGTTCGGAAACTTCGGCGGCCTGAGCGGTCGCCGCTAACAGTGAAGTCTGATATCTATTAAAAAAGAAGTTAAGTATGTTGTTTCCTGCGGATACCTATAGACCCTCTGTTCGCCCTCCTTCATCGGCCAAACAGAGTCTCCCGGGCTACTATCTATATATAGGCAGATTTTTAATAAAAGACATTACCTCGCATACCTCGAAGCCTGTTAGTAGGCTCGTGAAGGCTTCATTCAGTCTGCTCTTAGCAGACTGAACCTTTTAAACCACCGCACCCATCAAGGTACGGTGCTCCTCCAAGACGGACGCACTTTGCAGAGCGCCCATCAGCATCTCCGGCGCATAGAGGTCGTCCTTGGAATAGCCATCTCCCCCTCCTGCGAAGGGGGCTGCTGATTCGGTTCCGGAGTCGTTGGTGTCTCTGGAATAGTATCCGCCAGAGGTCGGATAATTCAGGACCCCAATCACCGGTCTCCATGAGGGTTGCGCCCCAATGTTCTCAGCAGCCAAGACGTTATCCTTTGGCGCCGTCTTGGTCCCCTCCCGCACTTCTCTGGAGTGCGGATAAATCCTTTGGGACGACACCCCGGTGTCATCCACCCTAGGAGGTGGGGAAGCTTGTGGAGGCGTCTCGCTCTCCATCTTCTCCGGAGAGAGATCCCCCGATGACGATGATTCTTGAGGGATGGCACGGGCCGGACTGAAATATGAAATTTAGTATTACACTTATAATCTATAAAAACATTAGATGTATGTAAGGCATCTTGAGGTACTTACGATTCGGCAAGGGGCTTGGCTCGGGGCGGAGCATGGGGACAGCTTCGGCGCCCGAATCTGAATCATTCGAGAGGGATATCCTCCCCCTCTTGGACGCCCCCTTGATGTCTACTACATGTTGACACCTGTTTTGGCCAGATACAGATTGCAATGAAGATGGTCTCGAGTGAATGGGCCTTCAGCATGAAAAGATTCACGTCGTTGAGTGGAACAACTTTGATGTTTCGGTTATATTCATTCGACCTTATCTTACGGACCGAAACTATAATCCGAGTGGCATAATTCAATGTTCCGAGTGATTTTTGGCCGATCATGCCTTCAAGACGACCTCGGATGAAGGAGTATTCTAAAGGAATTGTCTTCGTCTCGTCGAGACAATCGATTTTGATATATAAATCATCTCAATCCGAGTTCATATGCAAAAGTTAGAGGCAATACACTGCAGGCCGAAGCTGAGTGGAAATCTGGCGCAAAGTATCAGACGCCATGTCTGATGGGTCGCGCGAGCAATTAGGCCCTTAAGAAGTCCTTAACTCGAAAAACCTTAAACACAAAAAAGTTTCGTCTCGTCGAGCCGATCGATTTCCATATAAAATTCGTCTCAATCCGAGGTCGTATGTAACCTGGA
Source organism: Aegilops speltoides (assembly GCA_021437245.1). Lineage (NCBI taxonomy): Eukaryota > Viridiplantae > Streptophyta > Magnoliopsida > Poales > Poaceae > Aegilops > Aegilops speltoides. The sequence goes on along the minus strand of CM038145.1, from coordinate 86,935,842 downwards.
GAGGCAAATCAAGATCAGGCTATGTTTTTGGTCGAGTGAAAGCTTACCATCCGAGTGAAAACTCACGGTCGAGTGAAAACCTACCGATCGAGTCACGGTCGAGTGAAAACCTACCGATCGAGTCACGGTCGAGTGAAAACCTACCGATCGAGTCACCGGTCGGTGAAAACCTACCGATCGAGTCACGGTCGGTGAAAACCTACCGATCGAGTCAAAGGTCGGTGAAAACCTACCGATCGAGTAAAGGTCGAGTGAAAACCTACCGATCGAGTAAAGGTCAAAACTTACCGATCGAGTAAAGGTCGAGTGAAAACTTATTGATCGAGTAAGAGATTGTCTTCCGACTGAAAATGTGGTCATCATCCGAGTGAAAGATTGTCTTCCGAGTGAAAATGTAGTCATCCGAGTGAAAAGGTCCAGTCGAGTGAAAGACTCTAATATCCGAGTGGATGAGCTCAAATCCGAGTGAAACTGAACATGTGCCCGAAAGTTTATCAAGATGACCTCGGATGAAGAAGTGTTCAATACAGAAGTTGTGCGTATCATCAAGACGGTAAACTTTGGTTTTGGAGTCATCATCATCAGAGATAGTATATGGCCTGTAAGTTCACTACGAGACTTGGACAATCCAGTCCGTTACATGACCGAGTCCGACTGGATATTAAAGATGGCTTCGTAGAGTATTCAAGATGGCCTTATTTGAAAAAGTGATCAACATGAGAGTTGTTCGTATCGTCGAGGCGCACAAGTTTGATATTTGGGTCATCTTGATCGGAGGTCATATGGAGGCTCGGCGGCCTGCACAAGGAGGAAGACAGAAGTTGGGCCAGATTCAGACTGAATCCGAGTTGGAATAGAACTAGGACTCTAGGACGCGAATTGATGTAATTTTTCTTGTAAGGAAAGCCTAGATGAATCCTTTACTTGTACGGGAAGTCTAGCCGCCTCTTATATATGTTGGGGGTGATGGCCGATTGAACAACACCAATCGAACCAATCAATCTATTACACTTTTGTGTTCATCTATCTTTATGCCCTACCCTTGTATCTTTCTTTCTCGTTCTTCGTTCGTTCTTCGCATTGGAGGGCAGCGATCCACGAGGCTCTAGGGGCGAGCGAATCGACCTAGGGCAGCCCATTGCCGCCGCACTCCCTGACGGGGTCCCTCCCGGGCGTGTGGGGTTTCGGGTCTAGAAAGCGCCACGACCGTCTTGCGATCGCTGCTGTCGGCCGGGTCTCCTTCGACGTGAGTTGCGGTGCATCACCCCGGCGTCGAGGGTACACGTGGCGTGTTCGTGTGTCAACACACTTTTGACGACTCCTGGGGCGAAGCTTTGAACAGTTTCCACTGTTTCTTGCTACGAGGAGAGCGTCATCAGCGGCTGCAATCTACAACGGTAACATGTATCATCAATCTCCTTATGTAGATGCAAATAGACATTATGTTGATGTTGCTAGATCTTTCAATGGACATGTCATGTCGGCTAGCCCTAACGAGCAAAGGCCGACTAGTTATTCCGTTGGAGAAACTTGGAATTCTGTAATCGCGACATGCAACCTACGAATCTGAACTTTCGTGCATCGGCAACATCTTTCAATATGTCGGTGAACAACACGATTTGTTCGAGCAATCAATATATGACACCTCAATTACAGGAGGGTGTCTCACTATCGGCAGCCGACTCACAATATGCAGGTTCATCCCCAAACATGCCGATGGATGGGGGAATCGGCCATGCTTCCATTAGCTATTTGGCCGGTTATCCTCAAACATCATATACTACACCTCGTGAGATTAATTGTTCAGTGGCATATGAAACTAAAAATATTCATGACTCGGCTCACCTTCATGGTTATGGCCGAGTGAATGGAGATTCTACAGGAGTGTATGTGTCTAATATTCCAGGAGATGAGGTGACTTTGGCTGCGTTAAAAAGCTTAGCGCAAAATAAAAAGATTACTGCTCTTTGCCTTGAGCAACATATAAAGGTTTGGTTCCTGATTATGAGGCAATAAAAGCTAGGGTTTTAAAAGAAGACGAAGTGTTGCCGATTGATCAAATTGGCATGAGAAAATATTCAACAACAGTACACACATCTTCACCTATCATTGCAGCATGTTATACACCCCCTATACAATTGCAAAGTTTCAGCAACACCAATCCATTGCCGAAAGATCATAAAAGTATTGGGGGGGCAAGCCAATCCAAGCAGGGCTGAGTTTAAAGAAAAATATGTGGCCCAAGTGGACAAGATCAATCCAAAGCTCACAGGAATAGCGTCAACGAATTTACTCGCCAACTCTTGACGAATTACCAAAGAGAATATCGACATGCTTATGAAGCATTCAAGAAGAAGCGTGGAGTGGAATATTTGGAAGGATATGTCAAGTCCCTTCCTCTATGCAGCAACCGTGTTGGCCCCTTGGCGATGTTGTGGCAAGATAAAACAGAAGCTTTTCAAGCCGAACAACAAAAAAGGATTCACTCGGCTAATACGGTTGATTCGGTTGAAACTGAGGCAAATATGACTAAGTCGTCTACAACCGTGTCAAATGGTTCCTTAAAAGCCAAGACAATGGTGGATTCGGTTGAAACCAGATTGAGCACAGAGACGGTTACAACCGAGTGCGTAGAGTCAATATCGAGGGCGTCGAGCCAGTTAAGGCCGAGTGCATCAAGTCAGCCAAGTGCATTGAGTCATCCGAGTGCATCACCGGCTAATGTTGTGTGCATAGAGCCAATTATTACCGAGTGTACCAAAACAGATGATGCAAGCTTCACCAAGCAGAGGAACAACAAACACAGCAAATTGGCTATGCTCGATTTTTCTAAATGCAAGGGATCTTACATGCTGCCATATGAGCTTCGTGCTAAAGAAATTGATGAGCATCAAGAACAAAGTAATACGGCCAAACACGGTTCGGTTAACGATGAACATCAAGAACAAGAACATGCAGCTAAGCAAAGTTTAGCTGACAAAGAGCATTCGAGTGAAATCCATTTGGGTAATTCGAGTGACCAAGCACGAAATCCAGAAGAAGAAGATGAGGCGTTGGAGGATCATCTTGGGATGGAGCAAGACATTGTTCCACATATACGATCATCATATTCCACCAACCTTGTCGCAAAGGTACGTCTAGCAGATAATTTACTCGCTTTCCGATTCGGTCAAAAATATATCATTGATGCATACATTAGCAAGTTCATAATTAACTTGGAAAGACCAATCGAGATGAGTAACTTGTTTGTTAGAAATAGTCTTGTCACTAATTATGTTAGTCAACATATTGTACCATTCATAGAGACTGCTAGTGATAGATTATCGCAACCAAAGCTTTTCCCATTATGCCGACTGAGAATTATGCTCGTATGGGTAGCTTTGATTGTTTCATGCTTGGCTAACATTTGGTTTCAAATGAGACGTATGTTCTGTAGTTACTTTGGTTGGAGAAACATAAAGCCAGGTCCAAAGTCCTCCGAGATAGCCGATTCAAGAGCATCGGGGAAGGAGGACGAAAATCAATGCATAGCTGAGTCAGATAGCGTTAAACCGGCACCACTTGGTTGTTTTGCTCCAGAGCCAGTATCACAATATCGGTTAATGGATGAGCAGTGTACCTTCAATCTGGGCATAGGTGATCACATCATCGGTACATCATCAACTAATCCTATTATTATAATTGATCACGATGTCGAGCTATCAAGACAAGAACAAATGCAATGTTCGTTTGAACAGAATGTCAAAGACAACAATGTGATTCATCAAGCCACACAATCAGCTTACACGGGACGATTGGTGCTCGCTGAGGAACAAGCATATGGCCAGTCGACTCAGATTGGTCTTGATGGAGATCAAGCATTGACTCGGCTACCTCAACCCGACTCATCCAAAGATGGACAGGTATACGCTAATGATGATGGGATCAAATCTTCAAGTGAGGTAATCATTCAAAAGTGCATCAGCAATAATATTGAAGACAAGAGTTTCATCAAAGTTACAATGGCGACATCTAGCACTGGGGGGCAACGAGAAAATTCAAAGATCGATGCACGCACAACTAAAAAAAGCAAAGGCAATGGTAAGCACAAAGGTAAAAAGCCGAAAGTCACTTTCGCGCAGTTATTAGAAAAATATCAGAGAATAAGTGAGGCAAAGAGTGCTTATCGGCCGAGTGAAACAAAAGTATCGAAGTCACCCCCAAGGCATAAATTTGAAGACTTGGATTGGCAAAGGAAGACGTTGAGCAAGCAAACTTCATATCCTGCTGTTGGGCCGCCAATGCCAATGTCGTGGATGCCTCCCTACACTCATGTAAATCCATATCCGTCATGGGGAAGGTATTATACAAGGGCAAATTATCCATCTTATTTTAGATCATCTCGCCAACATTATGCAGCTCCAAAAAGATCAACATTTGATGAACAATCACACGTCAAAGACCGTTTCAATCGTAAGGAATCGGCCGGAGCTCAAGGAACAAGAAAGAGGTGATCAAGCAAGTGTACCAGGTCAAGAAAGATGGTCGTAAGTGTGCTACTTCAGATTTGTTCTCAAATAACAAAGAGCTAGTTAAAGTATTGACATTGGCTACAAAAGGCAACAAGGCAAGTCAATCAAGTGCCAAATCTGAAGGGAAGAAGTTGAGAGTGCACAAGGCCAAAAAGAGTTAGCATTGGTTGAAAGCAGAATCACAGCCGAGGTGCCCACTGGCTTAGCACATTGGCAAGAGAAGGAATTACAAAGACTTAGTGCACATGAGTTGAGAAAGAAGAACATGGCATGGGTTCCCAAGAGGAGCGATCAAAGTAGAAATGATGTCCGACCTTCTATTGCAACAAGTGTTAAAAAGTGAAGAAAGAAAGGGATGGCCGCAAGAGTGCTATTTCAGATCCGACTCTAAATGACAAAAAGCTAGCCAAGCCTATGTTGGCTGCAAAGGACAAGAAAGTGAAGCAAGTAAATTTCAAGGATCCAATAGTCAAGTTTGGACAGGCCAAGCGAGAGATGCCCAAAGACGTAAAGAATTTGCGAAAGCATAAACCAAAGTACCAGCCGGACGCCCACTAAACTTACCATATTCGCAATGTAGAAGCTAAAACGGCTTAGGGCCAAAGAGTGGAGAAGAGGAACATGGCTTGGGTTCCTAAGGAAATCCTCGAGTCAAGAGCAGCATCACATCTCCTCATGCGCGGCCAGCGAAATAAGGAGTACAAGTGTAAAGCCCGTAGGCAAGGACGACAATTTTCATATAGGAGACTCCAAGAGGCGCCTCATCCATATTCTTCGATCGTACCATCAAAATCAACGCTATGGAATTTATCCTTAGCGAAACATCTGAATTATTTCGCTATTCACACTTTGGTGGATTTGCTCACCATGTCCTTCGAGATAAGGACACATGGCCGATATTTGCATATCGCCCCAAGAGTATATTGTGTTGACAAAGTTGGCATCTGAATAATTGTGCTCATTGTGGTGTATCTCATATTCCCAAAGCCAATTCTTATTTTTGCCAACCTTTGGAAGGCCGACTAATTATTCGCCACTAATCGATAGTCTAGTGCAAGAAAAGTTGTCAACTCATATTGTCGGTTTATCACAGATCCGAAAAAGTGTGTCACCGAGTTGAATGAAGCTTTGTTCACTCGGGAGCAAGGAAATGTTGACTCAGAGACCAAAGGAAGGAGGCATGACATCACATTTATCGATCGGCGCCATCGGGCGCCAAGTCAAAATGTCATGGAGATTATTTTCATGATTCAGTTTAGCGGCGCCCAGTCGGCGTTATTCACATATTTCTTCACGGGCTTGATTTGAAGACTTCATGACGACTAGAGCTTACATGCTAATAATCAAGCGAATATCTTTGTGCTATTCAAAGCTAGAGGACTTTTTGGCTAAGGGTGGCGTGCATCAAGGTTCACAATGATTCGTTGCCAACCATCCAACAAATGTTATCTTTATATGCGTCGACGAATCACTCAAACATTGACCTCATGAGTTGCGCTTTGACTCACGGTGGAGTCGGCGTGATGGATCTAGTGCAAATCATATAGTGGTGGAGAAAGTTTCTCTTATCTCTGGATCCAAGTTAGGGGACGTACATTATTCGGCGGAGACTTAATGGAGCATTTTATCAACAATGGGGAGTCAACGAATAGATGATGGTTCCTTTAAGGTTCATGGACATAATCTTTTGGCATCCGGTATCGCCGAGTGGTTCTAATATCCCTATGGGTTATTTGGATAAAGGTCAAGTCAAGGATTGACATAAGAAACTTACGTGGAAGCCTTTGTGACATCCAATTGTTGTTTTCAGACAAATATTATCCAAGAGGCTCTACCGTAGAAGCAACAAACATGAGCATATGGATGATTAAAATTATCATACTCAACATGCACAGCCGATGGAGTGTTGACATCGTGCTTAAAAATTACCCTAGGCAAGGTATTTTCTGGCATGCAAGCTCTGCCAGAAAACAGGGGGGCATGTGTTGACACCTGTTTTGGCAAGATACAGATTGCAATGAAGATGGTCTCGAGTGAATGGGCCTTCAGCATGAAAAGATTCACGTCGCTGAGTGGAACAACTTTGATGTTTCAGTTATATTCATTCGACCTTATCTTACGGACCGAAACTATAATCCGAGTGGCATAATTCAATGTTCCGAGTGATTTTTGGCCGATCATGCCTTCAAGACGATCTCGGATGAAGGAGTATTCTAAAGGAACTGTCTTCGTCTCATCGAGACAATCGATTTTGATATATAAATCACCTCAATCCGAGTTCATATGCAAAAGTTAGAGGCAATACACTGCAGGCCAAGTCGAGTGGAAATCGGCGCAAAGTATCGACGCCATGTCGATGGGTCGCGCGAGCAATTAGGCCCTTAAGAAGTCCTTGACTCGAAAAACCTTAAACACGAAAAAGTTTCGTCTCGTCGAGCCGATCGATTTTCATATAAAATTCGTCTCAGTCCGAGGTCGTATGTAACCTGGAGAGGCAAATCAAGATCAGGCTATGTTTTTGGTCGAGTGAAAGCTTACCATCCGAGTGAAAACTCACCGGTCGAGTGAAAACCTACCGATCGAGTCACCGGTCGAGTGAAAACCTACCGATCGAGTCACCGGTCGAGTGAAAACCTACCGATCGAGTCAAAGGTCGAGTGAAAACCTACCGATCGAGTAAAAGGTCGAGTGAAAACCTACCGATCGAGTAAAAGGTCAAAAACTTACCGATCGAGTAAAAGGTCGAGTGAAAACTTATTGATCGAGTAAGAGATTGTCTTCCGACTGAAAATGTGGTCATCATCCGAGTGAAAGATTGTCTTCCGAGTGAAAATGTAGTCATCCGAGTGAAAAGGTCCAGTCGAGTGAAAGACTCTAATATCCGAGTGGATGAGCTCAAATCCGAGTGAAACTGAACATGTGCCCGAAAGTTTATCAAGATGACCTCGGATGAAGAAGTGTTCAATACAGAAGTTGTGCGTATCATCAAGACGGTAAACTTTGGTTTTGGAGTCATCATCATCAGAGATAGTATATGGCCTGTAAGTTCACTACAAGACTTGGACAATCCAGTCCGTTACATGACCGAGTCCGACTGGATATTAAAGATGGCTTTGTAGAGTATTCAAGATGGCCTTATTTGAAAAAGTGATCAACATGAGAGTTGTTCGTATCGTCGAGGCGCACAAGTTTGATATTTGGGTCATCTTGATCGGAGGTCATATGGAGGCTCGGCGGCCTGCACAAGGAGGAAGACAGAAGTTGGGCCAGATTCAGACTGAATCCGAGTTGGAATAGAACTAGGACTCTAGGACGCGAATTGATGTAATTTTTCTTGTAAGGAAAGCCTAGATGAATCCTTTACTTGTACGGGAAGTCCAGCCGCCTCTTATATATGTTGGGGGTGACGGCCGATTGAACAACACCAATCGAACCAATCAATCTATTACACTTTTGTGTTCATCTATCTTTATCCCCTACCCTTGTATCTTTCTTTCTCGTTCTTCGTTCGTTCTTCGCATTGGAGGGCAGCGATCCACGAGGCTCTAGGGGCGAGCGAATCGACCTAGGGCAGCCCATTGCCGCCGCACTCTGACGGGTCCCTCCCGGCGTGGGGGTTTCGGTCTAGAAAGCGCCCACGACCGCCTTGCGATCGCTACATGCCGTCGCCGGGTCTCCTTCGACGTGAGTTGCGGTGCATCACCCCCGGCGTCGAGGGTACACGTGACGTGTTCGTGTGTCAACACTACACAACCTTCTTCTTGTAGACGTTGTTGGGCCTGCAAGTGCACAGGTTTGTAGGACAGTAGCAAATTTCCCTCAAGTGGATGACCTAAGGTTTATCAATCCGTGGGAGGCGTAGGATGAAGATGGTCTCTCTCAAACAACCCTGCAACCAAATAACAAAGAGTCTCTTGTGTCCCCAACACACCCAATACAATGGTAAATTGTATAGGTGCACTAGTTCGGCGAAGAGATGGTGATACAAGTGCAATATGGATGGTAGATAAAGGTTTTTGTAATCTGAAATAATAAAAACAGCAAGGTAACTAATGATAAAATTGAGCGTAAATGGTATTGCAATGATAGGAAACAAGGCCTAGGGTTCATACTTTCACTAGTGCAAGTTCTCTCAGCAATAATAACATAGATAGATCATATAACAAGCCCTCAACATGCAACAAAGAGTCACTCCAAAGCCACTAATAGCGGAGAACAAACATAGAGATTATGGTAGGGTACGAAACCACCTCAAAGTTATTCTTTCGGATCGATCTATAAAAGAGTTCGTACTAAAATAACACCTTAAGACACAAATCAACCAAAACCCTAATGTCACCTAGATACTCCATTGTCACCTCAAGTATCCATGGGCATGATTATACGATATGCATCACACAATCTCAGATTCATCCAACCAACACAAAGTACTTCAAAGAGTGCCCCAAAGTTTCTACCGGAGAGTCAAGAAAATGTGTGCCAACCACTATGCATAGATTCATGGGCGGAACCCACAAGTTGGTCACCAAAACATACATCAAGTGGCACGTGATATCCCATTGTCACCACGGATAAGCACGGCAAGACATACATCAAGTGTTCTCATAAAAGACTCAATCCGATAAGATAACTTCAAGAGGGAAACTCAATTCATCACAAGAGAGTAGAGGGGGAGAAACATCATAAGATCCAACTACAATAGCAAAGCTCGGGATACATCAAGATCGTGCCATAGAGGGAACATGAGAGAGAACACGAGAGAGAGAGAGAGAGAGAGAGAGAGAGAGATCAAACACATAGCTATTGGTACATACCCTCAACCCCGAGGGTGAACTACTCCCTCCTCATCATGGAGAGCGTCGGGATGATGAACATGGCCACCGGTGATGGGTTCCCCCTCCAGCAGGGTGCCGAAACGGACTCCCGAGAGGTTTTTGGTGGCTACAGAGGCTTGCGGCGGTGGAACTCCTGATCTATCTTGATATTCGATGGTTTTAGGGTACGTAGGCTTATATAGGCGAAAGAAGTACGTCGGTGGCTGCCCAAGGGGCCCACGAGACACGGGGCGCGCCCTACAGGGGGGCGCGGCCTCCTATCTCGTGGGGGCCTCGACTGCTTCTTGACTTGCACTCCAAGCTCTTCGGATCACGTTCGTTCCAAAAATCACGCTCCCGAAGGTTTCATCCCGTTTGGACTCCGTTTGACATTCCTTTTCTTCGAAATACTAAAATAGGCAAAAAAACAGCAATATGGGCCGGGCCTCCGGTTAGTAGGTTAGTGTCAAAAATGATATAAATGTGTAAAATAAAGCCTATAAACATCCAAAAGGGGTAATGTAATAGCATGGAACAATCAAAAATTATAGATACGTTGGAGACGTATCACCCCTCCTCCAGATCTACGGAGGCCGCCCTCTTTTTCCCGTTGGGAGGAGGGTTCTCTTCTCCCTCCTCCTCCTCCTCCTCCTCCTCCTCTTCCTCCTCGTCCCCACCTTCGTCTTCCTCATGAGAGGAAGGAGCCTCGGTTCGTTGCCCGAAGTTTCTTCGTGAGGGAGGCCCCTCTTTGGCCTCCTTGTTCTTCTTCTTCTTGCCCTTCTTTGCCGGCGCCTGGTAGGGCGCCGGGACCAGCATCTTCATCAGCAGAGGCTCGGCCGGGTTTTAGGGGTGTGGGGCCGGACACTTAATCCGCTCTGCCTTCTTTATCCAGTCCTATTTAGGAGATGGAATTTTCAGGACTCCTCCCTAAAATTGACAAGCTAAATAATGTTTGGAGATATGATACTTACTGGGGATGTCGGATTGTTGCAATCTAGGGCGGTGTCGTCAGACATGGTTGTCCATGTTTTTTTGCTTCTCTAAAAGCAGCTTCCAGATCCCTTTGTGTGTCGTGCCAAAGAATCGCTGCAGAGTCCGAGGCCCCTCCAGATTAAATTCCCACATTTTGAGAGGTCGTCGTTGGAAAGGGAGAGCTCGGCGGATGAGCATCACTTGAATCACATCAGTAAGGGTGATGTCCTTTTTTATCATGCTCTTAATACGCTTCTGCAGTGTTGACACCTCGTCAGGAGATCCCCAATCTAGACCCTTGTTGGTCCAGGATGCAAGCCGCAACGAAGGTCCAGATCTGAAGGCGGGAGCAGCGGCCCACTTGGTGCCGCGGGGTTCGGTGATGTAGAACCACTCCTGCTGCCACACCTTGACAATATCCACAAATCTTCCTTTGGGCCAGGTAACATGGTTGAGCTTGCTCACCATGGCGTCGCCGCATTCGGCGTGTTGGCCTTCGACCACCTTTGGCTTTCACATTAAAGACCTTTAGCCATAAGCTGAAGTGTGGAGGAACGCGGAGGAATGCCTCACACACGACGATAAACACCGAGATGTGGAGGAAAGAATTCGGGGCCAGATCATGGAAATCCAGCTCGTAGTAGTACATGAGACCTCAGACGAAGGGGTGAAGGGTGAACCCAAGTCCTCAGAGGAAGTGGGGGATAAAAACCACCCTCTCACCGGGCTCCGGGGTGGGGATGACCTGCCCTAGGGTTGGAAGCTTGTGTCTCCATCGTCAAGTACCTCGCCTCACGCAGATCCTAGATGTTCTTCCCTGTTACGGAGGAGGCCATCCACTTGCCCTGAAAGCCGGATCCGGCCATGTCTGGAGAAGTTGGGGCGAAGGGAATGTTTAGAACTTGGGAGCTGGAGCTCGGGGGATTGGAAGGCAGAGGAGGAAGAAGGCGTGAGGTGAACAGATGGGTCTTTGTCCTCTTATAGAGGCATCGAATATCAAGCGCCCCCGCATAAGCCTTAAATCTCGCCTATTCCCAAGGGGACGTGTGAACGGCACAGTTGGATTACCCAAAACCCCTATTGATGAGAATCTCGTGATAAGGGGACACGATCTCTGCTTTGACAAGACGTATCAATGGTTGTGCCTCGAAATGCGAAACGGGGCTGTAAAACGGTTCAAAATAATAATGGCCAGAACATAACATCTTGCCAAAAAAGTTGCCCGTGGATGTGACTTATTTTAAAGTATTGTTGTCTTTTACAGCTTAGGGTTGTACGTATTAAGCAGGGTCGGATACAGCTCTTGTGTATGGAAAGTTGCATTGGAGTATTTGGAGAAGGAACCCACCTTGAAATGTCGAAGACAATCTACGCGTCGGATACGTCGTCATTGAAGCCTGGTTCAGGGGCTACTGAGGGAGTCCTGGACTAAGGGGTCCTCGGGCGTCCGGGCTATGTGACATGGGCCAGACTAATGGGCCGTGAAGATATGAGATTAAAGACCTTTTCCTGTGTCCAGATGGGATTCTCCTTTGCGTGGGTGGAAAGCTTGGCGTTCGGATCATGCACCTTCCTTTCTCTGTAAACCGACTCTGTACAACCCTAGATCCCTCCGGTGTCTATATAATCCGAAGAGTTTAGTCCGTAGGGACAGAACAATTATACAAGCAAGACATCTAGGGTTTAGCCATTACGATCTCGAGGTAGACCAACTCTTGTAACCCCTATACTCATCAAATTCAATCAAGTAGGAAGTAAGGTATTACCTCCATTAAGAGGGACCGAACCTGGGTAAACATCGTGTCCCGTGTCTCCTATTACCTTCGATCCTTAGACGCACAGTTCGGGACCCCCTACCAGATCTGCCGGTTTTGACACCAACAGGGTGCCATGGGACATCCCCAAGCTGAGGCTCTTGCTACTCCTTATTCCTTCATCTATCGTGATCTCACCCAAAACTTGAAAACTTCAATCATACAAAACCTTCGGGAGATCCGTTAGTATAAAAAACCAATCTTTACTTTAAGTACAGGTGCAAACTCATTGAAATTTTGTTATTGCATTGTATCTACTATATTCTAACTTTGCCATGGCTTATAGCCTCCGATACAATCCATAAATTCATCAAAATAAGCACACAATGCAAAGAAAATAGAATCTGTCAAAAACAGAACAGTCTATAAAGATGCAAATTGATCTCATAATTTTTTAAGTCTAAAAATTCTGAAAAATTAGGATAGCTTAGGGAATTTGTATATCAATCTTGTGTCAATAAATAAGAGAAAAAGCATGTTTCTGTGATTTTTTAAAATTCTTCTATTGAGCGCAAAAGTTTCTGTTTTTCAACAAGATCAAATCAACTATCACCCAACATGATCCTAAAGGTTTAGCTTGGCACAAGAACTAATTAAAACATAAAAAACACAATCATAGCAGAGGCATAATTGTGCAAACACTCAAAAACAGAAATAAAAAGGTAAAAATAAATTTTATTCATTGGGTTGCCTTCCAACAAGTGTTATTTTTTTACGCCCCTAGCTAGGCATAATGCATAGATTCAAGTATTGTCATCTTTGGTTTTTGCAGCTTTTGTAAGGGCCTTTTCAAACAAGGGAGGCTCTTTATGCTTCCCAAGATTTTCGGGAAAAGAGACCATCTTGAGATCCAAAATATCCAAACGCTTATTGCAAAGGTAATCAAAGTATTCATGCGATTAAGGTTCCCACTGATATGTTTGAGGGGTTCGTTATATTTTTGCAATTAAACTAAGTGTTTATGCAAATCACTCAACTTGTCTAAAATTTGAACCCCTCCTTGAGTAAAAGAGAACCCCTTTTTGACGGTGGAATTCCCAAAACCCCCTCTAGGATCTCATAAGCGGTATTAGCATAAAGCTCCATAAAAGTTCCCTTTAGTGGCAAAATTCAAAAGTTGTCTATGATGCAAGGTTAATCCTATATAAAAATTTTGAAGCAAAATCTTTGTATCTCCCTTTAGGTTGCAAATGTGATAGGATTCCATTAGCCTATACGAAGCATCTTTCAAATTTTCTCCTTGTTTCTGCGTGAAGTATAAAACTTCAAAATCTGGTGACAAAGGAGGGGTAGTCATACTAGTCATAATGACAAGGTAGGGCAAGCAAGATTGCAAATAGATCTGACGAGAAAAAGGAAAATGAAAAAGAGGGCGAATAAAACGATAATTTTTTGTGAAGTGGGGGAGATGAAAACGAGAGGCAAATGGCAACTAATGTAAATTGCAAGAAGATGAGATTTGTGATTAGGAACCTGATAGATGTTGATGATGTCTCCCCGGCAACGATGCCAGAAATTCCTTTTGATGTCGCTTGAAACTGTGTCGGTATTTCCCCAAAGAGGAAGGGATGATGCAGTATAGCTACGGTAGGTATTTCCCTCAGTTATGAAACCAAGGTATCAATCCAGTAGGAGAACCAAGCAACACTATGTAAATGGTACCTGCACAAAAAGAACAAGTACTTGCAACTAGACGCTTATGAGGGGTTGTCAATCCCTCTATGGGTAACGGCGCTAGATATTGTCAAGTTGACGGGATAAAAATTGTGATATATTGGATAAATAGATCTCGATAAAACGTGAAAGAAAATAAGTAGTAAAAAAGTCCAGCAAGGTTTTTGGGTTTTTGAAATAATATATCTGAAAATAAACGATGCAAATAAATAAAAAAGGAAAATAGCAATGTAGATCTGAAAATATATGATGGGAAAATAGACCCGGGGGTCGTAGGTTTCACTAGTGGTTTCTCTCAAGAAATAGCACATGGTGGGTACACAAATTACTCTTGGGCAATTGATAGAAGATCGAATAATTATGATGATATCCAGGCAATGATGATTATATAGGCATCACGTCGAAGATTTGTAGACCGACTCCTGTCTGCATCTACTACTATTACTCCACACATCGACCGCTATCCAGCATGCATCTAGTGTATTAGGTTCTTGGAGAAACGGGGTAATGCAATAAGAACGATGACATGATTGATACATCTCCAACGTATCTATAATTTTTGATTGTTCCATGCTATTATATTATCTGTTTTGGATGTTTTATATGCATTAATATGCTATTTTATGTTATTTTTGGGACTAACCTATTAACCTAGAGCCCAGTGCCAGTTTCTGCTTCTACAGAAAAGGAATATCAAACGGAGTCCAAACCGAATAAAACTTCCGCGATGATTTTACTTGGACCAGAAGACATCTAGAGGACTTGGAGAGGGGACAGAAGGTTCCCGAGGAGGCCACAAGCTAGCCAGGCACGCACTAGGGGGGCACCCTGAGGTCTTCTGGCCCCCTCGGAGGTCTTCTAACCCTAATCTTTGCACTATAAATTCCCAAATATTCCCAAACCATCATAGGCATCCACCAAAATACTTTTCCGCCGCTGCAAGCCTCTGTTCCCATGAGATCCCATCTTGGGGCCTTTTCTGGCGATCTGCCGGAGGGGGATTCGATCACGAAGGGCCTCTACATCAACCTTGCCACCCTACTAATGATGCGTGAGTAGTTTACCATAGACCTACGGGTCCATAGTTAGTAGCTAGATGGCTTATTATCTCTCTTTGATCTTCAATACAATGTTCTCCTCGATGTTCTTGGAGATCCATTCGATGTAATACTTTTTTGCGGTGTGTTTGTTGAGATCCGATGAATCGTGAATTTATGATCAGATTATCTATGAATATTATTTGAGTCTTCTCTGAACTCTTTCATGCATGATTAAGATATCTTTGTATTTCTCTTCGAACTATCGATTTGGTTTGGCCAACTAGGTTGGTTTTTCTTGCAATGGGAGAGGTGCTTAGTTTCAAGTTCAATATTGCGGTGTCCTCACTGATACGTCTCCAACGTATCTATAATTTTTGATTGTTCCATGCTATTATATTACCCCTTTTGGATGTTTATGGGCTTTATTTTACACATTTATATCATTTTTGGGACTAACCTACTAACCGGAGGCCAAACCCGTATTGCTGTTTTTTTTGCCTATTTCAGTATTTCGAAGAAAAGGAATATCAAACGGAGTCCAAACGGAATGAAACCTTCGGGAGCGTGATTTTTGGAACGAACGGGAACCAGAGGACTTGGAGTGCAAGTCAAGAAGCAGCCAAGGCCTCCATGAGATAGGAGGGCGCCCCCCTATAGGGCGCGCCCCCTGTCTCGTGGGCCCCTCAGGCGGCCACCGACGTACTTCTTCCTCCTATATATACCTACGTACCCCGAAAACATCCAGGAGAAAGACGAAACACAATTTCCACCACCGTAACCTTCTGTATTCGCGAGATCTCAACTTGGAGCCTTTGCCAGCACTCTGCCGGAGGGGGAATCGACCATGGAGGGCCTCTACATCAACATTGTAGGATCGAAAGTATGTCTAGAGGGGGGGTGATTAGACTACTTGACAATATAAAAATTCAGCCTTTTGATTAAGACAAGTTTTTGGCAGATTCACGATGATGATCAAGTCAAGTATCACCCTACACATGCAATTCTAGAGTATTGGCAGCGGAAAGTAAATTGCACATGTAGTAAAGAGAGGTGGAGAAGAGCAAACGCAATTTGGAGACACGGAGATTTTTTCTCGTGGTTCCGATAGGTGGTGCTATCGTCAATCCACGTTGATGGAGACTTCAACCCACGGAGGGTAACGGCCATGAGAGTCCACGGAGGGCTCCACCCACGAAGGGTCCACGAAGAAGCAACCTTGTCTATGCCATCATGGCATACGCCCACGGAGGACTAGCCTTACTCGGGGTAGATCTTCACGAGTAGGCGATCTCCTTGCCCTTACAAACTTCTTGGTTCAACTCCACATCTTGACGGAGGCTCCCAAGCGACACCTAACCAATCTAGGAGGCACCACCTCCAAAAGGTAATAGATGGTGTTGATGATGATGAACTCCTTGCTCTTGTGCTTCAAATGATAATCTCCCCAACACTCAACTCTCCTCACTGATTTGGCTGTGGTGGAAGAAAAGATTGAGTGGAAAGCAACTTGGGAAGGCTAGAAATCAAGTTTCATATGGTGGGAGTGGAGCAACTTGATCTCAACACAAGGGTAGGTAGTTTTCTTCTCGATGTAAGGTAGGAGTGGTAGTTCTTTCGATGGCTCTCTCCACGAATGAAGAGGGGTGGAGGGTATTTATAGCCTCCACACAAAATCCAACCGTTACACACATTTGACCAATCTCGGTCAGACCAAAGTTGACAACTCGGTGAGACCGAAAGTTCAAATCTTGTGAACATTGGGATTTTCGGTGGGACCGAAAATACAATCTCGGTGAGTCCGATTCTTCCAAAGACTAGGGTTTGCCAATCTCGGTGGGACCGACTTTATCATCTCGGTGACACCGATTTGATGACGTATGTTCTGAAGCTTGGCAACACTAGTTTCGTGAGACCGAGTTCAGAATCGGAAAATCCGAAATATCTAGGGTTTGGCTTTGTGGCTGAGGTGGTTCATCTCGGTGTGACTGAGTTTAGGGAATCGGTGGGACCGAGATTACTTATGAGTGTATATTGGAATGAAAGATTGCTGATAGTTTGGGAGATGTATCACTAAGCACTTTGAGCAACCAGATCATTAACATAACCTCATCCCCTTTTAATAGTATTGGCTTTCCTATAGACTCAATGTAATCTTGGATCACTAAACCAAAAATGGAGTCTTGAGCTTTTGCCAATGCTTGCCTAAGCATTTTGAGGGGTCCACTTCTTCAGTCATTGCCATACCCATATCACTGAACTTTCTGAAATGATTCTCAAGAAACTATTAGTTCAATGATATATATGTTGTTATTAATTACCAAAACCACCCGGGGATTAGTTGCACTTTCAAACATCCTTGCCCCTCCGATGAGTTGTGAGTAGTTTACCACAGACCTACGGGTCCATAGTTATTAGCTAGATGGCTTCTTCTCTCTTTTTGTATCTCAATACAATGTTCTCCCCCTCTCTTATGGAGATCTATTCGATGTAAACTCTTTTTGCGATGTGTTTGTTGAGATCCGATGAATTGTGGGTTTATGATCAAGTTTATCTATGAATAATATTTGAATCTTCTCCGAATTCTTTTATGTATGATTGAGTTATCTTTGCAAGTCTCTTCGAATTATCAGTTTGGTTTGGCCTACTAGATTGATCTTTCTTGCCATGGGAGAAGTGCTTAGCTTTGGGTTCAATCTTGCAGTGTCCTTTCCTAGTGACAGCAGGGGCAGTAAGGCATGTATTGTATTGTATTGTTGCCATCGAGGATAAAAAGATGGGGTTTATATCATATTGCTTGAGTTTATCCCTATACATGATCATGCCTAGATAATCTCATAATTATTCGCTTTTCTATCAATTGCTCGACAGTAATTTGTTCACCCACCGTAATACTTATGCTATCTTGAGAGAAGCCACTAGTGAAACCTATGGCCCCCGGGTCTATCTCTTATCATATTTGCTTCCAATCTACTTTTATTTGCATCTTTACCTTTTGCATCTATATCATAAAATACCAAAAATATATTTATCTTATCATATTATCTCTATCAGATCTCACTTTCACAAGTGGCCGTGAAGGGATTGACAACCCCTTTATTGCGTTGGTTGCGAGTTCTGTGTTTGTTTGTGTAGGTGCGTGGGACTTTTGAGGAGTCTCCTACTGGATTGATACCTTGGTTCTCAAAAACTGAGGGAAATACTTACGCTACTATTGCTGCATCACCCTTTCCTCTTCAAGGAAAACCAACGCAAGCTCAAGACGTAGCAAGAAGGATTTCTTGCGCCATTGCCGGGGAGGCTTCCACCAAGTCAACTCAAGATTCGACCTCCCGCCAACGTGCGATTTCTGGCGCCGTTGCCGGGGAGGTCTTTGCTCAAGTCAAGACATACCAAGTACCCATCACAAACCCATCTCCCTCGCATTTACATTATTTGCCTTTTGCTCTCGTTTTCATCTCCCCCACTTCACCTTTGCCGTTTTATTCGCCCTCTCTTTCCCAATCTCTTCTCTCTTTTGCTTGCCCTTTCATTTGCTCGTTTGGTTGGAATAGATGCTTATTTATTGCTAAACAGAGAACCTAAGATCTATGGATCCTCATCCGCTTGCTAATCTTTTTAAGAAATCCAATTATGATGAACCAATTGCTAGTGAGTTTTGTGCACTAGATTATCTTTATGATGCTTTGCTCAAAATTTGTGAAAATCTGAAAATTACGATGAAGAAATTTATGAAGAGATTCACGACAACTCCTTGAATAAAAAGCATGATTGCAATGATTTTCCTATAAATTCTCTTGATGTCAATTGTGCTAATAATATGCAAAACCCTAAGCTTGGGGATGCTAGTTTTGCTATGTCTACTACTTGTTTCAATGATCATGATTGAGGTGATTCTTCTTATAACCTTGAAAATTTATTTAAGCCCCGTGATGAATATGAGGTTGATAATAGTGTTTGCAATAATATTGAAAGTGGGTTTGGAAGAGTGTCAACTTTAGATCCCACATATTTGGAGTATGTTCAATCTTATGATATTTTTGATAAAAGTGGGTTCGGAAGAGTGTCAACTTTAGATCCCGCATATTTGGAGTATGTTCAATCTTATGATATTTTTGACAAAAGTGGGTTCGGAAAGGTCATGACTTTAGTTAATGTTAATCCCACTATCTTGGAAGAGTGTCAACTTTGCATGCATGTGGATCATGTTGAGAATATGTTTTGTGATAGCTATTTTGTTGAATTTTCCTATGATCCTACATGTAATTATTATGAGAGAGGAAAATATGGACGTAGAAATTTTTATCTTATTAATTTACCTCTCGTCATGTTGAGATTGCTATCGTCTTATTCTTCTTCCTTGCGTATACTAGCTTTTGCTTGCCTTGCAAATTCGTTTGCTTATAATATGCCTATGCATAGGAAGTATGTTAGACTTAGATGTGTTTGTCACGTGTTTCATGATGCTTTATTTGTGCTTCAAATCTTGTCTTTCATGTGAGCATCATTAAAATTATCAATGCCTAGCTAGGGGCGTCAAACGATAGCGCTTGTTGGGATGCAACCCAATATTTTTCCTTGTTGTTATTCAATAAATCTTGCATATACCTTCTGTTTAGATGTGTTTTTATCTTTTAATTAGTGTTTGTGCCAAGTAGAACCTATAGGATAACCTATGATGATAGTTGATTTGACTCTGCTGAAAAACAGAAACTTTGCACGCACTAATTTAGTTTTGTTAAATCACACAAACGTGATTTTGCGTTGATTCTTTTTGATGCTGATCAATAGACAAATTTTCCAGGACTTCCTATTTTGGTAGGATTTTTAGAGTTCCAGAAGTTTGCGTTAGTTACAGATTTCTACAGACTGTTCTGTTTTTGACAGATTCTGTTTTTCGTGTGTTGTTTGCTTATTTCGATGCATCTATGGCTAGTAAAATAGTTATAAACCATAAGGAATTTGGATTAAAGTTGGTTTAACACCAAAATACATAAAGAATGAGTTAATTACAGTACCTTATGTGGTGGTTTTGTTTTCCTTCACTAACGGAGCTTATAAGATTTCCAGTTGAGTTTTGTGTTGTGAACTTTTGAAGTTTTGGGTAGAGCTTTTATGGACTATGGAATAAGGAGTGGCAAGAGCCTAAGCTTGGGGATGCCCAAGGCACCCCAAGATATTCAAGGATATCCAAAAGCCTAAGCTTGGGGATGCCCCGGGAAGGCATCCCCTCTTTCGCCTTCGTTCATTGGTAACTTTACTTGGAGTTATATTTTTATTCGCCACATGATATGTGTTTTGCTTGGAGCATCGTGTATTATATTAGTCTTAGCTTTTTAGTTTATCACAATCATCCTTTCTGTACACACCTTTTGGGAGAAGCCTATTTGATTAGAATTTGCTAGAATACTCTATGTGCTTCACTTATATCTTTTGAGTTTGATAGTTTTTGCTCTAGTGCTTCACTTATATCTTTTAGAGCACGGTGGTGACTTAAATTTTGAAGAAATTGCTAGTATCTCATGCTTCACTTATATTATTTTGAGAGTCTTTTAGAACATCATGGTATTTGCTATGGTTATAAAATTGGTCCTAGAATGGTAGGCATCCAAGTTGGGCATAATAAAAACTATCATAGGAAGTGAATTGGATGCTATGATGAATTTGATACTTGATAATTGTTTTGAGATATGGAGGTAGTGATATTAAAGTCATGCTAGTTGGGTGATTATGAATTTAAAGAATGCTTGTGTTGAAGTTAGCAAGTCCCGTAGCATGCATGTATGGTTAAAGTTGTGTAACAAATTTGAAACATGAAGTGTACCTGGCTTGTGCATCCTTATGAGTGGCGGTCGGGGACGAGTGATGGTATTTTCCTACCAATATATCCCCCTAGGATCATGCGTGTAGTACTTGATTTTTGATGACTTATAAATTTTTGCAATAAGTATATGAGTTCTTTTGACCAATGTTGAGTCCATGGATTATACACACTTTTACCATTCCGCCATTGCTAGCCTCTTCGGTACCGTGCATTGCCCTTTCTCACCTTGAGAGTTGGTGCAAACTTCGCCGGTGCATCCAAACCCCGTGATACGATACGCTCTATCACACATAAGCCTCCTTATATCTTCCTCAAAACAGCCACCATACCTACCTATTATGGCATTTCCATAGCCATTCCGAGATATATTGCCATGCAACTTTCCGCCGTTCCGTTTATTATCATGACATACTTTACTTTTGTCATATTGCCATTGCATGATCATGTAGTTGACATCGTATTTGTGGCAAAGCCACCATGCATTATTTTTCATACATGTCACTCTTGATTCATTGCACCATCCCGGTACACCGCCGGAGGCATTCATATAGAGTCATATCTTGCTCTAGTTTCGAGTTGTAATTCATATGTTGTAATCAATAGAAGCGTGATGATCATCATTATTAGAGCATTGCCCAAAAAAATAAAAATAAATAAATAAAGGAAGAAAGGCCAAAAGAAAAAAAGGCCCAAAAAAAGAAAAAAAGAAAAGAAAGAAAAGAAAAAAAGAAAAAAGAAAATAAATAAAAGGGCAATGTTACTATCTCTTTTTCCACACTTGTGCTTCAAAGTAGCACCTTGTTCTTCATGTAGTGAGTCTCATATATTGTGCTTCAAAGTAGCGCCATGTTTTTCATATAGTGAGTCTCATAAGTTGTCTTTTTCATACTAGTGGGTATTTTTCATTATAGAACTTGGCTTGTATATTCCTACGATGGGCTTCCTCAAATGCCCTAGGTCTTCGTGAGCAAGCAAGTTGGATGCACACCCACTAGTTTTCTTTTGTTGAGCATTCATTTATAGCTCTAGTGCATCCGTTGCATGGCAATCCCTACTCCTCATGTTGACATCAATTGATGGGCATCTCCATAGCCCGTTGATTATCCTCATCAATCTGAGACTTTCTCCTTTTTTGTCTTCTCCACACAATCCCCATCATCATATTCTATTTCACCCATAGTGCTATATCCATGGCTCACGCTCATGTATTGCGTGAAGGTTGAAAAGGTTTGAGATTATTTAAGTATGAAACAATTGCTTGGCTTGTCATCGGGGGTATAGAAGTTGGGAACATCTTTGTGTGACGAAAATGAAGCATAGCCTAACTATATGATTTTGTAGGGATGAACTTTCTTTTGCCATGTTATTTTGAGAAGACATGATTACCTTGATTAGTATGCTTGAAGTGTTACTATTTCTTTTATCAATATGAACTTTTATTTTGAATCATTTGGATCTGAACATTCATGCCACAATAAAGAAAATTACATTAAGAATTATGCTAGGTAGCATTCCACATCAAAAATTCTCTTTTTATCATTTACCTACTCGAGGACGAGCAGGAATTAAGCTTGGGGATGCTTGATACGTCTCCAACGTATCTATAATTTTTGATTGTTCCATGCTATTATATTACCCCTTTTGGATGTTTATGGGCTTTATTTTACACATTTATATCATTTTTGGGACTAACCTACTAACCGGAGGCCCAACCCATATTGCTGTTTTTTTGCCTATTTCAGTATTTCGAAGAAAAGGAATATCAAACGGAGTCCAAACGGAATGAAACCTCCGGGAGCGTAATTTTTGGAACGAACGTGATCCAGAGGACTTGGAGTGCAAATCAAGAAGCAGACGAGGCCTCCACGAGATAGGAGGGCGCGCCCCCCCTATAGGGCGCGCCCCCTGTCTCGTGGGCCCCTCGGGCGGCCACCGACGTACTTCTTCCTCCTATATATACCTACGTACCCCGAAAACACCCAGGAGAAGGACGAAACACAATTTCCACCACCGTAACCTTCTGTATTCGCGAGATCTCATCTTGGAGCCTTCGCCGGCACTCTGCTGGAGGGGGAATCGACCATGGAGGGCTTCTACGTCAACATCCTTGCCCCTCCGATGAGTTGTGAGTAGTTTACCACAGACCTACGGGTCCATAGTTATTAGCTAGATGGCTTCTTCTCTCTTTTTGGATCTCAATACAATGTTCTCCCCCTCTCTTGTGGAGATCTATTCGATGTAAACTCTTTTTGCGGTGTGTTTGTCGAGATCCGATGAATTGTGGGTTTATGATCAAGTTTTCTATGAATAATATTTGTATCTTCTCTGAATTCTTTTATGTATGATTGAGTTATCTTTGCAAGTCTCTTCGAATTATCAGTTTGGTTTGGCCTACTAGATTGATCTTTCTTGCCATGGGATAAGTGCTTAGCTTTGGGTTCAATCTTGCGGTGTCCTTACCCAGTGACGACAGGGGTTGCAAGGCACGTATTATATTGTTGCCATCGAGGATAAAAAGATGGGGTTTATATCATATTGCTTTATTTTATCCCTCTACATCATGCCATCTTGCTTAATGTGTTACTCTGTTCTTATGAACTTAATACTCTAGATGCAAAAGGTGAGTCGGTCGATGTGTGGAGTAATAGTAGTAGATGCAGGTGAGTCGGTCTACTTGTTGCGACGTGATGCCTATATACATGATCATGCCTAGATAATATCATAATTATTCGCTTTTCTATCAATTGCTCAACAGTAATTTGTTCACCCACCGTAATACTTATGCTATCTTGAGAGAAGCCACTAGTGAAACCTATGGCCCCCGGGTCTATCTCTTATCATATTTGCTTCCAATCTACTTTTATTTGCATCTTTACCTTTTGCATCTATATTATAAAATACCAAAAATATATTTATCTTATCATATTATCTCTATCAGATCTCACTTTCGCAAGTGGCCCTGAAGGGATTGATAACCCCTTTATTGCGTTGGTTGCGAGTTCTTTGTTTGTTTGTGTAGGTGCGTGGGACTTTTGAGGAGCCTCCTACTGGATTGATACCCTGGTTCTCAAAAACTGAGGGAAATACTTATGCTACTATTGCTGCATCACCCTTTCCTCTTCAAGGAAACCCAATGCAAGAAGACGTAGCACTCACCAAGTGACAAAAGGGGTAGCGAGGCACATATTGTATTGTTGCCATCAAGGATAAAATATGGGTTTTATATCATATTGCTTGAGTTTATCCCTCTACACCATGTCATCTTACTTAAGGCATTATTCCGTTCTTATGAACTTAATACTCCAGATCCATGTTGGGTAACGGTCGATGTGTGGAGTAATAGTAGTAGATGCAGGCAGGAGTCAGACTACTTGACACAAATGTGATGCCTATATTCATGATCATTGCCTTATATATCGTCATAACTATGCGCTTTTCTATCAATTGCTCAACTGTAATTTGTTTACCCATCATATGCTTTCTTCAAGAGAGAAGCCTCCAGTGAAACCTATGGCCCCCGGGTCTATTTTCTGTAACACCCCGGATGTACCTTTCCATATTTGTAACTCCAACTCTTGCCATTTTCGGATATGTGCTATGATATTCCCTCCGTGGTTGGGTTTTGTTTTCATTTTGCATTTTGTTCATGTCATGCATCTCATATCATGTCATCATGTGCATCTCATTTGCATACGTGTTCGTCTCATGATTCCGAGCATATTCCCGTTGTCCGCTTTTGCAATCCGACACTCCTATGTTCCCGGCGTCCCCTCTTGTTCTTTTTCCGTGTGCGGGTATTGAACATTCTCGAATGGACGAGCCTTGCCAAGTGGCCCTGGTATAGCACCGTAGACCACCTGTCAAGTTTCGGGTCATTTGGAGTTCGTTTGGTACTCAACGGTTAACAGCGCTCTCGAAAGGCCTCTTTTGAGTTGCAGCCCAACAACCCTTCAAAACAGCCCAATAACCCATCTAACTCCCTTCCATGCCCTCGGTCGCTCGATCACGATCGTGTGGCGAAAACTACACCCCATTTGGACTCTCCTAGCTCCTCTATGCCTATTTAAAGACCCTCCCCAAATTCCGGCAAAACCCTAGCTCCCTCTCCTTCCTCACATGCCGGACACGTCCGGACGGCGCGGACGCGTCCGCCGCGTGCCCGCAGCCTCCAGCGCACGTGCCACGTGGGCACACCGCCCGCCGCCGCCGCCGCTGCGCTCGCCTGTCGCCCGGCCCCATGCTCATGCGCGGCCACATGCTCATCCGCCGCCGCCATGGCGTCACACCATGCCGCTGCCGCCCGCCCGCCGCCCAGACAGCAGCCGCCGCCGCCCGCCCCGATCCGCCCCGCCACCAGCTGCTTCGCCGCCGCCGCCCAGGCCGCGCCCGCCATCGCTGCTGCGCGCGCCGCCGCCAGCCGCCGCCAGCCGCCGTGACCGTCCGCCGCCAGCGCGCTTCGCCGCCGCCCATGCAGCGCGCCCAGATCGCGCCAGCGCCGCCGCCGCCCGCTCCTGCTCCCCCGCCCGCCCGCCGCCATGCTTGCGCGCGCCAAGCGCCACCACCCGCCGCGCGTCCGCCTCCACTGCCGGAGCCGCCTTGCTGCGCCGCCCGGCCTCGGCCTCAGCCTCGCCGCCGCCGCCACCTCCTCCTCCGCCCTCGGCCTCGCCGGATCCCGGCCACCCCGACCCCGCCGGCGTCTCCTCCGGCGACGAACTCCGGCGACCTCGAATCGCGCCCGATCCAGATCTGACCCACGGTTGACTTCTTCCCCCAAAATTCACTAAGTATTTTGTCTGTGAATTATTTCGGGCATTTTTCAACGCATCACATCTCCGCAACCGTGGCTCCGTTTTGGGCGTATAATATGTCAAATTGTTCTCCTCGAAGAGTACATCATTTCATTCCATTGCATCATTTGCATTTGAGCTCATCTTGATGCCCGAAATGCTGTTGGAAGATGGCTTCAGATCGTTAGTTTCAGAATCTTATCAGTTCGAGCTCTTTTGTCATTTTTGCCATGAATTATGTGTGCACCCTATGAATTTGAGTCCTACATGTGAGTTGAACATTGCCATGCCATCTTTCCAGGGGTGTTGGCCATGTATTTTTGTGAGCTATGTGTTGACTAGAACAAGCATGCAAAGTAGGGATGATGATGTTACTGATTTCAGGAACTTAGTGTTTTCACTAAGTCTTGTCCTGCTGTTAATTTTATGCCATATGTTCATGTTGTTACGGAGAGATCTATGCCCTTTTTGAGCATGATCAGTAAGGGTGTTTTGAACATATGGATGTGCTCTATCCATCCATGTCTTTGTTGGCATTTATGGAGTAGTCTAGCATGTCATTTTCGTGCTCTACTTTTGCTTGAAAATGTTTCCTGGCAGACTGTTTGCGTGAGATTCAATTTTCACGAGGTCGTTGTAGTTGATCCGTGCATGCTATGATGTTGTTCTTGCCATGTATAGCTCCTATGCCATGTCTTCTTGATGGGTGTATGCTTAGTTTATCATGAGATGCTCTGTAGTGAGTGCATCGAGCTCACGAACATGCCATGTTGAATCTGTTTTTGCCATGTCCTGATTTTTTCACTAAGTCTGAAATCTGTAATAAAACTTGCAATGTTTACATGGGTGCCATCATTTCTTAAGGTCCTTTTGGCTTATGGTCAGTAAGGGACTATTGAAATATGCTTTGAGTAGAATCATGTCATGCCTTGCTTTGCTATTATAAGTTCCTGTAGCATGTTGTTTGCTTGCTCTAAACATGCCTTCCTGATGTTAATTCCTGCCATGTTAGTATTTTCACTAAGTCTGTGAACCTGATATTTTGAGCACTTTCACCATGCTTGTTTGAACATGTTATGATGTGATTTAGTCGTAGCTCAGTGTTCCTCTATTGTTAAGCATCTCCTGTAGTTCGCTGCCATATGCTTTGTTTTTATGTTGGGGTGCTGTAGCATAGTTTCGTGTTGCGTGCTAAGTAGCATCGGGCTGTTAAACGCAGATTTGCGTCATTCTTGTTTTGCTTGTCATTTGCAAACCGTGCATCCGTTTCCGGTGATCTTTATATCGATTTCAACCGAAATCATCTCATCTTTCCAGTGGCATACTTGGTTTGCCAAGTTGATGCCCGGTTCACCATTTTCCTTCTGGAGCATATATATGCATTGCATATAACATCTCGCATAGCATGTCATGTATTGCATCATATTGCTTGTGCATTGTTCCTTGTTTGATTGTGGTTCCGTTGCTTGTGTTCTTGCTTTGGGTAGAGCCGGGAGACGAGTACGTGAACGAGGAGCCTGTTGAGAACGCCTACGAAGATCAAGTCTTCGACAACTCTGAGAACCTTACAGGCAAGATGACCATACCTTCGATATCACTTCTATCTTTGCTTGCTAGATGCTCGCTCTTTTGCTATGCCTATGCTGCGATACCTACCACTTGCTATATCATGCCACCCATATTGCCATGTCAACCTCTAACCATCCATGTCCTAGCAAACCGTTGTTTGGCTATGTTACCGCTTTGCTCAAATTTCTCTTATAGCGTTGCTAGTTGCGGTGAAGATGAAGTTTGTTCCTTGTTGGAACATGGATATTTTGGGATATCACAATATCTATTGTTTTAATTAATGCATCTATATACTTGGTAAAGGGTGGAAGGCTCGGCCTTATGCCTGGCGATTTGTTCCACTCTTGCCACCCTAGTTTCCGTTATACCGGTGTTATGTTCCTTGATTTTATGCGTTCCTTACGCTGTCGGGTGATTTATGGGACCCCTTGACGATTCGCTTTGAATAAAACTCCTCCAAAGATGGCCCAACCTCGGTTTTACCATTTGCCACCCACACCCTTTTTCCCTTGGTTTTCGCGAGCCGAGGGTCATCTTTATTTTAGCCCCCCGGGCGGTGCTCCCTCGAGTGTTGGTCCGAACCGGCAGATCATGGGCCACCTCGGGCAACTCGAGGGCTGGTTTTACTCGTGGTCGACCCATCCGTTGTGCCACGAGAACGAGATATGTGCAGCTCCTATCGGGATTTGTCGGCACGATCGGGTGGTCTTGCTGGTTTAGTTTTACCATTGTCGAAATATCTTGATGTACCGGATACCGAGTCCGATCGGAGTGTCTTGGGTGAAGGTTTATTCCTTCGTTGACCGTGAGAGCTTGTTATGGGCTAAGTTGGGACACCCTGCAGGTATTATCTTTCAAAGCCGTGCCCGCGGTTATGAGGCAGATGGGAATTTGTTAATGTCCGGTTGTAGAAAACCCGGTTGACCTTAATTAAAATACATCAACCGTCTATGTAACCGTGATGGTCTCTTCTCGGAGTCCGGAAGTGAACACGTGTTGGAGTTATGCTTGACGTAAGTAGTCGATCACTTCTTGATCGCTAATAGCTTCACGACCGCGCTTGCTTCTCTTCTCGCTCTCTTTTGCGATGTAGCCACCATATATGCTAATAAACTTGCAGCAGCTCCTCCTTTTGACACCAGCCTTCCCTTGCTTAAATAGTTTTGATCTCGCGGTGTGAGATTGCTGAGTCCCTGTGGCTCACAGATTCTACCAAAACAGATGCAGGTACCGGTGATGCCAGCGCTGATGGCGCAACTGAGCTGAAGTGGGAATATGATGAGGCCCTTGGTCGATACTATGTTTCCTTTCCGGACGATTAGTAGTGGAGCCCAGTTGGGGCGATCGGGGATCCGCGTCGCATGTGGGGTTGTTCTTCTTTTATTTTGGTTCCGTAGCCGGACCTTGATTGTATCTGGATGATGTAATGCTTTATTCATGTAATTGTGTGAAGTGGCGACTGTAAGCCAACTATGTACCTTTCCCCTTATGTATTACATGGATTGTGCGAAGATTACCTCACTTGCGACATTGCTTTCAATGCGGTTATGCCTCTAAGTCGTGCTTCGACACGTGGGAGATATAGCCGCATCGAGGCGCGCTAAAGTTGGTAATCGAGCCATCCCGACCTTAGGAGCCCCCACCGCTTGATCGCTTTTAGTGGCCGAGTTGTGTCTAGAAAAATGTTTTGAGTCATTCAGATTATATATATCGGAGAGTTAGGAATTCTTTTTACTCCCGGTCCTTCGACCTTCGGTGAGGTATCCCGACGAGAGTTTTGACTTTCCTCTCCTCAAATTTCACTAAAATTTTTTTTTAGGATCACGCTGGTATCTTAGAATCGTTCGATGGTTTTATGATGACAACATTGTCTTGGTTGCCTCGACATTTAGGGGTTGTGGCGGTGTCCCGGAGTTGAGCTCGAGGTGTTGTCGCCATAATTTTATCGTTGCAGCTCGAATACCGAGTTTAGTACCGACATCGAAAATCTCTTTTATGCAGTTGTTGGTGAGATAACCCCGCTAACCCAAGATTGTGGTGAGTACGGAGTATTGCCATGACTCAGATAACGGATGCTTTTCAAGGTTGAGGTACACGATTTCAAGGTTTCTTGGTTATGTGTTGAAGGATGGATACAATGGATGTAGGGATTGTTAGCTTGGGTGAGATATATATTGCTCCCTGTATCCCCAACACCGATTGCATAACCGGAAAGTTTCGGGAGTTTATAGGTGGGATTCAAGTAGCTCTAGCATTTTCTTCCGCAGATATTTGGTTTGTGATTGGGTAATCCTTACCACTTATTTGTTCCATTCATACCTTGTTTTTATTTTCATTCATCAATCTCTTATCAAGTGGTTTCTCACCTTAATGGACGTGATGTTTACTTTGGAATTCATTCGTTCATCCATGTTCGAATGTTTATTGTGAAGACTATATGTTGCAATTTCTATCCGTTGATTCAACTTGTCTATCATCTATCAAGATGCTAACGGATGTCACCCTCTTGAGATGGCTCCGCCTATGCGTCGTAATCCTAACGCAGTGATGGGAGTCGGCGAACCCTCCACCTCCACCTCCGCCTCCGGAGGCATGGCAAACTTTGATGGCAACCACTAACGCCAACGCCTTCGCTTGTTGATCCAGGTGATGCAAGAGCGTAACCAAGGCCAAGGCAACCAAGGAATCAAGGTCAAGGGCAGTTCTATCATCACCACGCTTTCCTACACTCAACCAGTTCCTTGCCAACCAGCCAAAGTCTTTCACCATCGTGTCGAGGCCACAGATGCCGACGATTGGCTCGTGGATATCAACAAGCACTTGAATGCAGCAATGTCGGACACGAGGACTACGTCAAGTTCGCGTCTTTTCAGCTCAAGGATCGAGCGGTGATTAGTTCCAAAGAATACAAGGATTCTAGAGGTGGTCGAGTGATTACTTGGACTGATTTACCGGGACTTTAAAGCTCACCACATTCCTTCCAAAGGTTGTTGAGAGCAAGCGTGAGGAGTTTCGCAATCTCAAGCAAGGAAGCATGTCGATGTCTGAATACAACATACGCTTTGAAACTTGCTCGATTCGCTAAACAAGACGCTCTGATGAGAAAAGTATGATCTATCGCCTCGGAGGTGGCCTTGAGAGGATCTGCAGCTATCTCTTGTTCTTTCCGAGCCTACTCGGTTTGATCAATTCTATAATATGGCACTCAAGCTAGAAGGTGCTCAGCTCAAGTGTGAGGCTTCAAAGAAGAGAATCGGGGATGCAGCTCAGTCTTCTTCTTCCTCTCAAGTGGTAGCTAAGCAGCAAAAGTTCTACCTTCCTCCTCCTCCGTTCTGTCGGCCTTATCGTGAGAAGAACTCGGTGGTCGTGGATCTTCCCACCCACCCAACCCAAGCTACTGAACAAGTCTCACCTCAAGCTCCAAGGTCAAGTGCTCCTTATCATCGTCCGCTCTCGGAGGTGACCTGCAACAAGTGCCAGCAGAAAGGTCACTATGCGAACAAATGCCATAACCAAAGGCGCCTTCCTCCTCCTCCTCCTGTGAGGTCTTCAAGCAATGCAGTGGTCAAGCATAATCCCAAGTCTGCAAAGGTGAATATGATGAATGCAGCTCAAGCAGAGGATTCTTCAGACGTGATTATGGGTAATCTTCCTGTTAATGATATTCCTGCAAAAGTCTTATTTGATACTGGTGCATCGCATTGTTTCATGTCAACACCGTTCTTTACCAAGCATGATTTCTCTTTGGAATATTTGGATAAAACTCTAGCAATTGTTTCCCCGGGCAAGCACATGAGTTCTCGTTTGATGGTTCCGGATGTTTCTATCAAGATGGGCGACTATAGATTTCTGGCTAAACCAATTGTTCTTGGTGACTCTGATATTGATTTAATTCTCGGGATGGATGGCTTTCAAAGACAAGGCTCACTTGATTGTGCCGCCAGCAAATTCAATTGACACACCCTTCCGAGGATGTTATCATCTATGCCGCTTCGTGATGAAACCATTCGGTTGTTTTCTCTCAATGAGAAGGGCGAATTGGATGCTATCTCTCGATTCCATCGCTTGTGAGTACCAAGATGTCTTTCCGAAGAGCTTCCGGTATGCCTCCTCATCGGCCAACGAATTCGTTATTGATCTTGAGCCCGCATCGAACCCGTTTGCAAGCGTCCCACAAGCTTGGACCCAAGGAGCTGAAAGAATTGAAGAAGCAGCTCGATGAACAAGAGCGTCTGGTTTGATCGGATCGAGTTCATCTCCATGGGGATGTGGAGTTCTTTTGTCCGTAAGAAGGATGGCACGGACCGACTTTGTGTTGATTACCGTCCATTGAATAAGAAGACAATCAAGAACAAGTATCCACTTCCCAACATCAATGAGCTATTCGAGCAACTCAAAGGTGCTAAAGTATTCTCCAAGCTTGACCTCCGTATGGGTTATCATCGATTCGCATTCGTGAACAAGATATTCCCAAGACAAAGATTCGAACAAGCTTTGGTTCTTATGAATATACTTGTCATGTCTTTCGCCTTGTCAATGCTCCTCCAACTTTCTCTCGCATGATGAACTTTATCTTCAACCCCTACACAAATGATTTCGCCTTGGTGTATCTCGATGATATTTTGGTCTTCTCCAAGAACAAGCGAGATCATGCCAAACATTTGCGGTTGGTGCTCGACAAGCTCGAGAGAACATCAATTCTATGCGAAGTTTTCCAAATGTGAGTTTTGGCTTGATGAAGTTCTTTATCTTGGTCATATCATCTCCGCCAAGGGCATCGCTGTTAATCCCGAGAAGGTGTCTTCGATTCGAATTGGGAACCTCCTCGTATGTCAAGCAGCTCCGCAGATTTTCTCGGTCTTGCAAGCTATTGTCAAGATTCGTTGAGAATTTCTCCAAGATTGCAAAGCCTCTTTCCAACCTCCTCCGAAGCATGTCAAGTATGTCCGACGCCTTTGAGTGTGATGTCGCTTTCAATACCCTCAAAGAGAAGCTAGTTCAGCTCTGTCTTGACTCCTCCCGATGAATCCAAGCCATTCAAGTTTTCGTGATGCTTCCTTGCAAGGTCTCGGTCTGTGTTAATGCAAGAGAAGAAAGTTGTGGCATATACCTCTCGTCGGTTGAAGCCCAACGAAAAGAACTACCCCACTCACGATCTTGAGTTGGCGGCATTGTCCATGCATTGATAACATGGAGACATCTCTTGTTGGGAAGGAAAGTGGACATTTTCACCGATCACAAGAGTCTCAAGTATATCTTCACTCAACCAAACCTCAACCTCAGACAAACTCGATGGGTCGAAATGATTCAAGAGTACAATCCAAGTATTGAATATACTCGGCAAGGCGAATGTGATTGCAGATGCTCGAGCGAAAGGCTTATTGCAACAGTCTAATTCTCAAGCCCTTCCAACCGGATCTTTGTGAAGCTTTCCGCAAGCTGAATCTTCAAGTTGTTCCTCAAGGATTTCTTGCCAACCTCATAGTCTCTCCTACTTTGGAAGATCAAATTCGTGAGGCTCAACTTCTGGATACCATGGTGAAGAAGATGAAACGTGGTATTGACAAGGGCATTTCCAAATACAAGTGCTATCGTTTGGATGACAAAGGCACTCTATTCTTTGAGGATCGACAGGTTCCTAAAGGCGATCTGAGAAAAGTCATCATGAATGAGGCACACAATTCCTCCTATCCATTCATCCCGAAAATACGAAGATGTACCATGACCTCAAGCGATCGTATTGGTGGACTCGGATGAAGCGAGAAATCGCTCAATTCGTGAATGAATGTGATGTCTGCAGAAGGGTGAAAGCGAACACCAAAGACCAGCTGGTCTCCTCCAACCTCTTGCTATTCCGAATGGAAGTTTGATCATATCGAGATGGACTTCGTGATCGGATTTCCTAAGTCCAAGCGTGGAAATGATGCTATCTTCGTTGTCATTGACAAGCTTACTAAAGTGGCTCATTTTCTTCTGTCAAAGAATCTATCACAGCAGCTCACCGGCGAGCTATACACCTCGAATTGTCTCCTTGCACGGTATTCCGCAATTGATCTCTTCGCACCGTGGAAGCATCTTCACTTCTAAGTTCGGGATTCTTTTGAAGGCCATGGGCACCAACATTCGTTTCAAAGACAGCTTTTCATCCTCAAACTAGTGGCCAAGTCGAGCGAGTCAATCAAATCCTTGAAGATATGCTCGGGGCTTGTGTCATTTCTTTGGCATGAAGTGGGAAGAGTGTCTCCCATATGCCGATTTCTCCTATAACAACAGCTTCCAAGCAAGTTGCAAGGCCCCATTCGAAATTTATATGGCGTAAAGTGTCGTACTCCTCTCAATTGGTCCGAGACAGTGAACGCCAACTTCTTGGCAACGACTTGATCACGAAGCAAGAAATGTGCAAAGTCATTCGTGAGAATCTTAAAGCCGCGCAATCGCGCGGTAGGGCTATTATGATGACAAGCACCGTGATGTGGCTTTTGAAATCGGAGACCATGTCTACCTCCGCGTCTCTCAATGAAAGGCACTCGCCGCCCGGTATCAAAGGAAGCTTGCCCCTAGATACGTGGGTCCTTTCAAGATCATTGGCAAAAGAGGCGATCTCGCCTATCAACTTGAACTTCCATCCAACTTTGCAAACGTGCACGATGTGTTTCACGTGTCACAGCTCCGCAAGTGCTTCAAGATTCCTGAGCGCACTATCAACTTTGAAGAAATTGACCTCCAAGAAGATCTCTCTTATCATGAGCACCCCGTTGCTATTCTTGAAGAAACCGAGCGCAAGACTCGCAACAAGTCAATCAAATTCCTAAAAGTGAAGTGGTCACACCATTCCGACCGAGAAGCCACCGGGAGCGAGGATCACCTCCGTTCGAATATCCGGAGTTCTTTCAGTCCTAGATCTCGGGCGAGATCCTCTTGTAGTGGTGGAGTGTTGTAACACCCGGATGTACCTTTCCATATTTGTAACTCCAACTCTTGCCATTTTCGGATATGTGCTATGATATTCCTCCGTGGTTGGGTTTTGTTTTCATTTTGCATTTTGTTCATGTCATGCATCTCATATCATGTCATCATGTGCATCTCATTTGCATACGTGTTCGCCTCATGATTCCGAGCATATTCCCGTTGTCATTCTGTTTTGCAATCCGACACTCCTATGTTCCCTGCGTCCCCTCTTGTTCTTTTTTCGTGTGCGGGTATTGAACATTCTCGAATGGACGAGCCTTGCCAAGTGGCCCTGGTATAGCACCGGTAGACCACCTGTCAAGTTTCGGGTCATTTGGAGTTCGTTTGGTACTCCAACGGTTAACCGCGCTCTCGCAAAGGCCTCTTTTGAGTTGCAGCCCAACAACCCTTCAAAACAGCCCAATAACCCATCTAACTCCCTTCCATGCCCTCGGTCGTTCGATCACGATCGTGTGGGCGAAAACTACACCCCATTTGGACTCTCCTAGCTCCCTCTATGCCTATTTAAAGACCCCTCCCCCGAAATTCCGGGCAAAACCCTAGCTCCCCGCTCCTCTCCCCGCGCCGGACACGTCCGGACGGCGCCGGACGCGTCCGCCGCCGGTGCGCAGCCACTCGCGCTGCCACGTGGGCACCGCGCCGCCCCGCGCCGCCGCCGCGCTGCCCATCGCCCGCCCGCGCCTGCCATGCGCCGCCCACATGCCAGCCCCGCCGCCATGCGTCCGCCGCCACCTGCCTTGCCGCCACACCGCCGCCGCCCGCGCCGCCGCCCCCGCGCCGCCCACCGCGCGCGGCCCGATCCGCCGCCAGCGCCTCGCCGCCGCCGCCACACACACACATTGCCAAGGCCACCGCCGCCGCCGCCACACGCCGCCCGATCCGCCGCCCGGCCTTCGCCGCCACCGCCCACAGCGCGCCCATGATCGCCGCGCAGCCGCCGCCGCCCTGCTCCACTCACACCGCCCGCCCGCTGCCCGCCACCACTGCATGCCAAGGCCGGGTAACCCACCGCCACCAAGGTCATCCTCAAGCCCGAGCACGCGCCACACCGCCGCCGGCCTCACAGCGTCCGCGGCCACGCCACCTCCTCCTCCGCCCTCGGCCTCGCGAATCCAGCCACCCGACCCGCAGGCGTCTCCTCCGGCGATTTAACTCCGGCGACCTCGAATCGCGCCCGATCCAGATCGACCCACGGTTGACTTCTTCCCCAAATTCACTAAGTATTTTGTCTGTGAATTATTTGGGCATTTTTCAACGCATCACATCTCCGCAACCGTGGCTCCGTTTTTAGGCGATAATATGTCAAATTGTTCGCCTCGAAGAGTACATCATTTCATTCCATTGCATCATTTGCATTTGAGCTCATCTTGATGCCCGAAATGCTGTTGGAAGATGGCTTCAGATCGTTAGTTTCAGAATCTTATCAGTTCGAGCTCTTTTGTCATTTTTGCCATGAATTATGTGTGCACCCTATGAATTTGAGTCCTACATGTGAGTTGAACATTGCCATGCCATCTTTCCAGGGGTGTTGGCCATGTATTTTTGTGAGCTATGTGTTGACTAGAACAAGCATGCAAAGTAGGGATGATGATGTTACTGATTTCAGGAACTTAGTGTTTTCACTAAGTCGTGTCCTGCTGTTAATTTTATGCCATATGTTCATGTTGTTACGGAGAGATCTATGCCCTTTTTGAGCATGATCAGTAAGGGTGTTTTGAACATATGGATGTGCTCTATCCATCCATGTCTTTGTTGGCATTTATGGAGTAGTCTAGCATGTCATTTTCGTGCTCTACTTTTGCTTGAAAATGTTTCCTGGCAGACTGTTTGCGTGAGATTCAATTTTCACGAGGTCGTTGTAGTTGATCCGTGCATGCTATGATGTTGTTCTTGCCATGTATAGCTCCTATGCCATGTCTTCTTGATGGGTGTATGCTTAGTTTATCATGAGATGCTCTGTAGTGAGTGCATCGAGCTCACGAACATGCCATGTTGAATCTGTTTTTGCCATGTCCTGATTTTTTTCACTAAGTCTGAAATCTGTAATAGAACTTGCAATGTTTACATGGGTGCCATCATTTCTTAAGGTCCTTTTTGGCTTATGGTCAGTAAGGGACTATTGAAATATGCTTTGAGTAGAATCATGTCATGCCTTGCTTTGCTATTATAAGTTCCTGTAGCATGTTGTTTGCTTGCTCTAAACATGCCTTCCTGATGTTAATTCCTGCCATGTTAGTATTTTCACTAAGTCTGTGAACCTGATATTTTGAGCACTTTCACCATGCTTGTTTGAACATGTTATGATGTGATTTAGCCGTAGCTCAGTGCTCCTCTATTGTTAAACATCTCCTGTAGTTCGCTGCCATATGCTTTGTTTTTATGTTGGGGTGCTGTAGCATAGTTTCGTGTTGCGTGCTAAGTAGCATCGGGCTGTTAAACGCAGATTTGCGTCATTCTTGTTTTGCTTGTCATTTGCAAACCGTGCATCCGTTTCCGGTGATCTTTATATCGATTTCAACCGAAATCATCTCATCTTTCCAGTGGCATACTTGGTTTGCCAAGTTGATGCCCGGTTCACCATTTTCCTTCCGGAGCATACATATGCATTGCATATAACATCTCGCATAGCATGTCATGTATTGCATCATATTGCTTGTGCATTGTTCCTTGTTTGATTGTGGTTCCGTTGCTTGTGTTCTTGCTTTGGGTAGAGCCGGGAGACGAGTACGTGAACGAGGAGCCTGTTGAGAACGCCTACGAAGATCAAGTCTTCGACAACTCTGAGAACCTTACAGGCAAGATGACCATACCTTCGATATCACTTCTATCTTTGCTTGCTAGATGCTCGCTCTTTTGCTATGCCTATGCTGCGATACCTACCACTTGCTATATCATGCCACCCATATTGCCATGTCAACCTCTAACCATCCATGTCCTAGCAAACCGTTGTTTGGCTATGTTACCGCTTTGCTCAAATTTCTCTTATAGCGTTGCTAGTTGCGGTGAAGATGAAGTTTGTTCCTTGTTGAACATGGATATTTTGGGATATCACAATATCTATTGTTTTAATTAATGCATCTATATACTTGGTAAAGGGTGGAAGGCTCGGCCTTATGCCTGGCGATTTGTTCCACTCTTGCCACCCTAGTTTCCGTTATACCGTGTTATGTTCCTTGATTTTGCGTTCCTTACGCGGTCGGGTGATTTATGGGACCCCTTGACAGTTCGCTTTGAATAAAACCTCCAAAGATGGCCCAACCTCGGTTTTACCATTTGCCACCCACACCCCTTTTTCCCTTGGGTTTTCGCGAGCCCGAGGGTCATCTTTATTTTAGCCCCCCGGGCGGTGCTCCTCGAGTGTTGGTCCGAACCGGCAGATCATGGGCCACCTCGGGCAACTCGAGGGCTGGTTTTACTCGTGGTGACCCATCCGTTGTGCCGAGAACGAGATATGTGCAGCTCCTATCGGGATTTGTCGGCACAATCGGGTGGTCTTGCTGGTTTAGTTTTACCATTGTCGAAATATCTTGATGTACCGGGATACCGAGTCCGATCGGAGTGTCTTGGGTGAAGGTTTATTCCTTCGCTGACCGTGAGAGCTTGTTATGGGCTGTTGGGACACCCTGCAGGTATTATCTTTCAAAGCCGTGTCTGCGTTATGAGGCGATGGGAATTTGTTAATGTCCGGTTGTAGAAAACCCAAGTTGACCTTAATTAAAATACATCAACCGTCTATGTAACCGTGATGGTCTCTTCTCGGAGTCCGGAAGTGAACACGGTGTTGGAGTTATGCTTGACGTAAGTAGTCGATCACTTCTTGATCGCTAATAGCTTCACGACCGCGCCTTGCTTCTCTTCTCGCTCTCTTTTGCGATGTAGCCACCATATATGCTAGTAAACTTGCAGCTCCTCCTTTTGACACCAGCCTTCCCTTGCTTAAATAGTTTTGATCTCGCGGGTGTGAGATTGTTTGAGTCCCTGTGGCTCACAGATTCTACCAAAACAGATGCAGTACTGGTGATGCCAGTGACGATGGCGAACCGAAATGAAGTGGGAATATGATGAGGCCCTTGGTCGATACTATGTTTCCTTTCCTGACGATTAGTAGTGGAGCCAGGTTAGGCGATCGGGGATCCGCGTCGCATGTGGGGTTGTTCTTCTTTTATTTTGGTTCCGTGAGTCGACCTTGATTGTATCTGGATGATGTAATGCTTTATTCATGTAATTGTGTGAAGTGGCGACTGTAAGCCAACTATGTACCTTTCCCCTTATGTATTACATGGATTGTGCGAAGATTACCTCACTTGCGACATTGCTTTCAATGCGGTTATGCCTCTAAGTCGTGCTTCGACACGTGGGAGATATAGCCGCATCGAGGGCGTTACATTTTCCATCATATATTTTCAGATCTATAAACCAAAAAACCCAAAAATACCTTGCTACACTTTATATTTACTTTAGTTTGCCTTTTTATTTATCTTTTATACCTATCTCTGTTAGATCTCACTCTAGTTCGAGACCGTGAAGGGATTGACAACCCCTTTTCGCGTTGAGTGCAAGTGTTTGTTAGTTTGTGCAGGTGCATAGTTTAGAGACTTGCTTGTGCCTCCTACTAGATTGATACCTTGGTTCTTAACTGGGGGAAATACTTATCTCTACTTTGCTACATCACCATTTCCTCTTCAAGGGAAAAATCAACACAAGCTCAAGAAGTAGCAATGGTGTAGACGAGATCTATTCATGTAGGAATAGCCCCCATCTTGTTGTCCTTAATAGTAATGATACATGCGTGTCTTGCTGCCCCTTCTGTCACTGGGAAAGAACACCACACGATCAAACCCATCACAAAGCACCTCTTGCCATGGCAAGAAAAATTGATCTAGTTGGCCTAACTAAACCAAAGATTCAAAGAAAAATACGAGGCTATAAGTAATCATGCATATAAGAGATCAAAGAAGTCTCAAATAACTTCCATGGATATAGATCTGATCATACACTCAAAGTTCTTCGGATCCCAACAAACACACCGCAAAAAGAGTTACATCAAATATATCTCCAAGAGACCATTGTATTGAGAATCAAAAAGAGAGAAGAAGCCATCTTGCTACCACCTACAGACCTGTAGGTCTTTGATGAACTACTCATGCATCATCGGAGAGGCACCGATGAGGATGATGAACCCCTCCGTGATGGTGTATAGATTGGATCTCGTGGTTCTGGAACTTGCGGTGGCTGGAATTGTTTTTCGTCGACTCCCCTAGGGTTTCTGGAATATTTGGGTATTTATAGAGCGAAGAGGCGGTGCGGGAGGTCACTGATGGGAGCACAACCCCCCTGGGCACGCCCTGTTGGGTTGTGCCCACCTTGGGCTTCCCCTTTGGTACTTCTTTGGCCCATCTTGTGTCTTTTGGTCCAAAAAAATTGTCCAAAAAGTTTTGTTGCGTTTGGACTCCGTTTAGTACTGATATTCAGTGAAGTAAAAAATAAGCAAAAAACAACAACTGGCACTTGGCACTATGTCAATAGGTTAGTCCCAAAAAATTATATAAAGTTGCTATAAAATGATTGTGGAACATCCAAGAATGATAATATAAAAGCATGAAACAATAAAAGATTATAGATACGTTGGAGACGTATCAAACTTCTACCACAGATCTGAAGGCAAGATCTTTGTTGCCAAGAATGGGTCATTTCTAGAGAAGGAGTTTCTCTCGAAAGAAGTGAGTGGGAGGAAAGTAGAACTTGACGAGGTAGTTGTACCTTCTCTCGAATTGGAAAGTAGCACATCAGAGAAAACCGTTCCCGTGATGCCTACACCAACAAAAGAGGAAGCAAATGATGATCATGAAACTTCAGATCAATTTACTACTGAACCTCGTAGATTGACCAAAACATGTACCGCACTAGAGATACTAAAGTAATCTTGTCCTGGAAGTCATTTTGTTAGACAACGGCGAACCTACGAACTATGAAGAAGCTATGATGAGCCCAAATTCGGACAAATGGCTTGAGGCCATGAAATCTGAGATAGGATCCATGTATGAGAACAAAGTGTGGACTTTGGTGGACTTGCCCGATGATCGGCAAGCCATTGAGAATAAATGGATATTCAAGAGGAAGACGGACGCTGATGTGGTAATATCACTGTCTACAAAGCTTGACTTGTCGCAAAAGGTTTTCGACAAGTTCAAGGGGCTGCCTACGATGAGACATTCTCACCCTTAGCGATACTTAATTCTATCAGAATCATATTAGCAATTGCCGCATTTTATGATTATGAAATCTGGCAAATGGACATCAAAACTGCATCCCTTAAAGGGTTTCTTAAAGAAGAGTTGCATACGATGCAACTAGAAGGTTTTGTCGATGCTAAGGGTGCTAACAAAGTGTGCAAGCTCCAGCGATCCATCTATGGACTGGTGCAAGCATCTCGGAGTTGTAATATACGCTTTGATGAGGTGATCAAAGCATTTGGTTTTATACAGACTTACGGTGAAGCCTGTATTTACAAGAAAGTGAGTGGGAGCTCCGTAGCATTTCTGATATTATATGTGGATGACATATTGCTGATTGGAAGTGATATAGAATTTCTGGATAGCATGAAAGGATAAATTGAATAAGACTTTTTCAATGAAAGACCTCAGTGAAGTTGCTTACACATTGGGCATCAAGATCTATAGGGATAGATCGAGACGCTTAGTAGGACTTTCACAAAGCACATACCTTGACAAAGTTATGAAGAAGTTCAAAATGGACCAGTCAAAGAAAGGGTTCTTGCCTG
This sequence comes from Aegilops speltoides, assembly GCA_021437245.1. Lineage (NCBI taxonomy): Eukaryota > Viridiplantae > Streptophyta > Magnoliopsida > Poales > Poaceae > Aegilops > Aegilops speltoides. The sequence goes on along the minus strand of CM038145.1, from coordinate 86,895,090 downwards.
TGTTGCAAGATGTGAAATTGAGTAAGAATCAAAGTCCGACCACGGCAGAAGATAGAGAGATAATGAAAGTCCTATTAATGTATGCCATAGGTTCTATAATGAAAGTCCTATTAATGTATGCCATAGGTTCTATAATGTTGCCTCAGCCATATGTTCTATAATGTATGCCATTATGTGTACTAGACTTGATGTGTGCCTTGCCATAAGTTTGGTGAGGAAGTACCAAAGTAATCCAGGAGTGGATCACTGACATCGGTCAAGAATATCTTGAAGTACCTGAAAAGGACCAAGGATATGTTTCTCGTTTATGGAGGTGACAAAGAGCTCGTCGTAAAGGGTTACATTGATGCTAGCTTCGACTCAGATCCAAATGACTCTAGGTCGCAAACCGAATAATTTTTATATTTAATGGTGGAGCTGTCAGTTGGTGCAATTCTAAGTAGAGCATCATGGTAGGATCTACATGTGAAGCAGAGTACATAGCTACTTCGGAAGCAGCGCATGAAGGAGTCTGGATGGAGGAGTTCATACCGATCTGGGTGTAATACCCAGTGCATCGGGTCCAATGAAAATCTTTTGTGATAACACCAGAGCAATTTCCATAGCCAAGGAGCCTAGGTTTCACAAGAGAACCAAACACATCAAGAGACACTTCAACTCCATTCGTGATTATGTCAAGGATGGAGACATAGAAATTTGCAAAGTACATACGGATCTGAATGTGGTAGACCTGCTGACTAAACCTCTTCCAAGGGCAAAACATGATTAACACCAAGACTCCATGACTGTTAGATTCATTACTATGTAATCTAGATTATTGACTCTAGTGCAAGTGGGAGACTGTTGGAAATATGCCCTGGAGGCAATAATAAAGTGGTTATTATTATATTTCCTTAATCATGATAAAGGTTTATTATTCATGCTATAACTTTATTGATCGGAAACTTAAATACATGCGTGGATACATAAACAAATGCCAAGTTTCTAGTAAGCCTCTACTAGACCAGCTTGTTGATCAAAAAGATGGTTAAGGTTTCCTGACCATAGACATGAGTTTTCATTTGATAACGGGATCACGTCATTAGGAGAATGATGTGATGGACAAGAACCATCCGTTACATATCGTATGATCGTTCAGTTTATTGCTACCATTTTCTTAATGTCAAATACATGTTCCTTCGACCATGAGATCATGCAACTCCCGGACGTTGGAGGAATGCCTTGCGTGTATGGAATCTCACTTCATAACTGGGTGATCATAAAGGTGCTCTACAGGTATCTCCGAAGGTGTCTGTTGAGTTGGCATGGATCGAGATTGGGATTTGTCACTCCGTATGAAAAAAGGTACCTCTGGGCCCTCTCGGTAATACAACATCACAAGAAGCTTGCAAACAAAGTGACTAAGGAGTTAGTTACAAGATGATGTATTACAAAACGAGTAAAGAGACTTGCCGGTAACGAGATTGAACTAGGTATGGAGATATCGATGATCGGATCTCGGGCAAGTAAATACCGACAGACAAAGGGAACTACGTATGTTGTCATAAAGGTTCAACCAATAAAGATCTTTGTAGAATATGTAGGGACCAATATGGGCATCCAGGTCTCGCTATTGGTTATTGACCGGAGAAGCGTCTCGGTCATGTCTACATCATTCTCGAACATGTAGGGTCCGCATGCTTAACGTTCGTTGATGATATAGTACTATATGAGTTATGTATGTTGCTGACCGAATGTTGTTCGGAGTCTCGGATGAAATCACGAACATGACGAGGAGCTCCGGAATGGTCCGGAGGTAAAGATTGATATATAGGATGATAGTATTCGGTCTCCAAAAGGGTTTTAGAATACATCAGATAATTATCGGATCACTAGAAGGGGTTCCGGAAGGCCACGAGGAGTTATTGGGCCAAACGGGCCAATGAGGGGAGCACATCAGCCCACAGAGGGGCTGGCACGCCGACCTCATGGCTGCCAGCCCTAGGGAAGGAAGGAAGAGGGCCGGCCCCCTCTTGCCTTCTCTTCCACGCGCTAAGAAAGGAAAGGGGGCGCGCCTAAGGTAGGCACCCTAGGGCAGCCGTCGGCCCCCTCCTGCCTTCTCCTCCACGCCTTAGGAAGGAAAGGGAGAGGCACGCCTAGGCAGGCGCCTACGGCAAACGCTGGCCTCCTTTGGGGCGCGCCCTAGGCTGCCTCCCCTCCCCCTCCACCTATATATATGAGAGGAGGGAAGGGGATGCCACACACCACGATTCACCAAGCCGTGTGCCGGCGCCTCCTCTCCCTCTAGTTCATCCTCCGCTCTAAATCCATTATGCTTGGCGAAGCCCTGCGGAAATAGTTTCACCACCATCATCACTGCGCTGTCGTGCTGCCGAAACTCATCTACTACTTCGCCCCTCTTGCTGGATCAACAAGGTGAGGGCATCATCGAGCTGAACGTGTGCTGAACGCGGAGGTGCCGTATGTTTGGTGCTTGATCGGAACGGATCCTGAAAGTGTACGACTACATCAACCGCGTTGATAAACGCTTTCGCTTAGCGATCTACAAGGATATGTAAATGCTCTCCCCCTCTCGTAGCTATGCATCTTCATGGATAGATCTTGCGTGTGCGTATAAATTTTTTGTTTTTCATGCAACGTTTCCCAACAAAAGAAAACTAACTGATGTGTGATTTGGGCTTTTTTGGCTAAACAACCACCGCATATTTGCATACCTGACATGGATAAAAAAAATTTGGCGCACCGGATAAGCATCCCCTAGCCCACCATATGGAAGGTATCCCGGGACATAGAAGGTTAGCCCCCGCCGCATTTCGTCTCCTCCGCCACTAGGCTTAGCCAAGTCCGGTGAGTAATTTCCCGCTCCTCTCCGCACCATTTTCTCAAAGTCTGGAAGATCAATGGTCTTCGGATCCGGTCGCGGTTATGGGGGTAATTAGGGCTGGTGGGAGCCATGGGGGTGCGCCTCCGAGCAAGCGTGCCTGCCGCCTATCGTTGCCACATCCTTGCGCATGAGATGGAGGACGGAAGCTCGAGCAACGCAGTGCCACGGAGCGACAAGGACGACGAGCGCACGAAGACGCGAGACCGTGGCCTCTCCCGGAGCAGCGGCGGGGGCCGTGGCACTAGGATGTGCTCGACAAGCACATCACGCCACACTTAGTGCGGACCCGCGAGACCATAGTGGACTTTCTAGAGGCCAAGGAGGTGGCGGTGACCGACGACCCGGATCCTAAGCATCGCTAGGAGGACGCCCGGGAGGAGCACATGCTCGCATGGGCGCAACGCACCTCCATCGTGCAGTTCTACCTCAACATCGAGGACACCCGCATGGCAACGAGCTTGATCCATGAAGCCTAGGGTTAGGTTTTCCTTTACCTAGGTTAGGGTCTGGTTTGTAATTTGTATAATCTCTTTTTTGTGAACCGTGTTAATGAATTGCCACGTGATCTCACTAAACAAATTCTTGCAGGAAGTAGGTTTTTGGATTATTCGGTATCATTTTGCGTATCTATTTCGTCTGGCGAATTTGTAATCCGAAACTAGATTTACGACTTGGATTTTATGGAATCCGCTAGAGACTTATAACATACGGCGGCATCGTAGGACGGGTCAACACTCACCCGACAGCTCAAAATAAGAAAAAATAAATCCACCCGATGCGCAAAGGATCGTGCAACGTCAAGAAAAAAAGAAGATTGGGCCACGTCAACCCAGATAACCCTCGCCCTCAATGACAGTGGGCCAACGTGTCACATGGAGCCCGCTTGCATAGAGCAGAAAGCTCCCCGTCATTAGCCGGCAGCGACGGCGACAGGGACCCTCCCCCAAACCCCTCCCCGCTCTCTCACTCGTCGCCATGTCGCCCGCCGCCGCCGCCGCCGCCAGAGTCGCATCCTTCGCTGCCAACTTCACCACCTCCACTGCCCCCTCCTCGGGCGGTCGGCTCCTCCGTCCGTTCCGTGGGAATCCGCGCCCCCGCCGCGCCGTCGCCTCGATGGCCGTGTCCGCTCCCAAGTCGCCAGCCGCCGCCTCGTTCCTCGAGCGCCGCGAGTCCGAGCGCGCGCTCCACTTCGTCAAGTACCAGGGCCTCGGCAACGACTTCATAATGGTGATGCTTTTCCCCCTCTCTTTTTTCTTTTCAAGCTACCACACGTCGTGAATACATTTGGTTTGGGGGTGACATGCCACTACCAATTCGTGCAATCCTTGCAGTTTTAGATTCTGTGCTGTTGCTAATTTTATTTATGTTATTTTGATGAATTCTGTCTGGATTGGTAGGTCGACAACAGGGATTCGGCTGTGCCGAAGGTGACACCGGAGGAGGCGGCGAAGCTGTGCGACCGAAACTTTGGTATTGGTGCTGATGGCGTCATCTTTGTCATGCCGGGGGTCAACGGTGCGGACTACACTATGAGGATATTCAACTCTGATGGCAGCGAGCCGGAGGTGAGCCGCTGTTTCATTACATCACTGAATAACGTTGGCCCATAGGAAACGAGTTATGGTTTATCTGGCATTATGTTCATATCAGTTATGACCATTCTCTGCTGTGACATCTTTGCCGACATGCACATAGTTTCGTGACATTGTCTGTAGAAGGGAAAATGTAGGATGTAGCTGTACAAGCTCCTGTGATGCTTGAAGTGTTGTCTGGGGAAAACTATAGCCTGCAAATCCAGTCTCTGTAGCTAGTTTTATAGTTCACATTTTCTGTATACTGATACATGTACTGTCAGTCTACTTACATCATACTCCCTCTGTAACTTAATGCAAGACATTTTTGCAGTTTAATTTAAACTGCAAAAACGTCTTACATTAAGTCACAGTGGTTGTAGATCATAGAGTTGGTCGTCTAGAGTGTGTTCATAATACTCTATCCAATATATTGAGGATCTATCTAGAATCATCCACAGTATACCATACATGTCCCATGCATAATATGCATGTTTTGCATATTTATCAAATTGTGAGCTTGACGGACTGTAAAGGTTTGGAAGTGCTATTATGTTTCAACCCTACTGTACAAAGCAGCATTTTAGTCATACACTTCACACCATGTCAATGAGCTGCCTTCCAGAGGGAATTAAAGTTGGCATATGTTTTTTTCTTCTTCTAGTTGTTCACTTGTTCTGCACCGTGTTTTTTTAATCTCAATTTTTGCTAAAAAAAAGTGTTCACTATGGATCTTGTCACCATGAATTGTTTTATATGTATTTTTCATCCATTATGTATTTTATGTTTCAGATGTGTGGCAATGGAGTTCGTTGCTTTGCTCGCTTTATAGCGGAGGTTGAAAATCTACAAGGAACACATAGGTGCCAATTCATGCACGAACTTTTCAATATCCTTTGATAATTAAATTGGGAGTGAAATGGTAGGAAAGTTCCACTGTTATGACCGGTTTAACTTATGACCGGTTTAACATATAACCGGAGGAGGCCCACTGGGCAGTAGTTAGGGGCTTGGCCCACAAGTTATCTTAGGCTATTCGTTTCGAGGTTATTAATATTAGTTGTAAGACACCTTTTCGAGATTAAGCAAGAAAGATATTTCTATCCCTATTGCCCGGCTCCCAGAGGAGTTGGAACCCTAGCCGCCTCCAGCCCTAATCGCCGCCGCCCTCCTCCTTCCTCGCGACGGCGCCCGACGTCTTTGCGCTCGCGCCTCGCCTCAACCTCCATTGCTCGCCCTTATAACCTAAGGAGTAGAGCCGGTAGGAACCCTAGTCCTACCAATTTGGTATCAGGTATCCGGGTTTCGACCATGTCCTCGCCGCCACCAAACCTGCCGCCACCCCCACCACCGCCGCTGCCCGCCAACTCCCCCACCGCCACCGCAACCAACTCTACCACCGCCGCCGCTTCATCGCCGAGCGCCACGGCCTCGGTGTCGGCGCCGATCTCCCCGCAAGACCAAGACAACGCCGCCAGGCCAGCCACCTCAAAACTTCGCCATTGCCGCCCCCGTGCGCCGCATGGTTTACGCCGGAGGCCATGGTCGGCGTGCTTTCAACGACCGCGTGGTCGCGGTCCGTGGCATCCGCTTACTTGGCTAGCTCAGACGGGCCGCCGCGCCGCTCCATCCGGCCGTGCCATGGACAGCCGCAGATCGCCGTGGTACTCCGTTCCGTGGCCATCACCGGATATCCGCGCTCCCATCATCGGCGCGGCTTGACGCCGCTTATCCCGATGGCCGACGCCGCTTTTCGCGGGCGCCACTCAGCGCCGCCACCGCCGCCCGAGGCCGCGATGGCGGCCGGCCTCGCCAAGGCTGTCCCCGCCAAGCCCGTCCCTCCCCGGCCAGAACTGCGAGTGCCACCGCCTCGCCCGGCCCTAGCTCGGGCGGTCTGCGCCGAGCGGACTCTCGATCTAGGAGGTCCGCTTCCGTCGCCACCGCCTCGCTTCGGTGGCTCCACGGGACATCCTCCGGCTGGCTTACACGGAGGCCGCCGCCGTCGGGTTCCCGATTGCGGCCGAGGCGTGGGCGCCACAGTAACTATGCCGCCTTCCCACCATGGACCGAAGCGCCGTCGTCACCCTCCGCGCCGCCGAGGCGATGGGCCATGGCGCGCCACACCAAGAAATGCCTGGTTCGCTAAGATCGACTTCGCCACTTACGACGGTTCGGACGACCCGCTTAATCGCTCAACTAGTGTGACCAATTCTTCCGCGAATAACAGCGCATGCCCGCGGGCGCGCGCTTGGTCGCTTCCTACCATCTTCGCGCCGCCGCCAGACATGGTACTAGGCCTCGAAAGGGACGAGGGCGGCATGCCCTCGTAGGATCGTTCTGCGGTATGTCTTCTTCGCCGGACCGCCATTACGCTGGAGCCGCTTGGCGAAGTTGGGCCTTTGCCTTTCACCTCCACGGTGCGAGATTTCGCCGACCGCTTCCAGAATCGGGCGTGCCATGCGCCCGAGTGTGACGGCCCTACGGTGGCGGAGCTCTTCGTCGGCGGCCTTCCCAACCACATCTGCGTGGGCGCCGAGATGAAGGGCCCCAAGACCTTCGACGGCTATGTACTATGCTTTCGGCGTTGAGGCAGCCCGAGCGTTAGCGCTGCCATCCGCGCCACGTGGGGCCGCCAACCCCGGCCGCCTCCGACGCACTGCTTGCCCATCGCGCAGCCCGGCGGCCACCCCGCCCCGACGCGGCCGTTCAGCGCTTTACTCAAAGCGGGCAGCTTGAATGCCGACGCTTGGGCTCGTTTTCAAGCTGCGATCGCCCTTATGCACGGGCCATGTGCGCGCGCCTCTTCTACTTGGAGACGACGGACGAGACCGAGGATGGCCACCGCCCTCGTTGTTTCGCTTCACGCACTCGCCGGCATCCGTGATGAACGGACAATGCTCTTACCGGTCATGATCCGTGGCGAGCGCCTGGTGGCCCTCCTGGACACAGGTTCCATGCATAATTTCCTGCCGGAGACCACCATGCGGCGCCTTGCATTACAGCCGACCGACGGGGAGCAGTTGCGGGTCACTGTCGCTAATGGCGACCGTCTACGCTACCACGGGCTTGCCCGCGACGTGCCCATCACTATCGGCGACGAGCACTTCACCATCACCTGCGCCGGCATCGACTTGGGCTGCCGACTTCATCCTCGGCGTCGACTTCTTGCGCTCTTGGTCCCATTCTGCGACTTCGACGCTACGACGATGACCTTCGGCGGATGAGCCGCCGCGATTCGATGGGGCGGCATTGGGGCGCCAGACCAAGACCACCACTTCACCGCGACCACCGCCGAGGCCGAGCACCCGCTCTTGGAGAGCCTTTTGCGGCGAAAGACGACGACCTCTTCACCGAGCCGCGAGGGCTTACGCCGCCGGGCGATGATCATCGTATACACCTTCGCCGGGCTCGCGTCGGTGGCGATGCGTCCTACCGATATCCGCGATTGCGAAGGGCGAGTTGGAGCGGCAGCAGTGCGCTCATGCTCGCGGCGAGCATCATCGAGCTCTCCACTCGCCGTCACCGCGCCGAGATTTGTCGTCCGCAAGTCGGACGGCGCATAAGCGTTCAAGATCGACTACCGTGTGCCCTTAATCTTTACACTTAAGGACAAATTCCCTATTCCGGTGGTTGATGAGCTACACGGGGCGCGCTTCTTCACCAAGCTCGACCTCCGGTCGGGGTACCACCAGGTGCGCATGCACCCGGATGACATCGCCAAGACGGCGTTTCGGACTCACCACGGCCACTTCGATTTCTTGGTGATGCCCTTTGGCCTCACCAACGCCCGGCAACCTTCCAGGCTCTGATGAACGACGTCCTCCGGCCCTACTTGCGTCGGTTTGTGCGTCCTGGGCAGAGCACCTCCAGCACGTCGCCATCGTCTTCAACGAGCTTCGGGCGCACCATCTTCATCTTAAGCGCTCGAAGTGCTCGTTCGGGACGCCTTCGGTTGCCTACCTGGGCCACATCATCTCGGCCGACGGGGTTGCTATGGTCGCCGACAAGGTGGCCGCCGTCGCCGCCTGGCCGACGCCACATTCTCCGCGGGCTCTTCGCGGGTTTCTCGGCCTCGCCGGATACTACCGGAAGTTCATCCGGGAGTTCGGCCTCATCGCTTCGCCACTCACGCGATTGTTGCGCCGCGACGCCTTCGCCTGGGATGAGGAGGTGACGGCAGCATTTGAGGCCCTCAAGGAGGCCCTCACGACAGGGCCCGTTCTTTAGATGCCGGACTTCGACCGCCCGTTCGTGGTGGACTGTGACGCCTCGGGAGGAGGGTTCGGCGCCGTGCTTCATCAGGGCGATGGTCCTCTCGCCTTCTTCAGCCGGCCCTTCGCCCCGCGCCGTCTCAAGCTCGCGGCGCACGAGCGGGAGCTCATTGGCTTGGTGCAGGCGGTGCGCCATTGGCGGCCCTATCTGTGGGGCCGGTCTTTCCAGATTCGCCGCGGACCACTACTGACCTCAAGTTCTTCTTTGGATCGAGGTTTCGACCGTGCCGCAAAGCGATGGATTAGCAAGCTCTTCGGCTTTGACTTCTCCGTCGAGTACCGCCCGGGTCGTCTTAACACCGTGGCCGATGCCTTGTCCCGCTGCGACGCCGACCTCGACTCCATCACCGGCGCCTCCGAGGGGACGGCGCTGTGCATTCGCTCAGGGCCGACTTTCGGCCTCTTCGACGACATTCGCCGCCACGGCGATCGCGCCGACGCTGTCCTCCTGCGCGGCGATTGGCTGCCGGCGACACAGAGGAGCCTTGGCGCTTCGCCGACGGCTGCTTCGTCCATGGGCGCCGTGTCTTCGTTCCGGCGCATGATGATCTCCGTCGCGTGTCTTGTCGCTAGCCCACTCGGTAGCCATGAGGGTGTCGCAAAACCCTCCATCGTGTCGCGCCGACTTCTACATTCCCGGTGATCGCGCTACGTCCGTGATTGCGTGCGATCTTGCACGACGTGCCGGTATGCAACAAGACGGAGACGTTACGGCGGTGGTCTTCTTCACCCTTGGGCGTGCCATCTCGTGTCCGGCGATATCTCCATGGACTTCATCGAGGGCCTTCCCAAGGTGGGCGGCAAATCTGTCATTCTCACGGTGGTCGACCGCTTTTCTAAGTATGCTCATTTCATCGCGCTGGGGCATCCGTACACCGCCGCGTCCGTGGCCCGTGCCTTCTTCGACGGTATCGTCCGTCTGCACGGTTTCCCTTCTTCGATCGTCAGTGATCGCGACATGGTGTTCACGAGCCATGTCTGGCGCGACCTCTTCAGGATGGGGGAGTCAAGCTCCGCTTCAGCACGACCTTCCACCCCCAGACGGACGGCCAATCTGAGGTGGTTAACAAGGTGATTGCCATGTATTTACGCTGTGTTACAGGTGATCGGCCTTGCGCTTGGGTGGATTGGCTCACATGGGCGGAGTACTGCTACAACACCTCCTATCACTCCGCCCTGCGTGCGACACCATTTGAGGTGGTCTACGGTCAGCGGCCTCCGCCTATCTTGCCGGTGGACCCGGCTACGGCGCGGACGGAGGCCGCGGGCGACCTTATTCGACGAGATTCTTGCTGAGGTCCTTCAGCGTCTCCTTCAGGCACAGCAGCTGGCGAAGCATTACTATGACGACCACCATCGCGAGGCGGAGTTCGCGGTGGGTGATTGGGTGTGGCTGCGTCTTCTCCACCGCTTCTGCGCATCACTCGACTTCGTCGCTGGCGCAAGCTTCGATCCTCGCTTCTGCTGGGCCCTTCGCCGTCTTAGAGTGCATCAGGCGGTGGCCTATCGCCTTCACTACGGCGGCGCCGATCCACGACGTGTTTCATGTGGGGCTGCTCAAGCCTTTTCGTGGAGAGCCACCGACGGCTCCACCCGCGCTTCCTCCGACCGCCAACGGACGTCTTCTTCCGGAGCCAGAGAAGGTGTTGAAGGCGCAACTCCGTCGCGGGGTGTGGTTCGTCTTGATCCAGTGGGTGGGCCTTCCGGTGGAGGAGGCTACTTGGGAGCCACGTGATGACTTCCGCCACAACTATCCAGACTTTCAGCTTGTCCTCGAGCTGTTTGTGCAGGCGGGGAGAGATGTTATGACCGGTTTAACATATAACCGGAGGAGGCCCACTGGGCAGTAGTTAGGGGCTTGGCCCACAAGTTATCTTAGGCTATTCGTTTCGAGGTTATAAATATTAGTTGTAAGACACCTTTTCGAGATTAAGCAATAAAGATATTTCTATCCCTATTGCCCGGCTCCCAGAGGAGCCGGAACCCTAGCCGCCTCCAGCCTTAATCGCCGCCGCCCTCCTCCTTCCTCGCAACGGCGCCGACGCGCCGGCGCTCGCGCCCTCGCCCCCAACCTCCGCTGTTCTGCCCTTATAACCTAAGGAGTAGAGCCGGTAGGAACCCTAGTCCTACCATCCACCCGTAGATTTAATCTATCTACCAGAATCCCAGTTTAATATTCATATAGTTCTAATTTGATGGTATCCTGTTCTTTAAAGTGGGTACTGGTAATTTGGTACTCCTATATAGATGAACCATTATTTTAATTGCCCCCTAAAGTTACATTCTCGTGTTTCAGCTTCAAAATCCATACTGGCGCTGGATTAATTATTCCTGAAATACAAGACGATGGAAAGGTAAATGCCATTTAGTTTGTTTAGTCATTTATTATTGTTGTCGCTAAATTTGGAAGGCATACACCACCATAGTTTTCCATTCATATTATTCAATCATGAGCAAGGTAAACTATTCGTTTTCATCTCCAGCAGCCTGCTATGGTTTGTTCCTGGCTCTGCAGTGGTTCAGGATTGTTTTAAGAGGAAAATATGTTTTTCGTCCCTCAAGTTTACAAAAAGTAGACATTCAGTCCTTCAAGATTTTTTGGGCGACATTTAGTCCCTCGTGTCTCAAAACCTTGCAAATTTCATCCAAAACCAGACACAAAGGGCGCGACTGGGAACTCCTGGACCTTGGAGTGGCGTTGAGTGCGCCGTACAGGTCCTAATTGCGGGTGCAACAGGAGGTCCCTGTCAGTGGGAGTCGCATGGCCCGCAGTGCCCGCCCCACACGGCCGCTGCTCAGCACTACTCCCCAAGCAGGATCCCTGTGCGGATGGTGAGGAAGGAAGGGTAGGTAGACGACAAAGGATACCGGCTCAGATCCGGCAGCGGTTGGCTGGATCTGGCGGCGCGGGGAGTCATTTGCGGGTGGGGAGCGAGGGCAGCGTGGGGGACTGCGGGTAATAGTGGCGGCGCTGGAAGGTTGTGTCCTCGCTGGCCAGTGGCAGAGGGAGGCGGCGGGGATGGACGGCTGTAGGAAAAAGTTAAGGGGGGAGAGAGAAAAATAATACCCCATCCAACGTGGCAAGTGGGTACAAAAAACCCGCGACATGTCAGCGGTTTTCCCCTCATTTATGGTTTTGGACGATTTGTGTCAGGTTTTGGAATATGAGGGACTAAATATAGCAGGAAAAAAGACAAGGGACCAAATGTCTACCTTTTGTAAACTTGAGGGACGAGAAACATACTTTTCTCTTGTTTTAAACCTGCCTTGGCTTCCATGCCTGTTGCAATTTGCTAATAGGACGAACTTTTATGCTAGCATTGTTGAGTAACTGGCAACAATTTGCACAATTTTCAGTGTGCTTGCAAGAGCAGTGTCATGTAGCAAGCATTTCATAATGGTTGTTATAATCTTAATTATTTTCCAAGGTTTTGCAATTTTCTTGGACGCTTTAAACTGTTGAATCCCCTGGCGTCTTTTCTTGCCCCCATTAGCCTCGAGAGTGTTCCCTTCCTACCAAATTTCAAAGCACCATCTTGGTCTATATGGTTGTCTTCCAACTCTGAACTTATATTGTCGATAATAATCACATATTCCAATATATTTATCTTGTTCCCAGGTTAAGGTTGATATGGGCGAACCCATTCTTTATGGACCAGATGTTCCCACAAAACTGTCATCCACCAAGAATGAAGCTGTTGTAAAAGCGGAATTGGCAATTGACGGGTTAGCATGGCATGTAACCTGTGTTAGTATGGGCAATCCTCATTGCATCACGTTTGGTTCAGAAGAGTTGAAGGTAACGGTTTGCGAATTGCCCGTTTACATGTTTTGAACTTTGCTTTATTCTGTCTATACGGATGAAAAATGCCTGCCTTCCCTCAACAAATAGATTTGCAACTTCATTTCCTTTTCTTTCAAACTGCCTTTGTCAAAGTTCAGAAATTTCTTTATGCCAACTGAATTTCATCTCTGTGTGTTCTAACTCCAGTTTTCTATGACCAAAAGGTCCTTGTAGCAAAGACATCGCCTAACAATTTATGTGAACTTCTGTTTTGTTTTGCCTCTGCAAGCTTTTCTGCCTTCTCTGTGTGCTTCTTCTGATACAAAATGACGCAATTTTGATGAATGTCTTTTCGAGAAAAAAAAGTGAACCAGTGGGTTTTCTTTATGAAAACAATAGGGAGGGATCGGTTGTCTTTGCATTCCATTTGTTCATTGCCAATTGTCACCAAGTATTTTTTCTCTTCAATAAATTTGTGACAACACCTATATTGTATGCCTTTGGACTGCAAGGAAAGTTTCTGTAAGATGCATATTGTTACTGCTCAATTCGAGGTCCATTTTTGCAGATATTGTAATGAATTGCCTCTACCACCTGTCTGTTGTAAATTTTGCTACAAATGAAGTGACTGCTATTTGCTAGCAAATCATATTTAGGTTAGCCTACCTGAGCTGTTCAGATGAGTTTATAATTTTCTTGGTTGGACCACAGGTTCTGCATGTTGATGATTTGAAGCTTAGTGACATTGGGCCCAAATTTGAGCATCATGAAATGTTTCCTGCTCGGACCAACACTGGTAACTTTTTATGCTGCTATATGCTTAATGTAAATGCCCTTGCATTTGTGTTTTATTAAGTTTCTTTCTGCAGAATTTGTGGAGGTCTTGTCTCGCTCACACCTCAAAATGCGAGTTTGGGAGCGGGGTGCTGGTATGACTGATATCCCCTTGATCTTCCTTCAATTTTATAGGACATGATTGTGCTTGAACATGAGAAATCCTTTCCCTCCCTGCATTATCTTTATATGTTATAAAAATGTTGCACATCTTTTGGTCCTCCAAAACATTAACCCATAGTGTAAATAACTCCAGTATCTGATGATTTTGAGTGAGATATCCTCTTATCTCCAGACATTTCTTTCATGTAGTGGATATTACAAAATAAAATTTATGATCTGGACTGTAGGAGCAACTCTTGCTTGTGGGACTGGTGCTTGTGCCGTTGTTGTTGCGGCTGTTCTTGAGGGCCGAGCTGAACGGGTCTGTACCTTATTATTTTGTCTACACTGTCAATTTTACCTTATTTGTTGATGTATATATTTTTTGTTGTGATACAGAAATGTGTAGTTGATTTGCCTGGTGGGCCATTGGAAATTGAGTGGAGGGAGGATAACAATCATGTTTACATGACTGGTCCTGCTGAGGCTGTCTTCTACGGATCTGTTGTACACTAGGTCAGCTTGCTGGCAGCTGCTCTATGAGGAATTAAGATTTAAGAAAATATTTAGAAGTTTATTATTCAAGTCATTATAATCAGCGTGCACAAAATATATATTTCTTTGTTTTGTTAGGACCTTCTGAATGGCAAGATTAGTTTAGTCTTTGTAGCGAGTCTTACTATTTTGAAGGTCATGCGTGTTGATTTAACCGAACTTAGTATTTCTGTTGTCTATTCTCCATTAATATGTGTTTGTTGAAAATGCATTCCTTGATCCTGACTGGGAAATATTATTAGGGCAACACAAACTGAAAGGGCAAGCCACAGATTTAACAGTTTTACCTGACAATACTAATGGAGTTAGGGATTACAGGAGAATGCCTAATCTGTAGCCTCCTGAAGGAATAAGCAATTACAGTAGCCTACTACTCCCTCACTGTTCTTGTGAAAGAGTAGTAGGCTACTAGGCTGTTGTCATCAATGATTTCTCAATACAGTTGTTTACGGCGTTTTTTTAGAAAAAAAAAACTTAAAATAAAGAAGAGCTAGCCCTGCTGTTAATAATTCTTTATTTAAGTATTTAAGTATATCATCACTTGTTTATGAATATTAATTAAAACCAGGTCAATTTTCCATAGTTATTGTCTCATCGCCCCCTCTCTCCTCAACCTTTTGGTTTAAAGTACAACCTCCAGCTATCAGAGCCACTCAAAAGGTCCCCCTCCCCCCTGCTTGTTTTACTCTGGTTGGCCATGGTTTGTTCCTACGTGGGCACCACCTCAGCTTCTCTCCTCCCTTCATATCAGCATCAGATTTCTGCCCAAACTGATAAACTGTTTAGGAGAACATCAGTTCTGAAGTTTGTTGGTTCAAATTTTAACTAGAATTCAAACTGTCCAGAAAAATCTGAAAAATACAGAAAATGGTCCTCTGCTATGCCGGCACTGATACGGATACATATTTTATTCTCATTTTTAAAGTACAGGAATACGTTTTACTACTTTTAAAAATCACAAATAAATGCGTGTGGTTGCTAGGAACGGCAGATTACCTTGTTGTTCGCTCTTTTCCTCCAAGCCTGAACAATGTAAATATTGTAACTTTGAATAATGAAAATTGAAAGGTTCAGCAGCACATCAGTACACCACTTTTGAGTATTTAAAGCATCGATCTACACTCCAAGTTCCAAATCCATGTTTCCATCTAGCAACAGCTAACAACAAGTGTTAAACGATACCAAGACAGAGAGGAAGCAACAAGCCAACAACCAAACATAAAAATGTCCAATATTACATAACATAGGTGGCAGTTCAGAACTTCAGTTCTGACATAGATATCAAATAGATAAGAACAGTTCAGTACTTCAGTTCTAGACATAGATACATACACCACAGCTCAGTAAACATCTCTGTTTTCGAGGTCCTCTGACAGAACAGTTAAAACCCAGCCGAAACCTAGCAATAGTTTAGGAGAGAATCAGTTCTGAAGTTTTTGGTTCAAAGTTTGGCTCAAAATTCAAACTGTCCTGAAAATATTCAGAAAACGTTGAGAATCAAACATAATCCCCTGACACTACCATTAAAATTTCAGTTAGAACTGACAATAGTTTAAGAGAAAATAAATTCTCAAGTTTGTTGTGAGGTGCTGATGTGAAGATTAGAAAGGAGCTGAGGTGGCGGGCACGTAGGACAAAACCACGGTTAACCACAGTCAACAGGCAAGGAGGGTCTTCTCCGTGGTTTTGAGAGCTGGGGGTTGTCACTTAAACTTCACCAAGAGTTTGGGGGGTTGGCGTGTGGGGTAGGGGGTGGGGCGGGGGGGTGGTGGTGGTGGTGGTGGTGGGGGAGGGTAATGTGGATCTATCTCTTGTTGATTTTTTCGTCTTTTTATGCAAGTTTTAATTAGAATGTCTTACTTGCCAACTGATTGATAGTTCTAATGCCATGCACAAGTTAGTACTTATTTAAGTGAGATGAAGATCTTTCTCTGACCCAATATTTAATCTAGTATACGAATTTCATTATGTTACAAGTTAGTTATAATCATGAACTGATTGATAGTTCTAATGCCATGCGCAAGTTAGTAAGTGAAATGAAGTTCTTTCTCTAAGCCATGATGCTATTGCACTATTTTGCCATAATTCATGAGTTCACATTACGCATGCAAAGTCTTACCAGACTTTTTTTATTGTACTTGCCAAACTTTTTAGGTGCTGGAGACGAAGATGGAAGGGTTACATAACTCAGAGCCTGAAAAAATGATTACAAGGTCTCTCAAAACACTTTCCTGGTACCAGTGTCCCTCCCTTCTTGATAATGACTGCTCACTGTGGGCAAAAACGAGGGAATGCTATGGGCAGAATTAGAGGCTTTCTTTTGAACCAATTTAGGTGTATTTTACATTTTAACCTTTTGTACTCCTTCAGTATCATGTTAGAACCCTGTGTTGGGTTATGGATCTGTCCTGTCTTCTTTCTTTGCTAATAAGCTTGGGCTGCCTATGCATAGCTTGAATATTGTTGTCTACAAATTTACCTTGATTTACTGCATAATGATTGGGCTTATCTGTTAATTGGTGAGATTTGGTATTATCAGGAAGTTTTTGTATATGATTGGGCTTCTGATTGCTGACATCATGGGCTATTAGTCATTGTTAATTCACAACTAGAATTGTATTTATATGAAAGAATAAGTGTTACTTATCTACAAGACATGTTGGATAGTAATCCATGTTTGCTAGTTAACATTTCTGGTATCCTGGAGCTATCATCTGATCAACTGTTTTGAACTTCACTGGTTAAATGCAGTGTCATGTACCTGGTTCCTGCATATATATGTAAAATGTGTGAAAATAATTTCATCCAAACCAACTGATGCGACTATGTCCAGAAAGAAAGAAGAAATAACATCATACAAGTTGGTGAATTTGTTATTCTTGTTTGCATTTGATGTATTTTCACTTGAAGACAAGTGTGGGACTTTGGAGGTTTGGACCCGTTTGCTCCTCCCTGCTCGGAAAGCCTTTCCATGTATATGAATTTGCTTGAAGTGCCAGCCATGTGTTTTCTCATTTCTGTCTCAAGCACTATTATACTTCAGATCACTCATGCATCATATCCTTGCACTCGTGTGCTCCTATTTTATTAGCCATGTGATCTTTCAGATTTAGCCCCTTGACATAAAATTTTGACATGTGATGGCCTTGGATTATCTGTTTTGAACTTTTAATTGCTAGATTTACTAAACATTTACATTTAGATTCGTCAGAGAACAATTGAGCAAAACTGCAGAACACTTTGTTCAGGATTCATCCTGCCAAGGCTCTCTCCATTTTATGGCATTGGTGTTCTGTCTTCTTTCTTGTCCAAAGCACTTTTGTCTGCCTTATTTTGATCTTTATCATATTTTTAATTCACCCTGCTAAGTTACAACTATAAGTTTTTTAAGTTGCTGGGGGTCCACAGTCATCCTATCGCTATCAGCGCTACCCTCTTTTTGGTTTTTCTGGAGGCACCATACGACAATATTGGTTGGGTCCAGGTGGTTAAGCACTAGGGATTTTGTTCAATCAAAAGATAAATGAAGGGTCTGTTTCACTAAAGTAGATGATACAAAGTTCTCTATACAGGCCACTTATAACCACCTTCTAATTCCCCCATCACCGTGTAATTTCTGCTTTCCTGCACGCATAACCTGCAAGATTGCTAGAAAATCAGTGCAAACCCAACTTTAATGAACTAGAATTCTAATGCTAATCGATCAATTCTTTTTTCTAAAGAAACCAAAGAAGAAAAGATAGTCCACTTGTTTTTTTTTTAACTTTTCATCTTTTTGCAGGCTAGGCTATAGACATTGATAATTCTGTAGCCACGAGATGATGAGCCCATTGTAGAGCATTCTGTAAAAGAACTAGACAGCTTTTGCTTGCTTGCTGCTGTTTATGACGTGTATCAGAAGTTTCCTATTTGTCTTGCTTAGATCAAAGATTTTCCCTCCATTTCAATCTTTTAAGGCCAATGCACACTTTTATTAGGGTCAAATTTTATAAGCTTTAGCCAACAGTTGGTCCATCAATCTGTATGTTTGGTCATGTAAAAACTAAGACACTGTAGTTACAAAATTAAAATAAAACTAAGACCATGTATACTTCTATGTTTGAAAATAGTTGTAAAGTACTCCTATGCTGCGATGTAGATATATTGTCGAAATGCATCTTGAAAAACATTATAATTTGTGGGTCTTTTACTTGTAAAGTACTATCTCCCAGCACAACATTCATGAACTTTGCCTGTAATTTTCATATAGTAGCATATATGGTTACGCATTTATTTCCCGAACCACTGTTTCTAGGTAGTAGGTAGCCATCAGGGCCATCAATCTGCCAATCATCTGCTTTGCGTGCTTGTGTTGCATTGTATGTCAGAGTTCACTATTTTGTCTTTCTTTTGTAATCATGATTCTGAAATCTTGTCCTCCAGCTGTATGACTTGTTCATATGCATGAAGGGTTAGGGGATAAAATTTTATGCTTGAAGAAACGCTTTCTCAATCTAGAGCCAGGTTTAAGAAATAATTCTAAATATAGACTTGGGAGTTTCTGTAAATTGAAAGCTCATTTTTAGTGGAATTATTTTGTGTTTCATTTGCTCTTCCAGATATTTGTTCTGTAATGTTTTGCCATAGTCTTTTGGCTGTTCGACCTCGCATTTTATCTTCAAGACGTCGTGGACATGTGGCTCCTGACTCCTGATAGCTATGCCTTTTTTTTTTCCTATCCCGTAACTTGCAAGTTGCCACTATGGAATAGTATCACAGCTAGATGGGGACACTAGTTCCAGTTGACTTCTCCCTGGTTAATGCAAAGCAATCTTCAGCGGTTTTACCATTGTTTGTACTATATTTTCAATTGAATCAGCATGATCTTCTTAGTTATAACATTTGTAGACCCAATCTGCAAGCATTTAAGTTGATATAACACCTGCTAATCATGTTTGCATTGGAAAAGTCTTACAGGAGATAGCTGATTATTGTGAATACAGAGTGGAAGTGTCCTTGCATTACATGTCTTGCACACTAGATGCTACATAGTAGATACATAAAACATGAGCCCACTTGGAATGCTAGATAGATATAAATACTTTTTAGATCCATGCTAATGGTTCTTTCAACAAAAGCATTTCACTTCTGCTAGGTTGCAAGTAACTTAGTAATCTGATACAATATATATGGCTTCAATAACTGGGGCCAATTCCTTTACTGTAGCTAACTTGTGGGGCCATCTTTATCTCATCCATCTTCCAGCCTGCCTCAGGGCTGTAGTAATCCCACATCGGTGATGGTAGCAGAGGGCCAGAGGGGCTGCTGTATGAATTATCCTTCCCGTCATGAAAGTTGACCCCAGAGGGTGCCTCAATCTCCATCCATATCTGATCCATGAGGTATCCATCCATGTCAGCAGGCGTGCCCTTCAATATGCTTGTGATGCAGCTACTGCCACCATGAAGCTCCTGCTCGCCAATTCCCATGATCGATGGCGTCTGTGGCTGAATGGATTGGTATGTCACTGAGGATGAAGATGATGAGGGTGACACGTTCCTCTTCCTCTCCTGTGCTTTCTTCCTCATATGTGTTCTCCAGTAGTTCTTGATCTCATTGTCGGTACGCCCTGGCAGCTTCCGTGCTATCCTGGACCACCTATTGAAGAGCCTCCAGATATATCATTCATACATCATAATAGCAGAGGAAAGCTATCACCCAATTACTTAGGTTGTTCTTTGAATCAAACCTGTTTCCCCACCGAGCATGGAGCTCGAGGATGAGGCGTTCTTCATGGGGAGTCATGCGCCCACGCTTTAGGCCAGGGTGGAGGTAGTTAACCCACCGGAGGCGACAGCTCTTTCCTGTGCGGTTGAGGCCTGCATGGAGATTACAGAGGTTGAAGCAAGAAGAAAGTTATTAGCAAAGGTGACATTTGTCGTTGCGACTTTGCGCAAAATACTTCAATATAGCTACCTAATTTTTGGATCCCCCACCCCTCAAACCTGATACTTTGGCAATGAAATCCCAACGGCGTTCACCGAACAAACGGACAGTGCATACCAGTTGCATGTCCTCCTGCTCTGTCCATGGCCCTTTGCGTGTCTCTTCTCTCACTGTCACCATATCAACTCAGGATATAACGACAGTACCCTAACGTTGTTCGCTCCTACCTTGTATCGGCTGGGAGCCCGTCTTCTTGCTCTTCTTCCTTTGAGTGCTTGTGGGCTCCAGTTTCAGGACGAGATCCTTGATGAACTCCAGTCTGTTTGGGAGAAGAAGAATGAAGCTAGTAGGGAGAGAAGGAAGCTGACCTTTGTTGCCTAAGGGTCTGATGACTTTTGCCTCTCATTTATAGGCGAGGGAGGGAGCTCTTGGCCTCTTGGGGGTCATGTGATCTGGTGGGTGTGATTTGGAGCTCCCATAAAGACCCTATGTTCCATCATTTGGGCTGTCCTCAGATTCTAACTTATAAAGGTAGCTTTTCAATTGGCTCATGCTGCATAAGCTATATTGCAACTTCATAGTGTGTATATTATGAGGTCAGTTTATTTGGTTAGTGTGTGGATTTCATTGGTGCTAGCAGTATATGCCTTTTGGGGCTTACAAGGTACACACGAGTGCTGATGCATTATACTAGTAAATTGGTTGTTAATAGTGGGTGTCGTTTCAAATTCATGAGCTTCATATTTCTTGTTTGCAACTATACCTGAAAGGCTGAAACCTTTTAGCTTTGGTCAAGCTGTCCAGAAAAATAACTTATAAATTTAGTTGAATATCATATGCCTACCATTATTCATTCTAGCCTACCCCAACTTGTTTGGGACTAAAGGTTTTGTTGTTGCATCATATATGCCCACCATTATTCGTTATTGCGAGTGTTGATAACAAAGTTCCTGTCACCACCAATTAGGCAGTTACTTCCTCCGTCTGGGTTTATTGCCTCTCCGTTTAACTACATCCGTTTAGCAAATTACCTTAAGAATTATACTGTGGGAAACCTCATTCAAGTACAAATCTAATAGTATACCTTTTGTATCATACATCTCATATTATTTTAGTCAAATAGATGGTCAAAGTTTGAGCCAAAATACGAGGGGGCCCAATAAACCCGAACGGACGAAGTGCTATTGGATTGTACTCAGTACTCGCTAGTTAAAATTAAAACATTTGACTCTTGCTGGTGATAGCCATCTGGTATGCTTTTAAATTTCAAATAGAAACCCCCTCAAAAGAAAAATCAAATAGAAACACTGTTTCCCACATAAATAAGTCAGCAAGTATTTAGTGTTCATGCCACTACTGACTTGAAACCTCCACCAGGCTGCTAGCCAGAACTTCCTATTTCTAACTAATGTTGGACCTCTAACTTTGTACAAAACATGGTGATTCTGAAGGCGTTGCTGCTGCTTTCTTGATTCCTTTTCTTCTTCTTTGATGGGAATATGGGATGTGATTCTTTTGTGTTTTCACGAGAAAGAAAAGCTGTTGTGCTTATCAACCTTTTGGTGCTTTGATAGACCACCATGCATAGAACTATAAGCAGTATTTTCTTTTTGTTGATTGATGTGAGAATTCTAGACCTATAATTACAATCAAACTGGATGGATATCCGATGCTCTTGAATCTTGACATACTATTTTTTTTTCAACAAAGGGTTTGCAGATTCACCCGTGTTTGGCGGTGTGCATGTGTGAAAGTTCAGGAAACATGCTTTGGTTTTAAATGAATCACTTGTGTTATGTGTTTGCTGAGGCACACATGCACACTACATTTTCCTACATAGAGTTGAATCCTGGAAAGTACTGATGCATAATGGTCTGTGCTAAACAGGAAACTGTTGACTGCTGGGAGAAATAAACAGTAATCAACATTCAACTGTAAACCGGCTGTTTTTCCCTTTTATCTGGCTGAAATGAATTACTTTGAATTGACTAATGAGTATTAATTCTCCTCCCTTTTGATTGGCGGTAGTAATTTAGAATGTACTCCCTCCGTTCCTAAATATTTGTCTTTCTAGACATTTCATCAAGTACTACATACGGAACAATTACTACTTTGTGGTACATGAAGCAGGTAGTGTATTCTAGAATTTTACCTCTTGCTTGCGAATGGAAATGGGAATCTTGGTGAAGTCTCTATCTGGTTTCCTTGGTTTTCTTTTTCTGTCCTCTTGATATGAAAAGCAGTATTGGCCTTTTTGTCAGCCATTATCATTGGCACGGAGGACACCATCCCACCTTTTTTGTCAGCCATTATCGCGGCTCAGAAAAAGATCTTACAAGTTGATATCATAGGCACACCCCAGCACACCTACTACTGCTGAGTGCCTGCACAAACCTGTCCTTGCAAGAAGTGTCCTTCTAGAGCTGTTTGAGCCAAAGCTGAGATCAAGCTTTTTGTGAATCGGTGGTCACAAGCTGACCGTAGCCTTGGACGGATGTTCATCCTTGTGCAGCCGAAACGATGCACAATGTCTTGGAAGTTTGGACTTTGGAGCATCTTTTTGATTGTTTCGGTGCTGTCAGGTCAACTTATGCTCCATTAGCGAACCTTAAGTTACTCCCAAATCATGACTGCTTTGCTTTATTAAGAAATATTTGCCTCCCTGTGACACGTGTTATACCGATGATAACACAGGAAATGATTGATTATTGACCGGGATGTTAGGACATGCTGCTCCATTTTAGTTATATGCTTAATGATCCTGCATCATCTATCCCGCCTTTTTTTCCGTCGCTGCCATCATCCATGCTGAAGCCTGAAGTTTTTTGCCTGCATCATGGGCAAAGATTGCTGTGGAGCGTGGCGACCACTTGAGCAGAGCGGTAGGGCCGTGAGAAATAATTTGATCCATGGGACCTAACTCCTCCATTACTGTACCACCATTTGTTTGTTTCTCTCTGAAAAGTCTGGTTAACGGAAGGGAAATGATTTCCTGGCGTGTGGCTCAGCTGTGACAGCCAAAAAGTCACGGAAGAAGCTAGCTCTGGTCCGATGTGGAGGCCACTCACCCACACCCCGCTCCGATCTGTGCTGCAGTCCACTTTGGGCTGCTGCTGCGGGGTGGCCTCCTCTCCTCTCAGCAGCCACCACCTTTTTATCTTGGCATCTTGCTTTTGGGAGCCTCCTCCCAACACAACTGCAGCGCGGCACGCTACTGTTCCACCCCACTAGTACAAAGGAGCCCCATTCGTTGATCTATTTTCCTCTCCTTTCTTTCTCCATTTCTTCTGCCTTGGTTGTTTTGCTGTGTTGGACCTCTCTTGTGTCCCTATCACCTGCCGTGTAGGTGACCGCCTCAGCCCGCTTCTTCTTCTGGCAGTGGCAGAATGCACTATCTTCATCTTCAGGATCGGTCGGTCATCATCGTCGGTGCGAATTTCAATTTCAGTGCCAATCGAGTGCTCCGTGGAAACCTCCGCACGTACAACTGCAATCCTTCTTCTTGACGACTTCACTATGCCTGTTCCAGAAATTTCTGGTTTGCGTGTGCAACTGCACTGAATTACTCCCTCCGTTCCTAAATAATTATCTTTCTAGCCATCTCAAATGGTTACAACATACGGATGTATGTAGACATGTTTTAGAGTGTAGATTCACTCATTTTGCTCCGTATGTGTCACTTGTTGAAATCTCTAAAAAGACAATTATTTAGGAACGGAGGGAGTAGTTAGTGGCGAGAACAGTAGTGTGGTGCCTGGAACAGCCTGGTAAGAAGGGTTCAGTAATCTGTTCCTGGCTATATAGCAGATGAGTGAAATTTCGACACTTCTTAGTGTGTGTCATGTTCCCTTCATGCCACTGTGGCTCACTGGGCAATGACAAGTTTGTCCATTCTTCATCAATTCATCTCTCTCTTTATCTCTGAGCCTGCCTGGCTGTTTTTGCTTTACTGAGACGTTGGTCGACTGTTCAAGGCCCCAAGAGTCAGGCGGGGGTCTCAGTGGTCACCATTGTCCCCTAAAATTTCTTCCTCAGACCTTTGTCCTCCATTTCTGCATGTGTGCCATGCCATCTTCGATCAATTACATAAAATATCTGTTTCTTTTGGATTACTAGTACAAAGGAAACAAATATAAAGTTTCTCATCTCGCACCGTTTATCATGTGACTACACAATATTTCTTTGATGTATCGGAGAGTAGTCGTTGTACCACTATTTCCAGCTATTCCCTTTTGACAAAACTGCGTCTTGCCACTTTTCTTCTTCTTTAATCGTGCAAAAGTGACCGTATGTGCTCCCATGAAAGGCCACTTCACATATTCTGATGACAATGAAGTTTTGGACGCATTATTCCCCCTTTTTCTCCCTCTTCTCTTTTTCCTTACTTATTCCTTCCGTAAGCGGCACGACCACCTGGTAAAAACAAATGGCACAGTTACGCCACAAACTTAGATATATTCGTTTCTTAACCTTGCTGCAACTGGTTGCCACCATCAGCCATGATGGTTCAGTTGGATTCCCATGGTTTACAGGGAAAACCAATGACACCCACGTTTCGGACGTCGATTCGCTACATCCATATTCGTTGGAAGGATGGCCAAACTAAGCAAGCCTATTAGGCCAATGATAGGCGCCGGCGCGCCGGCCAAAATTTGGGCCGGTCAACGCGCGTCCGTCCGATCTGGCCCTCCGTGAACGCTTCAGATTAAACAGAATCTGGGTTGTCTCTTTCCTCCAATTCCGCATGGTTCCTGCTACCGCGTCTCGTTCCTTTTCACAGCGCCGCCGCGCGACATGGCCAGACGCCTCGCGCATCTCTCAACCTCCCCCCTCGATCCCAGCGAGGTCTCCGGCGTCAGCACCTCCCTCCCCAACAACCGCTCGAGAGTGCGCGTCCAATCCCGGCAGCAGTTCGTCATTGCCGTGCTCCACGCGGGCGCCCGTCGTTGTTCTACGCGCACCTCGTGGTTGCAGCACGGGGCACCCCGTCGCAGCTCCACCTCCGCCGCTGGTGCAACTCGCCATCGTCGCAGCTCGCCACCGTCGCCTGACGCTGGTCTCGGCAAATCGACTCTCTGATTGCCGGTTGAAGCTTTTCCCATATACGATTGAACCTTTCTCCGTCAACGGTTGCAACTTTTTTGGTTGTGCAGTGTCTCGGTTGAAGCTTTCTCTCTCGCCGGTTGGAGTTTTTTCCATCAACGGTCTGAGATCTTTTGTCAATGGTTGCAACTTTGTCGTTTGAGCAACTCGTCTGGTAAAAGCTTTCTCTATGGTCTGGTGGAAGCTTTTTTCATCTAAGGATGAAGCATTCTGTGTCAAGTGTTGTAGCTTTCCCCCGATTGGCAGTGCCGGTTGAAGCTTTCTCTATAGCCGGTTGTAGCATTTGACGATGCTGGTTGTAGCAAAAAAGGGCGCCGCTATGCGATGTAGCAAAATGCGATGCCGGTTGCAGCCCGATGGGACACCGGTTGTATCAATTTGTGACGTTGGTTGTAGCATGTAGCAAAAATAGCGACGTCGTGACTTGTTCAGAACAGCGCTGCCATCATCACAGCCCGGTGGTGACCACGCTTGCCGTCCATGATCGGACCTTTCCTGGGCACCGGTTGCAACTCCTGTTGCCGCCAAGTTGCAGCATGCTCCGTTTCCCGACGCCGTAATTCGCCATTGCCGCTTGCCGGTGACTAGCGAGAAGCCGAGAAGCCGAGGATGCAACACGCGGTCCTACCGTACCGACGCCGACTACGTCCCCAACTGCATTAGGCACGGGGTGCGTGCGCATGCGAGCAGTGGTATGGTCAGGTTGGCACGGGCATGGCCTGCCGCCGAAGGTAGTTGACATGGCAGCCGTGGAGGAGCTTGCGTGTGCCACAGAGAGGAAGATGAGTACGCGAGCACTGTGTGGGACGGCATGTAGCACGGGAGGAGGAGGAGGGGGAGAGCCTGACACACGCGTCCGGGTGCACGTTGTAGAGAAGGGAGGAAGAACGAAGGAGCAGCGGGGCAACAGAGCAAAGCTATTTTTGTGGCAGGAAGAGAGAGAAGAAGGAATAGGCGAGAGGTTGAAGCCAATAGATGGTGGTCAGCACACATCGGGTATGACCTGGAGCAAAACAGGGGAAAGGATAAGGTAAAAAACGAGCGGCTACGAACGCTCCATCAAAGACACACGACGCGCGCGTGAGAGACCGGCTGAACATTCGGCCGGCGCACCGGCTACAAGCATTTACCAGCCTATTATCTTGCGAATTCTCATGCTAGATCATTTGCACGCTTCAAGTATACTTGTTGTCGGATGCTATTCCGGCATATCTCTTGGTAGAGTATCCCGGCTAGGCGGTTAGGCTGAATGGTAACAGCAGACGAGTTTTTACAAAGTTTGGACCCTTATGATCGAGGTAATATCTACTCCTGCTCGTGTATATTGTGATTGAAGTGTGTACAAAGTATAAGTGTGTCACGCCCAATATACGCCCCTATCCTAAAGGAAGCGAATGTCCCATCAAGGATAGAAGCGCATATTGGAGACGCTTTTGCAAGGTGGATATCATTACATCGTGCCATTACATAATATTTGGGGATACATACAAAGGGCATACAAATGCCACATGAATACATCAAGCATCAAACATGAGAACAACATCCGACTACGGATGAAACACAAACAGAAACTCAAATGACATCCACCCTGCTAGCCCAGGCTGCCAACCAAAAACCTATCCCTTGAATGAAGAAGAAGCAAAAGAAGAACTCCAAAACAAGCAAACATCGCTCTCACGTCATGATCATCGCATTACCTGTACCTGTAACTGTTGTTGTAGTAAACTGTGAGCCACAAGGACTCAGCAATCCCATTATCATGTATCAAGACTAGCAAAGCTTAAAGGGTATGGAATGGATAAGTGGTGAGGTTGCAGCAAGCGACTAAGCAATGTATGGTGGCTAACTTACGAGTACAAGAATAAGGTAAGATGCTACGCAAACTAGTAATGATCAATAAGTGATCCTGAACTACTTACGTTCAAACATAACCCCACCGTGTTCTCTTCTCGAACCACTCGAAAAGAGACCATCACGGTTATACACGCGGTTGATGTATTTTAATTCGAGTCTGTTGTCAAGTTCTCTACAACCGGATATTAAAAACTCCCATCTGCCACATAACCGCGGGCACGGCTTTTGAAAGATCAAACCCTGCAGGGGTGTCCCAACTTAGCCCATGACAAGCTCACGATCCACGGGACAATCCTCTATCGTGGGACATCCGATCAGACTCGGGATTCCGGTGCACAAGACATTTCAACAATGGTAAAACTAATCCAGCAAAGCCTCCCAGCGTGTCGACACCCTGATAGTAGCCGCGCGTATCTCGTTTTAGGCCACGTCTGGATGGGTCAAGCTACGAGTAAAACCAGATCCTCGGGTTTCCCCGTGGCCCCGCAGGTTGCCCTTTTGGGGCCAACACCATCAGCGCTGGCCCCCCTGCTATGTAGAAAATCCTCGGGTTTATGACGCCCTATGCCAATTAATTATTTAGTTCAAGTATTATTATGGCAAATGTAAAACCAATGTTGGGCCTTGCTGGAAGAGTTTTATTCAAAGCGAACTGTCAAGAGAGCCCCATACCCCACATCGTGTTAGGGACGTAAAATCAAGGAACATAACACCGGTATGACGGAAACTAGGGCGGCAAGAGTGGAACAAAGCACCATGCATAAGGCCGAGCCTTCCATACTTTATCAAGTATATATGTGCATTAATTAAATAAGAGATATTGTGATATCCAACATGGAACAACCTGCAACTGCACCTGCAACTAGCAACGCTATAAGAGGGGCTGAGCAAAGCGGTAACATAGCCAAACAACGGTTTGCTGGGATGGTGGAAAAGGTTAGAGGCTGTCATGGCAATATGGGAGGCTTGATAAACAAGTGGTAGGAAGCGCGACATAGTGATAAAATCGAGACAACTAGCATAGCAATGATAGTAGTGAGATCCAGGGTAACGATCATCTTGCCTGAAATCCCGCTAGGAAGAAGAACGAGTCCATGAAGAAGACGATCGGGCGTAGACAAACCAAGCGTAGTAGAATGAATCCTCACGATCGCAATGAAACAGGAACTATCGAGAAGCACAACCGGAAAGAAGCAAATAACATGGTAAACACACAACACATAAACATGGCATGATGCTCAACCAAGTGTGATGCATGACAAGGCTATATGATGCTACTCATGGCAAGAGATTATGCATACAATAACACACACCAACCCAAGTTTAAATGAGGTCGGAAACAGCATATAACAATGCCGGTAAGTCCTCATATGCAATTTTCGAAATTGGTCCAGATCTGAACAAAACATTAAGTTGAAGTTGGTAAATAGCAAGTTAAAGTGCACCATGATGATCTACACGAAATTCTAGTCAAGTTACATATAAAGTTTATTTAATTCAGAGCTACGACCTAGAAGATATGAGCAAAACAAGTCAAACATGGCATTGATGCAAAAAGCATCCAAACGTCAAGCAAACACTCTCAAGACATGGATGAAACAATATAATATGAAACTACATGCAATTCTAAGCAAGTTTCATATAGAACATGATCAAAACAGAGCAACGGTGCAACACATGCACTCCGAACAAGTTATAACAAAAATCTGCCCAAAAACAGCAAGTAGGCACTTTGCAATCATCAAAACAACATGCTACAGGAATTGTACATAGCAAGCAAGGGCATTGCATCAAATTACACATAACAAAGAGAAAATAATATCAAGACATCATATGCACATGGCTCATGGACTAGTGGGAACCAACAAGACAAGATTGAATGTTGAAACAGTTTCAGCAAGTGTAAAACAACAACATTACCATAGCATGTTTGCAAGCATGGAACGGAGGCATATGATATCCAAAATTATCAAACATGGCATTTTAACAGAGTAATCATAGCAAATTCAAATCATGTAACTGGAGCATCTCCAAAAGAGGCATATATCAACTAATATCAAGCTCACAACATGGCATCATGAAGTTAACAGAAAACTGAAACGTCATTTAGGCAAGTTCATGGCAATGAAAACATATGATAAAGGACATATATAGGGCATAAAATGGCATGACATGATAGATCATAACATGGAAACTAAAACATGTCAACTAAGCATCTCCAGATTATGCATGGATTTGATGGTAGTATGAAACAAACATAGCAACATGATATGACAGAATCTGACTTGACAGAATGTTAACAGCAAGTAGCCCACTTCACAAGCTTGTTGCACTCACCACAGGACATATCAAAATACATGGATTGCACCACTGTAAATATGACATAATTATGCTCCTAAAACATGTGGTCATGACACTCAAAAGAAAATCACACAAAAATATATAAAAATGACAAATAGGCAAGTTATAACAGTTTTCAGCAGTTAACAGCAACATGCACTTTTACAACAGAGATTAACATGCCAATATGCACCCTAACATGAATTCAAAGCACACCAACATGTATAGCACTCTGAGATGAACATTTGCATAACAAGGTCATCACCATAGGATCAACATGGACAAAGTTACAACACTCACAAGAGGCATACATGATGTTAACAAGCAGCAGATTTCAGCAGTTTATATCACTTAGCAGTTTTGCAACGATTATTAATGCATCAAGATAAACAGTAACATGAATGCAAACTACTCCATCATGAAAAGCACTCTGAGATGAGCATTTTGACATATTAATTACGCAAAACAGAGCTATATGCACGAAGTTACAAGTAGTCAAACATGCATACATGATAAGATGATTTCAGGGACGGCTATATTTTACCCAGCGAAACAGGACGGGGAGGTTCAGGACGGTGGCGTGAGAGGCGTGTTTGGCTCGGCAGTTGAGGTCGTCCTGGCCAAGGGTGGACGAGGCCGTACCGGTCGGAGGTCGAGGACGCCCGCGGCGGCGCCGGAGGCGGAGGTTGGTGGCGACGGGGCACGGGAGCAGGGCGGCGATGGGGGAGGAGGCCACTAGTGGCGAGGCGACGTCGGGGAGGCCAGCGAGCCCGTGTGGATGAGGCGACAGGGTTCGTGCTCGTCGCAGGAGTGAGTGGCGGCGAGATCCGAGGCGGCAGGGCGGCGCACCGGAGTAGGGCGTGGTCGGCGGTGACGACGACGATGCCCGACGAGGGGACGACGAAGGGCGGCGGTGGCAAGCGCTAGGGCGCGCGACAGGGAGATTGGCGGCTCAGGCAGCCGTGCGGGCCTGGTCGGGCGCGCGCGGCCCGGGCGGCCCGCGGCGGTGGGAGGAGCTGGGGCGACGCGTGGCGGCTCGGGAGTGGATGGCCGGGCGCGAGGTGGTGACGTGTCAACGGCTGATTGGTCGGGGCGAGGTGGCTGGAGGCGGTGGACGCGTCCGGCGGCGGGCGAATGTGTCCGACGACGCGAGGAGGAGTTGGCTAGGGTTTGGACTGAGATTTGGACGGGGGAGGGCATTTATATAGATAGAGGGAGTTAGGAGAGTCTAAATGAGGTGCGATTTTCGCCCACAAGATCGTGATCCAACGACGGAGAGCATGGAGGGGGTTTAGATGGGCTAGTGGGCTGTTATGGAGGGGTGCTGGGCTGCAAAGAGAGAGGGGTTTCACGGTTACACGGTTAACCGTTGGGACATCAAACGCCGTCCAAATGGAACGAAATTTGACAAGTGGTCTACCAGTGATGTACCAAGACCACTCGACAAATCTCGGCCCATTCCGAGAATGTTTTTCCCCCGCTCACGAAACAAGGTCTGGAAGGTGCAACGGGTGCATGTGAGAGAGTCGGATTCCGAAATGGACAACAGAGAGAACGGGGAGACTGAGACGGATGCAAGTTTTGAAAATATGCAGATGAAATGCACATGATGACATGGCAAGATGCAACACGCAAGCAAATGACATGGCAACAACGACGAATAACTGGAAGACACCTGGCGCATCGGTCTCGGGGCGTTAGAAAGTGAATACCAAAGAATTATGTGTATGTTCTATCGACGAGTCCAGCCCCTATTTATATAACATACTGGGGGTCCCAGGGTTACATATCCTAGTCGGATATGTCGGTGGAGGTAGAATTCTCCACGGCTCTACTATATTCGGCTTGTATTATACTGTAAGTCTTCCGGAGTCTTTGTATAACGCGTCATGGGCTATCCAATGTGGCCCAGGACGGAACCAACCTAGGGGGTCCTCAATCCAACCCATCAGACTAGGAATTGACGTTGTGCGAGTCCCCAGGGCCGGGGCACCAACAGTAGCCTCTGAATCGGTCTTCAAGCTTGGCCACATCTCGGTACTCTGTGCTGCACTCGCCTTCAGTCGCCAAGCTTGAAACTGGTTCAACACAACTTTCCCAACAACATCCAAGCGCAGCTGGGCTCCAGCTACTAGGTTGCATCTAAAGTGGTGCAATCCACCTCGGTCTTAATTGGTCGAAGGAGATAGCCGATCTGCACTTGAAAAATGATTTCCATGTAGCTAGCTCTTCGCAACCCGAATTCCCACGTAGTACCTTCAAAGGTTAACCTGGTGTTGATAGAGAGCACATGTCAGACATGACTTGACGGTCAATGTGACGTGCATAAGTGAGTTGAGGGCCCACCCATGCCACGTCCCATAATAGTGGACGTGTGCCTCCATTCCCGCAGAAGGATAACACAGGTCCCCTTGACCCCTACGCGCAATTAACTTCGTCGTGGGGATACGAGGGGATTTGCGGCCATGTGACAGAGATAGCCAGCTGCCATTTCGCATTCCCGCCACTCTATATAACAAAGCGGATAGAGGAGATGGGGCTTTGCGCTCCTAGCCTCTGATATAACGACGGCCCGATCTTTCGATGAGAGTGGGGATTAACTATCAATTTGGTGGATCTTGACCTTGACGATCCGGCTATACCGTACCCGACGATACGCCTTGACAATCGCTAAACCAATCTCCGATGGTTATTGACCTTGCCATAAGCACGATCAACCTGAACAACGAGGTTCGTGTTCCTGAAAGCAACAGAAGAACCGGCAAGAACAAAGGTGAATTGCAATCTGAAATTGCGGATGAAAAATTAAGCACATGAACTAGATCAAAAGTTGGGGTTTCACTGTGGATCTGACAAGACTGTGGTCCTACACGTCTCGTAGATGCGAATTGTAGCGATGGCTAGACAATACAATAAAACCCGGGTCTAAAATCTAATCTAGGTTAGATATTTAGAGGTAGACGTCAGTTCGCTGTGTCCCATCCGGACATGGACGGCTTCAGGCGTACGTCCATGCGTGGGCCTTCACAGGCTGCCAAATATTCTAATACCTAATCAATTACTTTGGTCTTGGCCCTTATACAACTCCTTTGGTCCTGGCCCTTGTACACGTGGTTGCATGCATGGATGGTTCGATGTGGATGCATGCATGCAGGTGACATGGTTGATGGATTTGGTGGACATGCATGCATTGCTCCATCTGATTTGAATGCACAGTTGACTTCATCTCTAATCTCTTCATTATTCCTGAGTACAAGCAAATCTGAACATGAGTGTAGCATCGTATTTTTGTCAGTCAAATCATATGTACGATGGAGCGATAGTACCTGGCCATTTATTTGACGCGCACGCACTCTAGTCATAGGTCCAGGTGGAATAACTGATGAAGGAGCCATGGTGGGTGTAACGATGGAAGTGATGTCCTAATCAACCTCTCTCGCCTCAATCTTCTTTCTCGCACCCAGAGCTCTGCTACCCCAGCGCTTTTCGCGGTTCTCCGATGTACCACCGCAACACCGCACCACCATGGTCGCGCACGCCGGCTGATGAAGGGCAGTCAAGCCATCAAACACTGGTAAGGAGCTCACCATCATCGAGCCCAAGGAGAAGATCCCTTCCCCGACCGAGGGAAAGTGGATGTCTTCCACCTCCATAGGCGGTCAACTGGACCGCCTCTCCTCTAGCGGGTATCTGCCACCACTGATCGTCACCTTTGCGCACTCGCCGGTCACCGTGGGAGCCAACAACAACGTCTGGGTGGAGGTGCAACCGGAGCTGGAATCCAATGAGAGGGTATGTTTTATCCTTTTTCTTCTCCGTGGCCCTGGCTTTCCAATCCATCATTTCTTTCGCGGATTGTTGCTATTTTATTGCATGCAACTCCACCATCTCCCCCCAAAGTCCATTCTTCACCTCACGTGTTCATCACGCTTTGCAAAGCTTTCCTTTGCGTTGAGCCACACTTCGGCTTGTGGAGGAGATACATCTGCGTGAAGGTGCAAACCAACATGCACAAGACATGCGAGTGCGGTGGGGCCGCTATTAGCAAACATGACAACTATTGATACCTGACCGGGGAGTTCGCAGAGACGAACAAGAAGTGGTAGGAGGAGTGGTTCTCATCCCGGATGTAGAACTTGATAATCCACCTCGGCTCGGGATAGTGACCCCCTTCAGCCTAGCTCTCCCCGCCAAGCGCAAATCCTAGAGCCCCAAGTACAACTCAGTCAAGTCCAAGGTGACTTAAAGACTTCACAAGAAGGCGTTCGAGCTGGTCCAATATTCTGGCTTGACCCTAGTTCACGTGATGCACATTTCATTGAGCCGAGGAATCCAACCACTTCAAGCTTGGGATCACCTAATGTGGAAGTACACCGGGGAGGAGAACTGATGCGGAGCATCCTACGGTCATCCCATGGACCTACCTTTGTCTCCTCAAGTGCCAAGTGGACCGATGACACGAGCACGTGCAAGATCTATCGAGACCGAGGTGACATCTCTCCTTAACGAGCTCCCGTATGATCCAGAAGATCCTCGCGGAGATGCTCGGGAGACAAGTCTCCAAGTACTCGGAAGAAGGAGCACAATGAGAGGAACCGCTGCAAGTCTATAGCGGTTGGACATCTGTCACCTGGAGGCCACATCCACAACAGCAGGCCAACAACTGAAGTGCTACAAGGCCTGGACAACCGGCATCCGCCCGGACATCCGGCCACCGCCTGGATATCCGGCCCGATGTATCCAAATAGCAGCAGGAATCAGGCCAACCCATCCCAGACATCCGACCGAGACCTCGGATATCCGGCTCTTTGTGAGCCACCGGACATCAGGCCCCCAGCCCAGGCATCTGGCACCTGCCTGTGCGCAGAGACCGGACCAAAGGCCCATGTATCCCTTCCTTTGGTCCCAACTTGTACTATCACTATAAAATGACTACCCCCTCCTACTTCTAGGGGTAGCAAAGGTTAGAGCTCATTTTAGATAGAGCTTTGCTCATCCACTTACCACTCCCATGGAGTTCAACACCTCCATGTGAGAAGATCCCCCAAGTGGGTTCAAGACATCTTCATGGGAAGATCCTTCATGGCACCCCGGCTCAGAGCAACCGGTTTACCTTGCATTGCCAGCCCAGAGATCAAGTCTTCTGGCAACACACAACAACATGGTACAAAAACAACCGCTTTAGTGATGCTAGCGGAAACATAAGTCTGATATTACATCGAGATAAGTGGCCAAACAGCACACACAGTGCAGCTGAATAGTATGTACATTATTTAATGAACATGAAAGGGCCTCGATCACATAAACTACACGGCAGCGGAATAACGACGAAGTGGAACTCCATAGCACAGGGACACCGACATGGACACGATCTAGACACGGGAAGCTCTTTGATCTGATATGACTTGCCTGAAAGCTGGCATGACACACCAGGTCAGTACATTGAATGTACTGGCAAGCTCACAACAAACATAAGCACAATGACAAACAATATCATGAAAATTAATCAGGTTAATTCAATGCAAGTAATACTACCGATGCGGTGAAACCAACATGTGCACCGAGTCCCTCGGACTCGCTTACCAGACGGGTTACCTCTTAACCGGATGGCGATCATACCCGGATCACAACTGAAGCCAATCACTTACGATCATCACATGATCCACAAATCATCATAAAACTAGTGCCAACAATAAATACTTAGTGTGCAAGATTAATTATAATTGTTGATCCATGGTGTGACCTACTTCCGAGTTATGTCCATAACCGAGGATGCGGCTATCGATAGATTAAATACATTGTGCAGAGGTAGCGCACTTTACCCACACCACAGAACCCATGGCCTCGCACTCCCATTCGGGTGGACCAACGGCGTTCTGACGAAACCCTTCCCTTTCAATGGCACTCTCCCAGCCAATCCGACCAACTCCCTCTCAGGGCTAAGTCATGGGTGGCCCCATGCCTACCAAAGGCATCTTCGGCCACCGTCGTGGCAAAACGGTCCCAAACGGGGACAAGGTACCATAAAAACAAACGGGCACACAAGGTTATGTCTGCTTACCGGGCCAGGGTACCGCACGCCCATGACCTTCCCTCATTGGAGGCACCCGGCAAGAGGCACGACAAAGGACCGAATCAAGACCCCCCATAAGGTAAATGTGGTCGCACTGAGAAAATCCTATTCAGTGGCACCATGACTTGATCAACGTTATATTCAAGTTGGATTATTATCAGGTTTAACTTGAAAATAAACTCACTCCAAGTCATACGATGCCATGATCATGCAACTACTTGATATGCAAACCATGCAACTCACAAGAACGGATCAACCTTACCAAAATAACTTTCTTGCACTACTCATCAATAAACCTTACTGATTTTACTACACTGGTTATTATCATGCATCATTTTGGTTAACTTAGCATTTATATGAAAATCTAATTATCAAAAATAAACTACCATTATTTATCAAAGTGCTTTCATGAAGCTAAAACTTTACTCTACTTGACCAAACTAGTTCATGCAGTCAACCAGTAACTTAAACAATCATATCAAGCGTGACAAAGTAACTAGCATTAAACCATAATTATTTAACTAATTTAAATGCATGAAAAATAGCTCATATTCAAGTAGGAAAATCATAGATATTGAAATGACACCATCCAAATGTTGGTGTGGCTTGCCTTAGTGCAGAGGAGGTTCACACTCCTCCTGGTTAGGCTTCAAGACAAGTCTCTCCCTCTGAAAATATTTAAAAACCACAAAAAAAATATCAAGAACCATTCTGAAAATCACCAGAAATTCTAGGCAGCAAGGAAAAATCCACACTTTGGTGTGCTGCTAGAGATTTCTGAAACAAACACAATGCAAAAAGAATCAACTCATTTGGACTTATAGGCTAGGAGATATCATTGGTCAAAGTTCTGGTCAAAATATTTGAATAATTTTGAATAAACAGAAAACCTGGGGGGCGGGGGGTGACGTTGAGGGAGTCCTGGATTAGGGGGTATCCAGACAGCCGGACTGTGTACAACGTCCGGACTATTGAAGTGTGAAGATACAAGACTCAAGACTTCGGCCCGTGTCCGGATGGGACTCTCCTTTGCGTGGAAGGCAAGCTTGGCGATCCGGATATTATATTTCCTTCCTTGTAACCGACTCCATGTAAACCCTAGCCCTCTCCGGTGTCTATATAAACCGAAGAGGTTGGTCCTTAGAAGGCCGATCACCATTATAATCATACCATCATAGGCTAGTTCTTAGGGTTTAGTCTCTACGATCTCGTGGTAGATCTACTCTTGTACTACCCATTCATCAATATTAATCAAGTAGGAAGTAGGGTTTTACCTCCATCAAGAGGGCCCGAACCTGGGTAAACATCTGTGTCCCCCGCTTCCTGTTACCATCAGCCTTGACGCACAGATCGGGACGCCCTAGCCGAGATCCGCCGGTTTTGACACCGACATTGGTGCTTTCATTGAGAGTTCCTCTGTGATGTCGCCACAAGGCTTGATGGCTCCTTCAATCATCATCAACAACGCTGTCCAGGGTGAGGCTTTCCTCCCCGGACAGATCTTCGTGTTCGGCGGCTTCATGCTACAGACCGATCCGCTTGGTCATCTAGAGCAGATCGTGTGAGGAGCGCTGGATAGTTATGATGAGCATGGCTTGGACCTGCCGTCGGACCATGCTCGGGATATTACCCCGGCAGAAGCCTCGGATCTAAATCCGGGGCATGTTGCGTTGCCTAAGGACGGAGGTCTGGACCCTATCCCGCAGGCCATACCCTTGTTGGCGATGGAGCCGAACACAGGTCTCACCTCTGAGGGAACCTGTGACTCCGAACCCCCCGATTCGTATCCGGATATAGGTTCCAGTCCGCGCGTCCCCGAGCCCGCCGATCCTGGTTGGGCTCCAGTGATGGAGTTCACCGCGGCGGACATCTTTCAGCATTCGCCCTTTGGCGACATACTAAACTCATTTAAAATTATCTCTTTGACAGAGAATTCCGGGCCGAACTATGTCCGGCTCGAGTGGGAAGCAGGCGACGAAGAAATTCGTTACCCACCCACCACCCACTTCATAGCCACGGTTGATGATTTAACCGACGTGCTTGACTTCGACTCCGAAGGCATCGATGGTATGGACGACGATGCAGGAGAAAACTCAGAATCTATGGGGTACCGGATTCACGCCTCGTCACATGACATATACACGGTGGATACGCCCAAGGAAGACGACGGTGACAATCTGGAAGATAAAACCCCTGGACAAAGACCAAAGCGACGGCGTAGACGCCGTTCCAAATCCAGCAACAGTAAAAACATCAGCAAGAGCGCCATAAGGATGGATACTTCGGTCAATCCCGAAGGCAACAACGACCAAACAAAACCAGCGATGGAGCAGGACGAACCAGGTCACGCCGAACATAGTTCGGAGCATACGCCCGAAGAAAGCGATCCAGAGGGACGAGTTCATCAAACCGGCCTAGGACAAGAAGACAGTCCGGACGACGACGCATTCATCGTTCTGGAAGAACGCTTGGAACGAGAGAACCTCCACAGAAAGCTTATGGCCACAGCAAGAAGTCTGAAGAAGCAGAAGCAATGGCTTAAAGCCGCACAGGAAACGCTCAATCGCAGATGAAACAAAGTGCTAGACACTGAAGAAAGATATGGCGACGATCACCATACAAAGAGCTACCCAAAACGCAAGCTACTGCCAGAATTTGACGACGAGGCCGTTCCACCAAAGAATAACATGACCAGGACACCAGGAGTACCACTTCATAACCGCAATAAATCAACTACCAAATACGCCCACGATCTACGTGAGCACCTGGATAAGAAAGCTGGCGCAGCTAGGTCCATCTACGGATCTAAAGGACACACCCCGGTGGGGGACTGTGGTCGTCAAAACAATTATGACAACCAGACACCAGTTCGGAATAAACACCGAACACAACAACAGCCGACGACATTGCCACAGTGCGTCCAGATATAAAGGGGCTGCTCACCCCCTGTGCTTCACTGATGAAATCTTGGACCACAATTCCGAGGCTTTAAACTGTGAACATAGAGGCATCTGACGGAACTACAGACCGAGTGCGGATCGAGGACTTTATCCTG
Organism: Aegilops speltoides; assembly: GCA_021437245.1. NCBI lineage: Eukaryota > Viridiplantae > Streptophyta > Magnoliopsida > Poales > Poaceae > Aegilops > Aegilops speltoides. The sequence continues at coordinate 86,856,739 of CM038145.1, read as the reverse complement.
CACATACACATGGCTCGTGGGGATGACCTCCACGCCATCAAATACCTTCCCCTCAAACTGAAGGGACCAGCTCGGCACTGGCTGAAAAGCCTCCCCGAAAATTCAATTGGGAGCTGGGAGGAACTAGAGGACGCTTTCAGGGCCAATTTCCAAGGGACTTATGTCCGGCCTCCGGATGCTGACGATTTAAGTCACATAATCCAACAACCCGGAGAGTCCGCCCGCAAGCTGTGGAATAGATTCCTCACTAAGAAGAATCAAATTGTTGATTGTCCGGATGCCGAAGCCCTAGCGGCATTCAAACATAGCATCCGCGACGAGTGGCTCGCCAGACACCTCGGCCAAGAAAAGCCTAGGACAATGGCAGCCCTAACATGCCTTATGACCCGCTTTTGCGCGGGTGAAGATAGCTGGCTAGCCCGTAAAGGCACCAGCGACCCCAGTGAGGGAGTCCTGGACTAGGGGGTGTCCGGACAGCCGGACTATCATTATCCGCCGGACTCCAAGACTACGAAGATACAAGATTGAAGACTCCGGCTCGTGTCCGGATGGTACTTTCCTTGGCGTCGAAGGCAAGCTTGGCAATACGGATATGTAGATCTCCTACCATTGTAACCGACTCTGTGTAACCCTAGCCCTCTCCGGTGTCTATATAAACCGGAGGGCTTTAGTCCGTAGGACGACATACATTACAACAATCATACCATAGGCTAGCTTCTAGGTTTAGCCTCCTTGATCTCGTGGTAGATCTACTCTTGTACTACCCATACCATCAATATTAATCAAGCGGGGCGTAGAGTTTTACCTCCATCAAGAGGGCCGAACACGGTAAAAACACCGTGTCCTTCGTCTCCTGTTACCATCTGCCTAGGCGCACAGCCGGGACCCCTACCGAGATCCGCCGGTTTTGACACGACATTGGTGCTTTCATTGAGAGTTCCTCGTGTCGTCACCGATAGGCTTGATGGCATCTTCAACCAGCAACGCTGTCGAGGTGAGACTTTTCTCCCGGACAGATCTTCAGATTCGGCGGCTTCGCCTGCGGGTCAATTCACTTGGCCATCTGGAGCGGATCGAAGCTACGCCCCGGCGGTCGGTCGATTTGGAAGCTTAAACTTCACGGCCGATGTCGCGGAGACTTGATCTTGACGGACTCGAGCCACGACCGAGCGTGCCGCCTTTGTGATGATGGGCATGATCTAGCTCTGCCGCCGAGCAGTGCCTTGGTGGCGCTGCGGATTTGCTTGCCATTAGCCCGAGCCGATCGCCCCGGATCGAGGGCGGTGGATAGACGCCGCCACAGGGGCTTCAACATCCACGGCGATGGGCGAACACCAATCTTGTCCCCATGAAACTTCGTGATTCCGGCGCGGACTCCTTGCGGACTCGAACCTCCGCGCCCTAATCGATCCGGATTGGGCGCCGGTTATGGAATTCACCGTCGCGGACATCTTCAATGCTCGCCTTTTGGCGATATCTTGAATCACTAAAGCATCTCGTTATCGGGAGAGTCTGGCGGATTATGGCCAGGATGGTTGGGATCTGGACGACGAAGAAATTGAGCCCACCCACCACCCACTTTGTAGCCACCGTCGGCGATCTAACCGACATGCTAGACTACGACTCCGAGGACATCGACACTATGGACGGCGATCTTTGATGCCGAGATTTATCAGAACCAGCGCCTCTGAGGCAATGGAAGACCACCTCATCATCGACATATATATGGTGGACACCCCAAAAGACGGGGATGGCGAAGAAGCGTGAGGCAGACTCTTTAAAAGCAGCCCAAACGCCGCTGGCGTCGGGCGCCGCTCTAAATCCCGCCACAGCAAGAATGGAGATTCCGGCACAGGAGATAATAACACTCTAGAGAGCGCCGAAGACAATCCCCTCCAGCAAGATTCAGCGCAGGAGGATGCAGAAGCAAGCCCTCATGAGGGGGCGACAGACGAAGAGGTTGAGGATCATAATTATATGCCTCCCTTCGATGACGAAGTAAGCCTCAACGATGACGAATTCGTCGTACCCGAGGATCCCGTCGAACAAGAGCGCTTCAAGCGCAGGCTTATCGCCACAGCAAACAGCCTAAAGAAAAAGCAACAACAGCTTCAAGCTGATCAGGACCTGCTGGCCGATCGATGGACCGAGGTCCTCGCGGCCGAAGAGTATAAAATCGAACGTCCCTCCAAAAGTTGCCCAAGACGCAAGCTGCTCCCCCGATTAGAGGAGGAAGCATACACACCTCCATCACCAGCGCACGATATGGCTGACCGACCACCGCGTGGTCGTGACAGAGAGGCATCCAAGCCCCCAGCCACTACCGTACCCCGGCATCGCTCCAAAAGTACGAAGCCAAGAGGGAATGCGCCGGACTTGCGAGACATATTGGAGGACAAGCAAGGCAATCCAGATCCATCTATGGATCACGGGGGCGCCGTACGACCCACGACGAATACCGTCGTGCCGGATACAATAACCCCGGCCGGGCCAAACACAACAGACAGCGCTCTCTCGAGCTGCGTCGCAATATCGCTCAATAAAGGGGCGCCGCACACCCGTTATGCTTCACTGACAAAGTAATGGATCATCAGATCCCCGAAGGGTTTAAACCCGTAAACATCAAATCTTACGATGGCACAACAGACCCCGCGGTGTGGATCGAAGACTATCTTCTCCACATCCATATGGCCCGCGGCGACGATCTCCACGCCATCAAGTACCTCCCACTCAAGCTTAAGGGATCAGCTCGGCATTGGCTTAACAGCTTGCCCGCAGAGTCAATTGGGTGTTGGGAAGACCTGGAGGCCGCATTCCTTGATAACTTCCAAGGCACATATGTGCGACCACCAGACGCCAATGACCTAAGCCACATCATTCAGCAGCCAGACGAATCGGCCAGACAATTCTGGACACGGTTCTTGACGAAGAAAAATCAAATCGTCGACTGTCCGGATGCAGAGGCCCTTGCAGCCTTCAAACATAACATCCGGGACGAATGGCTAGCCCGGCACCTGGGGCAGGAAAAGCCGAAATCCATGGCAGCCCTCACATCGTTAATGACCCGCTTTTGCGCGGGAGAGGACAAGCTGCTAGCCAGCAGCAACAATCTCCGTAAAAACTCGGCAGTCCGGATACCAAGGACAACAACCGCAGTCACGATTTAAACAAAACAAAGCGCCACATTAACGGCGGCGATAAGGAGGATCGGCCGTCAATGCCGGATTCCGAGGCTCTAAAGCCGGTCGTGGAAGAAGCCATTCAAAGAACCACTCCGGTCCGTCCAATCTGGACCGAATACTCGACCGCTTATGCGGATACGGCACCTCGACAAGCCAGCTAACCACACCAATAGAGATTGCTGGGTATTCAAGCAGGCCGGCAAGTTAATTGCCGAAAACAATGACAAGGGGCTAAATAGCGACGACGAGGAAGAGACCCGACCGCCGAACAACAAAGGACAGAAGGGTTTTCCCCCGCAAGTGCGGACGGTGAATATGATATACGCGACCCACATACCCAAGAGGGAGAGGAAACGCGCACTACGGGACGTCTATGCGATGGAGCCAGTCGCCCCAAAGTTCAACCCATGGTCCTCTTGTCCGATCACTTTCGATCGAAGAGACCATCCGACCAGCATACGCCATGGCGGATTCGCCGCGTGGTTTTAGACCCAATCGTCGATGGGTTCCACCTCACGAGTCCTCGATGGACGACGGTAGCAGCCTGAACCTGCTTTATCGGGATACAAGTCGCAAAATGGGCATAGACCCATCAAGGATTAAACCTACAAAGACAACCTTTAAAGGTGTCATCCCAGAGTGGAAGCCAATATGCAGGCTCGGTCACACCGAAGTGGTCTTCGATCCCGGATAATTTCGGGCGAAGAGTTAATCTTGACATAGTCCCGTTTCGCGGCGGCTATCATGCCTGCTTTCGGACGAACCGCGTTTGCAAAATTCAACGCGTGCCGCATTATGCATACCTAAAGCTCAAGATGCGAGGCCCTCGTGGAGTCATCACGGTCAATGGGAATATGGAACGCCCCTCGAGCGGAGGAACATACAATGCTCTCGCGGCGAAACTGAGCAGCCTTCTAAGGCAATTCTCTAGTCCGCCGTTAAACCGCGGATACAGACAAAGCGCCGGATCAATACCAACCAAGACCACCTAAGCGATCGAGCACGCGTAGCAATGCGGCCCCAACCCTCGCCTCGCGCATGATCGCAAGAATAACACTCGCAGTACATCATTACGCTTTGGAGATACCATGGGTGCAGGGAAAGGGGCACGATCACAATGGACCCAGAGTGCGGCTTGACCACACCAGGGGCTCACAAGTGCGCCTCCTTTCTTTTTATTTTATTTTCTTCTTCTTTTATGTACATAGGACTCTGTTAACCAGAAGCCTGTCTGGTGGCGAACCTGCCGAACTCACGATACAACAGTCAGGGACTAAAGAAGGCCGCGACGAACATTCAGGTGGTCTCAATTACGAGCATTAAATTCGATTATATACACCGAAGTCTGCAGCTCATCCCTGGAGGGGGACATGTTTATTTAGTCCAAATCCCTTGCTTACCGCACTATTTGTATCAGTCCGCTCTACTAGCAGACTTTCTTTCATAAATAATGCAGCACCTCTTTATTGCAATTGCATTATCTTTTATATATATGTTCATTACATGACATCTTGCACCTGTATAGTTTGGTACGGCCGAATACGTCAGGGGCTTCTGTTCCCCAAATTATGGTGTGATAAAGTCCGAACACTTTCACAAGCGCGGCACCCCGAACTTATAGCATTATATGAATCGGCTCCGAATCATGTCTTGGGTCAATAGTTGGGTTTGCCCGGCTCCCACGTTTTGGTGCCTTACGTTACGTTACGTCGGCTAAGGTGGCACCGGGAGAACCATCGCGATTGCGCCCGGTTGAGCCGGGTTAACGCGTCGATGGAAAAGCTAAAACCGCGGCATGATAAGGCGAGAGAGTGGTCGCTGTTCGAGAGGTTTTTCGGTCCTAAAGACTCACGCCGCTTGAGCGAAGTTCGAGATAATGTCGACGAAGGCGTGGATAGCGCCCGGATTCGGTCTTCGAATACCAAGGGCTTCGCCAAATTTAAAATTATAGAATTCTATGGCTAAGTGAGAGTGTTCAAGCATTATAAGTCTGGTTGCCTTGTTCGTCGTGTTGGCGCTTCCTAGATGGACCCAAAATGGGAACAAGAGTGCTCAAGTTTATCCCTAACACCCCAGCACTTGTGGCTTGGGGCTGAAGCCAACGACTTGCCATCTCTCAGATTTTATAAGCGGCCGCCTGAAGGTAATATTTTAAATTAAATAAGCGTTGCTCATGGCACATATGAGCGAAGTTTTCAGCGCATACAGGATAAATATCTGTGAGTTCACTCAAAAATTATATTTCGGGAGCACTCATCGCAATGTCGCGAGCTCCCTTGGACAATTTTATAATACTTCTCCGGTGCGATACTCCTTGCTCGGCGGTGGGTCGTGAGCTTCTCGCATCAATTTACCCCATTGCACCTTTATGCGGGCAAGGGCCCGACAGCGCCTTCAATACAGGCGGGCGCTTGACTACATCCAGCACAGGGCATGCATCCACAAGCCGCCGCACTAGGCCAAAGTAGCTCCAGGCATGGCTCATCCGAGCCACAATGGACTATGAGGCCCTTCATGGCCTCCTCGGCTACCTTGTGGAGTTCGACCAGTGCTTGGTGGTCGCTTGGGGCACCGGATGGCGGCCTCGGCGTCTTGAGACCAGAAGACCTTCTCCGTCGAGCTCCCCTCCTTGCCACGATAGAATGCGGCGGCATCAGACGCACTACGCGGCAGATCTGCAAACGCCCCTGGAGAGCTCTGAATGCGGGTAAGTGTCAGGTAGTTCACATTAACATGCCTGCTTTGCATGAAAAATGCCTTACCCGCCGCTATCTTCTTTATGTCCTCAACCTCCTGAAGGGCCTTACGGGCTTCGGCCTTGGCGGACTTGGCACTTTCGAGAGCCGAGGCAAGCTCGGACTCTCGAGTCTTGGAGTCACGCTCCAAACTCTCATGCTTTTCCATGAGAGCCTGGAGCTCTTGCCGAACTTCCGCCACCCGTGCCTCTTGCTTTTCTCGCTCGGCCCGTTCCGCGGCCGCATTGCGTTCGGCCGCGGACACAGCATCCTTCAGGGCTGCCACCTCGTTAGTGGCCCCTGCAATACACATGTTATCCTTGTTAATTTTATTTGCAACCAAAATCCTTTTCTGTAAGGTACTTATTCAAAGCGGTGTTACTCACCTTCTTTTTCCTCGAGCTGCCTCTTGGCATGGCCGAGCTCTTGCTCGGACAGCTCGAGATCCTTCTTCAGCATGTCAACCTCCGCCGTTAGTGCGGCAGAGGTCAAGCAGCAGCTTTGCAAACCCATATTGACATATTTTAGGCAACCTGCGTACATCTTGTTAGATCCTTAGTTCGGCTTTTCTTTCCAACACCGAACTAAGCATCGTCGAGCTCTTGTCTATCGCGGTATTACATTACATAATTTTAACTTCTTACCTCAAAGCCTGTTAGAAGGCTGCTGCGAGCTTCGGTCAGCCCGCTCTTAGCAAGTGAACCTTCTCCATCACCGCACTCATGATAGTGCGGTGTTCTTCCTCGATGGAAGCGCCTTTAAGCACCTCCAGCAGTTATCCGGCGCCTCGGTTGGGCGGAGGCCGCCGGCGTCACGATCTGCCCTTCTTTCGAAGGGCCGCTTGCGGACTCTGGAACCACTGCGGGTTCGATGTAGAGTCCGAAGACGAAGTCCGGAGGCTGCCTAACGGCGCCTCGGAGCCTCCTCTGATGGGTCCCACTCTGGGATCCCACCTTGGCGTCCTCGTCGGCGCGTGGGGTGGAGGCAGTCGGGATGAAATTCACATCCGACGAAGCTAATGACCCGCTCGATGAGTCGGGGAGATCATCATTGGCCGGACTACGGGCAGAATGCGGCGTTAGAAGGATACTACGCGACATAAAAGAAATTACACATCAAGGATCCGGATACTTACGATCTTGCGGACGCTTGGCCCTTGAGGCCACTCATCACCATGTGCTGATGTTGGCGAACTGTCCGAGGATAGTTCTCCCCTCTTGACCCTTGGCCTCCTTCCTTTTGTTCTCTCCTCCTCCGGAGAGAGTACTCCTCCTCCTCGTCTTGGGGAGGAGTCTCGTCGTCATCGAGACTTTGATTGCGGGAACTCTTTGAGTCCCGCGCCACCTTCTTGGCCTTCTTCTCGGCACCACGTGTGGTGCCGAACTAGCAACCCGTTAGCGGGCGTCAGTGGAGTCTTCGGCATGGGAGCCGGGCTGATCGGCAGCTTGGCCTTCTCCATCCATTCTGTCAAAGGAAGAGGCAGAATGAAACCCCACTAAAAGTTAATTTAATTATCACAAGTGTCCCGTGATGGGGTTGAATCACTTACCTCGTCGGTTTGGGCATGCGAGCTGAATCTGCGATCTTCCGTCGCGGATGCGGGGCTTGGCGCCCTTGAACAGCACCCTCCAGCGCCTTATGTTGTATCGAAGAGCCGCTTAGCGCTGGTGCTGTTCGGATTGAACTCCCACAAATTGAATGCCCGTTCTTGGCATGGGAGGATCCGCCGGATGAGCATGACTTGGACCACGTCGGCGAGCTGAGCCTATTGCTCACCATCTTCTTGATGCAGGCTCGAGTCCCGCCCTCGACCGGATTGCCCCACTGCAAGCCCTTCTCTTTCCAGGAGGTGAGCTGCGTGGGGATGCAGATCTGAACTTCGGGGCCGCCGCCCATGTGGGTTTCTTGCGCGGCTCGGTGATGTAGAACCACCCGATTGCCACCCCTTGACGGAGTCCACGAAGGCCCCTTCGAGCCAAGGGACGTTGGGCAATTTGCCCAACATGGCGCCTCCGCATTCGCTTATGTGCCCTTCACAACCTTGACAGCGTTGAAGGTCTTGAGCCACAGTGAAGTGGGGCTGGATGCGAGGAAGGCCTCACACACGACGATAAACGCCGAGATGTTGAGGATGAAGTTGGCGCCGGATCGTGGAAATCAGGCCGTAGTAAAACATGAGCCCCGGACAAATGGATGGGCGGAAAGCCTAGTCCGCGGAGGAAGTGGGGAGGAAGACGACCCTCTCATGAGGCCGGGGGGTAGGAATGAGCTGCCCCTTGTCGAGGCGGCCGATCTGTGATATCGCCGAAAGGTATCCGCGCGCTGCGAAGCTGGTGATGTCCTCCTCCTTAGCGGTGGAGGCCAACCATTTACCTCCCGCTCCGGACATATTCGGAGAAGGTCGGCGAGATCTTGCGAGATCGGGCGTTGGAGCTTGAGTTCGCGAGGATGGATAAGCAAAGGAGGAAGAAGGCGTGGGTGAGAAGGTGAATCCTTATCCCTTATATATAGGCGGACAAAACTATGCGTCCCCACGCCTGGTAAAACTCGCTTATCTCCCAAGCGCCACCATCAATGGCGCGTTGGGTTACCCACGTCACGTATTGATGAGAATCCGGAATAAGGGGAACACGATCTACGCTTTGACAAGGCGTGCCAAAACCGCCGCTAAGCGTCTTTGAGGTGGTATAGTAAAAACGATTCAAACAAAGGCTTGGTTGCGGTGTGATGTCACGCCGCATAATACGCCAAAGATTGAACTAATGTAAATTTTATTCTCTCTATGGTGGAATGTGGAATTTATTTTGCGAGCGGACACTATCCTGGTGTTCATGATCTTCTCTTGATTATTCAAGGGAGAACCCGCCTTGCAATGTCGAACATTATCTTGCTACCGGACTTATCGTCATTGAAGACTGGTTCGAGACTCTTGAGGAGTCTGGACTAGGGGTGTCCGGACAGCCGGACTATCATTATCCGCGGACTCCAAGACTACGAAGATACAAGATTGAAGACTCCGGCTCGTGTCCGGATGGTACTTTCCTTGGCGTCGAAGGCAAGCTTGGCAATCGGATATGTAGATCTCCTACCATTGTAACCGACTCTGTGTAACCCTAGCCCTCTCCGTGTCTATATAAACCGGAGGGCTTTAGTCCGTGGGGCGACATACATTACAACAATCATACCATAGGCTAGCTTCTGAGGTTTAGCCTCCTTGATCTCGTGGTAGATCCACTCTTGTACTACCCATATCATCAATATTAATCAAGCGGGGCGTGGGTTTTACCTCCATCAAGAGGGCCCAACACAGGTAAAACACCGTGTCCTTCGTCTCTGTTACCATCCGCCTAGAGCGCACAGTTGGGACCCCTACCGAGATCCGCCGGTTTGACACCGACACCCAGCACATCCGAAATAAGGGATGGCAACGGGAAGCCACGACGTAATAAAAACAAACGCCAAAACAAGGAAGAGAGCCTGGACAACACAATGGTTAATGCCGAATTTAGGGGCTCTCGACCTAACCATCAAAATAAGCAATCTAAAGGCGAAGAAGAAGGACTATGCAGTGCAGCAGAGTTACGGGCAGACTATGCCAAATCATGGCACCCCGACAAACCTGCGAACCACACGCCTGCGAGAGAGTGTTGAGTCTTCAAGCAGGCCGGCAAACTAAATGCCGAACACAAGGGAAGGGAAACACCAAGTGAAGACGAGGATGAACCTCGCCAGCAGAACACTGGGGGACAGAAAAATTCCCGCCAGAAGTTAAAACAGTGAACATGATCCACATGACTCGCACATCCTTGGGAAAGCACGAACGCGCCTATAAAGACGCGCGCGATATAGAGCCCATCGTACCCACACCTAACTACTGGATGTCTTGTTCGATCACTTTCGATCACCTGGAAGGCTGAACTAGTATTCGGCGTGAAGGATCAAACGCCTTGGTGCTTGACCCAATAATCGACGGATGCCATCTCACTCATGTCCTCATGGACGGCGGCAACAGTCTCAATTTAATATATGAGGACACTGTCGAGGATAGACTCATCCAGAATCAGCAAGATTAACACCACCTTTGAAGGGGTGATACCAGGCGTTGAAGCCTACAGCAGGGGCTCTGTCATACTGGAGGTAACATTCGGCTCTCCAGGCAACTCCAGAAGCAAAGAACTAGTCTTCATCATCGAACCCTTCCAAAGCAGCTATCAAGCATTACTTGGAAGAACGGCCTTCGCCCGCTTCAACGCATTGCCGCACTATGGCTACCTTACACTTAAGATGCCCGGTCCACGCGGCGTCATCACCGTTAGCGGAATAACAGAGCACTCTTCGCGCGCAGAGGAATACGCGACGGCCCTAGCGGCCGGACTCTAAGCGGCCTCTAAAGAAAAACACGACGGGTCGTTAAGACCACAGACACGGTTAGACGAGTCCGGCAGCCCATATCAAACTAGGACACCATATGTGTAATCCTATAATGGGTACCAGGGGCTAATAATAAAGCCCCACACTTGGCACAACCTTATTGGCAGGCCAACATCTTACATTTTTTACTATCCATCGCATACTTACGTTGCACTCTTCTATGAGTTTCCCTTTTCTGCAGACAACGTTCGCGCGATTCCCTTCCAGGATGCGGCACAACGGAGACAAAGGCGCAGCCGTGCAACATGGTCCCGTTCAACATGTTTCTTTTTAGATTAAGCCCCTGTGTAAACCTTTTCTATTGCCTCTTGTTGTTTCACCATCCCATGGGTTCCATACCCACAGAGGATACTGCCATTTTTTTTGGCATTTTGCCACGACAGATTAACGCACGTACCTAGAAACATAGAGTTTATAATGTATGGGCATTCTTGAGCCCATCATCTGTTATAAAGTCCGAATACCTTCGGGAGTGTTCGACGTCACGAGTTTGGCCTTATATGCATCAGCTCCGAATCATGTCTTTGGTCATATGTTGGGTTTGCCCGGCTCCTGGGTTTGCTACCTTACGTTCCGTTATTATCGGCTAAGGTGGCCAAAGGAGAACTACTGCGATTGTGCCCCGGTTATTCCGGAAGAGCACCTCGATGAAAAAGCGGCCCGACTCTCATGATACAGCAAGAGACTGGTCAACCACTCGACGACTCACCGGAATCTTTAGGATTCCTCCGCATTAACGAAGGGCCATTTCCCGGCCAGGTACATACGTGCCCGTATTCGGATGCACGCGAAGGTACCAGGGGCTACATAGTAGCCCCACTTTAGAATCCCGTGGCTAAGCGAAAGTGTTATAGCTATATAGTCTGGTTGCCTAGTTCGTCGTGCAATCACCTCCTTAATGGACCAAGACATTGGATCAAGAGTGATTAAGCATATTTTTTCGCGAACACCCCCATATAGTATGCGTGGGGGCTAAAGCCAACGACTGCTAACTTTCGAATTGCATATTTATATATACATATATATAAACGGCCGCACAGGGGACACAATCATATTTTCAGACAACCATTATAAATATAACCTTCTAATCAAAATAAACATTGTTTTTACAATGATTTGAATCATCACTCGAATAGGAGATTCTTCGGGCACTGCGCCTCTATCAGACGGGCACCCTCTATGACCTGCGCCAAGTAGTGCCCGACCGGATATTGGCCCCCCACCGGATCCTGAGACGCTATCATAGTGGCATCCATATCCGTTCAATACGCTTTAACGCGGGCAAGGGCCATCCGTGCACCCTCTATGCATGCTGACCTCCTCATGGCCTCGATCCGAGGCACGACTGTCGATGTCAAAACCGGCGGATCTCAGGTAGGGGGTCCCGATCTGTGCGTCAAGGCTGATGGTAACAAGAAGTGGGGGACATAGATGTTTACCCAGGTTCGGGCCCTCTCGATGGAGGTAAAACCCTACTTCCTGCTTGATTAATATTGATGATATGGGTAGTACAAGAGTAGATCTACCACGAGATTGTAGAGGCTAAACCCTAGGAGCTAGCCTATGATGGTATGATTGTAATTGTGATCGGCCTTCTAAGGACCAACCTCTCCGCTTTACATAGACACCGGAGAGGGCTAGGATTTACATGGAGTCGGTTACAAGGAAGGAAATATAATATCTGGATAGCCAAGCTTGCCTTCCACGCCAAGGAAAGTCCCATCCAGACACGGGCCGAAGTCTTGAGTCTTGTATCTTCATGCTTCAATAGTCCGGACGTTGTACATAGTCCGGCTATCTGGATACCCCTAATCCAGGACTCCCTCAGTAGCCCCTGAACCAGGCTTCAATGACGACAAGTCCGGCACGCAGTATTGTCTTCGGCATTGCAAGGCGGGTTCCTTCTCTGAATACTCCAAAGTACCTGTTACGACGAATAGTGTCCGGTCTCCAATCAATTTTGTGCTCCTCGGCTTCAGCGCCTTAGTAATGACCATCTCCGCGTGTCGGCGAATCACGAGAGTCAAATATTTTGCATTTGCCACCCTCAATCCTCCAGACCAACCGTCTATTTGAAGGATAGGGATTCTCGGATCCAAACCTCACTCTCCTCTGAGGAGTCTGGACTAGGGGTGTCCGGACAGCGGACTATCATCGTCCACGGACTCCAAGACTACGAAGATACAAGATTGAAGACTCCGTCCGTGTCCGGATGGGACTTTCCTTGGCGTGGAAGGCAAGCTTGGCGATATGGATATGTAGATCTCCTACCATTGTAACCGACTCTGTAACCCTAGCCTCCTCCGGTGTCTATATAAACGGAGGGCATTAATCCATAGGACACAACATACATTACAACAATCATACCGTAGGCTAGCTTCTAGGGTTTAGCCTCCTTGATCTCGTGGTAGATCCACTCTTGTACTACCCATATCATCAATATTAATCAAGCGGGGCGTGGGGTTTTACCTCCATCAAGAGGGCCCGAACACAGGTAAAACATCGTGTCCCTCGTCTCCTGTTACCATCCGCCTAGACGCACAGTTCGGGACCCCCTACCCGAGATCCACCGGTTTTGACACCGACATTGGTGCTTTCATTGAGAGTTCCTCTGTGTCGTCACCGATAGGAAGGATTCCTCCACCCGTCTTCAAAGACGGTATTTTCGCCAAAGGGGCCTTGGCCATCGGCCAAACTATCCGGCTAGGTGGTTTTCTTATGACCGCCTGTCCGGCCACTGCCTCGACAATGACTTCTCAAGTCGTCAAAAGCAATCTTCGCGTCAGCTCGGAATCCGCCGAGCAGTTGGATCCAATAGAGCTCTCGTCTATTAACGAGCTCTTGGATCGCATCGCCGCCCTGGGAGTTGCCAGAAACTACGATCAGATTGGGCTTAAAACCGATCTGTGAGAGATTAACTCTCCCCAGGCCACCCACCACATCACAGTGGTAGAGGAACAATGCGGCGACTCTTTGCCTATATTAAAAACTAGTCACGTCCGGATTCCCGAACCCTCCATGCCGGACTTCCACGGAGGGACGGGCTTCGATCAAGCATTGGACTTAAAATCATGCATCCTCCGGACTCACTTGGATTGTGTCCACAACCTAAGCTTCGAATTGAAGCTCTTGACCTTAAGCCCCAAGATGGGCGGGATCCGGATTTTAGTCCACCCACCGCCCGGACATATCGATCTATCTCTAATCGGCAAGAGCCCGCTGAAACAGTACATCACTACTTGGCCAGATTCCTCCTAGTTATGGACAGGATAAAGGACTGCCGAGAGGAAAATGCAATCTCAATCTTCTGCAATAATTGCATGGACAAGGGAATACTAAATGCCATTGATCGTCGCAAAATTACGCGCTTCACCGATCTGGTATCCATAGTACGAAAGTACTGTGCGATGGAGAGTTTCCGGAAAACCAAAAATCAATTTTGGGATAATCCGGCCCCAAACCCAGTCCGCAGCAAAAGGGCGCCTTACACTCAGGCCCCAGATGCAAAAACGAAAAAACAAAAACCCAATAAGGGACGCGAACTGTCTTTGGAGGGATGGCTCAATGGACCTGTAAGTTTCATAGTCTGAGGGACCCGTCCCAACACATAACCTTGAGCATGTTGGATATTACGGCGGTGGCCAAAAGTGGCGAGGAGCCTCTAGCTAGAAACCACTCCAACAATACCGATGCGGTATCAACAGTCTTGAGACCTTCGCATCAAACAATATGCGAAAGTGAACAATCCATTGACTCGCGAAGTCTACCAAGTAGCAACAACAAATCCATGGGCGACACAGCTATTACCTTCAACGCCCGGTGTGAGCCTAAATTCGAACAGCGAGGCGCCGGCCTGCTGGTACTTAGTCCCATAGTTGACGGCTTCGGTGACAAAAGTCCTCATGGATGGCGGCAGCGACTAAACCTCATTCTGAGAAACTCTGCGAAAAATGGAAATCGATTGGAGCCGTATTGAGCGAAGCAGCACAACCTTCAAAGGAATAATCCCTAGCTGGGAAGCCGCTGCCTTTGGAAAAATCACACTCGATTTGGTGTTATTTCGCCGGACAATTCTGAATCGAAGAAGTCACGTTCCAAGTGGCCCGTTCAGCGGCGGATATCACGCCATATTAGGGGCGAGAGGCATGCACAATCTTTCAGCGGTACCTCATTACGGGTACATGAAGCTCAAAATGCAGGCCCGGCGGAATAATCACTCTCGTTAGTGATACGGACATAGCACTATGCGCCAAAAACAAGATAGCCACACTAGCCCTCGAGGCACTATCCAAAGCCTTAGCGGCAGAAGAACTCACCGTGCTGCGCTCCACGGTGAACAGGGGCGATGTGATACTCGATAAAAGATCCAAGTCCACCTCCTTCAAACCAGCGAGATGAAATAACAAAATTCGGGTCCATCCAACGGACCCAACAAAACGGCCTCCATTGGGGCACAATTGAACCCGAAGTAGGCGCGCTTTCTGCGAATTCCTTCGGAAAAGCGGGACATTTTACTTTGGCATCCTTCGGATATGCCGGAATCCCACGCAGATTGGCGAGAACACAGCCTAAACATCCTAAAAGTTTAAGCCGATCAAACAGGCTCTTGACGATTTTCCGAACCCAAAAGGCAGGCAATGGGAGAAGAGCTAGCCAAACTATTGGAAGCGGATTCATCGAGATATCAAACATCCGGATTGGCTAGCAAATCTGGTAATGGTACCAAGAAGGACAAATCCTGGCGCCTACGTGCCGATTTTAAAGACCTCAATAAGGCTTGCCCAAAGGACCCTTCCCTCTCCCCGCATCGACCAAATTATCGATGCTACCGCGAGCACAATTCGTTGTGCTTCACGGGCGCATACTCGGCTATCATCAAATCAAGATGGCGAAGCAGACCAAGCATAGCGGCATCCATCACTCCATACGGACCATTACGCTTCAACACGATGCCCTTCGGACTTAAAAATGCGGCGCAACATATCGGCGCATGATTCAAACATGTCGGCCACCCAGATCGGCAAAAGCGATCGAGGCATATGTAGGCGACGTGGTCGTCAAAACAAAACTGCGTCGAAACTCTAGTAGGCGATTTGAGGCTCACATTCGACAACCTCGAGCATATGACATCAAGCTGAATCCGGAAAAATGCATTTTCGGCGTACCCGGCCGGAAGCTGCTGGGCTTCATTGTATCCGGTAGAGGATTTGAAGCAAACCGGCTAAAATCCGAGCTCATCACGATTGGATACTCCAAAGACTGCAAACAAATACAAAAATTAACGGGATGCGTGGCAGCCTTAAGCGCTTATCTCCGTCTAGGAGAAAAGGCGTTGCCCTCTATCACCTCCTCGAGCGCACGAACACTTTGAGTGGGCGGATCTGCCTTCTTGGACTTCGAAGAAATAAAGGCCATATTGGCAACAAATCCGGTCTGGCTGCGCCCACTGGGCGAACCAATGTTGTTATACATCGCAGCAACGCATCAAGTTGTAGCGCGGTCCTCGTCGTCGAGCGAAGCGGCGAAGGGCAGATATTCCCTCTTCAAAAACAAGTGTATTATGTATCCTTTGTGTTAACCCCTGCAAGTCCGTTACCCGCACTATCGGAAGATAGCATATCACGGTGTTCATGGCGTCCGAAGCTCGACACTACTTTCAAGAGTGTTCGATACTTGATGGCCTCTGAAGTACCACTCAATGACATTATAAATAACCGCGACGCAGCGGGCAGGATTGCAAAATGGGCCATTGAGCTCTTACCATTCGATATTACTTACAAACCTCGTGAGCTATAAAGTCACAAGTTTTGGCTGACTTATTATTTGAATGGACGACGAACTCCCTAAAGAGTATGGAGCATACTCCAATTGGGTTATGCATTTAAGCGGCTCTAAAATGTTGGCGGATGGGGGCTGGCGTCGTATTGACATCCCCAACCAGGGACACAGTCCAGTACGTACTTCAAATAATGTACATGGACTCCAACAACACAGCCGAATACGAGGCCCTATTACATGGTCTCCGGATGGCAGTCTCCATGGGTATTCAACACCTAGAGGTGCGCGGGGATTCAAACCTTGCAATATCCCAAATAAATGGAGACTTTGACGCCAAGGATCCGAAAATGGCAGCATATCGCAACGCCGTCCTAAAAATGTCAGCTCGGTTTGAAGGACTCGAATTCCATCACATAGCCCGAGATAATAACCAAGCGGCCGATGTACTGGCACGCATTGGCGTGAAACGTGATGTTGTCCCTACAAATATCTTCCTGAAACGGCTCTTCAAGCCATCTGTACTATGGGAAGAGGAGCCCGGAAGTGACAAACCGGAAAAAACCGAGCCAATTGGCGATTCAGCCGATGACATAACACTGTCATTACGACATAATGGCGATAATCGCCCCATGGACAGAACCATTCCTAGCCTACTTGCTTAGGCGGGAACTTCCGAACCAAAAAAACGAGGCCCGCTGCATAGTCCGGCGATTGAAAGCCTACAAGGTCCATGAGGAGAACTTTATAAGAAAAGCACAACGGAGTCCTTCAAAGATGTATCTCCGAAGAGGAAGGCGCAACCTCTGGCTGAAATTCATGCGGACTAGGCGGACACCACGCAGCAGCCGGGCCCTTGTAGGAAAGGCATTCCGTCAGAGTTTTATTGGCCGACGGCCGGGCGGATGCCGGGACTTAATCGAGAGATCGTCGGTTGTCGGCTCTTTGCTAATCGAGCCATATGCATCCTACCGCCCTCAAAACTATACCCATTACGGGCGTTCGCGATGCAGGGGGCTTGATATGGTTGGACCCCTTAAAGGGAACCCACAAGCAAAGGTACCTATTGGTCATGGTGGATAAATTCACCAAATGGATAGAGGCCAAGCCGGTCAAAATGGCGAGTCGGACGGTGATAGACTTTATATCCGGGGTAGTACACGTTCTGAGTCCCCACAGCATCATCACCGACAACAGCACAAACTTCACAGCCGGCGAGGTTAAGTCATGGTGCAAGAATATGGGCATCAAGCTCGACTACGCTTGATCTATCACCCTCAAACCAGCGGTCAAGTGGAGCGAGCAAATGGTCTAATAATGGCGGCATTAAACCCGGACTAGTGCGGTCACTTACTAAATCTGAAACGCACTGGGTCGAGGAGCTCGACTCCGTACTCTGGGGGCTGCGGACAACGCCTAACCGTACTACCGGATTCACACCATTTTTTATGGTATCTGGCGTAGAGGCGAGTCTTGCCTGTGACATTATTCATGACTCACCTCGAGTGCGCATGTATGAGAAAGAGAGGCCGAGCTTGATCGGCATGACAGATTGGACACATTGGAGGAAGAAGCGTGGCGTCGCGAAGGCTCGTTCCGCATTTTATCAGCAGCGAGGCGAAGATATCAAAGAAGAAATGCGGGCCAAGACTTACAACGTTGGTGAATTAGTTCTCGCTGCGGACAAGAAAAAGGACAAGCTCAAGCCCAAATGGGAGGGCCCTTCATTGTCGATCAAGTCGACGGCGGAGCATACCGTCTCTGAAATCGTCGGATAACCGACTCGAGCCAAACCCATGGAGCAAGCCCTCCTCAAGCGATTCTATGCCTAGCGCCGGACTAAGAGTTCGTCCCCTTCCCCCGTCCAAACTTTTACACTTCGGCTGTCTTTTGTTTCTCTTTTTATGCCTTTTTATTTAAAAACCCTTACGGGCCTATTTTCGCATTTTTCGCATACACATGACGTGCCATCCGCACTCATCATTCCTGGGGGCTTCTTTTACAGAAGCTCAATTATAAGGGTTTCATACCCAGCACATGTGTCAAGCTTCCACATGTACCTTTTACTCGCCATTATATGCATCGATATGACTTAAGTTTTGGCCAAGCTGGGTTGCCTGGCTCCTGTGCTTACCCCTACGTTCCCGATTGTTCGGCTAGGAGGTAAAGGGAGCACCTCTGCGATTATTCTTGCCGGGTCGGCGGATGTGTACCTCGGTGGGTGAAGCGAAAGCTAGCGTTCTTAAGGGAATATTCGGTCGGTGACTTAAAGATGACTTTTACCCATTTATCTACCGCCCCGGATGTTTTTTTTGCTTTCTTTGCAGTCCGGACATGCACTTTAGGGCATGCCTCGAGAAAGGAACCCTTAACGGAACTATTCTCCTGGAAGATGTTTCTTACTAACCATGTAATATAACATAACTAGTTGGGCACTTATGCGATAAGCGATAATGACCCTACGCTTTGGTATCCATGCATACGCGGTTGTTTCTCATCCACAAAGGTATTCGGACACACTCCGGACTCTAGGGTCCCGAGTCGAAGCGAAAAGGTCGGCAAAGACAAACGATCTACAATCCGGCTAGAAGGCATTTCACATGTCACTTCAAAGGAAAACATACAATGTCAAATTTATTGATTGTATTCCTCCTCAATCCCGTCTAACGGGCTGTCTAACTTACAGTCCGTTGGGAAAACTTAGCAGCCAACTCTACTTGGCTATATACTAAACTCACAGGGATCTCCTTCCCATCGGGCCCCACCAGTCCAACTTCGGCCATATGGTTGGGATCCGCCTTCTTATACCGCGTCTTCACCATGGCCCAAGCCTCCACAGGCACCTTGGCGGCAAGCGAAATCTTCCTAAGCAGGCGCTGCCGCCTCCTGCAACTTCTCTGCAAGCTCCCGAGGCCCTCGGGTAGGGTGAGGCTGGCCATAAAGCACAGAGCGACACCGCTCATTGCTGCGAACACGTTCGAGCAGTTGCAGCAACTTCGGGAAGTTGATCACCCGTTGATCTGGGCATCTCCTCCATGAGGCGACATGTGAGTATACCTACAAGACATACTATGTCAATTTGCTTCTTTGCGAACTCTTCTTTTAAAAGGAGTTCGCTCAAGCACTACTATAAATGCCGCGGCAAGCCGTGATTCTCCTTAACGGGCCGGACAGCTCGGCTGGCGCCTTCAGCTCTTCTCCGAGCTTGGCGTTGGCATCCTGGAGCTTGTTCCTTTCTTGCTGCACCCTATTCAGCACACTCTCGCTGCCTTCAGGTGGCGCAGCAATATGCTGTCCGGATCTTGTCCGTGGCACCTGCAATGTCATTATTAGACTTGCGCGCACACCGCACAACGCTTATATTTATTAATAAAAATGTGTTACCGGGAGGGGTCTGCGTCTCCTCCTGCGGCGACAAGTCTTGACCTCAAGTTGGGCCTTGCAATCTTGCAGCTCCCGAGACAATTTGGGCATTCTTCTCGGTAGAGCACTGCGTTTTCAAATGATCCTTAAATCAGTTCACATAACTACTTTAAGTCTCGGGGACTCTTGGTATATACAACCATTAAAATTCCCTTACCCGTATGTCTTTCACATCTTGCTCCGTGGCTCTGGTAAAACCATCTTGGCGGCTTGCGGAGATCTGCGTCCCTGCGTTAAAGGCATCCAATGCCTCGGGGAGAAGCTGCGCTTCACGAAATACTTGTCCGTGGCGTGTATGGTTCATGGTGCTCTCCACCTCAGACTTGGTGGTGGAGCGGTCTGTCGGTGTCCTCTGTTGGAGAAGGATCGGCCCGCGTCTTGCGCTTGCCTCCCCCTCGGGCAGGTATTGGAGCTGGCGTGTAGGTTGGATCGGCAACCTGCGCCCGCAGATCCGTGGCGCTTTTCTCCTACAAAGATCATGAGCACTCAGGCGTTTCCTAGGAACGTTGCTCTGAAAATTCAAATACGAGCTATACCTTTGCGGCGACGTTTCCGTCCACACCACGCTCCTTTTCAGCCTGCTGGTCCGGACTGGCCTCTGTTGGTCAGCCGCCGCGGGCTCGGCTTCCTACCATAAAGGCACTTCCTGTAACATACCATCGTTCGCGAAGGTTAGAAAGGGGAAAGGAAGAGATAATGGTGTTTGGACCTCGGTCACGGTCACCTGAGAAAAGCGGATCTGATCCGGGGTAGTCGCCGTAATGGCAACAAAGCACTATCCATGCTAAGCTGGTGAAATACCCGTCGATCAGCTCCACCTCGATGTCGGGTCCTCTTGGAGGCGGATCAAGGATCTTCTGGATCCTCGGGTTGCGAGCAGGACTTACCATGTCCTCCACAGGTCCGGCGTAGACCTGCGCCGAAGACATAATGTAAAGCTTAAACTTGAGAGAATGGGTTGAGCCTTTAAAGGTGTTTAAACACCCATCCTCTAGGGTTTATCATGGAAAACCCATTCAAAGGGTTCGTTCGAAGGAAGTCCTCCTTTTCCCCCTTATACAGGCTGGAAAGAATCTCTACCAGATCCTCGGTCGAATCCGGCCCTTTGCGGCCATGACGGGTGGCATCGTCCTCCCCGTTGAAATCCCACATAGGGTGGCCTCTGTACTGCAATGTCTGTACCCCCGCATGATGCATGTCGTCATGACTCAATCATAGTCAACCGGAATGGGCGATAATCTTATTCGGCCCATCAAGTAATGGGCGCTCTTGTCTTCCTCAATCGGGGCTCCGTGGGCGCCGGTGAGGCGTTTCTTGAGGAGCAGCACTAAACTCCGGAGGCCAATCCGGATGGGTCCGGCAGCGGGCGTCTCCTATGTAAAACCACTCGAGGCGAGTCTTGGACGCCTTCTTGGGAGTACGGATGGGTATCCGGTCCGGCATTCGCCATATTTGGCGCCGCCCACTTGATTATATGGACCCCTCGTGAGAGCAGAGTGCAGGAAACAACCTCTTCCACAATGCAAAATGGGGCTCAATGCCCGGGAACAGCTCGCAAAAGAGCTCGTAGCCCATGATATGCACGGGACAGAGGCGGGTGTGAGGTGGTGGAGCTGGAGTCCGTAGAACTCTAGGAGCCCGCGGAGGAACGGATGTATTGGGAATCCGAGTCCCCTTATCAGATAGGGGACGAAGCATACTCGCTCCCCCTTATTGGGGCTTGGGGTAGCCTCCGCTTGCCTCCCACCTTGATAGGTAACTAGCCCGGCTCGAACCGGGATCATGAAGGCCGGAGGGAGATATCCCCCCACTTGGAGCTTCATTAGCTCGTTGTGCAAAACAGAGCACCTCCTCCAATTCCCCGACGGTGGGCTGGGAGTGCGTGAAGAAGAGCCGCGTCGACGGTCCATGATGGAATGGATTTTTAGGTCAAAGGCGCTCCGATGAAGTATTCGCGGGAGGAGGATGGTGTGGTTTGGATCTGGATTTTGCCTCTTTTATAGGCGGATGACTTCGCCTGTTGGGGGTGAAAGCGTAAAGACGCATACGGCTCTTCGCATTCATGCGGCGCGTGGAAAAATACCATTATTGGGCGTAGAAGCCGAAACACGATATTTATGGTGAAGCCGGACACTGCTCGGCGGTACATCAGAACTTGAAGGAGAACCCGCCTTGCAGCGCCGAAGACTATATCGCCTTTGGACTTATCGTCATTGAAGCCTGGTTAGGAGACTCTTGAGGAGTCTGGACTAGGGGTGTCCGGACAGCGGACTATCATCGTCGCGGACTCCAAGACTCTGAAGATACAAGATTGAAGACTCCGTCCGTGTCGGATGGGACTTTCCTTGGCATGGAAGGCAAGCTTGGCGATCTGGATATGTAGATCTCCTACCATTGTAACCGACTCTGTGTAACCCTAGCCTCCTCCGGTGTCTATATAAACCGGAGGCATTAATCCATAGGACACAACATACATTACAACAATCATACCGTAGGCTAGCTTCTAGGGTTTAGCCTCCTTGATCTCATGGTAGATCCACTCTTGTACTACCCATATCATCAATATTAATCAAGCAGGACGTAGGGTTTTACCTCCATCAAGAGGGCCCGAACCTGGGTAAAAACATTGTGTCCCTCGTCTCCTGTTACCATCCGCCTAGACGCACAGTTCGGGACCCCCTACCCGAGATCCGCCGGTTTTGACATCGACACCTCCCTTGAGCTAGCTTCCTAGAGCGCTTCGCGAAAAGCCATTCCAACATGGTCGGCCGTAGCAACTCTTCTGCTTGCCCTCCTCGCTCTAAGTGGAGGGATTGGGGAGAGTGCTCAGTTCCTCACAGCCGTTTGGTGAAGTTACATACTCAAGGGTTCCTCCCACCGACATTCATGGTCCCCATCCGAGCTGGAATAGCCACTTACGATAGAGGGGAACAAGCTGAGGGATCTCCTAACCCGTCTCCGGAGGAGTGGATATGCCTCATCTCGCATCTGCTGAGGGGCGTCGGGTTTCCTATCCACCCGTTTCTTCACGGGCTCTGGAGTTCTATGGCCTCCGATTACACAATCTTACCCGGCCTCCATTCTACACATAGCGAGTGCGTTGCACTTCTGAGCTGTTTTAGGCTGCGAACCACACTTGAGTTATGGAGGAAGCTGTTACGCCTTGTCCCCGCACCTGGGAGAGTCCCTATATCAAGTGGGCGGGGCAGTATGGGCATTGCCGAGACCGGATACCTGTCCGGCACTCCTGAGAAGGCACCGGAAAACTGGCCTTCAGAGTGGTTCTATATAAATGACGTTCCCCTTCCGGATCCAGTCCGGATAGGCCTCCCAAGTTCAGCAATGCCCCGCCGAAGGCATGCTTAAGCTGGCGTCCCCGGGGTCCTCAAGAAGAGGACACAAGGGAAATATACCTCCTGATGAACAGGATAAAGTTGCTGGCCAAATCCGGACTGACGATAGTCGAGGTCATGGCGATATGCATAAAGCGGGGAGTGTAACCACTCCAATATAAGGGGAAGCCCATGTGGCATTTCAACGGGGAAGACGACGCCACCCATTGTGGTCGCAAGGGTCCGGACTCCGCTGCCGCTTTGGCAAGGATATTGTCCGATTTGTACAAAGGGGAAGAAGAGGAATTCCTTCGCATAAAAACGCGGGATGGATTCTCCATGCACAACCCCCCAGCGTGGGTAAGTTGCCATTCTTTTCCCTGCTTCACTTACTCTAGCGTTCTCCTGCTAAGATTACTTGCATCAATGCTCTTGAGCAGGAACTGAGGAGGGTCATAGAAGGAATCTTCAGCCCCTCCCTGCAACCAGAGGACCCTGGAAGGGCCCTAGATCTGGGACTCAAAGTAGATCTGGATATTACTGTGGGAGCTTGTCAACGGGGTATTTTATCGGGCGGTGGGATGGGCATGGTGGCCATTCTGACCATCTACCTGGACTGCTCCCCGTGTCGCGTGTAAGCTGAGCTAAAAAACCCTATCCTCCGAAGAGGACTTTCCCCAGGTATTATAATTTACCCTTGAGGCATCGCTCTATTTGCAGAAACGACGGCCGTAGCGAGGGGCCGAGCCCCTAGGGACTCGTCAACCACGGGCGTCCGGATCGGGCAGGATCAAGAGGAAGGCGGTGAGGGCTGACACATGGCTACAGAGGTAAAGTCATAGCCTGTCCCTCTTGTTATAAATTTGAAATATGACAAGCGCCCTTTGTGTGCAGGCAGAAGAGAATAACCGAGCTATATCAGGAGACCCTGTAGCGCCTCCACCAGCGGGTTCGAGAACCGGCTTGAGGCGAGGCGGACACGGGCCAAGCACCGCATAGCTCCCGGCGGAGGTGCGGATATGTGTTCGCCACGAACTCCAAGTGGAGGCGCCATGAACCACCAGTGCGGAGGCCGTGCTCGGCACAACATCTTTTCGAAGAGGCTTTTAATGCCTTCAATTCGTGACGCATATGTCCAAGCCGCTCGAGGCGGGCTTGCCCAAGCGACAAGCCAGTATACCAAAGACATACGGGTAAGAAATTTTGATAAGTATGCCTAGAAGTAGCCCCTGAGACTTAGAATAGTTTGGATAACTGTTTGAAGGATCAATATATCCGCAGGTCCTTGTGGACAAGAATGAACAATTGGCGTGGGAGCTGGAGGCATGCAAGGCCCAATTATCTGATGCGGTAGCCAAGTTAGAGGGATCCCGAAAGGCCCCCACTGGTAATATTTGTCTCCATTATACACAGATGTACTAGTTAATAAATGGCTGGTGCGGTTAGTCTAACAGTAAATTCTGCAGACAATCCCGGGGTGAATCCGGAGGGCGCAGTGGGTGACAACTCGCATCTCCAACGACAACTAAAGGCCGGCGAGCGCATCCTTACGCAGGTGACGCAAGAGAAGAACAAGCTTCATGATGCCAATATTCGTCTGGACATGGAATTAAAGGACGTCCGCGCTCAACTGGCGGACTCCGTGAAGGAGAACAAAAAACTTCGACGCGACATTTATGGTAAGAGCTCAAGCGAACTGTTTAATAGTTCGGCGAGGAAGTTTATTAAAAAGATTTTTCCTTGCAGGAATGTTAACGGGTTGCCTTGAAGAGGAGATGCCCTCATCTGCAGGTGATTTGCTGCAAGAACTGTCGCAGATGCACGAACGTGCCCGACAGGTGATGCATGGCGTTGCTCAGGCCCTATGGCCATCAAGCCTTCTACCGAATGGCATGGGGGAGCTTGCGGACCTGCTTCAAGGAGCCCGGCGGCGCCTCCGTCTGTGGAAGATATCAGCCTGCCGGTAAGGAGCAAGAGAAGCCTGGGCAATGGTGAAGACGCGCTACACCAAGCTGGACCCAAACCATATGGCCGAAGTGGGACCGGCGGGGCCCAATGGGCAAGAAATTCCCGTGAGCCTGGTATATGACCAGGTAGCGTTAGCCGCTAAGTATTCTCAGCAGGATTGTATGCTAGATAGCCTGATAGATGGTATAGAGGAGGAATATAATCAGTCTCAGTGACTGTGTAATTTAGTTGGCATAAGTAGCCTCTAGCCGGATTGAAATCATTTGTCATGGCAGACCTTTTCGCTTCAGCCCCCGAATCCTATAGTCCGGGGTGTGTCCGAATACCCGCTCGGTTATATAAAAACCGGGGTATGCGTGGAGACCAGGCGTAGGGGTCATAGGTGCTTGAACAGACAAGTACCCAGCTAGTTATGTTATATTGCATGGATAGCAAGAAACATCTTCCAGGGAGAATAGTTCCGTTAGGGGTTCCTTTCCCTAGGTAGCCATGTGTCGATGCACATGTCTGGACTACGCGCGATGGCGCAGGATACAAAGCTTCTGGGGTTCTTTGTTGTAACCAATGAATACATCCTTTGTTCACCGATCAATATTAAGCAAGGAAACTAGCTTTCGGCTTCACCCGGTCGAGGTACATCCGGCTCAACCGGCGTAACAATCGTAGAGGTGCTCCCCTTATGCCCTAGCGAATTAGCGGGAGCGTGGGGCATAAACACAAAAGCGAGCAACCCAGCTTGGCCACATCTTAAGTCATATCAATGCATATAATGGTGAAGAAAAGGCACATATGGGAAAAGAACGCATATGTGATGGGCAAAAAGCCTTTTTTAAAGTAATTATGTCTAGCTTCCGAATAGGAAGCCCCCAGATACAGCTTGCACACATGGTACGGCTGGGATGATCCGGGAATCCGCACTATACTAAACACTTTGTGTGAAGAGAAAGAGGGTCGAGAAAGGAGAGAAACAGAGGTGGAGCATAATTAAAAAGGAGGGGTGAGGAGACAAACACTGCGTTCGGCGTTAGGCGTAGAATCTCCGGAGTCTAGCCACGTTCCATGGGTTCGGCTTGAGTCTGTTATCAGATGCATTACGTAGGCGGTACGCTCCTCTGGTGAGAACTTTGTCGATGACGAAGGGACCTTCCCATCTGGGTTTGAGTTTGTCCTTCTTCTCCGGTAGGCGTAGAACGAGCTCACCGATATTGTAAGTTTTGGCCCGCACTTCTCTGCTTTGATATCGCCGAGCCTACTGCTGATAGAATGCGGAACAGGTTTTTGCGACATCGCGCTCCTCCTCTAGGGCATCCAAGCTATCCTGCCGATCTAACTCGGCTTCCTTCTCTTCGTACATGCATACGCGTGGCGAATCATGTATTATGTCGCAGGGTAGTACTGCTTCCGCGCCGTACACCATAAAAAATGGTGTATATCCGGTGGTTCGATTCGGCGTGGTCCGTAGCCCCTAGAGTATGGAGTCGAGCTCCTCTACCCAGTGTGTATCCGATTCTGTTAAAGATC
Source organism: Aegilops speltoides (assembly GCA_021437245.1). Classification (NCBI taxonomy): domain Eukaryota; kingdom Viridiplantae; phylum Streptophyta; class Magnoliopsida; order Poales; family Poaceae; genus Aegilops; species Aegilops speltoides. Next base: position 86,830,372 of record CM038145.1, on the reverse strand, counting down.
GCACTAGTCTGGGTTTGATGCCGCTCATAATGAGATCGTTTGCCCGTTCGACCTGGCCGTTTGTTTGAGGGTGGTAGACGGAAGCGTAGTCGAGCTTAATGCCCATTTTGCCGCACCAAGTTTTCACTTCATCGGCTGTGAAATTTGAGCCATTAGCACTAATGATGCTGTGGGGGACATCGTATCGGTGTACGACCCCGTATAAGAAGTCTATTACTGGTCCGGATTCGGCCGTTTTAACTGGTTTGGCTTCGATCCATTTGGTGAATTTGTCCACCATGACCAATAAGTATTTTTTCTTATGGCTTCCCCCTTTGAGAGGTCCGACCATATCCAGCCCCCAGACCGCGAAGGGCCAAGTCATGGGGATTGTTTAGAGAGCGGTAGGGGGCATATGACTCTGATTGGCGAAGAGTTGGCAGCCGATGCAATGTTGGACAAGGTCCTGTGCGTCTGCTCGGGCCGTCGGCCAATAGAAGCCTGTATGGAAGGCTTTGCTGACTAGCGCTTGAGCTGCGGCGTGGTGTCGCCCAGTCCGGCATGGATTTCAGTCAGGAGTTGCCGCCCTTCCTCTTCGGAGATGCACCTTTGGAGCACTCCGATCGCACTTTTCTTGTAGAGTTCCCCTTCGTAGACTTTGTAAGCTTTAGAGCGCCGAACTATGCAGCGTGCTTCATTTTTGTCTTCGGGGAGCTCCTACCTATTTAGGTAGGCCAAGAAAGGCTCGGTCCACGGGGCGATTACGGCCATGATCTCGTGGGCCGAAGAAGTTATTTTGATGGCAGAGCCTCCGATTGTGTCTGATGGTTCGCAGTCTGGGGGTTTATTCGGATCCGTGCTGGTATTGCCGGACTCCCCTTCCCATACCACGGATGGCTCGAACAGCCTTTCTAGGAATATATTAGGTGGGATAGGGTCGCGTTTGGCGCTGATGCGGGCGAGGACGTCCACCGCTTGATTGTTTTCTCGAGGCACATGGTGGAATTCGAGCCCCTCGAACCGAGCTGACATTTTGAGGACGACATTACGATAGGCCGCCATTTTCGGATCCTTGGCATCAAAGTCTCCATTTATTTGTGATATTGCGAGGTTCGAATCCCCGCGCACTTCCAGGCGTTGGATGCCCATAGAGACCGTCATCCGAAGACCATGCAATAGAGCCTCGTATTCGGCTGCATCGTTGGAGTCTGTGTATAATATTTGTAGGACGTACTGGACCGTGTCCCCGGTGGGAGACGTCTGGACTACCCTTGCTCCCAGTTCGGCCAGCATTTTGGAGCCGTCAAAGTGCATGATCCAGTTGGAGTATGCGCCGTACTCTTTAGGGAGTTAAACCTGTCCCGTCGGCGACAAAGTCAGCGATGCTGCGACTTAATGGCTCGCCGTGGTTTGTATATTATGTCGAACAGCAGGAGTTCGATAGCCCATTTAGCAATCCGACCCGTAGCGTCGCGGTTATTAATTATGTCATTGAGTGGTACTTCGGAGGCGACGGTAATCGAACACTCTTGAAAGTAGTGTCTTAGCTTTCGGGATGCCATGAAGACCGCGTATGCTATTTTTTGATAATGCGGGTATCGGGATTTGCATGGGGTGAGGACCGTGGACATGTAATAAACCAGTTTTTGAAGCGGGAATTTGTATTCGTCTACCTCTCGTTCGACGACGAGCACCGCGCTTACCACTTGATGTGTTGCAGCTATGTATAGTAGCATAGGTTCGCCGATATTTGGCGCTGTTAGGACTGGATTATTGGCCAATAAGGTCTTTATCTCATCGAGTCCGGCCGCGGCTGCTTCCGTCCATACAAAGTGTTCGGTGCGCCGAAGGAGGTGTTAAAGAGGCAATTCCTTTTCTCCTAGCTTGGATATAAAGCGGCTCAAAGCGGCCACGCATCCAGCTAGCTTCTGGATGTGCTTGAGGTCTGTTGGTATAGCTAACGGTGACAGAGCTCAGATTTTTGCTGGATTCGCTTCGATTCCTCTATTGGGAACAATGAAGCCCAGCAGCTTCCCCGAGGGGACACCGAAAACGCATTTTTCCGGAATCAACTTGATGTCGTATGTCCGGAGGTTATCGAATGTGAGCCTCAAGTTATCTATTAGGGTTTCGACGTGTTTAGTTTTTATGACCACGTCGTCCACATATGCTTCCACAGTTTTGCCGATTTGTTTTTCCAGGCATGTTTGAATCATGCGTTGATAGGTTGCGCCGGCATTCTTGAGCCTGAAGGGCATAGTGTTGAAGCAAAAGAGGCCATATGGCGTTATAAAAGTTGTTGCAGCTTGGTCAGACTCTGCCATCTTTATTTGATGGTATCCGGAGTATGCGTCGAGAAAACACAGCGAGTCGTATCCAGCTGTGGCATCGATGATTTGATTGATGCGAGGGAGGGGAAAGGGATCCTTGGGGCAAGCCTTGTTGAGGTCTTTGAGGTCGACGCATAAGCGCCAAGATTTTTCCTTTTTTGGTACCATTACCAAATTTGCCAGCCAATCCGGATGTTTAATATCTCTGATGAATCCGGCCTCAAGCAGCTTGGCTAGCTCTTCTCCCATGGCTTGCCGTTTGGGTTCTGAAAACCGCCTTAGGGTCTGTTTGACCGTTTTTTATCCCTTTAGTATAGTGAGGCTGTGTTCGGCCAGCCGGCGTGGGATGCTTGGCATATCCGAAGGGTGCCAGGCGAAAATGTCCCAATTCTCGCGTAAGAAATCTCGCAGTGCGGCATCCATCACGGGGCTCAACTGTGTCCCAATGGATGTTGTCTTCATGGGATCCGTTGGATGTACCTGGAATTTGATTATCTCGTCTGCAGGTTTAAACGAGGTGGACTTGGGTCGTTTGTCGAGTATCACGTCGTCCCTGTCCACGGTGGCCTGCAGTGTCGTTAACTCTTATTTGCTAGGGCTTTAGATAATGCTTCGGGGCTAGTGCTGCGGTTTTGTTTTCGGTAGCGAAGTCGCGCGTCGGACCAGCTAGAGTGATGATTCCGTTGGGCCGGGCATTTTAAGCTTCATGTACCCGTAATGGGGTGCGGCGAAAGTTTATGGCAGCGTCCGCCCTAGAAGGCGTGGTATCCGCTTCTGAAGGGAGCCACTTGGAATGTGATTTCTTCGGACCTATAATTCTCGGGTGCGAACACCACATCGAGTGTGATTTTTCCAGCGCGCGCTTCCAGCGTAAGGATGATTCCCCGAAGGTGGTACGCTTTGCTCAATCGGCCTTTATCAATTTCCATTTTGTTGGCGTTTCTTCATAGATCAAGTTTAACCCGCTTCCGCCTTCCATGAGTACTTTGGTGAGCCGGAAGCCGTCCACGATTGGGCTAAGGACCAGAGCGGCCGGTGCCCAGTCAGTCTGGAATTGAGGTTCATCACTGGCATTGAAAGTTATAGCAGTGTCGTCCCAGGGCTTTATCTTTGCCACATGGCAGATTTCCGCAGAGCTTCGGTGAGCTCGCTTGCGCCTGTTGTTCGAGGCGAAAGTCTTTAAGACTGTTAGTACCGTATTGTGTCTGCTGGTAGGATGTTGTTCCGTTTTATGGCTTACAAGAAGATCCTCGCCACTTTTTGCCACCTGCCGGAGTATCCAACATGCCCTAAGGCTATGAGTTGGTATTGTATCCGGCGTACTATGGAGCTTACATGGCCCGTCGAGCCATTCTTCCATCTGGATCCCATACAGGGTGGGCTTTGGTTTCTTAGGGATTGGATCGGGCGTCCTCGAGAGTTAAATCCGTTTAGTTCGGGCAAAGGTTTTGGTGAGGCGGTACTATCCCAAATTTCTGTTTGGGTCTCAAGCGCTCTCCATCGCACAATACTTCCGTACTATGATTGCCAAGTCCGGAAGCGTGCTATGTCACGGCGGCTTATAGCGTTGAGAGCCCTTCGTCCGTGCAGTTTTTTGCGAAGAAGCGAGACCATGTTCTCCTCATGGCGGTCCTTAACCTTGTTAGCGCAAGGAGAATCGGCCCGGCAATGATGCACCGTTTCTGGGGCTCTTGCACGTCGGGAGAAACAATTTAGGTCGGTAGGTGTTGTTAGCGAGAATCCGGTTTTGATCGATTCAGCGTAAGGCGTGGGCGATTCTGAGCTTAACAGCTCGAAATCCGAATATTACCCAATTTCTTTGGCCCAATGCCCGATTCGAGCACGGGCCTGGGTCATATTTTCCTTTGAGCAGGTTTTCGGCTCGAGGAGTTCGGCAATCCGAACATAATTCATCCTCAAAGTTGAGGGACAATCCGCGCGTGGTTCCTCCACTATCGCTACCTCATGGGTGGCCGGCGGGGACCTGATGACCCTTCGGTCGGGTTTAAGCCCAATCCGGTCATAGTTCGTAGCGACTCCTAGAGCGGCGATGCGATCCAAGAGTTCATTAAGGGAGGAGAGCTCCATTGGATCCATCTGTTCGGCGAGTTCCGAACCGACGCGGAGGTTATGACTGATGACCCAAGAGGCCATCATCGGCGCCTCCGCCGATGGGGCGGCCATGATAAAGCCGTCGTGTCGGAGCATCTGGCCTACAGCCAGAGCCCCCTCCGAGGTAATGTCGTCCTTGATGACGAGACGAGCCATCGAGCTTTGCGGCGACGTCACAGAGGAACTCTCAATGAAAGCACCAATGTCGGTGTCAAAACCGGCAGATCTCGGGTAGGGGGTCCCGATCTATGCGTCAAGGCTGATGGTAATAAGTAGTGGGGGACACATATGTTTACCCAGGTTCGGGCCCTCTCGATGGAGGTAAAACCCTACTTCCTGCTTGATTAATATTGATGATATGGGTAGTACAAGAGTAGATCTACCACGAGATCGTAGAGGCTAAACCCTAGGAGCTATCCTATGATGGTATGATTGTAATTATGATCGGCCTTCTAAGGACCAACCTCTCCGGTTTATATAGACACCGGAGAGGGCTAGGGTTTACATGGAGTCGGTTACAAGGAAGGAAATATAATATCCGGATCGCCAAGCTTGCCTTCCACACCAAGGAAAGTCCCATCCGGACACGGGCCGAAGTCTTGAGTCTTGTATCTTCATGCTTCAATAGTCCGGACGTTGTACACAGTCCGGCTGTCCGGATACCCCTAATCCAGGACTCCCTCAACGACCCCAAGGAACTGTTGCACCAAACCAAAGTAATTGTCCGCCCTAGGCCCCTTCGGCCAAAGATGGTCTATTACAGACCGCATTGCAAGCCCGGACAGCCTGTGAAGCTCCGCCACAGCAGCCATCTTATCACTCAACGGCAGCGGGCGAGTGGGAGCATTGAACTGCGACCAAAAAAGCTTCTCCACCTCCTTCTCACCCTGATCTTTGAAGAACTCCATAGCATCAGCCGTACTCTTCGCCAGTCAGCGTGTCGTCCGTGACTCCAGCGTCCATCGAGGGCGTGCTTGGATCGAAGAACTTCGTCCGCAGCAAATAGGAGCCTCGGCCGCGATTTTCTTGGCTGTTGAAGCTCCTCCCGCGCACCTCTGAGCTCGGTCCGTATTTCCTTGGTGGCATTAAGTGCCTTGCTCAGGTCAGCCAATTTATCCTCATGCTCCTTTTTCAGGAGCTCATACTGGTCAGCGGCATTTTTTAACTCGATAGCCATTTCGGCTATCTTTTCCTCGCTTCGGCAATGAGCAGCCTGTTTGGCTCTCAATTCCTCGGTCGCCTTTAGGGCAGCCGCATTGCTCACCCGAGCCTGTTCCTTGGCTAGAGCAAGTTCCACCCTCAGGGCCTCCATGGCAGCAGCACCATCTGCAGTCCGAACATATTACATTACTATGTGCCACCTTAAAATTTTCCCTATGCAGGAAAGACAGGACACATACCTTGTGATTTATCTAGCCACTCATTCATCAGAGTGATATCGGCATCAATCGACCCAATTTGCCTCGTCAGTTCGGCAACTTCAACGGACGGGCCGGCGGCCGGACCCACAGGTAACTACACATATTTACAACATAAATCATTGGTTTATGATCCTACGTTCGCTGCCTAGGGCAGACAACCAGAGTCTCAGGGGCTACTATCTATATGGAGCACACCTACTGCGTACCTCACAGCCAAAGAAACAGTGCATTCTTCATTACATACCTCAAAGCCTCTGAGCAGGCTTGTGAATGCTTGATTCAAACCGCTCGTAGCGGATGAAACCTTCTTGAGCACCGCGCTCATTAATGAGCGGTGCTCCTCCGAGAGCGCAGCTCGCTCCAGCAGGACCATCAGTACATCCGACCAAACATTGAACCGCGCCGGGCTCTCTCCATCGCCCCTTGTTGTAGCCAAATGCTCCGCGTGCAGGGCGGCTGACGGATTGACTCCCGGCTTTGGCAGATCCGGACTCCTCTGTGACGACACCTCGGCGTCGCCCGCTTCATGAATCAGAGAACGGGGTGGGGTCTCGCTCTCCATCATCTCCAGAGGAAGGTCCCCCAAAGACGAACCCTGTTGAGAGGAGCTGCTGGCCGGACTGCAAAAATTTGAATCCTGGTTACCGACCGAGGAGAAACACAGTACCTTCAGATCATAGATTGATTTACATCTCGGTGGAGGGCTGGCCCGTTGGAGGGCATGGTGCGGTGAGGGTGCCCGTCGGGGCAAGGCCCCCAAGGGATGTCTTTTTCCCTAATTTGGGCATCTCCGCCTCCAAATCTGCGGAGGCGGCCCTCTTCTTCCCGCCCGGGGAGGATGCCTTAGCCTTTCCTCCCCGACTATCCACCCTGGGGGAGGTAACAATTCCCCCGGTTCGGATGTGTAGCGTGTGGGGTTCGGATTCTTCATTCCTCCCCTTGTCATTCCCCGAGGGCATTCTGCTGAGTACCCGGTCAAGCATCTTGGCCATAGTGGGGACGGGCAAGCCTTCGGGAAGCGGTGCTGGACACCTGATCCTCTCCGCCTTGCTGAGCCATTCCTGGACGCGGATGATTGTCAGAATGAACAGTCACGATAAATACAAAACAGGGTGTCCGGTATCAAGGCTACTTACTTGGGTATCTAGGCGATTACAGCTTAGGCCCGCATCCTCGGTGGTGTCCGGACATACTACTTTCTGTGCAAAGAATAATTTGCACATCTCTTCGGGATTCAAGCCGAAGAAGTGCTTGACGATCCGCGGACCCTCGGATTGAACTCCCACATCCGGAGAGGCGGCGTTAGCACAACAACATCCGCCGGATTAACATCACTTGCATTATGCTGACAAGGTTGATATCCCTCTCAAGAAGCTCCCGGATGCGGTTCTGCAATATTGGTACATCACCTGCGGGCCCCCAATTCTGTCCAACGTCTGTCCAGGACGCCAACTGTGACGGAGGGCCCGAGCGGAACTCAGGGGCGTCTACCCACTTTGTGCCCCTTGGGGCCGTAGCGTAAAACCACCTCCGCTGCCATACATCAGATACTTCTGGAAAAGAACCCTCCGGCCATGGGGCATCAGTGTTTCTGCTTATTACGGCACCTCCGCACTCCACATGTCGCCCCCCGATCATCTTCGGCTTCACATTAAAGGTCTTGAGCCATAAGCCAAAGTGCGGGGTGATGTGGAGAAAAGCCTCACACACGATAATGAACGACGAGTTATGGAGGATAGCGTCCGGAGCCAGATCATGAAAATCCAACCCATAATAGAACATGAGCCCATCACGAAGGGATCGAGGGTGAAACCCAAACCGCGGAGGAAGTGTTGGACGAAAATGACACACTCATTAGGCTCCGACGTAGGGATGACCTGCCCTGGAGCAGGAAGCCTGTGTTGGATATCTGCGGTTAGGTATCCGACCTCCCTAAGCTTTGCAATGTGCTTCTCTTCAATCGAGGAGGCCACCCACCGGCCTTGGGTGTTAGAACTCGAGGTGCGAGAAGGCACGATGAAGGAGGCGTAGGTCTCGACCCCTCTATAAAGAAGGTGAATATCAAGAGTCCCCGGTGTGACCGTTTGAGGCTTATCTAAAAACACACGGGGTAATACCAACAGCCGTCGTGGGGTCACGCACGCTCACATTGATGGAACATCCCGTAATAAAATGGACACGATCTCTGCCTCGACGGGACGTGCCAATAAAATCGCCTCGTAACGCAAGTTGTTGTGGGGTAGGAAACGTCGGTTCACGTTTGACCGGGCCACGATGCAAGGGCACGACGCATGAAGATTGCCAGCAAATCAGATCTATACCATACGAAGATCATCTTGCAGATCTGGACACGGTCTACGTGTTTGATGACCACTTTGGCATATTCGGAGGAGGAACCCGCCTTGCAATGCCGAAGACAATACTGCGCGCCGGACTCATCGTCATTGAAGCCTGGTTTAGGGGCTACTGAGGGAGTCTTGGATTAGGGGGTATCCGGACAGCCGGACTGTGTACAACGTCCGGACTATTGAAGCGTGAAGATACAAGACTCAAGACTTCGGCCCGTGTCCGGATGGGAGTCTCCTTTGCGTGGAAGGCAAGCTTGGCGATCCGGATATTATATTTCCTTCCTTGTAACCGACTCCATGTAAACCCTAGCCCTCTCTGGTGTCTATATAAACCGGAGAGGTTGGTCCTTCGAAGGCCGATCACCATTACAATCATACCATCATAGGCTAGCTCTTAGGGTTTAGCCTCTACGATCTCGTAGTAGATCTACTCTTGTACTACCCATATCATCAATATTAATCAAGCAGGAAGTAGGGTTTTACCTCCATCGAGAGGGCCCGAACCTGGGTAAACATCTGTGTCCCTCGCTTCCTGTTACCATCAGCCTTGACGCATAGATCGGGACCCCCTACCCGAGATCCGCCGGTTTTGACACCGACAGACGTCGATGGCGTAAAGCCAGAAGATGCCTCCACTCATACCGCTTTGGGTGCGAGTGGAGAGGCTGACAAAGGGCCCCACCAGTCTGGAGAGAGAAGAGGGGGAAAGAAACAGAGTGCGGCGGCGCTTCGCCGGAGCTCACGCTGGCAAGGAGGGGTCCTAGGGCAAAACCAGAGGGATAAGTTTGAAGAGGAGGCTACAACGCTCCTGCCTATACCCGTGGCACGTCGGGGGATGGCCGGAGCTACTCGCAATCAACCTCGCAAGCGGCAGCGGCGATTGGGACTTGCCGGAGAAGAAGAAGGCGACAGCGAGGGGCGGTTCCAGGGGCTCTACGGCTTCCAGGCGTCACTAGTGGATCTCGAAAGATGCGCCTGAGGGGTTGGTTGGGCTCCAAGAGCTCAGGAACGGGGTGGCTAGGCTGCGGGGGTCGCCGGCAAGCTCTGGTTGGGCACGACGGCCAGAGGCCTGCCCGGCCGGGCCGCGGCTGTGCTGCGTGTTCGTGAAGGTTGAGTGGTGCGGTGTGTGGCTTCGGGACGGAGAGGTGATCTCTATTTATAGCCGGAGGGGGAAGGGGCAAACGTGTCCCCGCCTAATACGTCCATTTTGCATCATGCTTTGATATTGATATTTATTGCATTATGGGATGTTATTACTCATTATGTCACAATACTTATGCCTTTTCTCTCTTATTTTACAAGGTTTACACGAAGAGGGAGAATGCCGGCAGCTGGAATTCTGGGCTAGAAAAGGAGCAAATATTAGAGACCTATTTTGCATAACTCCAAAAGTCCTGAAACTCCACGAAAGTTATTTTTGGAATTAATAAAAAAATACTAAGCGAAGAAAATACCAGAGGGGGGCCACCCACCGTCCATGAGGGTGGGGGCGCGCCCTACCCCCTGCCTCATGAGCCACCTAGCAGGCCTCCAGTGCCCATCTTTGGCTATATGAAGTTTTTCGCCCTGGAAAAAAAATCAAGAAGAAGCTTTCGGGACGAAACCCCGCCGCCACGAGGCGGAACCTTGGCGGAACCAATCTAGGGCTCCGGCAGAGCTGTTCTGCCGGGGAAACATCCCTCCGCGAGGGGGAAATCATCACCATCATCATCACCATCGATCCTCTCATCGGGGGGGGGGGGGGTCAATCTCCATCAACATCTTCACCAGCACCATCTCCTCTCAAACCCTAGTTCATCTCTTGTATCCGATCTTTATCTCAAAACCTCAGATTGGTACCTGTGGGTTGCTAGTAGTGTTGATTACTCCTTGTAGTTGATGCTAGTTGGTTTATTCGGTGGAAGATCATATGTTCAGATCCTATATGCACATTAATACCCCTCTGATTATGAACATGAGTATGATTTGTGAGTAATTACGTTTGTTCCAGAGGACATGGGAGAAGTCTTGCTATAAGTAGTCATGTGAATTTGGTATTCGTTCAATATTTTGATGAGATGTATGTTGTCTTTCCTCTAGTGGTGTTATGTGAACGTCGACTACATCACACTTCACCATTGTTTGGGCCTAGAGGAAGGCATTGGGAAGTAAGTAGATGATGTGTTGTTAGAGTGATAGATGCTTAAACCCTAGTTTATGCCTTGCTTCGTAAGGGACTGATTTGGATCCATATGTTTCATGCTATGGTTAGGTTTACCTTAATTCTTCTTTCGTAGTTGCGGATGCTTGCGACTGTAGTTAATTATAAGTGGGATGCTTGTCCAAGGAAGGGCAGCACCCAAGCACCGGTCCACCCACATATCAAATTATCAAAGTGTGACGCGAATCATATGGCGTGATGAAAACTAACAGCGATAATTCCCATGTGTCCTCGGGGCGTTTTCCTTCATATAAGAATTTGTCCAGGCTTGTCCTTTGCTACAAAAAGGATTGGGCCACCTTGCTTCATCTTATTTACTTTTGTTACTTGTTACTCGTTACGAATTACCTTATCACAAAACTATCTGTTACTGATAATTTCAGTGCTTGCAGAGAATACCTTAGTGTAAACCGCTTGTCATTTCCTTATGCTCCTCATTGGGTTCGACACTCTTACTTATCGAAAGGACTACGATAGATACCCTACACTTGTGGGTCATCAAGACTCTTTTCTGGCGCCGTTGCCGGGGAGTGAAGCGCCTTTGGTAAGTGGAACTTGGTAAGGAAAAATTTATATAGTGTGCTGAAATTTACTGTCACTTGTTACTATGAAAAGTAATCCTTTGAGGGGTTTGTTCGAGGTATCTTCACCCCGACCAGTAGAGCAAAGAGTTGCTCCTCAACCTACTGAACCTACTGAAAATGTTTACTTTGAAATTACTTCGGGTATGATAGAGAAACTGCTAGCTAATCCTTTTACAGGAGATGGAACATTGCATCCTCTTTGCACCTAATCTATGTGGATGAAGTTTGTGGATTATTTAAGCATGCAGGTATGCCCGAGGATGTTATCAAGAAGAAGGTCTTCCCTTTATCTTTGAAGGGAAAGGCATTGACATGGTTTAGGCTATGTGATGATATGGGATCATGGAACTACAACCGATTGAAATTGGAATTTCATCAGAAGTTTATTCCTATGCATCTTGTTCATCGTGATCGTAATTATATATATAATTTTTGGCCTCACGAAGGATAAAGCATCGCTCAAGCTTGGGGGAGGCTTAAGTCAAAGTTACATTCGTGCCTCAATCATGATCTCTCAAGAGAAATTATTATTCAAAATTTTTATGCTCGGCTTTCTCTCAACAATCGCTCCATGCTCGATGCTTCTTGTACTGGCTCTTTCATGATGAAGACTATTGAATTCAAATGGGATTTATTGGAAAGAATTAAACTCAACTCGGAATATTGGGATCTCGACGAAGGTAAGGAGTCAGGTATAACACCTAAGTTTGATTGTGTTAAATATTTTATGGATACCGATGCTTTTCATGAATTTAGCACTAAATATGGACTTTACTCTGAGATAGTAGCTTCTTTCTGTGAATCATTTGCTACTCATGTTGACCTCCCTAAGGAGAAGTGGTTTTAATATAATCCTCCCATTGAAGTAAAAGTAGTTGCACCAATTAAAGTTGAAGAAAAGATTATCACTTATAATGATCCTATTGTTCCTACTACCTATATTGAGAAACCACCTTTCCCTATTAGGATAAAGGATCATGCTAAAGCTTCAACTCTGGTTCGTAAGAGTAATATTAGAACACCTACACCACCTGAGCAAATTAAAGTTGAACCTAGTACTGCTATGGTTAAAGATCCCTCGGTTGATAATATTGATGTGTTGGGGAACGTAGTAATTTCACAAAAATTCCTACGCACAGCAAGATCATGGTGATGCATAGCAACGAGAGGGGAGAGTGTTGTCCACGTACCCTCGTAGATCATAACCGGAAGCGTTATGACAACGCGGTTGATGTAGTCGTACGTCTTCATGATCCGACCGATCCGAGTACCAAACGTACGGCAGCTCCGAGTTCAGCACACATTCAGCTCGATGACGATCCCCGGACTCCGGTCCAGCAGGGTGTCGGGGATGAGTTCCGTCAGCACGACAGCGTGCTGATGATGATGATGTTCTACCGACGCAGGGCTTCGCCTAAGCACCGCAACGATATGACCGAGGTGGAATATGGTGGAGGAGGGCACCGCACACGGCTAAGGAATGATCACGAAGATCAACTTGTGTGTCTATGGGGTGCCCCCTGCCCCCGTATATAAAGGAGCAAGGCGAAGAGGGCCGGCCAAAGAGGAGGAGGCGCGCCCAAGGGGGGAGTCCTACTCCCACCGGGAGTAGGACTCCTCCTTTCCTAGTAGGAGTAGGAGAGAAGGAAGGGGAAGAGAGAAGGGAAGGAAGGAGGGTGCGGCCCTTCCCTAGTCCAATTCGGACTAGGCCTTGAGGGGGCTGCCCTAGGCAGCCCTCTCTCTTTCCGTATGGCCCAATAGCGCCAATACTTCTCCCGGCGAATTCCGTAACTCTCCGGTACTCGATAAATACCGAATCACTCGGAACCTTTCCAAGTCGAATATAGTCGTCTAATATATCGATCTTCTCGACCATTTGAGACTCCTCGTCATGTCCCGATATCATCCGGGACTTCAAACTCCTTCGGTACATCAAAACTCATAAACTCATAATATAACTGTCATCGAAACCTTAAGCGTGCGGACCCTACGGGTTCGAGAACAATGTAGACATGACCGAGACACGTTTCCGGTCAATAACGAATAGCAGAACTTGGATGCTCATATTGGCTCCTACATATTCTACGAAGATCTTTATCAGTCAAACCGCATAACAATATATGTTGTTCCCTTTGTCATCGGTATGTTACTTGCCCGAGATTCGATCATCGGTATCTCAATACCTAGTTCAATCTCGTTACCGGCAAGTCTCTTTACTCTTTACGTAATGCATCATCCTGCAACCAACTCATTAGTCACATTGCTTGCAAGGCTTATAGTGATGTGCATTACCGAGAGGGCCCAGAGATACCTCTCCGACAATCGGAGTGACAAATCCTAATCTCGAAATATGCCAACCCAACATGTACCTTCGGAGACACTTGTAGAGCTCCTTTATAATCACCCAGTTATGTTGTGACGTTTGGTAGCACACAAAGTGTTCCTCCGTGGCAGGAGTTGCATAATCTCATAGTTGTAGGAACATGTATAAGTCATGAAGAAAGCAATAGCAACATACTAAACGATCAAGTGCTAAGCTAACAGAATGGGTCAAGTCAATCACATCATTCTCCTAATGATGTGATCCCATTAATCAAATGACAACACATGTCTATGGTTAGGAAACATAACCATCTTTGATTAATGAGCTAGTCAAGTAGAGACATACTAGTGACACTATGTTTGTCTATGTATTCACACATGTATTATGTTTCCGGTTAATACAATTATAGCATGAATAATAAACATTTATCATGATATAAGGAAATAAATAATAACTTTATTATTGCCTCTAGGGCATATTTCCTTCAGTCTCCCACTTGCACTAGAGTCAATAATCTAGTTCACATCGCCATGTGATTTAACACCAATATTCATATCTGTATATGATTAACACCTATAGTTCACATTGTCATGTGACCAACACCCAAAGGGTTTACTAGAGTCAATAATCTAGTTCACATCGCTATGTGATTAACACCCAAAGAGTACTAAGGTGTGATCATGTTTTGCTCGTGAGAGAAGCTTAGTCAGCGGATGCATCATATTGAGCCGTATGTATTTTGCAAATATTCTATGTCTACAATGTTCTACACGGAGCTACTCTAGCTAATTGGTTCCACTTTCAATATGTATCCAGATTGAGACTTAGAGTCATCTGGATCGGTGTAAAAGCTTGCACCGATGTAACTCTTTACGACGGGCTCTTTTATCACCTCCATAGTCGAGAAATATTTCCGTAGTCCTCACTAAGGATATTCTTGACCAATGTCAAGTGATCTACTCCTAGATTACTATTGTACTCCCTTGCCAAATACAGAGCAAGGTATACAATAGGTCTGGTACATAGCATAGTATACTTTATAGAACCTACGACTGAGGCATAGGGAATGACTTTCATTCTCTTTTCTATTTTCTGCCGTGGTCGGGATTTGAGTCTTACTCAATTTCACACCTTTGCAACACAGGCAAGAACTCTTTCTTTGACTGTTCTATTTTGAACTATTTCAAAATCTTGTCAAGGTATGTACTCATTGAAAATCTTATCAAGCGTCTTGATCTATCTCAATAGATCTTGATGCTCAATATGTAAGTAGCTTTACTGAGGTCTTTCTTTTAAAGAACTCCTTTCAAATACTCCTTTATGCTTTCCAGAAAAATTCTACATCATTTCTGATCAACAATATGTCACTCACATATACTAATCAGAAAGGCTATAGTGCTCCCACTCACTTTATTGTAAATCTGAGGCTTCACATGAAGTGCATATAAAACTATATGCTTTGATCAACTTATCAAAGCGTATATTCCAACTCTGAGATGCTTGCACCAGTCCATAGATGGATCGCTGGAGCTTGTACATTTTGTTAGCACCTTTAGGATTGACAAAACCTTCTGATTGCATCATATACAACTCTTCTTTAAGAAAACCATTAAGCAATGCAGTTTTGACATCCATTTGCCAGATTTCATAAAATGTGGAAACTGCTAACATGATTCGGACAGACTTAAGCATCGCTACAGTTGAGAAAATCTCATTGTAGTCAACACCTTGAACTTGTCGAAAACCTTTTTGCGACAAGTCGAGCTTTGTAGATAGTAACATTACTATCAGCATCTGTCTTCCTCTTGAAGATCCATTTATACAATATGGCTTGCCGATCATTGGGTAACTCCACCAAAGTCCACACTTTGTTCTCATACATGGATCCCATCTCAGATTTCATGGCCTCAAGCCATTTCGCGGAATCTGGGCTCATCATCGCTTCCTCATAGTTCGTAGGTTCATCATGGTCTAGTAACATGACTTCTAGAACAGGATTACCGTACCACTCTGGTGCGGACTGTAATTTGGAAGACCTACGAGGTTTTGTAGTAACTTGATCTGAAGTTTCATGATCATCATCATTAGCTTCCTCACTAATTGGTGTAGCAATCACTGGAACTGATTTCTGTGATGAACTACTTTCCAATTCGGGAGAAGGTACAAATTACCTTATCAAGCTCTACTTTCCTCCCACTCACTTCTTTCGAGAAAAACTCCTTCTCTAGAAAGGATCCATTCTTAGCAATGAATGTTTTGCCTTCAGATCTGTGATAGAAGGTGTACCCAACAGTTTTCTTTGGGTATTCTACGAAGACGCACTTCTCCGATTTGGGTTCGAGCTTATCAGGTTGAAAACCTTTTTCATATAAGCATCACAGCTCCAAACTTTAAGAAACGACAGCTTAGGTTTACTGCTAAACCATAGTTCATATGGTGTCGTCTCAACGGATTTAGATGGTGCCCTATTAAACGTGAATGCAGCTATCTCTAATGCATAACCCCAAAACGATACTGGTAAACCGATAAGAGACATCATAGATAGCACCATATCTAGTAAAGTACGATTACGTTCGGACACACCATAACGTTGTGGTGTTCCAGGTGGCGTGAGCGGTGAAACTATTCCACATTATTTTAATTGAAGACCAAACTCGTAACTCAAATATTCGTCTCCGCGATCAGATCGCAGAAACTTTATTTTCTTGTTACGATGATTTTTCCACTTCACTTTGAAATTCTTTGAACCTTTCAATTATTTCAGACTTATGTTTCATCAAGTAGATATACCCATATCTGTTCAAATCATTTTGTGAAGGTCAGAAAATAACGATACTTGCCATGAGCATCAACACTCATTGGATCGCATACATCGGTATGTATTATTTCCAATAAGTCAGTAGCTTGTTCCATTGTTCTGGAGAACGGAGTTTTAGTCAACTTGCCCTAAAGGCATGGATCGCAAGCATCAAATGATTCATAACCAAGTGATTCCGAAAATCTATCTTTATGGAGTTTCTTCATGCGCTTTACACCGATATGACCCAAACGGCAGTGCCACAAATAAGTTGCACTATCATTATTAACTTTGCACCTTTTGGCATCAATATTATGAATATGTGTATCACTACGATCGAGATCCAACAAACTATTTTCATTGGGTGTATGACCATTTGAAGGTTTTATTCATGTAAACAGAACAACAATTATTCTCTGACTTTAAATGAATAACCGTATTGCAATAAACATGATCAAATCATATTCATGCTCAATGCAAACGCCAAATAACATTTATTTAGGTTTAACACTAATCCCGAAAGTATAGGGAGTGTGCGATGATGATCATATCAATCTTGGAACTACTTCCAACACTCATCGTCACTTCCCCTTCAACTAGTCTCTGTTTTTTCTGTAACTCCTGTTTTGAGTTACTAATCTTAGCAACCGAACAAGTATCAAATACTCAGGGGATACTATAAAAACTAGTAAGGCACACATCAATAACCTGTATATTAAATAGACCCTTGTTCACTTTGCCATCCTTCTTATCCACCAAATATTCAGGGCATTTTCGCTTCCAGTGACCATTTACTTTGCAGTGTAAGCACTCAGTTTCAGGCTTTGGTCCAGCTTTGGGCTTCTTCACGGGAGTGACAACTTGTTTGCCATTCTACTTGAAGTTTCCCTTTCTTTCCCTTTGCCCTTTTCTTGAAACTAGTGGTCTTGTCAATCATCAACACTTGATGCTCTTTCTTGATTTCTACCTTCGTCGATTTCAACATCACGAAGAGCTCGGGAATCGTTTTCATCATCCCTTGCATACTATAGTTCATCACGAAGTTCTAGTAACTTAGTGATGGTGACTAGAAATTCATCAATCACTATCTTATCGGAAGATTAACTCCCACTTGATTCAAGCGATTGAAGTACCCGACAATCGAGCACATGCTCACTAGTTGAGCGATTCTCCTCCATCTTTTAGCTATAGAACTTGTTGGAGACTTCATATCTCTCAACTCGGGTATTTGCTGGAAATATTAACTTCAACTCCTGGAACATCTCATATGGTCCATGACGTTCAAAACGTCTTTGAAGTCCCGATTCTAAGCCGTTTAAGCATGGTGCACTAAACTATCAAGTAGTCATCATATTGAGCTAGCCAAACGTTCATAACGTCTACATCTGCTCCTGCAATAGGTCTGTCACCTAGCGGTGCATTAAGGACATAATTCTTCTGTGCAGCAATGAGGACAAACCTCAGGTCACGGATCCAATCCGCATCATTGCTACTAACATCTTTCACACAATTT
This sequence comes from Aegilops speltoides, assembly GCA_021437245.1. Classification (NCBI taxonomy): domain Eukaryota; kingdom Viridiplantae; phylum Streptophyta; class Magnoliopsida; order Poales; family Poaceae; genus Aegilops; species Aegilops speltoides. The sequence goes on along the minus strand of CM038145.1, from coordinate 86,812,765 downwards.
TCTCTAGGAACATATCAAAATAAACATATGAAAGCAACAACGCGAGCTATTGATAAACAACATAATTTGCAAAATACTACCAGGACTAAGTTCATGATAAATTTAAGTTCAATTAATCATATTACTTAAGAACTCCCACTTAGACAGACATCTCTCTAGTCATCTAAGTGATCACGTGATCCAAATCAACTAAACCATGTCCGATCATCACGTGATATGGATTAGTTTCAATGGTGAACATCACTATGGTGATCATATCTACTATATGATTCACGTTCGACCTTTCGGTCTCCGTGTTCCGAGGCCATATCTGTATATGCTAGGCTCGTCAAGTTTAACTTTGAGTATTCGCGTGTGCAACTATTTTGCACCGTTGTATTTGAATGTAGAGCCTATCACACCCGATCATCACGTGGTGTCTCGGCGAAGAAGTTTCTGGCGGTGCATACTCAAGGAGAACACTTCTTGATAATTAGTGAGAGATCATCTTAAAATGCTACCGTCAATCAAAGCAAGATAAGATGCATAAAGGATAAACATCACATGCAATCAATATGAGTGATATGATATAGCCATCATCATCTTGTGCTTGTGATCTCCATCTTGTTGGGGAACGTAGTAATTTCAAAAATTTTCCTACGCACACGCAAGATCATGGTGATGTATAGCAACGAGAGGGGAGAGTGTTGTCTCGTACCCTCGTAGACCCGAAGCGAAGCGATCTGGCGTAGAGGAAGTAGTCGTCGTTCTCCTCGCGATCCGACCGATCCGGCGCCGTTACTCCGGCGCCCCGAGTTCTTGACACACGTACAGCTCGATGGCGTCCCTCGTACTCGATCCAGCCGAGTGTCGAGGGAGAGTTTCACAAGACCTGACGGCGTGGTGGCGATCTTGATGTTTCACGGCGTGAGGGCTTCGCCTAAGCTTGCGACGGTATAACCGAGGTGGAATATGGTGGAGGGGCACCGCACACGGCTAAGGAGCGATCTAAAGATCAACTTGTGTGTCCCAAGGTGCCCCCCTGCCCCAGATATAAAGGAGCAAGGGGAGGGGGCGGCGGCCAAGAGGAGGCGCTGCCGGGAGTCCTACTCCCTCGGGAGTAGGATTCCCCCAATCCTAGTTGGACTAGGATTCCGGAGGAAAAGAGAGAGGGGGGCGGCCCTTCTCCTAGTCCTAGTAGGACTAGGGAAGGGGAAGCGCTAGCCCCCCTAGGGCTGGCCCTTCTCCTTTCCACTAAGGCCCATCGAGGCCCATTTACCTCCGGGGTGGTTCGGTAACCTCCGGTACTCCGGTAAATTCCGTTTTAGCCGGAACCATTCGAACTCCAAACATAGGCTTCCAATATATCAATCTTTATGTCTTGACCATTTGAGACTCCTCGTCATGTCCGTGATCACATCCGGGACTCGAACTCCTTCGGTACATCAAAATACATAAACTCATAATAAGCATCATCGAAACCTTAAGCGTGCGGACCCTCGGTTCGAGAACAATGTAGACATGACCTAGAACTATTCACGGTCAATAACCAACAGCGGGACCTGGATGCCCATATTGGTTCCTACATATTCTCTGAAGATCTTTATCGGTCGAGACCGCATAACAACATCGTTGTTCCTTTGTCATCGGTATGTTACTTGCGAGATTCGATCGTCGGTATCAATACCTAGTTCAATCTCGTTACCGCAAGTCTCTTTACTCGTTCCGTAATACATCATCTCACAACTAACTCATTAGTTGTAGTGCTTGCAAGGCTTGATGATGTGCATTACCGAGAGGGCCCAGAGATACCTCTCCGACAATCGGAGTGACAAAACCTAATCTCGAAATCGCCAACCCAACATCGCCTTTGGAGACACCTGTAGTACTCCTTTATAATCACCCGATTCGTTGTGATGTTTGGTAGTACCCAAAGTGTTCCTCCGATGGCAGGAGTTGCATAATCTCATAGTTACGAGGAACATGTATAAGTCATGGATAAAAGCGGTAGCAACATACTAAGCGATCGTGTGCTAAGCTAATGGAATGGGTCATGTCAATCAGATCATTCTACTAATGATGTGACCTTGTTAATCAAATAACAACTCTTTGTTCATGATCGGAAACATAACCATCTTTGATTAACAAGCTAGTCTAGTAGAGGCATACTAGTGACATCTTGTTTTGTCTATGCATTCACACATGTATCATGTTTCCGGTTAATACAATTCTAGCATGAATGATAAACATTTATCATGAAATAAGGAAATAAATAATAACTTTATTATTGCCTCTAGGGCATATTTCCTTGATCTCCCACTTGCACTAGAGTCAATAATCTAGATTACATAGTAATGATTCTAACACCCATGGAGTCTTGGTGCTGATCATGTTTTGCTCGTGGAAGAGGCTTAGTCAACGGTGCGCAACATTCAGATCCGTATGTATCTTGCAAATCTCTATGTCTCCCACGGACTAAGTCCTGATGGAATTGAGGCGTCTCTTGATGTGCTTGGTCCTCTTGTGAAATCTGGATTCCTTCGCTAAGGCAATTGCTCGATATTGTCACGAAGATTTTCATTGGACCCGATGCACTAGGTATGACACCTAGATCGGATATGAACTCCTTCATCCGCACTCCTTCATTAGCTGCTTCGAAGCTGCTATGTATTCCGCTTCACATGTAGATCCCGCTTCTGACGCTTTGTTTAGAACGCACCAACCGACAGCTCCTCCGTTTAGTGTAAATCACGTATCCGGTCTGCGATTTAGAATCGTCCGGATCGGTGTCAAAGCTTGCATCAACGTAACCGTTTCTGATGAGCTCTTTGTCACCTCCATATCGAAAACATATCCTTAGTCCTTTTCGGTATTTCAGATGTTGTTGACCGCTGTCGATGATCCACTCTGGATTACTTTGGTACCTCCTGCTAAACTTATAGCAAGGCACACATCAGTGCGGTACACAGCATTGCATACATGATAGAGCCTATGGCTGAAGCATAGGAACATCTTTCATTTTCTCTCTATCTTCTGCGGTGGTGGGGCATTGAGTCTTACTCAACTTCACACCTTGCAACACAGGCAAGAACCCTTTCTTTGCTTGATCCATTTTGAACTTCTTCAAAATCTTGTCAAGGTATGTGCTTTGTGAAAGTCCAATCAAGCGTCTTGATCTATCTCTATAGATCTTAATGCCCAATATGTAAGCAGCTTCACGAGGTCTTTCATTGAAAAACTCTTATTCAAGTATCCTTTTATGCTATCCAGAAATTCTATATCATTTCCGATCAGCAATATGTCATCTACATATAATATCGAAATGCTCTGAGCTCCCACTCACTTTCTTGTAAATCTGAGGCTTCTCCAAAAGTCAGACAAACCCAAATGCTTTGATCACACTATCAAAGCGTTTATTCTAACTCGAGATGCTTGCACCAGTCCATAAATGGATCATTGGAGCTTGCACACTTTGTTAGCTCCTTTGGATCGATAAAACCTTACGGTTGCATCATATACAACTCTTCTTCCGAAAATCCATTCAGAATGCGGTCTTTACATCCATTTGCCAAATTTCATAATCATAAAATCGCGCAATTGCTAACATGATTCAGATGGACTTAAACATCGCTACGGGTGAGAAGGTCTCATCGTAGTCAATCCCTTGAACTTGTCGAAAACCTTTTGCGACAAGTCGAGCTTTATAGACGATAACATTACCGTCAGCGTCAGTCTTCTTCTTGAAGATCCACTTGTTTTCTATTGCTTGCCTACCCTCGGGCAAGTCAACCAAAGTCCATACTTTGTTTCCATACATGGATCCCATCTCAGATTTCATGGCCTCAAGCCATTTTGCGGAATCTGGGCTCACCATCGCTTCTTCATAGTTCGTAGGTTCATCATGATCTAGTAGCATGATTTCGAAACAGGATTGCCGTACCACTCAGTGCGGATCTTACTCTGGTTGATCTCGAGGTTTTGCAGCAACTTGATCTGAAGTTTCATGATCAACATCATCAACTTCCTCACTACTTGGTGTAGATGTCTCAGAAACCGGTTTCTGCGACGAACTACTTTCAAGTAAGGGAGAAGGTACTATTACCTCATCAAGTTCCACTTTCCTCCCACTCACTTCTTTCGAGAGAAACTCCTTCTCTAGAAAGGATCCATTCTTAACAACAAATGTCTTGCCTTCGGATCTGTGATAGAAGGTGTACCCAACTGTCTCCTTTGGGTATCCTATGAAGACACATTTCTCCGATTTGGGTTCGAGCTTATCGGGTTGAAGCTTTTTCACATAAGCATCGCATCCCCAAACTTTAAGAAAGCGACAACTTTGGTTTCTTGCTAAACCATAGTTCATAAGGTGTCGTCTCAGCAGTTTCGACGGTGTTCTATTCAGTGTGAATCGGCCGTCTCTAGAGCATAACCCCAAAGCGATAGCGGTAAATCTGTAAGAGACATCATAGATCGCACCATATCTAGTAAAGTGCGATTCTGACGTTCGGACACACCATTCTGTTGTGGTGTTCGGGTGGCGTGAGTTCTTGAAACTATTCGCATTGTTTCAAATGTAGACCAAACTCGTAACTCAAATATTCACCTCCACGATCAGATCGTAGAAACTTAATTTTCTTGTTACGATGATTTTCAACTTCACTCTGAAATTCTTTGAACTTTTCAAACGTTTCAGACTTATGTTTCATTAAGTAGATATACCCATATCTGCTTAAGTCATCTGTGAAGGTGAGAAAATAACGATATCCGCCACGAGCCTCAACATTCATCGGACCACATACATCTGTATGTATGATTTCCAACAAATCTGTTGCTCTCTCCATAGTACCGGAGAACGGTGTTCTAGTCATCTTGCCCATGAGGCACGGTTACTTAAGTGCCAAGTGATTCATAATCAAGTGACTCCAAAGTCCATCGGCATGGAGTTTCTTCATGCGTTTTACACCGATATGACCTAAGCGGCGGTGCCACAAATAAGTTGCACTTTCATTATCAACTCTGCATCTTTTGGTTTCAACATTATGAATATGTGTATCACTACTATCGAGATTCATCAAAATAGACCACTCCTCAAGGGTGCATGACCATAAAAGATATTACTCATATAAATAGAACAACCATTATTCTCTGATTTAAATGAATAACCGTCTCGCATCAAACAAGATCCAGATATAATGTTCATGCTCAACGCGAGCACCAAATAACAATTATTTAGGTCTAAAACTAATCCGAAGGTAGATGTAGAGGTAGCGTGCCGACCGCGATCACATCGACTTTGGAACCATTTCCCACGCGCGCCGTCACCTCGTCCTTTGCGGTGTTAAGCAATCCGTAGTCCTGTTTGAGTTGCAAATATTAGCAGAGAACCATATCAAATACCAGTGCTCTGCGAGCTCTAGTAAGGTACACATCAATAACATGTATATCACATATACCTTTGTTCACCTTGCCATCCTTCTTATCCGCCAAATACTTGGGGCAGTTCCGCTTCCGATGACGATCGCTTGCGGTAGAAGCACTCGAGTTTCAGGTTTAGGGCCGGACTTGGGTTTCTTCTCTGAGCAACAACTTGCTTGCTGTTCTTCTTGAAGTTCCTTCTTCTTCCCTTTGCCTTTCTTCTTGAAACTAGTGGTCTTGTTGACCATCAACACTTGATGCTCCTTCTTGATTTCTACCTCCGCAGCCTTTAGCATTGCGAAGAGCTCGGTATAGTCTTTACTAACCCTTGCATATTATAGTTCATCACGAAGCCTTTGTAGCTTGGTGGCGTGATTGGAGAATTACATCAATGACACAATCATCCGGAAGATTAACTCCCAATTGTGTCAAGTGATTGTAGTACCCGGACATTACGAGTATATGCTCACTAACGAAACTATTCTCCTCCATCTTGCAGCTATAGAACTTATTGGAGACTTCATATCTCTCAATCCGGGCATTACATTTGGAATATTAACTTCAACTCTGGAACATCTCATATGCTCCATGACGTTCAAAACGTCGTTGAAGTCCCGGTTCTAAGCCGTAAAGCATGGCACATTGAACTATAGAGTAGTCATCACTTTGCTCGCGAGACGTTCATAACATCTGCGGTTGCATTAGCAAGAGCACTGCACCTAGCGGTGCATCCAGGGGCGTAACTCTTACATGCAGCAATGAGGATGATCCTCAAATTCGGACCCGATCCGTGTAATTGCTACCATCATCTTTCAACTTTGCTTTCTCAAGGAACGCATTAAAATTCAACGGAACAACAGCCACGAGCCATCTATCTACAATCAAACATAAACAAGCAAGATACTATCAGGTACTAAGTTCATGATAAATTTAAGTTCAATTAATCATATTACTTAAGAACTCCCACTTAGAAAGACATCCCTCTAGTCATCTAAGTGATCACGTGATCCAAATCAACTAAACCATAACCGATCATCACGTGAAATGGAGTAGTTTTCAATGGTGAACATCTTATGTTGATCATATCTACTATATGATTCACGCTCGACCTTTCGGTCTCCGTGTTCGAGGCCATATCTGCATATGCTAGGCTCGTCAAGTATAACCCGAGTATTCTGCGTGTGCAAAACTGGCTTGCACCCGTTGTAGATGGACGTAGAGCTTATCACACCCGATCATCACGTGGTGTGCAGGCACGATGAACTTTGGCAGCGGTGCATACTGGGAGAACACTTCTTGATAATTTAGTGAGAGATCATCTTATAATGCTACCGTCAATCAAAGCAAGATAAGATGCATAAAAGGATAAACATCACATGCAAATCAATATAAGTGATATGATATGGTCATCATCATCTTGTGCTTCATGATCTCCATCTTGCAGCACCACCATGATCACCATCGTCACCGCGCGACACCTTGATCTCCATCGTAGCATCGTTGTCGTCTCGCCAAACTTATGCTTCTATGACTATCGCTACCGCTTAGTGATAAAGTAAAGCATTACAGGCGATTGCATTGCATACAATAAGCGACAACCATATGGCTCCTGCCGATTGCCGATAACCGGTTACAAAACATGATCATCTCATACAATAAAATATAGCATCACGTCTTGACCATATCACATCACAACATGCCCTGCAAAAACAAGTTAGGCGTTCTCTACTTTGTTGTTGCAAGTTTTACGTGGCTGCTACGGGCTTAAGCAAGAACCAGTCTTACCTCGCATCAAAACCACAGCGATACTTCGTCAAATAGACTCGTTTTAACCTTCTCAAGGACCGGCGTAGCCACTTTCAGTTCAACTAAAGTGAGAGAGCAGGCACCCACCAACACCTTTAAGCAACGAGTGCTCGTGGCGGTGAAACCAGTCTCGCGTAAGCGTCTGGCGTAATGTCGGTCAGGCGCTTCATCTCACAATACCGCTGAACCAAAGTATGACATGCTGGTAGGTAGTATGACTTGTATCGCCCACAACTCACTTGTGTTCTACTCGTGCAAAACATCAAACCATAGAAAAAACCTAGGCTCGGATGCCCTTTGTTGGGGAGCGTAGTAATTTCAAAAATTTTCCCTCGCACACGCAAGATCATGGTGATGTATAGCAGCGAGAGGGAGAGTGTTGTCTCGTACCCTCGTAGACCCGGCGGAAGCGATCTGGCGTAGAGGAAGTAGTCGTCGTTCTCCTCGCGATCCGACCGATCCGGCGCCGTTACTCGGCGCCCCGAGTTCTTGACACACGTACAGCTCGATGGCGTCCCTCGTACTCGATCCAGCCGAGTGTCGAGGAGAGTTCGTCGACCGACGGCGTGGTGACGATCTTGATGTTTCACCGGCGCAGGGCTTCGCCTAAGCTTCGCGACGGTATAACCGAGGTGGAATATGGTGGAGGGGGGCACCGCACACGGCTAAGGAACGATCTAAAGATCAACTTGTGTGTCCCAAGGTGCCCCCCTGCCCCCGTATATAAAGGAGCAAGGGGGGAGGGGGCCGGCGGCCAAGAGGAGGCGCGCCAGGGAGTCCTACTCCCTCTGGGAGTAGGATTCCCCCAATCCTAGTTGGACTAGGATTCCGGAGGGAAAGAGAGAGAGGGCGGCCCTTCTCCTAGTCCTAGTAGGACTAGGGAAGGGGAAGCGCGCCACCTAGGGCTGGCCCTTCTCCTTTCCACTAAGGCCCATCGAGGCCCATTTACCTCCGGGTGGTTCGGTAACCTCCGGTACTCGGTAAATTCCGTTTTACCGGAACCATTCGAACTCCAAACATAGGCTTCCAATATATCAATCTTTATGTCTCGACCATTTGAGACTCCTCGTCATGTCCGTGATCACATCCGGGACTCGAACTCCTTGGTACATCAAAATACATAAACTCATAATAACCATCATCGAAACCTTAAGCGTGCACGGACCCTACGGTTCGAGAACAATGTAGACATGACCTAGAACTATTCACGGTCAATAACCAACAGCGGGACCTGGATGCCCATATTGGTTCCTACATATTCTCTGAAGATCTTTATCGGTCGAGACCGCATAACAACATCGTTGTTCCTTTGTCATCGGTATGTTACTTGCGAGATTCGATCGTCGGTATCAATACCTAGTTCAATCTCGTTACGGCAAGTCTCTTTACTCGTTCCGTAATACATCATCTCACAACTAACTCATTAGTTGTAGTGCTTGCAAGGCTTCATGATGTGCATTACGAGAGGGCCGAGAGATACCTCTCCGACAATCGGAGTGACAAAACCTAATCTCGAAATCGCCAACCCAACATCGCCTTTGGAGACACCTGTAGTACTCCTTTATAATCACCCGATTCGTTGTGACGTTTGGTAGTACCCAAAGTGTTCCTCCGTAAACGGAGTTGCATAATCTCATAGTTACGGGAACATGTATAAGTCATGGATAAAAGCGGTAGCAACATACTAAGCGATCGTGTGCTAAGCTAATGGAATGGGTCATGTCAATCGATCATTCTACTAATGATGTGACCTTGTTAATCAAATAACAACTCTTTGTTCATGATCGGAAACATAACCATCTTTGATTAACAAGCTAGTCTAGTAGAGGCATACTAGTGACATCTTGTTTTGTCTATGCATTCACACATGTATCATGTTTCCGGTTAATACAATTCTAGCATGAATGATAAACATTTATCATGAAATAAGGAAATAAATAATAACTTTATTATTGCCTCTAGGGCATATTTCCTTCACATCTCCGAAGCACCGTCGTGATCACCATCGTCACCAGTGCGACACTTTGATCTCCATCGTAGCATCGTTGTCGTTACACCATCTATTGCTTCTACGACTATCGCTACCGCTTAGTGATAAAGTAAAGCAATTACAGGGCGTTTGCATTTCATACAATAAAGCGACAACCATATGGCTCCTGCCAGTCGCCGATAACTCGGTTACAAAACATGATCATCTCATACAATAAAATATAGCATCACGTCTTGACCATATCACATCACAACATGCCCTGCAAAAACAAGTTAGACGTCCTCTACTTTGTTGTTGCAAATTTTACGTGGCTGCTATGGGCTGAGCAAGAACCGTTCTTACCTACGCATCAAAACCACAACGATAGTTTGTCAAGTTAGTGCTGTTTTAACCTTCGCAGGGACCGGGCGTAGCCACACTCGGTTCAAGTAAAATGAGAGAGACAGACACCCACCAGTCACCTTTAAGCACGAGTGCTCGTAACGGTGAAACCAGTCTTGCGTAAGCGTACGCGTAATGTCGGTCTGGGCCGCTTCATCTCATAATACCGCTGAACCAAAGTATGACATGCTGGTAAGCAGTATGACTTGTATCACCCACAACTCATTTGTGTTCTACTCGTGCATATGATATCTACGCATAAAACCAGGCTCGGATGCCACTGTTGGGGAACGTAGTAATTTCAAAAAAATTCCTACACACACACAAGATCATGGTGATGCATAGCAACGAGAGGGGAGAGTGTTGTCCACGTACCCTCGTAGATCATAAGCGGAAGCGTTATGACGACGCGGTTGATGTAGTCGTACGTCTTCACGATCCGACCGATCCGAGTACCGAAGGTACGGCACCTCCGAGTTCAGCACACGTTCAGCTCGATGACGATCCCCGGACTCCGATCCAGCAGGGTGTCGGGGATGAGTTCCGTCAGCACGATGGCGTGGTGACGATGATGATGTTCTACCAACGCAGGGCTTCGCCAAAGCACCGCAACGATATGACCAAGGTGGAATATGGTGGAGGAGGGCACCACACACGGCTAAGGAACGATCACGAAGATCAACTTGCGTGTCTATGGGGTGCCCCCTGCCCCCGTATATAAAGGAGCAAGGGGAGGAGGGCCGGCCAAGGAGGAGGAGGCGCGCCCAAGGGGGGAGTCCTACTCCCACCGGGAGTAGGACTCCACCTTTCCTAGTAGGAGTAGGAGAGAAGGAAGGGGAAGAGAGAAGGGAAGGAAGGAGGGGGTGTGGCCCCTCCCCCTAGTCCATTTCGGACTAGGCCTTGGGGGGGGGCACGGCCTGCCCTAGGCAGCCCCTCTCTCTTTCCCGTATGGCCCAATAAGGCCCAATACTTCTCCCCGGCGAATTCCCGTAACTCTCCGGTACTCCGATAAATACCTGAATCACTCGGAACCTTTCCGAAGTCCGAATATAGTCTTCCAATATATCGATCTTTACATCTCGACCATTTCGAGACTCCTCGTCATGTCCCCGATCTCATCCGAGACTCCGAACTCCTTCGGTACATCAAAACTCATAAACTCATAATATAACTGTCATCGAAACCTTAAGCCTACGGACCCTACGGGTTCGAGAACAATGTAGACATGACCGAGACACGTTTCCGGTCAGTAACCAATAGCGGAACCTGGATGCTCATATTGGCTCCTACATATTCTACGAAGATCTTTGTCGGTCAAACTGCATAACAATATATGTTGTTCCCTTTGTCATCGGTATGTTACTTGCCCGAGATTCGATCGTCGGTATCTCAATACCTAGTTCAATCTCGTTACCGGCAAGTCTCTTTACTCGTTACGTAATGCATCATCCCGCAACCAACTCATTAGTCACATTGCTTGCAAGGCTATAGTGATGTGCATTACCGAGAGGGCCCAGGGATACCTCTCCGACAATCGGAGTGACAAATCCTAATCTTGAAATACGCCAACCCAACATCTACCTTCAGAGACACCTGTAGATCTCCTTTATAATCACCCAGTTACGTTGTGATGTTTGGTAGCACACAAAGTGTTCCTCCGGTAAACGGGAGTTGCATAATCTCATAGTTGTATGAACATGTATAAGTCATGAAGAAAGCAATAGCAACATACTAAACGATCAAGTGCTAAGCTAACAGAATGGGTCAAGTCAATCACATCATTCTCCTAATGATGTGATCCCGTTAATCAAATGACAACACATGTCTATGGTTAGGAAACATAACCATCTTTGATTAATGAGCTAGTCAAGTCGAGGCATACTAGTGACACTATGTTTGTCTATGTATTCACACATGTATTATGTTTCTGGTTAATACAATTATAGCATGAATAATAAACATTTATCATGATATAAGGAAATAAATAATAACTTTATTATTGCCTCTAGGGCATATTTCCTTCATGATGGGCATGTTATTTACTTCTGTGATGAAGCTGCTAGAATTGCTAGACCCGATACTACAAATAAACATAGACCTGTTGTAGGCATGCCTGCTATTTCTGTTAAAATAGGAGATCATTGTTATCATGGCTTATGTGATATGGGTGCTAGTGCAAGTGCAATACCTCATTCCTTATACAAAGAAATTATGCATGATATTGCACGTGCTGAGATAGAAGAAACTGATGTTACAATTAAGCTTGCCAATAGAGATGCTATTTCACCAGTTGGGATTGTTAGAGATGTTGAAGTCTTGTGTGGGAAAGTTAAATATCCTGCTGATTTTCTTGTTCTTGGCTCCCCACAAGATGACTTTTGTCCCATTATATTTGGTAGACCCTTCTTGAATACTGTTAATGCTAAAATAGACTGCAAAAAGGATATGGTTACGATTGGTTTAGGGGATATGTCTCATGACTTTAATTTTGTTAAATTTCGTAGACAACCCCATGATAAAGAATTGTCTAGTAAGGATGAAATTATTGGTCCTGCTTCTATTGACGTGCCTCCTAATGACCCTTTAGAACAATATTTGCTAGACCATGAAAATGATATGTTTATGAATGAAAGAAGGGAGATAGATGAAGTATTATTTAAACAGGGACCTATTTTGAAACACAACTTGCCTGTTGAATATCTAGGGGATCCTCCACCACCCAAGGGTGATCCCATGTTTGAGCTTAAACCACTACCTGATACTCTTAAGTATGCTTATCTTGATGAAAAGAAGACATATCCTATTATTATTAGTGCTAACCTTTCAGAGCAGGAAGAGGAGAAATTATTGAAAACTCTGAAGAAGCACCGTGCTGCTATTGGATATACTCTTGATGATCTTAAGGGCATTAGTCCCGCTCTATGCCAACACAAAATAAAATTGGAGAAAGATGCCAAACCAGTTGTTGATCACCAACGATGGTTAAATCCTAAGATGAAAGAAGTGGTAAGAAAAGAAATACTAAAGCTCTTGGAGGCAGGTGTAATTTATCCCGTTGCTGATAGTCAGTGGGTAAGTCCTGTCCATTATGTCCCTAAGAAGGGAGGTATTACTGTCGTTCCTAATGATAAAGATAAATTGATCCCACAAAGAATTGTTACAGGTTATAGGATGGTAAGCGATTTCCGCAAATTAAATAAAGCTACTAAAAAGGATCATTACCCTTTGCCTTTTATCGATCAAATGCTAGAAAGATTATCCAAACATACACATTTTTTCTTTCTAGATGGTTACTCTGGTTTCTCTCAAATACCTGTGTCAAAAGAGGATCAAGAAAAGACCACTTGTACTTGCCCTTTCGGTACTTTTGCTTATAGACGTATGCCTTTTGGTTTATGTAATGCACCTTCTACCTTTCAAAGGTGCATGATGGCTATATTCTCTGACTTCTTTGAAAAGATTTTTGAGGTTTTCATGGATGATTTCTCCGTTTATGGATCTTCTTTTGATGATTGCTTGAGAAACTTTGATCGAGTTTTGCAGAGATGTGAAGAAACTAATCTTTTCTTGAATTGGAAAAAATGCCACTTTATGGTTAATGAAGGCATTGGATTGGGGCATAAAATTTTAGAAAGAGGTATTGAAGTTGATAAAGCTAAAATTGATGCTATTGAAAAGATGTTGTGTCCTAAAGACAATAAAGGTATAAGAAGTTTCCTTGGTCATGCCGGTTTTTATAGGAGGTTTATTAAGGACTTCTCTAAAATTTCCAGGCCTCTGACTAATCTCTTACAAAAAGATATTCCTTTTGTCTTCGATGATGATTCTGTAGAAGCATTTGAAATACTTAAGAAAGCTTTGATTTCTGCACCTATTGTTTAGCCACCTGATTGGAATTTACCCTTTGAAATTATCTGCGATGCTAGTGATTATGCCGCAGGTGCTGTTCTAGGACAAAGAGTTGATAAGAAACTAAATGTTAATATGCTAGTAAAACTCTAGACAGTGCCTAGAGAAATTATGCTACTACTGAAAAAGAATTTTTAGCAGTTGTATTTGCTTGTGATAAGTTTAGACCTTATATCGTTGACTCTAAAGTAACTGTTCACACCGATCATGCTGCTATTAAATATCTTATGGAAAAGAAAGATGCTAAACCTAGACTTATTAGATGGGTTCTCCTACTACAAGGATTTGATATGCATATTATTGATAGAAAGGGAGCTGGGAACCCCGTTGCAAACAACTTGTCTAGGTTAGAGAATGTTCTTGATGACCCACTACCTATTGATGATAGCTTCCTGACGAACAATTAGCTATCATAAATGCTTCTCATACTGCTCCATGATATGCTGATTATGCTAATTACATTGCTGCTAAATTTGTACCACCTAGTTTCACGTACCAGCAAAAGAAGAAGTTTTCCTATGATTTAATACATTACTTCTGGGATGACCCACACCTTTATAAAGAAGGAGTAGATGGTGTTATTAGACGTTGTGTACCCGAGCATGAACAGGAACAGATCCTATGCAAGTGTCACTCCGAGGCTTATGGAGGACACCACGCTGGAGATAGAACTGCACATAAGGTATTGCAATCCAGTTTTTATTGGCCTACTCTCTTCAAGGATGCCCGTAAGTTTGTCTTGTCTTGCGATGAATGTCAAAGAATTGGTAATATTAGTAGACATCAAGAAATGCCTATGAATTATTCACTTTTTATTGAACCATTTGATGTTTGGGGCTTTGATTATATTGGACCATTTCCTTCCTCTAATGGGTATACACATATTTTAGTTGCTATTGATTATGTTACTAAGTGGGTAGAAGCTATTCCAACTAGTAGTGCTGATCATAACACCTCTATTAAGATGCTTAAAGAAGTTATTTTTCGAGGTTTGGAGTCCCTAGATACCTAATGACTGATGGTGGTTCACATTTTATTCATGGTGCTTTTCGTAAAATGCTTGCTAAGGCCCTGTTTGTTTGGGCTTTTGCTTCTGCTTTTGTAGCTTTTCCATTTGACCAAAAAGCCATAAAAGCTCCTAAATAGATGCTTTTGGAGCTTTTATGTCTTTTGATGCATGAATATAACAATATTTGGCTCCAAAAGCCATAAAAGCTCCAAAAGCACCAATTTAGGAGCTTTTATGGCTTTTTGGCCAAAGTGGAAAAGCTGCAAAAGCAGAAGCAAAAGCCCAAACAAACAATGCCTAAGTATGATGTTAATCATAGAATTGCATCTACATATCACGCACAGTCTAGTGGCCAAGTAGAACTGAGTAACAGAGAGCCTAAATTGATTTTGCAAAAGACTGTTAATAGATCTAGAAAGAATTGGTCCAAGAAACTTGGTGATGCATTATGGGCTTATAGAACTGCATATAAAAATCCTATGGGTATGTCTCCATATAAAATGGTTTATGGAAAAGCATGTCAGTTACCTCTCGAACTAGAACATAAGGCATATTGGGCCATTAAAGAGCTCAATTATGATTTCAAACTTGCCGGTGAGAAGAGGTTATTTGACATTAGCTCACCTGATGAATGGAGAACTCAAGCCTATGAGAATGCCAAACTGTTTAAAGAAAAAGTTAAAAGATGGCATGACAAAAGGATACAAAAGCGTGATTTCAATGTAGGTGATTATGTGTTGCTTTTCAACTCTCGTTTAAGATTTTTTGCAGGAAAACTCCTCTCTAAATGGGAAGGTCCTTACGTTATCGAGGAGGTCTATCATTCCGGTGCCATAAAAATCAACAACTTCGAAGGCACAAATCCGAAGGTGGTGAACGGTCAAAGAATCAAACATTATATCTAAGGTAATCCCATAAATGTTGAAACCAATGTGATTGAAACCGTAACCTCGGAGGAATACATAAGGGACACTTTCTAGAACGTTTCAGACTCTGAAAAGGAATACTCCCTCCTTCCATCTATATAGGGCCTAATGTGTTTTTTAAGACCACCTTTGACTATTGACAAGACTAGTAGTACATGACATGCACAATGTGAAAATTATATCATTGAAAGCTCCTTTCACACACGAATTTAACGGTGTGCTTTGTGTAAGTTGCATGTCATATATTATTGCTCTAATATTTGGTCAAAGTTAGCCTCGAAAAACGCATTAGGCCCTATATAGATGGAAGGAGGGAGTAGGTATGTGGTATGGTAAGTAAACCGACTCCAAAACAGTTCTAATAGCAATTTTTCTCCGTTTGGGATATTTAAGAAAATAGGAAAATAAGAAGTAGTCCGGGTAGGACACGAGGCATCCACGAGGGTGGAGGGCACCCCCTGCCTCGTGG
Organism: Aegilops speltoides; assembly: GCA_021437245.1. Classification (NCBI taxonomy): domain Eukaryota; kingdom Viridiplantae; phylum Streptophyta; class Magnoliopsida; order Poales; family Poaceae; genus Aegilops; species Aegilops speltoides. Next base: position 86,796,881 of record CM038145.1, on the reverse strand, counting down.
GCACCTCGTTTGCTCTCCGGACTCCGTTTTCTTGCACGATACTTCTTTTTGTCAGTAAAAAATCATTATATAATCTCCTGAAGGTTTTGAGCACCATACCACGACGAAATCCTCTGTTTTTGTTTTGAGTTGTTTCTGCCACAGATTAGAGCAATATGTTGTCCCAGGATTTGGATGGAGAAAGCTATGTGGCTGATTACCTTTGCAGACCCTAAGGTCTACGGGGACTTGGAGCATTATGGTTGGACCACTGAGGAAGAAGAAGACTACGAGCCTAAGGGAAAGGAGGAGACAAGCTCAGATGAAGATGAAGTCCCATTACCTCAACCTGGGGACATGCATGTGGAGTTTAAAAAGTCAAGCCTCCATGATAGAGCAAAGAAACCTAAGTTCAAGTTTATCCCTTTTCGTCTCTTGCAGGAGAACAAAAAGGAACTATGCAAAATGATATTAAGCCTTGAGCAGGAGATCAATGATCTATGGGAGCAAAATTCCATCCTCAAGCGCGAATTAAGGAATAAGCCTACATCATCAACAACTCCATCATCATCGCCTCTGAAGAAGGAGACATAATCACATGGGTATGGGCACTCCCCTTGGCAACTGCCAAGCTTGGGGGAGGTGCCCTAGTATCATATCACCATCACACTCCTATATTTGCTGTTTTTGTTAGTTTGATCCTTTTGGTAATATCTTGAACTAGTAGAATAAAGTTTTAGAATGATCTAGTTTTGGGTTTTGCTTTATGATTCCTCTATGTAATCGAGTCCGTGAGCTATATATAATAAAGATTAGTCTTGAGTCAAGGGCTTTGCTATCTTGCTATGATCCTAAGGTAATAAAAGAAAAAGAAAGAATAGAAAGAAATAAAGAGATCATATGGAGAGTAATGACTTCACATATTAATAGTATGATGAATAAAATTTGTTGAGAGTAGGCAAACATAGTTTTGGTCATCGTTGCAATTAATAGGAAGTAATAAAGAAAGAGAGGTTCTCACATATAAATATACTATCTTGGATATCTTTTATGATTGTGAGCACTCATTAAAATATGACATGCTAAAGAGTTGATGTTGGACAAGGAAGACAACGTGATGGGTTATGTTTTCTTATATCCAAAATAAAGTATATTGTCATAGATCATCCAACATGTTGAGCTTGACTTTCCCTCTCATGCTAGCCAAATTCTTTGCACCAAGTAGAGATACTACTTGTGCTTCCAAATATCTTTAAACCCAGTTTTGCCATGAGAGTCCACCATATCTACCCATGGATTAAGTAAGATCCTTCAAGTAAGTTGTCATTGTTGCAAGCAATAATTTTTTTAAATATGTATGATTTATTAGTGTGGGAGAAAATAAGCTTTATACGATCTTGTTATGTGGAAGAAATAAAAGCGACAGACTGCATAGTAAAGGTCCATATCACAAGTGGCAATATAAAGTGAAGTTTTTTTGCATTAAGATTTTGTGCATCCAACCCTAAAAGCACATGACAACATCTGCTTCCCTCTGCGAAGGGCCTATTTTTATTTTTGTCTTATTCCTTCATACAAGGGTCATGGTGATCTTCACCTTTCCTTTTTACATTTTATCCTTTGGCAAGCACATTGTGTTGGAAATATCCTGATATATATATCCAATTGGATGTAAGTTAGCATGAACAATTATTGTTGACATTACCCTTGAGGTAAAAGGTTGGGAGGAAATACTATAAGCCCCTATCTTTCTCTATGTCTGATTAAAAATTCATGCCCATAAGTATTGTGTGAGTGTTAGCAATTGTGAAATACTAAATGATAGTTGAGTATGTGGACTTGCTAAAAAGCTCTTATATTGACTCTTTCCGATGTTACGATAAATTGCAATTGCTTCAATGACCGAGATTATAGTTTGTTAGTTTTCAATAAAGTTTCTGATTCATACTTGACATTGTGAATAGATTGTTACTTTAGTATAAGAAATCATATGACAATATTTATATATGTTGCTATTATAAGAATGATCATGATGCCCTCATGTCCGTATTTTATTTTATCAACACCTCTATCTCTAAACATGTGGACATATTTTCTGATATTGGCTTCCGCTTGAGGACAAGCAAGGTCTAAGCTTGGGGGAGTTGATACGTCCATTTTTGCATCATGCTTTGATATTGATATTTATTGCATTATGGACTATTATTACTCATTATGTCCCAATACTTATGCCTTTTCTCTCTTATTTTACAAGGTTTATACAAAGAGGGAGAATGCCGGCAGCTAGAATTCTGGGCTGGAAAAGGAGCAAATATTAGAGACCTATTCTGCACAACTCCAAAAGTCCTGAAACTCCACGAAAGTTATTTTTGGAATTAAGAAAAAATACTGAGCAAGGAAAATACCAGAGGGGGGCCACCCACCATCCACGAGGGTGGGGGGCGCACCCTACCCCCTGCCTGGTGGGCCACCTGGCAGGCCTCCGGTGCCCATCTTTGGCTATATGAAGTCTTTCGCCCTGGAAAAAATCAAGAAGAAGCTTTCGGGACGAAACACCACCGCCACGAGGTGGAACCTTGGCGGAACCAATCTAGGGCTCCGGCGGAGCAGTTCTGCCAGGGAAACATCCCTCCGCGAGGGGGAAATCGTCACCATCGTCATCACCATCGATCCTATCATCAGGAGGGGGTCAATCTCCATCAACATCTTCACCAGCACCATCTCCTCTCAAACCCTAGTTCATCTCTTGTATCCGATCTTTGTCTCAAAACCTCAGATTGGTACCTGTGGGTTGCTAGTAGTGTTGATTACTCCTTGTAGTTGATGCTAGTTGGTTTATTTGGTGGAAGTTCATATGTTCAGATCCTATATGCACATTAATACCCCTCTGATTATGAACATGAATATGATTTGTGAGTAGTTACGTTTGTTCTAGAGGACATGGGAGAAGTCTTGCTATAAGTAGTCATGTGAATTTTGTATTCGGTCGATATTTTTATGAGATGTATGTTGTCTTTCCTCTAGTGGTGTTATGTGAACGTCGACTACATGACACTTCACCATTGTTTTGGCCTATAGGAAGGCATTGTGAAGTAATAAGTAGATGATGGGTTTCTAGAGTGACAGAAGCTTAAACCGTAGTTTATGCGTTGCTTTGTAAGGGGCTGATTTGGATCCATATGTTTCATGCTATGGTTAGGTTTACCTTAATTCTTCTTTCGTAGTTGCGGATGCTTGTGAGAGTAGTTAATCATAAGTGGGATGCTTTTCCAAGGAAGGACAGCACCCAAGCATCGGTCCACCCACATATCAAATTATCAAAGTAACGAACGCGAATTATATGAGCGTGATGAAAACTAGCTTGACGATAATTCCCATGTGTCCTCGGGAGTGTTTTCCTTCATATAAGAATTTGTCCAGGCTTGTCCTTTGCTGCAAAAAGGATTGGGCCACCTTGTTGCATCTTATTTACGTTTGTTACTTGTTACCCGTTACGAATTACCTTATCACAAAAGTATCTGTTACCGATAATTTAGTGCTTGCAGAGAATACCTTACTGAAAACCGCTTGTCATTTCCTTCTGCTCCTCGTTGGGTTCGACACTCTTAGTTATCAAAAGGACTACGATAGATCCCCTACACTTGTGGGTCATCACCACCGGAGCTCTCTGCAGGCCGGCGAGCAACGACAAGAGGCGTCAGCGAGGGGGTGAGGGGCTCGGCGATCACGCGGAGGCTATCCACGCTCGCGGACGAGCACAGGGAGAAGGGGGAGAAGAAGACAGGGGCATGGGTGCACTGTGGCTTTTGGCCGTGACGTGACCGTGCTCGCTGTGGCGTCTCCAGCGTCGGCGAGCGCCAGTAGGGGTCAAGCGTGAATAGACGAAGCTGGTGGCGCGGCGCGGTAGTCGTCGGCGAGCTCTGGCTCGAGCATGCGCTGAACAGAGGCACTGGCGTGATGCAGAGCGCATCGAACACATGCCAGGCCCTGTGTCCACACGCGGTCACCACCCTGGCATGGTAAAAACAACGCCCACGTGCGGCCAAACCTTGTCTGGGCTGTAGTCCATGCAGTTTTTAGTCTAGGAAAGGTGAAGACTCAATGCTAGGCCGACCAGATGTGACTCTAGCTTGCTGGCAAGTTTCTGGACAGAAGCTTGGTCGCCAAGTTTGGAGGGCTTCTAGAAGGTCATTAGGGCTGATCTCCTGGGGTTAAGGGTTACTTAGGAGGGTAATGAGGCTCAAGAAAAACCAGCTCCAAAGGATCAAGGAAAAATACACTTGCTGTACAAAGTGCATTTTTGGGCCAGAAGGGAAATGATTTTCTATAGCAAAAATATTACAAAAAGTCATGCAATATTTTTGCTCAGGGAGGTGGGTCAGGTTTCAAAGAAAATTCAGGAATTATATCAAGATTTTTGGAGCAATGAAAATAGGGGTTGCTTTGGAGTACTAGTTTCTGAAATGAGTTTTCAGAAGGAAATTGAATATTTTTCGTTTATGAAAAATATCCATTGGGCCATTTTAGGGTTTTTCAGAGAAATGAGGTTGAATGAGAGGTAGATGGGTCACTTGGGTGATAGTCAAGGGCATGCCCAAGTGATAAGTCCATTTGAATTGATTCCAAAAACTCAAATCCGAAGCAAAGGAAAATCAAGTCCAGAAAAAGAGAGAAGGCAAAATCCAGCCTGTCACAAACCTCCCCCACTTAGGATTAATCTCGTCCTCGATATTCGGTTGCTTGGGAAAACACTTCTGGGTAAGCAGTCCTTAAAAATTCCTCTCTTTCCCAGGTTGCCTCTTCCTCGGTATGATGCTCCCATTGAACCTTGTAAAACCTGATCACTTTGCTGCGAGTGACTCTTTCCGTCTCTTCCAATATTCGGATTGGTCTTTCCTCATATGCTAGATCCATAGCCAGTTCTATCTCTGCCATATCAGTCCTTTTCTCCAGTGGCGAGATACATCTCCTTAGCTGTGAGACATGAAACACATTGTGTACCTTTGACAGTTCTGGTGGCAATTCCAACTGATAAGCAACTGCTCCAACTTTGGTCATGACTGGGAAGGGACCAATATATCTAGATGCCAATTTTCCTCGGGTCTGAAACCTCTTAACTCCTTTCATTGGGGTGACTCGGAGATACACGTGTTCTCCGGGTTCGAAGCTGACCTGTCAGTGTTTTACATCATAGTAACTCTTATGTCGTGACTTGGCCAACTGCAGTCTATCTCGAATCTCCTTGACTTGTTTCTCATCTTCCATCATTAGATCAGTCCTGAAAATACAACTGTCTCTGGTTTGAGACCAGTTTAGTGGAGTGCGGCACTTACGACCATACAGAGCTTCATAGGGTGACATCTTCAAGCTGGTCTAGAAATTGTTGTTGTAAGAAAACTCGGTGTACGGCAGACAATCTTCCCACTTAGGTCCTTGGTCCAATGCACATGATCGGAGCATATCTTCGAGTATTTGATTTACTCGCTCAGTTTGTCCATCTGTCTGGGGATGATAAGCTATGCTCTATTCCAGGGCAGTTCCCAAGGCTTGATGTAGACGGGACCAGAAGGCTGAAGTGAAGAGAGACCCTCTGTCTGAGGTGATGGTTTTTGGCACTCCATGCAGACTGATGATCCTGGACACATATAACTATGCAAGTTGATCAGCACGAGAAGTGGTCCGGATGGGCAGAAAGTGAGCTACCTTCGTTAAGGTGTCCACTACGACCCAGATTGTGTCATTGCCTCGGTGTGTCTTTGGTAAACCAGTGATGAAATCCATGTAGACATTGTCCCATTTCCATTGTGATACGGGTAAGGGTTGATGGAGTCCGGCGGGCTTTTGGTGTTCCGCCTTTACCTTGTTGCATATATCACAACAAGCTACGAAGTAAGCGATGTCTTTCTTCATTCCATCCCACCAGAATACCTGACGAAGATCTTCGTACATTTTGGTGCCACCGGGGTGAATTGAGTACGAAGATTCGTGTGCCTCTGCCAATATCTTCTTTTTCAGACATTCTTGGTTGGGTACGCAAATCCTTCCTCGAAACCTTAGTGTACCTTGTTGATCTTTAGAGAAATCCTTCGTCTGCTTGGCATATAATTGCAGTAATTCGTCATCAGCTTGAGCGCTATGAATTTCTTCCTTGAGGGTAGGAGAAATTTCCAATATGCTGGCCATACTGGCATCCACTATTACCAAATTGAGTTGAGCCATTTCTTCACAAAGTTTGGGAGGCAAATAATCCATTAGAGCATTCAGGCAGACAGGCTTGCGGCTGAGGGCATCGACCACCACATTAGCTTACCCGGGTGATAATTTATCCCGAGGTAATAATCCTTAACCAACTCAAGACATCTTCGTCGACGGAGGTTTAAATCCGGTTGAGTGAATATATACTTGAGACTCTTGTGCTTTGTAAATATTTGGCACCTCTTTCCAATAAGATAGTGTCTCCAAATCTTCAATGCATGCACCACCGCGGCCAATTCCAAGTCATGAGTTGGATAATTTCCTTTGTGAGGCCATAGTTTTCGAGATGCATAGGCCACAACCTGGCCATCTTGCATGAGTACACATCCAAGACCTTTTCTGGATGCATCACAGTAGAGATCAAAACTGCGGTAGATGTCAAGAAGAGTCAATACTGGCATGGATGTCAGTCTGGTTTTTAACTCATTGAAGCTCCTTTCGTAGTCCTCAGTCCATTCAAACTTCTTATCCTTCTTCAGGAGCTATTTCATTGGCTTGGCGGTCTTAGAGAATCCTTCGATAAAGCGGTGATAATATCCGGCTAATCCAAGGAAACTCCGAATTTCTGAGACTATCGTGGGTGCAGCCCAATCAACCACATCTTTCACTTTACTTGGATCCACGACTATACCTTGAGCTGAGAGAACAAGCCCTAAGAATCCAACTTGGTTGAGCCAAAATTCACATTTGCTGAATTTTGCATAAAGCTGATGGTCACGGAGCCTTTGCAAAACTGCTCGGAGGTGGTCCTGGTGCTCTTCTTTGCTTGTTGAGTAAATGAGGATTTCATCAATGAATACCACCACAAATTTGTCCAGGAAATCCATAAACACCTTATTCATCATATGCATGAAAAAGGCTGGGGCGTTGGTGAGACCGAATGACATAACGGTATATTCATAAAGACCGTACCGAGTGGTGAACGTGGTCTTGGGAATATCTTCCTTGTTGATTTTGAGTTGATGATATCCGGTCCTCAAATCAATCTTGGAGAATACTTTGGCCCCACTGAGTTGATCAAACAAATCATCAATCCTCGCTAGTGGATACTTGTTCTTGATGGTGACGTCATTCAACTGTTGGTAGTCCCCACACACATCCAGAGACTGCCGTCCTTTTTGTCCATGAATATGGCGGTGATCCCCAAGGTGAAGAGCTTGGATAGATGTATCCTTTCTGCAGCATCTCATCGAGCTATTTCTTTAACTCCACCAATTCCGATGAAGGCATCGGATAATATTTCTTGTATATCGGTGCGGTCTCGGGCACCAAGTCAATTGCAAACTCCAGTTCTCTGTCTGGCGGCATTCCTGGCAATTCCTCGGGAAATACATCTGGATACTCACTGACCACAGGAATCGATTCCACTTCTTTAGCCACAACTGAGAAAACCATATCCTTCTTGGATATACTTCTGCGGCCATAAAAACTTGTGGTGCGACCTTCCTAATTTTCCATGGTGACTTCTTTGGTCGCATAATTGGTGTATACTTGGTATTGGGTTAACCAATTCATTCCCAGAATAATGTCCAATTTATCAGATTCAATGACTATCAAGGCTGTTGGAAACTTGACTCCCCTGATCTTAGTCTCCAAATTACGGCAGACCAGGTTGCTTCGGAGCACTGATCTCAGGGATTGTACCATCATTCTCTTTCCCATAATCGAGCAAGAAAATTTGTTTTGGGCAACAAAACTCCGTGAAATAAAAGAGTGGGAAGCCCCAGAGTCAAATAAAATTACTGCAAGTATGCTATTAACAGGGAACATACCAAGGATGACTTCCGGATCTTCTTGGGCTTCGTCAGTGGAGATATGATGGATTTGGCCTTGGATGGCCCTCGGGGCGGAATATGTCTCCAGGTGGTTGACTTGCGGGCAGAATGGAGCTGTTGGCTTGCCGTTCTTGGGAAACTGCCTGGCGTAATGTCCGGTTTGTCCACAACTGAAGCATGAATTTTTGCGCTGGCAATCTTCACGTACCGAACTGGTCACGACATTCTTGACTTGAGTGGTGGTCTTGTTGACATTCTATTGCCAGTTGGGTTTGTACTCAACCTGAGTCTGTTGCCAAGTACGAGCCTTCTGCACTGGTTTCATATCCTTCTTAGGCTTGAATTTGCGCTTGTAGTCATTATTTGTGGGCCTGCTATCATGCATGAGTTTGTGCTCCCTTTCTGCAATGAGGGCCTTGTTCACCAGAGTTTGGAAGTCCGGAAAATCAAACATACTAAGAGTGCATCTGAGGTGCTGGTTCAGTCCGCCAAGAAATTTGTCGACCTTCCTTTCTTCGGTGGCCACATCATAGAGAGAATAATGGGCCAAATGGTTGAATTTATTCAGGTACTCACTTACTGACATGCTTCCTTGAGTGAGAGTGAGGAATTCGGGCTGCTTGATCTTCATTATTCCGGTGGGAATATGATACTTGCGGAAATGATCCTTGAATTTGGTCCAAGTAATTTCCTCGTCCGCGGGCCACGTAGCCTTAGCATTATCCCACCATATAGCGGCATCTCCTTTAAGATAATGTGTTGCGAACGGAACTTTGTCTCCTTCTTCAGTATGAGCAATTTCCAGCTTCCTCTCAATGGTCCTCAACCAATCATCGGCTTCCAACGGATCAATAGCTTGACTGAAACTAGGAGGCTTGGTCCTTTGAAAATCTGACAGCTTGGAGTAATGACCATTCTGATTTCCATTCTGTCCAACCATAACTTGCACACTTTTCAACATCTCCATCAGATCGCTGTTCCTTGTTTCTTCAAACATTCACATGATTTGCTCAGTGGAGGGCGGATGTGGCGGTGGAGGTGGTGGTCGCTAGTATGGCTCGGGGGAATGTCCTTCTTGTCTTGCGGAGCGACGAATAGGGACATCCTCACAAGCCTGGCTGCTACTACCTCCCCGCGTCATCCTATTATTTATTTTCCCAATACAAAGCAACCGCGATGAGAAATATCCAAGAATGGGAGGAAAAGCCAGCGACAATCCCAGAAAAACACAGCGAAAAGAAACCAAGGCGAACAAGAAGGTTCCAACATAATTATACACATACTCAACAGAAAAGATAACATCATGATGGGTTCACTACCCTCATACATGAAACTAAACATCATGACACATATGACTACATCCATACATTATACTCATGACGAAGATGATACTCTAGCAATCTACTGCTCGGCTGGTGCTGCTGCAGGCTCCTCTCCTGAACCAGACTCAGACCCTGAACTGATAGTGGAGACCTCCGGGTTAAAAGAAACATGACGACGCTGCCTCGAGGACTCTCCCTCAGCGGCAAGTGCGGGATGGGATCTAATCATAGGAGCTGCAGGAGTACTACGAGGGGTCACTGCCAAAGGGTTGGTGGTACCCTGAGTGGTCACAAGGGTAACCGAGGTGGGAGGAACGTATGGAGTGAAACCGATAGAGGGTGGATGATGGATTCATGTACCTAGGGTAGGGTCATAGGCCTGACCTAAACGTCCTACCCAAGGACACTCTTAGAAGAGATCATCTTCCAATCGACCAAAGAGGAATCCACTCGACTGGACTGGAAGGACTCGACCATGGAAGACTCACTCGACCACCAGAAGGTCAGAGGGCACTCTGCAACGCAACGGCTTGCTATTGAATAGACTTAATGATAGTTAAGGCGCTTTATGAGGCGTTACGAACGCCCGTGCTTAATGTACTTTAACCTCTCCATTATGTGGGCTGGCTGGGGTCCTGGCGCACTCTATATAAGCCACCCCCCTCCACAGATAGAGGGGTTCGCACTCTTGTAATACCTACATTCATAATCCACTCAACCGCCTCAGGGCTCCGAGACGTAGGGCTGTTACTTCTTCCGAGAAGGGCCTGAACTCGTACATCCCTTGTCTTCACAACTACTCCATAGCTAGGACCTTGCCTCTCCTTACTTACCCCCCACTCTACTGTCAGACTTAGAACCACGACAGTTGGCGCCCACCTTGGGGCAGGTGTTTTAGCGATTTGTGGAGGAGTTGCAGTACTCAGTACCTTCATCATGATGACTGCTGGAGTTTTGGTTGAGGCGCGAGATCCGTCTCGGTGCTCTCACCTTTGTCGCCGACGACTCCGCGTGGCTCGTGGAGGCTCCACTTGACATCGAGGCGCTCCCGTCCTGGGCGGCGACTTTCGCGCGTGTTCGCGGCGTTACTGCTCATGACAACCGTCGACCCGTGTCGGTCGACTCCTTTATCGGTCACCCACCCAGCTTCCCACCAGCGCAAAGCGCTCTGGTGATCGAGACTCCAGCGGTGGGTGAAGCACGCGGATGGCTCGCCAGACAGCCATCGCCAGTCGCCGCCATTGAGCCCGACGATTCCCTCTACGGCTGTTCAATCATCAACCGGCTCCGTGAGAGCGCATCTGAGTGTGATAGCGATGATCCAGCGGCGGAGATTCTCATGGTCGACGGCCCTCGCAGTCCTCCCTGCCGCCCGCGGCGGTGGAGCCGCCGAGGAGAGACCCGTGCAAAGCACGAAGAGTACCAGCCCGAGACACTCGACTCTCTGCAGAGAGAAGAGCTTCACCGCAGAACATGGATGTCTGCATACTCCCATCGCCGGAGAAACCCCGAGGCTCGCGCCTTGGAGGAAGCACGCAGCCAATGTGGCTGAAACGCGCCGCTGGAGAATCTTCAGCGAGCACTTTCGGCAGCAAGCAACGAATCCCGAAGCGATCGGCGTCGACTCTTCCCACCGACTCGGTATACCGCCGCGCAATTCAGAATTTAGCGGTGCAACTCGTATAGCGAGTCTATCCAGCCGTCCCGTCGGAAGCCGGGAGAGGCTTGCAACAGATCGAGATTTACTCCGAGCAGCGGGAGACGAGAACTCAGCCGTGTCGCGATCGCGCAATGTAATTCACGGTCGATCCATTGCTGCGAATCTTGTCGATCGGCTCACAGCCCCGGATCGCCTCCGCGGCGAGAAGGGCGCGACAACCGCAAGAGCGATCTGAGACCGATTCGACCGAGATGACAGGCGTCGAGTGCCCCTTTCCCCTCCGAGGGAAGGGTCATACGCTCCTCGGCGGCAAGATGACAGACGTCGATTCGATCTGGGCGAAGAGTTCGAACGACCCTGTGGAACCAGGCTTTGACGCGCGATCCATTATCGTGTAAGGCTTGGTCGACCGGAGCAGAGCCCATCGAGGTGGACCGAGAGATGCACCCACCAGCGATCAGTGCACATCTCGGTCCGGAATGTTTTAGCAGGGCTATCGAGCCGCGATAATTCCCCCAATTTCAGGTTGGCAACAGAAGTCGACAAGTTCATTTGGGAATCCAAGCACTCAAACTTGGCTTGAAGATTACCGAGTGGCTGTTCAGATCGGGGTGGGAATGATGAGGTGGCCATGAAGCATTTGCCCTCATGTTGGAAGGTTCGCGAGCATGGCTGAATCGATTACCTCCTAGCAAGATATACACTTGGGAAGATTTGTCCCGAGTGTTCATCGAGACTTTGAAGGGACTTGCAAGCGACCGGCTGGTTTGTGAGCTGCAAGTTTGTGTCGTAAGACCAATGAAACTCTCCGAGAGTACATTCAGAGGTGGATTACTTTGCACCATCTTGTGGAAAATGTGTCCGACCATCGGGCGGTTTATGCCTTCAAAGATGGCGTCAAAAGCAGAGAATTGAGTCTGAAGTTTGGTCGAACGGGGACATGACCACGAGTCGAATGATGGAAATTGCTAGCAAATCATGGGCAAGGAAGAAGACCGACTCGAAGCGGCAAATACAAGCCAAGTCGATCGGAGAAGGGAAATTCGATCGAAGCAGAACGAAAAGCCGAGCCAGCAGCTCTCGGAGAGGCCACAGCCGTGACTCGGGGAAGTTCAAGGGAAGCGAAAGGATCCTGGAATCCAAAGAAAGTAAAAGATAAAGAAGGCAATGACGTAATGGATATGCCATGCCATATTCACACGAATAAGGACGAAGAGGGCAACATCATTTACCCAAAGCACACCACTCGCCAGTGTCGACTCCTGATCCAGCAGTTTCAGGGAAAACAGTCTAAGGACAAGGAGAAGGAGCCAGACAAGGCCGGTGACAAAGAGGACAGTGAGGATGAATATCCGCATGTCAACTCCACTCTGATGATCTTCGCGGATGTGGAAAGCAAGAGTCGATTGAAAGTCATCAACCGTGAGGTGAACATGGTTTCCCCAGTAAAGCCAAGTTATGTGAAGTGGTCCCAGACACCCATCACATTCGACCAATCTGATCACCCGACTCACGTTGCCACTCCTGGGCGGCAAGCGTTGGTGGTCGATCCGATTGTCGAAGGCACTCGGCGACAAAAGTGCTAATGGATGGTGGTAGTGGGCTGAATTTGTTATATCGGATACATTGAAAGGGATGGGCATTCCGATGTCGATTGAGCACCAAAGAATATGAGTTTCCGGAGTCATACCAGGAAGAAGGCCAACTCACTCGGCAAATCGCCTACGGGCGTGGTTTTGGTGATTCCAAGCACTTTCGCAAGGAAAAGTTGACCTTTGAGGTTGTGGATTTTGAGTGCATACCACGCCATTTTGGGGAGGCTCGCCTACGCACGATTCATGGCTCGACCATGCTACGTGTACCTCAAACTGAAAATGCCAGGCCCAAAGGAGTGATCACTTGCCACCGCGATCGGAAGAAGGCGAAAGAGTGCTTTCGGAAGGGCTCGAAGATTGCCGACTCCCAAGTGACAGCGGTCGAATCGGCGAATACAAGCAAAACGCAGATCCGAGTGATTTATTACGATCCAAGAAGCCAGCCACAGAGTCGCATTTCACCATCCGGTGAGACGGCCAGTCCATATTCACCCGACCGATCCCAATGCAGCCCGACCCACATCTCCACGACACTCGACCGAAATAGGAAGAAGCGCTCATCCGGTTCCTCCGTTAGAATCGGGACATTTTCGCATGGAAGCCACCGACATGCGGTGTTCGAGGCTGGCTGAGCATCGCCTCTGAGTCGACAAGTCCGCAAAACCAGTCAAAGAGCATCTTGGCGGTCCGCCGTCGAAGAGAAAAGCTATTGGTGAAGAAGTGGCTCATTGTTGGCGCGGATTCATCCGAGATATATCACTCCGAGTGGCTTGCTAATGTCGTCATGGTTCCCAAGAAGGACAACTCACTCCGCATGTGCATTGATTTTAAGCACATCAATCGGGCCTGCCGAAGGATCATTTTCTCTCCCCGCATAGATCAGATTGTTGACTTCGATGCGGGATGTGAAGATGTCTTTTCTAGATGCATATTCGGGTATCATCGATCCGTCAGATGGACCCGATGAAATAAAACAGCTTTCATCACTCCATTCGGTGCTTCGCTATATCACCATGCCATTCGGCCTCAAGAATGCCGGAGCCACATTTATGCGAATGATTCGAAGTGTCTTCTCACTCAAATCGACGGAATGTGGAAGCGTATATGGATGATATCGCCGTTAAGTCGCGAAAAGGTTCCGACCTGCTTGCTGACCTCGCCAAACGTTTGCCAACCTCGGAAGATGCGATATCAAGCTCAATCCGTCAAAATGCACGTCGGAGTTCCCGGTGGAAAATTACTCGGTTTTCGTTTCGAGCGAGGATCGGCGCTAACCCTGAAAAATCGGCACTATTCTCCTAATGAAACATACGTGCGAGTGCACGGCGTCGAAGCTTCTCGGATGCTTGGCGCTTTAAGTCGATTCATCTCACGACTCGGTGAAAAGGCATTACCTCTTTACCGATGATGAAGAAGGCGACAAGTTCGAGTGGACTCGGAAGTCGATGCAGCGTTTGCCGAGCTAAAATCTCTGCTCTCCACCCAGCCGGTGCTTGCTGCTCCAATCAGCAAAGAGCCTCTATTGCTTTACATTGCAGCCATTTGGACAAGTTGTCGATTCGTGGCTTACGGTCGGCGGGAAGAGGAAGGAAAGGCCTTCAAAGTTCAGCGCCGGTGTATTATTTGTCCAAGTCTTGACTCCATCCAAGCAGAGATATCCTCATTATCGAAGCTTGTGTATGGTATATACATGACCACAAAGAAGGTTGCTCATTATTTCTCGATCATTCTATCATAGTCGCCGACGCTCCTTTATCGAGATCTTGCATAACAGAGGCATACCGGTCGAGTGGCGAAAAATGGGCGATTGAACTTCTTCCCTTGATATCAAATTCGAGGCAAAAGCCATTAAGTCCTGAGCTATAGCGGATTTCCTCGCCGAGTGGATTGAACAACAAAGACCCGACGAAGTTCACTCGAGCATTGGACCATGTTCTTTGACGGCTCCAAGATCTTTGAATGGTTACGTGTCTTTGGGGTTGTTCTGGTTTCCCCGAGGAGATAAGCTTAGGTATGTGCTCCAGATTCACTTTGATTCCTCCAACAATGAGGCGATCTGAGGCCCTCCTATATGGATTGCATGGCCATCTCACTCGGCGTCCGTCGCTTTGATGGTCTATGGCGACTCAGATCTAGTGGTCAATCAAGTGATGAAGGAGTGGGGCGTGAGAAGCCCAATATGATGGATCTTGCAATGCAATGAGGAAGCTGGAAAAAAAGAAGTTTGAGGGTTGGAACTCCATCACATCCCCGATCGAAAAATCAAGCAGCAGATGATCTCGCAAAGATAGGCTCCAAAGAGAAGCCATTCCGAGTGGTGTATTTTTGGAGCATATACACACTCCGTCCAAAGAAGATCCTTCACGAGGAAGCTCCACAACCCAAGAGTGCCACGGACTCGACCGAGGTTGAGGTCCCAGATGGTCGACTTGGTCATGGAAGTTTTAGTGGTCACTCCCGATTGGACAATTCCGTACATCGCGTATATTCTGAGAAAGGAACTCCCAGAGGATGAGGAAGAGGCTCGGCAGATCGTCCGTCGATCCAAAGCCTTTACCGTTATCAATGGGCGGTTGTATAGAGAAAGCCCGACGGGAGTCGGACAAAAATGCATAACGCCGTAAGAAGGTCGAGTCATACTCAATGACATCCACTCGGGGACTGTGGTCACCATCGTCCTCTCGGACCATTGTAGCCAAAGCATACCGAGCCGGATTTTATTGGCCAAGGGCAAATGAGATGGCGAAAGAAATAGTGGACAAGTCACGAAGGATGCGGTTCTACTCCAATATGTCACACAAACCGGCGTCAGCCCTGAAGACCATTCCACTCGTCTGGTCTTTCATAGTATGGGGGTTGGACATGATCGGTCCCTTGCGTACAGGTCGGGCGGTTTCACGCATGTCTTGGTAGCGATCGACAAGTTCACCAAGTGGATTGAAGCTAAACCAATCAAAAACTTGGCGCTTGATCTCGCTGTTTCCTTCATCGAGGGCCGCGTTCAGATATGGGGTCCCGCACAGTATTATTACGGACAATGGGTCGAATTTTGACTCGGAAGAATTCAAGGATTTCTGCAGCGCCCAAGGCACACGAAGTCGACTACGCTTGATCGCCCATCCACGGTCGAATGGACAGCGAGCGAGCCAACAGATTAATCCTCAAAGGTGCGAAGCCCGGTGATCACGAGATCTCAAGCATGCGGCTGGAGCTTGGGTTGACGAACTCCCTTGATGCTTTGGGGTTTGCGAACCACGCCTAATCGGTCGACCGGAAGAACCCCTTCTTCTGGTCTATGGGCGAAGCAGTCCTTCCGAAAGATCTCCTTCACAATGCTCCTCGAATTGAACTATACAATGAAGCGAAAGCTGAGCAAAGCGCGTCAAGATGCGATCGACCTCCTAGAAGAGGAAAGGGAGATGGCTCTGATCCGCTCGACCATCTACCAGCAAGACTTGCGTCGCCTTTGCGCCAGAAATGTGAGAGGTCGAGCTTTCCAGGAAGGGGATCTGGTCCTTCGAGTGGATCAGCAGAAACAACATAAGCTGGTCCCCTCCTGGGAAGGGCCCTTCATCGTCACAAAGGTTCTCCACAATGGGGCATGTCGTCTCTATAACGTCGAACACAATATCGAAGAGCCCCGAGCTTGGAACGCGGATCTGCTCCGCCCGTTTTATACTTAAAGTTTTTCACTCGGAAGAGTTGTAATAAAATACTTCTGTAGTTCATGGGCTTCGAAATAATAGTGTCATAGTTCCTTCATAATTTTTGTCACTTTTTATTTTTGTCGATAAAATTTCCCCCAATGGGTGGCTTAATCGCGAATCCGTTTAGCCTAAGTTTGTACAAATCCTACCGAGTGGTAAGCGGACTTCCACTCGGAGGCTTAGCCGCGAATCCGTTTAGCCTAAGTAACCAAGAAATCCTACCGAGTGGCAAGCCGGACTTCCACTCGGGGCTTAGTTGCAGATCCATGCTACGCCTAAGATATAAGAAATCCTACCGAGTGGCAAGCCGACTTCCACTCGGGGCTTAGCTGCAGCCAGTGCTCGCCTAAGTTATTAAAAATCCTACCGAGTGGTAAGCCGACTTCCACTTGGAGGCTTAGCTGCAGTCCAAGGACTCGCCTAAGTATAATGTGTACCCACAAGGAGGACGAGGTGCAGGTCGACTGCGACCCTCTCCTCCGAGCTACACCATAAGTATGATGTGCGTTAGCAAGGAAGACGAGGTGCAGGTCGACTGCGACCCTCTCCTCCGAGCTACACCATAAGTATGATGTGCGTTAGCAAGGAAGGCGAGGTGCAGGTCGATCGCTACCCTCTCCTCCGAGCTTGACACAAATACAACGGAAATCCTACCGAGTGAAGAGCAAACCTCTCACTCGGGGCTTAGCTGCAGCCAGTGCTGCGCCTAAGGTATAAAAATCCTACCGAGTGAAGAGCAAACCTCTCACTCGGGGCTTAGCTGCAGCCAGTGCTCACCTAAGGTATAAGAAATCCTCCGAGTGAAGAGCAAACCTCTCACTCGGGGCTTAGCTGCAGCCAGTGCTGCGCCTAAGGTATAAGAAATCCTACCGAGTGAAGAGCAAACCTCTCACTCGGGGCTTAGCTGCAGCCAGTGCTCGCCTAAGGTATAAGAAATCCTACCGAGTGAAGAGCAAACCTCTCACTCGGGGCTTAGCTGCAGCCAGTGCTGCGCCTAAGGTATAAGAAATCCTACCGAGTGAAGAGCAAACCTCTCACTCGGGCTTAGCTGCAGCCCGTGCTCGCCTAAGGAATAAGTCGGCGGCAATCGGCATCTCGCTGTTAACACGCAAAGAGCAATTCAAGCCAAGAGCAATCATATCCAAACATCCAATCCAAATTTAGTTCGATACCTAAAAGAACCGAGAGTGCTCGGGCACTAAGCACATTAAGGTTTTATCGGTTACAACTCCACTTGGCATACCGAGGCAAATTTAAAGTCAAGGAAAGTTTTTACCCCTCTCGTGGAGGGCTGGATGGAAACAACGAACTCGTCAAGGTCAATTCCATCTGCAATCCGTGTAGCAGCAGCGATGAAAGTCTCCATGAAGGACACGAAGTCGTGTTTCTTGGTGTTGGCCACTCGGAGAGCCGCCACTTATCTTCTCGAGCATCCTTGCAATGGACTCGCGCCGGAACCGCGTATGCGACGTCTGCGCCACACCGAGCTGAAGACTTCTTCCACTCTTGCACTCGGTCGGGGCGGCGTTTAGTCGAGCCATCAACGACTTCGAGGTCATTTTGGAGTGTCTCCACGGGCGAGGCGTCGAGTCGATGCGGGGCGTAGCAACCTTCGCCTTGCAAGATAATCCACGACGGCAAGCAACATGGGACTCGGTCGGAAGATGTTCATGGCAGTTTCATCATTCACGGAGAATTGAGGGGTCAAGGTTAGTCTCCGGTGGCTGGTTTCTTCTTCAAAGTTGCGGCGAGAACTCGCAAAGACAAAACCCGAATCGGAAAATAGTCGAATGGGAACATAACAGTTGGAAGAATTGGTCGAGTGAAGAAGATTACCTTGAGCATAAGGAACAATTTTTAGCAAGACCACCCAAGAAGCCTTCGGGTCATTCTTTTTCCCGGTCAACTGGTTGATCCTCTCGGTCGAGTAGTCTTGTCGACTTTCGGTCGATCAACATCCTTGGTGGCAATGGCGAGCAGCCTTGATTGGTGTTGTCTGTTCGAGCTTGGTGGTGAAGCTAGCTTTTCATCAGCGAGCTTGATCTTCTCGAGACAGCTCAAGCTCCTTCTTCCTCTGGGCCTCCTTCACCTTGCACGTAAATTAGAGCAAAGTCAGGTTTGAAGCAAATGAGAGGAGAAAAGAGTCGTCGAAGTCTCACCAAACATACCTTTGGTCTCCTCCTTTGCCTTCGTCGGGTTCTCCTGCACTAGCTTCAAGTCCAACTCGAGCTGAATATGCTTCTGCTCCAGATCAATATAGCGCGTCGCAAGATCGCAGGATTTCTCTGAAGAGTCAATCGACAAAATGTCAAAGATGATCCACTTCGAGTGAATAAAGAAAAATGATGCGTTTCTAAGACTACGATCGAATGCAAGCATTTGACCGTAGTCTCGAGGACTACACCAGTGGGTGCACTCAGCGTGCCCCCACCGGTCTTATTCAAGACGAGTCGACGATCGACCGATTAAAAAAAGTCGACCGATCGACCAAAACTTCTTCAGATCGTAATCAATCGCGGCGATCGACCACGATCTCGGGGACTACACCGGTGGGTGCACTCAGCGTGCCCCCTGGTCTCGTAAACCCATTCGTTTCATTCGAGTGATGATCAATATTTACTTATGAAGCCTAAGACCATTGCCGGTGATCGACCTTATATTGGGGACTACACCCGCGGGTGCACTCAGCGATGCCCCGCTAATCTGGAGTTTTACCAACACACCCGGTGGGTGACTGCTATGAATTCGAGAAAGAAAAGTTTTGATAGTATATCCTAACGAGCAGGCGGTGGTCGATGACTGAACATTGCTCAAGAAGAGCGGAGTGGCGTCGTAAGTCTGCTTGACTCGCATCCCAAGCGATCTTCACTGCTCCATCATGATCCTGCTTGACGGATCACCTCCTTAGCAGACATTGGCCTGGTCCTCCGGGGCGTGGTGCGTGGCGAAGATCGAAGGCTGCCCGGCACTTTCGGCGAAGTGGGTCGAGCACTCGTCGGTGACACTGCGAAGGACCGCGGTATGTCGAGTGCCGACCTCTCCTTCCGTCTAACGGTCTCGGCGCCGTCATCTTGGGCTACTTTGCGATGATGCTTTCCTGCTCCTCCTAGTCTTGATGGCTCCTCATCCTCATCATCGTCGTCGGGAAGAGTGATAATGTCATTGATTGGAGCTTGAAAAAGAGTTAAAGTCGAAACTATGAATCGATCGACTAAGAACAGAATTAAGGATCTGATGCAGGATTTGAGGTCGTGGCGTCCTCCATCTCATGGTCCTCGGCCTTACTGAGGTTTGAAGTCGCAGCGCTGAAGTTCCAAAGAATCGATCAACCGATTCAAGTATCAACCGAGATAAAACTTATATAGAACAGAAGACTTAAGCAATATGTTTACCACGAGATGGTGGGGATGGACACCTTTATTTTCGGCGAGAGGCTTGGTTGTCCTCGACGGACTACCTTCGGCCTTGGCGCTTTCTCGGTCGGCACCGGAGAAGCGGTCCGAGGCGTTTAATCGATCTGCGAGGCGGTCGCAACTCCCTTACCGCGTTCAGTCGAAGGGTCGTGCACAAGTTTTGACCGCCTTTCCGAGCGCGGTGGTGCAACCTCCTCCTCTTCATCCTCGTCATCATCATCCTCGTCATCATCATCGTCGTCGTCGTCATCTTCTGCGGCGTCTAAATCCCACTCTTCTGGCTCTCGCCCGCTATTCCCCCTCCTCGATTGGTCTGGCGCCATTGGGCATTGAGTATAGCTCGGTAAGGGCACGGAAATATCAAAGCGAGTTCGATCGACCAAGTCACGAAAACACACTCGACGGATGTACAATGGAAAACAGAGCAAATGTACCTTTTACGAACGCTGTTGTGATCAAGTGGGAAATCCTCCGGGATCGCGAGGTTGTCCTTGTTCCCGATGATCGCAGCC
Source organism: Aegilops speltoides (assembly GCA_021437245.1). NCBI lineage: Eukaryota > Viridiplantae > Streptophyta > Magnoliopsida > Poales > Poaceae > Aegilops > Aegilops speltoides. The sequence continues at coordinate 86,776,663 of CM038145.1, read as the reverse complement.
ATCCATCTTTCCACTATGGCATCGTCGACTACCTCCGGGTGGGCCGAGTCTCGTCTTGATGCCTTGATACAGCCACATGCAAAGGGCTCGGAACTAAAGAGGCTGGATTAGCCTCAAAGAAAAAACCTCCAAGAGGTCCATGCCGATCCACGCCATCCCGAACCAGCTGCACCACGCGATCCATCAACATCTTCACCTCAGCTCTCTCCTCTGGAACCACCTTCGAGGAGGAGGGTCATTCACTCGACTCATGGTGAATGCAGGGAAGACCAGCGTCGGTGTCCGGCGTCGTCTCGTTCGGCGATAGAACCAGGTCGATCGCCAACCCCGACCGACTCGGGAAAAGACATAGCTGGGAAGGTGCTTTTGTTCCTCAAGCTGGACCCCTAAGCCACCACACATCTGAACTACTTGGGTCTTCTCGTCACGGGGCTTGCCTTCTTCACCGTCTGAGGCGACATGTGAAGATATACTTGAACAAGCCCCAGTCGATCGACAGCCCGGAAGTTTTCGCACATAGACACAAACGCAGCAAGATCTGCGATGGAGTTTGGAGTAAAATGGTGGAGCTGGGCTCAAGAAATTCAGAAAACCCGAAAGAAAACACTCGGCGGCGCGAAAATCCTCGGTCGACATGGGTGGCCAGGAGCACACACTCACCCTCTTCCTACCGAGGCTGCCACTCTTGACCGGGAAGCCTCGCGGCGCCGTGGGGATCAACCCGTCGTCGGCCATATCGAGAGATCCTTCTCCTTGATGGTCGATGGATCAATCTCCTGGACCCAGCCCTTGACAGCGAGATCTCGACGAGGAACCGCCGCGGTGGTAGATCTCCCTTCGCCTTCTCGACGCCGACGCCTTCTCCGCCGCCGACGCCTTCTTCGACGCTCGGCACCGCCGTCTTCTCTTTGCCCATGGTTGCGGCGGAATGCGCAGAGAGGAAATGCAGGAGCGGCAGCGATTCAGAGGGCGAAGATGAAGAGAGCGAGAGGAGGAAGAACGGGTACTATCACGAAGCCCCGCGAGTCGCATTTATAGCATCCCTTCAAGTGGATGACAGGTGGACCCGAACAATCTAATCATATCCGAAACAGTTGCCTCAAGCGCGATACATGGCGGAAAAAGCGGCACGTAGATCGAGGCGTCCCTGTTACGTCCCATCCGAGCGCCGCAGTCCGTTCCGCTTCGCGCGCTTCCCCAAATTTCGTATCCCGCGAGATCCGCGAGCGACAGATCGGTCTGTCAAGTGCGAGATTTCCTGCGATCCGTCGCTCGGGAATAGCAAAGTAAAAGAAGGTCACTCGACTAAAGAACAAGAATGGATCGAGTCGACTGAAGAAAAGTCGCTTGTCATCAACAGAGAAGATCTTGATCCAAGACAACACTTAGCCAGTATGCAAAAGACAATCGGAAACAATGTCAACTCCTCCTTCACTCAAGCCTCAATCCATTCGGGGGCTAATGATGGATTCATGTACCTAGGGTAGGGTCATAGGCCTGACCTAAACGTCCTACCCAAGGACACTCTTAGAAGAGATCATCTTCCAGTCGACCAAAGAGGAATCCACTCGACTGGACTGGAAGGACTCGACCATGGAAGACTCACTCGACCATGAAGACTCACTCGACCACCAGAAGGTCAGAAGGCACTCTGCAACGCAACGGCTTGCTATTGAATAGACTTAATGATAGTTAAGGCGCTTTATGAGGCGTTACGATGCGCCTGTGCTTAATGTACTTTAACCTCTCCATTATGTGGGCTGGCTGGGGTCTGGCGCACTCTATATAAGCCACCCCTCCACGATAGAGGGGTTCGCACTCTTGTAATACCTACATTCATAATCCACTCGACCACCTCGGGGCTCAGGGACGTAGGGGCTGTTACTTCTTCCGAGAAGGGCCTGAACTCGTACATCCCTTGTCTTCACAACTACTCCATAGCTAGGACCTTGCCTCTCCTTACTTACCCCCCACTCTACTGTCAGACTTAGAACCACGACAGTGGAGGGTTCCTATTCCGAGCGACGGCAAGGGCTATTCGGGCTCGGGTTAGCTCTCGGGCTAACTCATAGATCAAAAGATAACTGGCAGTGATATAACGAGAAAGGTGGCTAGAAGGATGATCATGACGCCGGATCAATAAGAGGGAAGCGAGTACGCCCATTCTTGTGCAGAGATGGGTAGTAGTAAAAACCTGGGTGGGTGTGCACAAACCTCACTGTAGCACAAGTCTACAAAAGCCTCGATAGCAGCAAACTGGACCGCCTGAGATGGTGTAGAAGCGAAACCACCCTTAGAGGAACGAGTGTAAGCGCCGGAAGGGGAACTATGGTGTAGAGTGACCTCAGCATAATACTCATACAACGAACCGGCCAGATGCTCCCGATACACCTGATACACTGGATCAGCACCCTCTGGGTAGAGTCGTCGCCACACGTTCTAAAGCAGGTGCAGCGATGTGTACGGAGCTAGCTCGGGATGGTACAAGATCAGAACTGGAGCCATCTACACTCACAATCACCAGATAGTTAGTAAGAACAACAGATAAACATGCATGCAATGCAGCAATCAATTTCTAGGACTACCTGCACTCAGATGAAACTATCTAACGTTCCACTAACGCACTAACGGTCTAGCGTGTCCTACAATCAGCGTGGCTCTAATAACAAGCGTTGTGGCACCCCGGCTCAGAGCAACCGGTTTACCTTGCATTGCCAGCCCAGAGATCAAGTCTTCTGGCAACACACAACAACATGGTACAGAAACAACCACTTTATTGACGCTAGCGGAAACATAAGTCTGATATTACATCGAGATAAGAGTCTAAGCGGCGCACACGGTGCAGCTGAACAATATGTACATTATTTAATGAACATGAAAGGGCCTCTATCACATAAACTACGCGGCAGCGGAATAACGACGAAGTGGAACTCCATAGCACAGGGACACCGACGTGGACACGATCCAGACGCGGGAAGCTCTCTGATCTGATACGACTTGCCTGAAAGCTGACATGACACGCCAGGTCAGTACATTGAATATACTTGCAAGCTCAAAACAAACATAAGCACAATGACAAACAATATCATGACAATTAATCAGGTTAATGCAATGCAAGTAATACTACTGATGCGGTGAAACCAACATGTGCACCGAGTCCCTCAGACTCGCTTACCAGACGGGTTACCTCGTAACCAAACGGTGATCATACCCGGATCACAACTGAAGCCAATCACTTATGATCATCACATGATCCACAAATCATCATAAAACCAGTGCCAACAATAAATACTTAGTGTGCAAAATTAATTATAATTGTTGATCCATGGTGTGACCTACTTCCGAGTTGTGTCCATAACCGGGGACGCGGCTATCGATAGATTAAATACACTCTGCAGAGGTAGCACACTTTACCCACACCACAGAACCCATGGCCTCGCACTCCCATTCGGGTGGACCAATGACATTCTGACGAAACACTTCCCTTTCCATGACACTCTCCCGGCCACTCCGACCAACTCCCTCTCAGGTCTAAGTCATGGGTGGCCCCATGCCTACCAAAGGCATCTTCGTCCACCGTCGTGGCAAAACAGACCCAAACGGGGACAAGGTACCATAAAAACAAACGGGCACACAATGTTATGTCTGCTTACCGGGCTAGGGTACCGCACGCCCATAACCTTCTCTCATTGGAGGCACCGGCAAGAGGCACGACAAGGGACTGAATCAAGAACCCCCATAAGGTAAATGTGGTCGCACTGAGAAACCCCAATTCAGTGGCACCATGACTTGATCAATGTTATATTCAAGTTGGATTATTATCAGGTCTAACTTGAAAATAAACTCACTCCAAGTCATACGATGCCATGATCATGCAACTACTCGATATGCAAACAAGGCAACTCACAAGAACGGATCAACCTTACCAAAATAACTTTCTTGCACTATTCACCAATAAACCTTACTGAGTTTACTACACTGGTTATTATCATGCATCATTTTGGTTAACTTAGCATTTATATGAAGATATAATTATCAAAAATAAAGCACTGGTTATTTATCAAAGTGCTTTCATAAAGCTAAAACATTACTCTACTTGACCAAACTAGTTCATGCAGTCAACCAGTAACTTAAACAAGCATATCAAGCATGACAAAGTAACTAGCATTAAACAATAATTATTTAACTAATTTAAATGCATGCAAAATAGCTCATATTCAAGTAGGAAAATCATAGATATTGAAATGACACCATCCAAATGTTGGTGTGGCTTGCCTTAGTGCAGAGGAGGTTCACACTCCTCCTGGATAGCTTCAAGACAAGTCTCTCCCTCTGAAAATATTTAAAAACCACAGAACAAAATATTAAGAACCATTCTGAAAATCACCAGAAATTCTTGGCAGCAACGAAAAATCCACACTTTGGTGTGGTGATAGAGCTTTCTGAAACAAACACAATGCAAAAAGAATCAACTCATTTGGACTTATAGGCTAGGAGATATCACTGGTCAAAGTTCTGGTCAAAATATTTGAATAATTTTGAATAAACATAAAACCTGGGGGGTGGGGTCACGTCGATGGCGTAAAGCCAGAAGACGCCTCCACTTGTACCACTTCGGATGCGAGTGGAGAGGCTGACACATGGCCCCACCAGTTAGGAGAGAGAAGAGGGGGAAAGAAACACAGTGCGGCGGCGCTTTGCCGGAGCTCACGCCGGCGAGAAGGGGTCCTAGGGCAAAACCAGAGGGATAGGTTTGAAGAGGAGGCTACAACGCACCTGCCTGTACCCATGGCATGTCGGGGGATGGCCGGAGCTACTCGCAATCAACCTCGCAAGAAGCGGTGGTGGTCGGGACTTGCCGGAGAAGAAGAAAGCAACGGCGAGGGGTGGTTCCAAGGGCTCTACGGCTTCCAGGCGTCACCAGTGGATCTCGAGAGATGCGTCTGAGGGGTTGGTTGGGCTCCAAGAGCTCGGGAACGGGGTGGCTAGGCTGCGGGGGTCGCCGACGAGCTCTGGCCGGGCACGATCGCCAGAGGCCTGCCCTGTGGGGCTGCGGCTGTGTTGCGTGTTCGTGGAGGTTGAGTGGTGCTGTTTGTGGCTTCGGGATGGAGAGGAGGGCTCTATTTATAGCCGGAGAGGGAAGGAGGCAAAGTGCCACTGCCAGAGCTCGCTGGAAGCTGGCGAGTGACAATGAGAGGCGTCAGCGAGGGGGTGAGGGGCTCAGCAATCACGCGGAGGCTGTCCACGCTCGTGGACGAGCACAGGGAGAAGGGGGAGAAGAAGACAGGGGAACGGGTGCACTGTGGCTTTTGGCCGCGACGTGCCCATGCTCGCTGCAGTGTCTCCGGCATCGGCGAGCACCAGGGAGGGGTCAAGGGTGAAGAGACGAAGCTGGTGGCGCGGCGCGACAGTCGTCGGCGAGCTCTGGCTCGAGCACGTGCTGAACAGAGGCACTGGCGCGACGCAGAGCGCGTCGAACACATGCCAGACCCCGTGTCCACATGCGGTCACCACCCTGGCATGGTCAAAACGATGCCCATGCGCAGCCAAACCTTGTCTGTGTTGTAGTCCACGCTGTGTTTAGTCTAGGAAAGGTGAAGACTCAATGCCAGGCCGACCAGATGTGACTCTAGCTTGCTGGCAAGTTTCTGGACCGAAACTTGGTCGCCAAGTTTGGGGGGCTTCTAGAAGGTCATTAGGGCTGATCTCCTAGGGTTAAGGGTTACTTAGGAGGGTTGAGGCTCAAGAAAAACCAGCTCCAAAGGATCAAGGAACAATACACTTGCTGTACAAAGTGCATTTTTGGGCCAGAAGGGAAATGATTTTCTGTAGCAAAAATATTACAAAAAGTCATGCAATATTTTTGCTCAGGGAGGTGGGTTAAGGTTCAAAGAAAATTCAGGAATTATCTCAAGATTTTTGGAGCAATAAAAATAGGGGTTGCTTTGGAGTACTAGTTTCTGAAATGAGTTTTCAGAAGGAAAATGAATATTTTTCTTTTATGAAAATATCCATTGGGCCATTTTAGGGGTTTTCAGAGAAATGAGGTTGAACGAGAGGTAGATGGGTCACTTGGGTGAAATTCAAGGGCATGCCCAAGTGATAAGTCCATTTGAATTGATTCCTAAAACTCAAATCCAAAGCAAAGACAAATCAAGTCCAGAAAAAGAGAGAAGGCAAAATCCGGGCTGTCACATCCTTCTAGGATTCAAGACCTCTCTCCTTCAAGGATTGGGATGAACTAGTTACGTTTGTATCCTCTTGTGTTGACTTTGGATCCTTGTATCTCCTTTATGTGTATGTGGATTTAGCACATGTGTGATTGGATCTTGTCTATTTGAGTGTTCATCTTGTGTTTCTCTTTGATTTTCTCTCTTTCCCCTCCAAGTGTGAAAATATCGACCATTAGGGTTCCACCCTACAACATGTTGGATCATAGCCAAGGTTGATTCACACATAGGAGTCTTCCCCTCCACTTTCTAGCCCCAATTTTGTGTGTTTTGTCAAATTAAAAAATCCCCACAAAAAGAGCCATGCCAGTTTTTTGTGATTTGTTGGTTTGATGATGTTTAGTTGATTTTGATCCATCAATTTGTCGTTTACTAGTGGATCTAGCTTCCCACAACTTTTCCCCAGTTCCCATCCATGAAATTCTCGCAACTTTTGCCTGAATTTTTCTTTTCCCCACGTTCATCCACGGATCGCCACCCATGACATCCGGCCCGACACTCAGACATCTGGTGCCTCGCAGCCAACATCTCCACCACCACCTAATTTTGGCAATGTTTGACCGGGTTTTCCACTATCTCTTCCGCATACCACCATGGACTTCCCCAACAAACCACATTTATGCCACGTTTTGCCATTTAAGAAATTGAGTTCATGGTTTCAGTTTCCTAACATGTTTCGACTACTTAGGAACGGTTCATTATCAACACCGCTGCCGCTCAACTTCGCCACAGATTTGACAGCGACAACGACCACTTCATCATTTTAACACTGCAACCGTAAGTAAGGATGATAACCTCGCCGACATCACTTGTACATCTCCCTTGCCATTGCATTGTTAACCCCCCGAGCCAATTTTGCATCACTTATCTCTCGAGACTAGCCATTGAGTATTGTCGGACAATGTTACTTGTGCACTTTAGTGATACACATTCTGCATAGCTATCATAGCGTGCATATATCATTGTATCATTGTCATAATTTGTTCCCGCATATACACCATTGCTATCTTGGTGCGATCATTTTGCATAAGTGTCCAAAGGAAAATATCAAAAGTGAGAAAAGCTTTTAAGCAAAAGAAAAGACAAACAAAGAGCTTGTAAGCAATAGCCATAGCATCGCTGCATTGCATATCAAATTGCCATACTTGATCATCTTCGCTCATCGTGAGAGTTCGCCGAGAACCATACATAAATGGCATAATTAGATAGAAATTCATTATGTTTCGTTCTCATAGGTTTTGTGCACAAGTGTCATATCTCGCCTATTGAGCAATCGTGCTAGTGTCTCTCTAGAGTTTTGCAACACAAGCATTTTTCATGGAATCCACATTTTGTGCTCATTTTTTCATTGCACAACCCCAATTATCTATACGTGTGTGTGTTTCCGTGTGCCACTCATTGTCACTGGTCTAGGTTTCACTTGCGAATTTGTGAATCTCTTTCAACAATATTGAATCTTGCTAATAATTGCATAAATTTTGTGCCAGCATACTCACCAAGCTACTCCAAAAGCTTTACTTGTGTAGGTGTGAGATTGTCAAGATCCGGTACCAATTGTGCTACTTCAATCATACCATATTGGTGATCATTGATCCATCTTCAACATTGGTTAAGGTACATTTGGTTTAGTTCTTTCCTTGCTTCCACTGACAATTTGATTAAGAATGATGGATAGGCCAAGCACTTCTACCAACCCACTCTTTGAGGAGCAAGAAGAGGAGGCGAACAACTACATCACCAAGAGTCAATTGTTTGGCACACACAAAGCATTGCATCAAGAGAATGAAGCTTTGGGTGACCACATCAAGCAACTCACCATCGACTTGTGACAATCCGAAGCAAGAACACAAGACTACCTGGACACCGGGATGACAACTCAAATGGAAGACTTTCGCACCATGATGGTCAACCGTGATTCCTCAACATTGTCATCAGCAAGACGATGCCACTCAAGCCAACACTCTTCAGATACATCTTCAGATGCAAGTATCCCCGAGCTCATTCCATCATCGCCAAGACCATGAAGATCATCAAGCTCCATAAAAGCCATTCCATGGAAATGGTTTACAAGACCGCCTTCACGAGCATGAACGCAACTGTCACCAAGAGCAAGCTCCACAATGCCAAGAACAAGAAAACCAAGACGGCGATGCTCTCCACAAGAACAAAAACACCGTGAGGAACAAGCCCTTGAAGCTCAACATGCTCCATGAAAAGCAACTCATGTCGTCAACGAGCATGACCACTGTGTGCATGAACAAGAAGAGGCCTTCCACCGAGAGCAATAACAGGAAGCCACACATCTTGAGGAGTGCCAAGAAGTGAGGAACCAGACACATATCCCATGCCCTCAACATCAAGATAATCAAGTGGAGCACGAGGACCAAGTGTTTGAAAACCCACCTCCACGACAAGAGCGACATCGTCAGCGCCCCCAACACAATGAAGAGCAACACTATAGCAAGCTCAAGTTCAACATGCCTAAGTTCTCTGGAAGCACTGATCCCAAAGACTACCTCTCATGGGCATTGAAGGTCGACAAGATATTTCGTCTTCAGAATTATGAAGAGGAAACGAAGATCGCCATGGCATCCCTCGAGCGGCGCCGCAAGAAAGGCGATCCTTCCATCACAACATGGGATCAAATGAAGGAGATCATGAGAGTGCATTTTGTGCCTACACACTATAGCCGTGATCTCTTCAAGCAACTCCTCAAGCAAGGCATCAAGTCTATTGAAGACTACTACAAAGAGATGGATATTGCAAGATACGAGCCAATGTTAGGAAGATGAGGAGCAAACTATGGCATGATTCTTGAATGGACTCAACCATCCCGTCAAGAAAATCACCGATTTCTAACCTTACACCAACCTCCTCGAGCTTGTGCACCAAGCCAGCAAGGCGGAGCGATAAGTGCAAGATGACCTCAAGTACGCCAAGTACTCTTGGAAGATCTATGGTTCATACAATCAAGTTTGGACTACAACGCCTTCTACAACGACTAAAGCTTCACCAAGCAACGGTGACAAGTCAAGCTACAAGAACCCTTCAACATCTTCGAGTCGCACTCGTATTAGAAGCAACTATAAGCCAAAGGCTTCATCATCGACTACTCCAACGGATAAGACCACCAAGACAAGTTACATTCAATGTTTCACTTGTCAAGGACAAGGCCACAAGACATACCAATGTCCCACTAGGCGCACCATGATCGCCAACGATGACGACACTGAAAGGATCGAGAAGAGTGTCTAGAGGGGGGGGGGGTGATTAGACCCTCAACAAACAAAGTTGGCAGTTTTTAAGTTTTTCAAGTTGAGGTGGTAGATTAACACAATTTCAAGCATACACTATACAATTCAAGCAAGCATGCAAAGAGTATATGAGCAACGGAAAGTAAAGCATGCAACTTGCAATAAAGTAAAGGGATGGGATTGGAGTGTGCAAACGCAATTGGAGACACGGAGATTTTTGGCGTGGTTCCGATAGGTGGTGCTATCGTACATCCACGTTGATGGAGACTTCAACCCGCGAAGGGTAGCGGTTGCGCAAGTCCACGGAGGGCTCCACCCACGAAGGGTCCACGAAGAAGCAACCTTGTCTATCCCATCATGGGCATCACCCACGAAGGACTTGCCTCACTAGGGTAGATCTTCATGAAGTAGGCGATCTCGTTGCCTTACAAACTCCTTGGTTCAACTCCACAATCTTGACGGAGTCTCCCAAGTGACACCTAGCCAATCTAGGAGACACCACTCTCCAAAAGGTAATAGATGTTGTGTTGTTCATGAACTCCTTGCTCCTGTGCTTCAAATGATAGTCTCCCCAACACTCAACTCTCTCTCACAGATTTGGCTATGGTGGAAAGATGATTTGAGTGGAAAGCAACTTGGGGAAGGCTAGAGATCAAGATTCATATGGTAGGATTGGAATATCTTGGTCTCAACACATGAGTAGTGGAAGTGTAGGTACGTTCTGATGGCTCTCCCATGAATGGGTGGAGGGGTATATATAGACTCCACACAAAATCTAACTGTTACACAGAGATTCCCAAACTCGATGGGACCGAATCAGCAAACTCGGTCAGACCGATCCAGGTAAAAATATGAACGTTAGAGTTTTCGGTGGGACCGATATAGTCATCCCGGTGGGACCGATGTGCAGGTGTTAGGGTAAAACCTCAACTCGGTTTGACCGATTACTCAAACTCGGTGAGACCGATTTTGGTAATAAGTAAACAGAGGATTGGTCAAGCAAACTCGGTGGACCGACTGAACAAACTCGGTTAGACCGAAAATGTTGCAATAGATCACAGAGAGTTTGCAAGCCCATCTCGGTGAGACCGAGATCCCAACGGTGAGACCGAAGTGACTAGGGTTTGGCAGTGGCTGGATTAGATGAAACTCGGTGGCGCCGGATAGATCAAATCGGTGGGGCCGAGTTTGACATTTAGGTTTAGGACATATGTCGATGTGAGAAAGTGGCTGGGGGTTTTGGAGCATATCACTAAGCACTTTGAGCAAGCAAGTCATTAAGCAACACCTCATCCCCTTTTAATAGTATTGGCTTTCCTATGGACTCAATGTGATCTTGGATCACTAAAATGGAAAATGTAGAGTCTTGAGCTTTTGCCAATATTTGTCCTTAGCATCTTGAAGGGGTTCGACATCCTCTTATCCATGTCCATGCCACTCCAGTGTTGAACATATCTGAAATGCACTAGGTAGCAGTATTAGTCCAACAAGAGATATGTTGTCATGAATTACCAAAATCACCAAGGGAGCACTTGTGCTTTCAGGCACCTATGACTCCATGAGCGAAGAAGAAATGGAAGCACTAGAGCACTTGGCCATGCACCGTCAAGTGAATGAAGATGAAGATGCTCAAGTCTTTTGCGACAATGACTCAAGCCCGGTCTCGTTGTCTCCAAGGTCTTGACACTTCAGTACCAACAAGATGAAGATCAACGATGCCATATCGTCCATACCAAAGCGAGCATTGATGGACATTCCGTCAAGATCATCATCGATGATGGAAGTTGCCACAATTTGGTAAGCGACGAGTTATGTTCGAAGAAGAAGCATCGTCGCCCCTACAAAGTCCAATGGCTTAGTGACTCCGGAACCATTCAAGTGTCCTTCAAGATTGGCGCGTACGAAGACACATTGGAGTTTTATGTGGTTACCATGTCCGTATGCCATCTCCTCTTAGGAAGGCCTTGGCAATTCGACCGCGGCGTCATCCACAACGGACTGACCAATCACTATAGCTTCAAGGTGAAGGGTAAGGAGTACGTGCTTCCACCCATGTTGCCAAGTCAAGTGATCACTGACAAGCAAGCTTCAATCCATCATGGAGATAACAGTGAGAGAGCGAACAACCAAAAAGAGAGTGAGCACCACAAGCCAAAATTGAGCGACTCCATGATGAGTGACAAGAAAAACTTAGTGCTTTTAGCCACCAAAAGAGACATGAGGGATGTGAGTGAGAGCCCATCGAGTGTTCTTCACTTTGTACTAGTGTGCAAAGAAGAGGCGGTGAGGACTAATACTTCACGACATCTACATTTGGTGTTGTCTCATTTATTGCAGGAATTCGTGGATGTGTTCCCTGATGAGCTACCTCTCAGACTTCCTCCACTTTGCGGAGTTGAACATCACATCGACCCCATTCCCAATGCACCTTCACTGAACAGGGCACCATACCACGTCAACCCTGGCGAGACCAAAGAGATCTGGCAGCAAGAGCAACATCTCATGGGAAATGGGTATGTATGTGAGAGCTTAAGTCCATGTGTCGTTCCGGTTATTCTTGTGCCCAAGAAATATGGTAGTTTTTCCACGTGTTCCGATTGCCAATCCATAAATGCTATCACTGTTCGCTACCGACACCCCCTTCCACACCTTGATGACATGCTAGGCTTAGTGGTGCCACCATTTTCTCAAAAATGACCTTAAAAGTGGTTACTATCAAATTCACATGCAAGAGGGTGATGGATGGAAAATGGCTTTCAAAACCAAATTCGGTTTGTATGAATGGTTAGTCATGCCTATGGGCTTATCTCAAGCACCTAACACCTTTATGCGTGTGATGCACTATGTTCTTCACAAATATATTGGCATATGTGTTGTGGTATACTTTGATGATATACTTGTGTTTAGTCAATCTCTTGAAGATCATGTCATCCATCTTAGGGATATCTTGCAAGTTCTAAGAAATAAGCAACTTTATGCAAACATGGAACAATGCACTTTTGGTGTCGACAAGCTTGTCTTCTTGGGATTTATTGTGTCCTCTAAGGGTGTTCAAGTTGATGAGTGTAAAATTTACGCAATTAAAACTTGGCCACAACCAACCAATTTGCAACAAGTGCATAATTTCCTTGGCCTAGCCTGAATCATCGATTTGTTAAGGACTTTAGCACCATGGCAACCATTGCATGCACTGAGTAAGAAGAATGCACCATTTGTTTGGGGACCTTCCCAAGACACCACATTCCATGAGCTTAAAAACTTGCTTACGCTTGCTCCATTACTTGCCTTACCAAACTTTGATAAAACTTTTGAAGTGCATTGCAGGCTAATGGTAATGGCATAGGTGGCGTGTTAATACGAGAGAAGTGCCCAATCCCATACTTCGGTGAAAAACTTTCTGGAGTGCAACTTAGTTACCCCATTTATGACAAGGAGTAATATGCTTTAATGAGAGTCTTGCATGTGTGGGAAGATTATATTTGCCTTCATGAATTTGTCATCCATACGGACCATGAGACACTTAAATACCTTAAGTGTCAAACAAAGTTGAATAAGCAACATGCCAAATGGAGTGAGTTCACTGAGTCTTTTCCTTATGTGATCAAGGAAATCAAGGGTAAGGAAAACGTTGTGGCGAACGCTCTGTCCCGCAAATGCTTGATAGTAACTCAACTTGAATTGAATGTTATAGGATTGGAGCACATTAAAGACTTGTATGCGCATGAGGTTTCATTTGCTATTCCTTATGCCAAATGCCTAACGCATACATCTTGGGAGCGATGTTACATCAAGGATGATTATCTAATCAAAGCTAACAAGCTCTGTATACCCGAGTCTTCTCTTTGTTGCTTTTGCAAGAGGCTCATGGTGGAGGACTCATGAGACACTTTGGACGTGACAAGAAGTTCTCTATGCCCTCCAAGAACTACTTTTGGCCCAAGATGTTTTGTGACGTCTCACGCTACACCAACCAATGTTCTACATGCCGCAAAGCTAAGTCTAAAGCTCAATCCCATGGAATATATATGCCACTTCCTATTACATACCCACCATGGGAAGACATTAGTATGGATTTTGTGCTTGGTTTGCTAGGAACTCAAGGAAGCAAAGATTCATTATTTTTCATTGTGGACCGTTTCTCTAAGATGGCACACTTTATTCCTTGCAACAAAATAGACGATGCTTCACATGTTGCAAATCTCTTTTGTAGGGAAATCTTAAGATTGCATGGAGTGCCCAAGACGATTGTGTCAGACCCGTGACATCAAGTTCCTTAGCTATTTTTGGAAGACACTATGCGCCAAGCTCAGAATCAAGATACTCTTCTCATCGGCATACCATCCACAAACTGATGGCCAAACAGAGGTCACAAACTAGATGCTATCTACTCTCCTCCGCGTGTTGATCAAGAAGAACATCAACGAATGGGAGGAATGCTTGCCCATCGTCGAATACACCTACAATAACACGACATTCTACTACCGGAAAGTCCCCCTTTGAGGTTGTCTATGGCTTTGACTCGTTGTCTCCATTGGACATTCTACCGCTACCACTAAAAGAGCGCATCAACATGGACCCGAGTGCACGAGCAAGCTATCTCAAGAAGGCGCATGAAGATACAAGGCACATGATCAAGCACTAAGTACAATGCCTCGCAACCAAGATCAATGTCAACAAGCACCCCATGGTGTTCAGCCCCGAAGATCTTGTTTGGCTACACCTCTGCAAAGACCGCTTCCCCAACGAGCACAAGTCCAAGTTTTTACCTAGAGCCAATGGATCATTCAAGGTGCTAGCATGCTACAACAACAATGCTTACAGGATCGACATTCCACACGACAAGTACAACATGAGCGACATCTTCAACGTCAAGGATCTCTCTCCCTTCCATGGTGATGAGGTTTTTGATCCAAGGTTGGATCTTTCCCAAGGGGGGAGGGAGATGACGTGGAGCATCCTATGGTCATCCCCATGGACCTACCTTCGTCTCCTCAAGTGCCAAGTGGATCGATGACACGAGCACATGCAAGAGCTATTGAGACCAAGGTGACATCTCTCCTTAATGAGCTTTCGTATTATCCATGTGAGACATAGCGACTACCTTAATCCGAATGCTATGTGTGCTTAGGTATCAAGAAGACCCTCTCGGAGATGCTCGGGGTCATGGACAAGTCTCCAAGTACACGAATGAAGGAGAATGACGAGAGGAACTGCTGCAAGTCTACAGCGGCCCGACATCCGGCTCTTGGCCCGGACATTTACGCCTGGAGGCCACAGCCACAACAGCAAGCCAGCAACCGAAGTGCTACAGGGCCCGGACATCCGACACCTGCTTGTGCATAGAGACCAGGCCAAAGGCCCATGTATCACTTCCTTTCATCCCAACTTGTACTAGCACTATAAATAGACTACCCCTCCTACTTCTAGGGTTAGCAAAGGTTAGAGCTCATTTGAGATAGAGCTTTGCTCATCCACTTACCAGTCCCATGGAGTTCAACACCTCCATGTGAGAAGATCCCCCAAGTGGATTCGAAGATCCTTCTAGGATTCAAGACCTCTCTCCTTCAAGGGTTGGGATGAACTAATTACCTTTGTATCCTCTTGCGTTGACTTTGGATCCTTGTATCTCCTTTATGTGTATGTGGATTTAGCACATGTGTGATGGGATCTTGTCTATTTGAGTGTTGATCTTGTGTTTCCCATTGATTTGCTCTCTTTCCCCCCTAAGTGTGAAAATATCGACCATTAGGGTTCCACCCTACATCAAGAAACCTACCCGGGTGATTCGGGGAGCCTCCTTTGAATAAAAGCCCATTCAATAGATGCTCTCCATAATGTTCAAGTGGAAAATGTCAGAGTTTCCCATGGAACTTTTCTATGCTGGCTTCTCGGCCGACGTGCTCGTCGTCGAGGTGAGCGCCGCTTCTGTTTCTCCATTTTTGCTAAATCTTCTTGCTGAAATGATTGGATCATTTACTTTTTTATAACCATATCATTCGTGGACGACCAAAGTCTACGTAGTAGAAAAATAATTCGCCCTAGGATCAACCATGAACACTATGAAGATGTGGTTTGGATTGCATCGTTACCAACTCCGAGTTGCAACTGAAGAAGAGTCGTTGTAAATCGTTCTTGAAGTTCCTTGAACCATAGATGAAAGATCCCTCCAACCACCCATGAATAATCCCTCAAACAGATGACCGAAAGCATGACCTCTCCACAGTTTGCAAGCATTTAGTCTTCGCGATCCAGCAGCGCTTCGCCGTCCAAAGCTAATCACCGCCGAAGAATTAGAGGGAGGAGATTAGAACCACATCGGTCTTCTAATTATGAGATTAGAGGATCTAGATCTAGCTCAAATTGGAACAACTAGAACTAGACTATAAAACTAGAGGAGTCTTCAAAAGCTTGTGTGTCCAAAAGTGCCAAACCTCTAGAGCACTAGATCTTGTAGCACTTAGCAACGAGGCCCTATCCATTAGTATTCCACATAAGAAATCCATTCTAGAAAAAAAATACAGTTAGTGTATATATAGGTTGGCGGAGGGGGAGGGGCGCCACACAAGGGGGGAAAGTCCCCCCTGGCCGACCATGAGGAGGGGAAACCCCTTCAATTCGGCCTCCCCTTCCATCTACAAGGGGGAAGGGAGGGCCGCCTCCTATTGGGCCCAATTGGCCAAATATGCTTTCCACCACTTGGCCTTTTAAGACCCATTGATATTAAATTAAAAATAAAAGCCTCCTAACTATTATTAGAGCCTTTTATTATTAACTAGTAGGCAGAAAGCACGACGGCATGCCTCGCCTGTCATGAGCCTATTTGTAAATGTGTGTTTTTTCTTAAGTAAGAGAAGGAAATGGTGGCGACATTGAGTTCGAGCTATTGCAAAGAGACCCCTTTATGCTTGTTGTTGGCCAAATTATAGCTTCATAGACCTAGATAAGAAGAAGAGCTTTGTGGACTTGGTTGAAATTTACAAGTCCTTGGGATGACTTGCTTTTGATCAACATTATTTGTCGTCGCCTTCTTCTTCGGATGAGAGCATAATTGTGGGGCTGGTTTTTTGCCTGGAGTTATGTTAATATTCTTCTTTCACTTGGCATTCTTTAATTTCCTTCAAGCTAGAAGAGTTGATATTCCTCTCTTGATGAGGGGTAGTACTTGTGTATAAGAATTATGAAGTTTATTAAAGTTAGAAAACATAGTGAAAAATAAGCTAAGCATACATTAGGATGGAGATTTTAATGCAAGAAATCAGGCATGAAGATGGACAAAAAGTAACTAAGAGGGATTGGAAGGAACTACTTAATCCCAATAGCAAAATAAAGTACGATGATATAGAAAACTTGGGATCAAGCCTAAAATGTAAAGCAACGGTGTAATGGTATTCCTTCAGTATAGTTGCCCACACAACAAACAACAAATAATGTCATGGCACAGATGGAATCAGAAAAATGGTTAGTAAGACAAAGTTGGTAAAGGGACTTTAGAAAAATGAAGAGTAATGAAGCAGGAAAAACACTTAAATCTAGCGGTGTTTCATTGTCAATCATAGAAATAAGGATATGGCTGATAGGACAAAGCAAACAAACAGACAGTAAAGCAATAGAGACACTTAATGGTTAGCACATTAGTCATTAACCATAGAAAAATAATTACTACTTTGTACTACATGTGCAAAAAGATTGCAAGGAACTATTTTTTTGCATTCAACCTAAGAGATAGTTTGTTATAACTATTGAATCTTCGATGAAATGATTTCTTGAAAGACTCATCAGCACGCCTAAATTACGTGAGCTCCTCTGAGACTTATTAATACTGAATTCACATAATTAAAGCCAACTAACTTAATGACACAATTTTACCTAGTTTACTTGGATCTATATATTACCGTATATAATTGTTCATAGACGGCTCGCACTCTAAATTTGGCTCCAATTTTTTCCAATGTTCACATAACTCTGTAGGATTTCAACTAACAAAAGATAGAGCATTTAACTACAGACATAGATGACAAACAGTGAAACACAAATATTTTAAAGCAGGCTCATCAATGTCCAAAGATAACTCTTGAGAAACTAAATAACTATCTTTGGGGACCATTGGGTGGATATGACATCACGTAACCTCTCCTCTACAATGGATGCATCTATTGATTTTCTCTGCCGCCTTGTGATGTGACATTCAATCTAGTATGAAAGAGTCCTAGTACTGAATTTTGATGCACCCTTTAGTTTATGAGTTGGTTAGGGTGATTGCGTCCGTCAATTCAAGTCATTTTGTTGTTGTATTACCTTTATCATGTGAGTGCTTTGCGGATTTGTATATTATGTACTATGTGATCAAAGTGGTGCTCTTGAATGCCAGCAAGCTTGTAATAATTATTCATTCATAAATTGCTTATGATGGAAGACTGTTAAGGTCTCTCATTTTCCACAACTGGGTGTGTAATAGTATAAGTAGTAGTTGGAGTGATATCCTTCAGCTTTACTTGAAAACTAACTCACATCATTTTTTTGACATGTGTTGGTCTGCAGCATTGACAGAAGATGCCTGAGTGATGTGATGATCGTCACGATGTACTATTAAACACATGTAGCACTGGTCTACGACATTGACAAAACATGACCAGACACATATGCAAGAAGAAAACTATGTAGGAATCGACATCAGACTATTTGCCAAATAAAAGGTAAATTTTGTGATGCACCAGGAATGAATAAAAGAATCCATGTATAGAAAATTTCATGTGTCCAATTGGCATGCCTCTAAGACCATCCTCATTTGTTCACTACCACACGAAGATAGTAAAGATTTTTAAGGTCCAACTATCTTTGCTTGTTCCTGCAACTTACCATCACAATTAATTTGGCAGCACTTAGTAAGTCAACCTTGTGGAGAAAATTTATGCCTCCTCCACTAAGCGCCAATAATATTTTCCATATAAAACATGAACAAAGAAACCCTAATAACAACTTAATAAAAAATCTTGTACCCATGAATCAATCGCCAAGTTTGGGAAGTATAAATCTTTTATTGAATAAAATAAACACTCTTCCGCTAAACCAACAAACTAAGAAGAAATTGATATAATTGAAAGGTTAAAAAGGAGAATAGCTAACTTGGGTAGCGGCGTGATGCATGCGAGGTGTAGCATGTCTATGCATCTGTTCATATTATCCATGCAGCCCCCAGGCCGACTCTTTGCAAGCCCTTCGACACCGGGCATCGACACTCCTCATCCATGGCGAAACCTTCTCCAAGAGTCCAACACCGCGGCCACCTTCCACCCAAGATGGAGAGAAGAGGGGAGGGGTGCCCCTTTGGATCACATTCTCACAAGTGCGCGTGGCTCTGGTTCGGGGCCATCGACCACTGACTCCCATGTCCTGCGGGGAAGAGGAATGACATGTTGGTAGGAGAGATCAGGGAAGAGGACACAAAGAAAAGGTTGAAGGAGAGGGCATCGTGATGCTGCCCACAGCTCCTGTTGCACCGCTCAACCATTGTACCATCGATAGCTGGGAGAGATGAGAGATGAGGGAAGAAATTAGGGGAAGAGGTTGCATGGGAGGAGAAAATCAGTTGAGGAAGATTCGCAAAGGGTTACATACTCACTCGGGTCAAGCGGTGGAAGAAGAAGATCAAGGCCTAGCCCGAGATATTTTGATGGCCTTGTGCATTAAATCCCATGGATCCGTAAAATCAAAAGTTTTTCTCAAAAAAAGTAAAAACAAAACAAAAAAAAGTAACCAAAGCTTAGCTAATCAAATTGGAAAGAAAATACACGTGTCAAACATAGAGAGAGCATCCACCAAAGCTTCAAACACATAGGAGGCGCTCTAGCTTAGCCACTATAATTCTTTTATATATTTAACATCACCAAAAACATTTTCCACCTATATATTATTTATCAAGAATACCCGGTATTACCTAATAAACTCCGAAGCCCTTTCGATAACCCCGAAACGCTTCTGGTTCCTCTCGAAACAATTTCTAATATTAGTGAAACTATTTCACAAATAATTTTTCATTACTCCTGTCCTACTAACACTCAGTATATCATGATTACCTGAAGCTTGTGACCCCATAGGTTCAGTAAAACATAGACATGAACAAAACCCTTTTTGTTCAATGACCAATAGCGGAACCGTGGACGTCCATATCGATCCCTATGAGTACACTAATGCCATTAGAGTGAATGTTTGGTTATGATGTTCTATTCCCTTTGCTTCACAATACTTTACAAAACCCGATGTGAGATGTATCAGTATCCTCTTGAGTCATACACATGCTCACTACATCGGTCTCCTCGTTACTGATTTTGTTCTTCTTTCCCGTTGACATGTTTCAAATCCCCGTGAAGTAGTCACTTGTGTCTGGCTAGACGATGATGGATGCTGTCACATCGAGAGGGACCTAAGAATATATCTCCACTGTCGGAGGCGCAAACCCCAATCCTGAGTTCTCTAGTCCCTTGTCAAACTTTCCGATGAGCCTATAAGTTGTCATTATGGTCACCATGTTAGACATGACGTTTGAGCAACCCCAAAGTTTATCACACGATAAGAAGTGACTACGATACTCTCATGGTCTAAGGAACTAATTCACACATTAAAACTCCATGTAATAACAATTGACTTCTGACTATTGTATCTCAAAGTATAACAAATAAGTCTTGGGTCGATTCAATATGGTCGTTCTTCTAACGTCAGATTCTCAAAGTTGTTTTAGAACTATTGGTTAACTTAACGATATCCTAAGATCCAGAAAACATGATCATCAACACCACTGAGCAAGTCTTAGAGGCGAGACAAGGAATTATATTTTATCATTTATCGTTGCACATGTGCATATGAGTTCTTCACTGAATCACATATTCTACAGTCATAACAGTTATATCATAGAATATAAACTCTTAATTATAGGTATGGAAATATAATAATGCAACATTATTGCCTTTAGGACATATTTCCAACAGTGTCCCAAATGAGAGCAACTGATCAATATCAAATACTCATGACTTCCAGGAAATTAACAAGTAGAATATCATTAACTTTCTATAACTTTTATACCTTTACTGGAAGAACCATTTTCCTTCTTATCCGCCATGTATTTCTTGCAGTTGCACTTTCTGCCCTTGTTCCTCTTCTGTGACACGGTCTTACCTGCGCCTGAAGTTTTCTTCTTGGACTTTCCCTTCTTCTTGAAACTACTAGTCTTATTGACCACCAACACTTGTTTGTCCTTCTGTATTCCATCTTCCACAATTTTGAGCATAGCGAATAACTCGTTTGCACTTCTCTCTATCCAATTCATGTTGTAATCCATTATAAAACTATCGTAAGATTGGGGGGAGTGAAGTAAGCACAATATCTGTACCGAGTGCTGGAGGAATTCTGAATTCCAGAGCAGCAAGTCTATCATTGCCTTGAACACCATGTCTTCTTGATTAAGGTGTTACTTTGTTTTTATTAACTTAATACCCTAGATGCATGTTGGATAGCGGTCGATTGGTGGACTAATAGTAGTAGACGCAGGCAGGAGTCGGTCTACTTGTCACGGACATGATGCCTATATGCATGATCATTGCCTTGAATATCGTCATAACTATGCGCTTTTCTATCAATTTCCCAACAGTAACTTGTTTACCCACCGTATGCTTTGTGTTCGAGAGAGAAGCCTCTAGTGAAAACTATGGCCCTCGGGTCTACTTTTATCCTATTTTAAATCCAAAACCTTGCTGCATTTTTATTTCCATTATTTTGTTTTGCAATTTATTTTATCTACTACCACTACGAGAACAGCATAGGGGATTGACAACCCCCTTGATTGTGTTGGGTGCAAGTATTTGATTTTGTGTGTGCAGGTGCTGCTAACGAGGTTCTGTGTGGTTCTCCTACTCGATTGGTAACCTTGGCTCTTAACTGAGGAAATACTTATCTCTACTGTACTGCATCATCCTCCCCTCTCCAAGGAAATCCCAACGCAGCTCACAAGTAGCAGCAAACCAGTATGAGAGGGTTACGCTGGGCAAGGACTTCCAGAGCAAAAGAAGGCATACCAAACGACCGCACCTAGTCATACGAGCGGTCATATGAGCAAAAATACCCCCATTTGATTCACTTTCGACGTCTCAAGTTGATGGGGTATTTTCTAACCGATTATTTGCTTTGTTCTTTGCTACTTGTGAGCTGTGCTGGGATTGCCTCGAAGAGAAGAGGATGATGTAATACAGTAGAGATAAGTATTTCCCTCAGTTATGGCAGCAACCTCATCTAAAACATCACATACTTCTCTTAGTTTATTTCCTTTATTTATTTCAGTATTTCCGTTCTCTCTAGTACTTTAGTTTAATTCTCTCTTTACGGTTCCCTAGCAACCTACTTAAGTGAACTATTTCCAGACTCCGGTTTGGGTGTGAGTGTGGTTGTGTTAGTGACAACACAGCTGTGGGGGTTGTGGGGCCATCCTATTCACTCCCTGTGGGATCAACAAACCTTACTTATCACGAAATTGCTACATAGCGTGTGCACTTACAGGACATCAACGGTCTTTGTGATCCGGCAGCGCTTCACCATCCAGAGCTAATCGTCACTCGAGGATTAGAGGGAGAACATTAGAACCAGACTGGGCTTCTAATTATGAGGATTAGAGGATCTAGATCTAGCTGTAAATGTAACAACTAGAACTAGACTAGAGAACTAGAGGAGGCTCCAAAAACTTGTGTGTCCAAAAGTGCCAAAACCTCTAGTGCATATAGGTTGGAGGGGGAGGGGACGCCACACAAGGAGGGAAAGAACCCCCTTGGCCAGCCATGAGGAGGGGGAAACCCCCTCCTATTCAGCCTACTCGTTCCATCTACAAGGCGGAAGGGGCGCCACCTCCTATTGGGCCCGCCCAATATGCTTTCCACCACTTGGACTTTTAAGGCCCGTTCATCCTGAATTAAATATAAAAGCCTCCTAACTATTATTGTGAGCCGCGTTTGGATTTCCTCTACAACGAGATGATGATGCAGTACAGTAGAGATAAGTATTTCCCTCTGTTAAGAATCAAGGTTATCAATCCAGTAGGAGAACCACACAGAACGTCGTTAGCAGCACCTACACACACAAAAGTAAATACTTGCACCCAACATGAATAAGAGGGTTGTCAATCCCCTTGGCGGATATTTGCAAGGATTAAATCTCGTAGTGGTAGACAGATAAAATAAATACAAACCAAAATAAAAGAAATAAAATTGCAGCAAGGTACTTTTGTGTTTTTATATATGATAAAATTAGACCCGGGGGCCATAGTTTTCACTAGAGGCTTCTCTCTAGAACACATAGCATACAGTGGGTGAACAAATTACTGTTGGGCAATTGATAGAAAAGCGCATAGTTATGACGATATTCAAGGCAATGATCATGTATATAGGCATCACGTTAGAGACAAGTAAACCGACTCCTGCATGCATCTACTACTATTACTCCACCCATCAACAGCTATCCAACATGCATCTAGGGTATTAAGTATAAAACATAGTACCACTTTAACCAAGATGGCATGATGTAGACAAAGTAAATCCAATCAATATGAATAACCCCCATCATTTTCCCCTTAACGTAAACAATACAAATATGTGTCTTGTCCCCTACTTTGTCACTGGGATATAGAGCACCGCAAAATTGAACCCATCACAAGGCTCCTCTCCCATTGCAAAATAAATAAATCTAGTTGGCCAAACCAAACGGGTAGATTGGAGAGAAATACAAAGCTATAACAATCATGCATAATAAAGTTCAGAGAAGACTCAGTTAATATCCGTGAATAATCTAATCATAAACCCACAATTTATCCCAACAGACACACCGCAAAAGAGAATTACATCGGATAGGACTCCAAGAAGATCAATGAGAACATGGTATTGAAGATCAAAGAGAGAGAAGAACCCATCTAGCTAGTAGCTATCAACCCCTAGGTCTGTGGTGAACTACTCACGCATCATCGGTAGGGTAACAAGGATGATATAGAAGCTCTCCGTGATCGATTCCCCCTCTGGCAAAGTACTGAAAAAGACCTCGAGATGGGATCGCAGAAGATCATAGACTTGCGGCGGCGGGAAAAGTATTTTGGGTGGCTCTCCGTTGGTTTCCCAATATTTGAGAATATATAGAAGTGGAATTAGGTCAGACGGAGCCACGAGGGGCCCACAAGGCATCAGGGCGCACCAACCCCCCTGGGTGCGCCATGTTGCCTTGTCATCTCCTCGTTTTCCTTCCGGTCTCCTCTCAAAGCTTCTAGGGTCTCTCTTGTCCAAAAAATATATCACCAAAAGTTTTGTAGCATTTGGACTCCGTACGGTACTGATTTCCTGGAAAAGCAAAAACAGACAAAAAACAACAAGTGGCACTTGGCACCAGGTCAATAGGTTAGTCCCAGAAAATGATATAAAATCGCATATAATTGCATATAAAACATCCAAGATTGATACTATAAAAGCATCGAACAATAAAAATTTATAGATGCGTTGGAGACGTATCAAGCATCCCCAAGCTTAATCCCTGCTCATCCTCGAGTAGGTAAATGATAAAAACATAATTTTTGATGTGGAATGCTACCTAACATGTTCATCATGCAATCTTTCTTTTATGTTACTAATATTAAGATCAGAATGATTCAAAACAATAGTCTATAATTTGATATAAAGACATCAATACTCAGGCATACCAACAATTAATCATGCCTTTGAAAATAAAAATGCTAAAGAAAGTTTTCCCTACAAAATCATATAGTCTTGTCATGCTCCATCTTCTTAACACAAAGTATTTGTCATGCACAAGCCCGATGACAAGCCGAGCAATTGGTTCATGCTTTTTAACGCGCTTCAACTTTTTCAACTCCCACACAATACATGAGCGCAAGCCATGGTTATAGCATTAGGGTGGAATATAATGCGGTGGTAGAGATTAATAAGGGGAAGTAAAAAAAGGAAGATAGTCTCACATCGACGCGGCTAATCATCGGGCTATGGAGATTCCATCAGTTGATATCAATGCAAGGAGTAGGGATTGCCATGCAATGGATGCACTAAGAGTTGTTAGTGTATGAAAACTCAACATGAAAACAAAGTGGGTGTGCATCCAACTTGCTTGCTCATGAAGACCTCAGGCATTGGAGGAAGCCCATCATCGGAGTGTACAAGCCAAGCAATAATTAAAAATTCCCACTATTATATGAAAGTTACTACATAGGAGACTCTCTATATGAAAAACATGGTGCTACTTTGAAGCACAAGTGTGGAAAGGATAGTAACACTACCCCTTCTCTATTTTTCTCTCATTTTTTCTTGGGATCTTTTTGCCCTCTTTTTTTTCTTTTTTATTTCCTCACTGGGACAATGCTCTAATGATGATGATCATCACACTTCTATTTACTTACAAATTGATATTACAACTCGATAAAATTGAAGCATATGACTCTATATGAATGCCTCTGGTAGTGAACCAGGATGCGCAAGATGATAGTGTAACATGTAAAAAATTGACAAACAGTGGTTTAGCCACAAATACTATGTCAGCTATATGATCATGCAAAGCAATATGCCAATGATGATGTCTTTCATATAAACGAAACGGTGGAAGTTGCGTGGCAATATATCTCAGAATGGCTATGGAAATGCCATAATAGGTAGGTATGATGGCTGTTTTGAGGAAGATATAAGGAGGCTTATGCGTGATAAAGCGTATCATATCACAGGGTTTGGATGCACCGACGAGTTTGCACCAACTCTCGAGGTGAGAAAGGGTAATGCACGGTATCAAAGAGTCTAGCAAATTGCGGAAAGGTGAGAGTGTGTATATTCCATAGACTCACATTAGTCATAAATAACTCACATACTTATTGCGAATGTTTATTAGCCCTCGACACAAAGTACTACTACGCATGCCCATAGGGGGATAGATTGGTAGGAAAAACCATCGCTTGTCCCCGACCGCCACTCATAAGGAAGACAATCATAAATCATGCTCCAAATTCTTAGCATAATTAGAGACCATATGTGCATGCTTTGGGAATCACAAACCTTAACACCAATATTCTTACTAAATCAAAATCATGCACTAGTACCTCCCACATATTACCATCTTAATATTGCAAAACTATTGCAAGGAATCAAACTTATCATATTCAGTGATCTACATGAAAGTTTTGTTATATCTGTCTTGAATACCTATCATATTAGGACAAATTTCATAACCTGTGCATATTGGCATTACTATTTATCAAACGCTCAAACTTATATAAGTGAAGCATGAGAGTGCAACTACTTTTTAAAATATAACCACCGCCATGCTCTAAAAGATATAAGTGAAGCACTAGATCAACTACCTAGCTCCAAAGATGTAAGTGAAGGACAAAGAGTATTCTAACAAAATATGAATAAATGTGTGTCCCTCTCAAAAAGTGTGTCCAGTAAAACATGATTGTGGCAAACTAAAAGCAAACAAAGAAAAGACCACTATAATACATGACACTCCAAGCAAAACACATATCATGTGATGACTAAAAATATAGCTCCAAGTAATTTACCGATGGTTTGTAGACGAAAAAGGGGATGCCTTCTGGGGCATCCCCAAGCTTGGGCACTTGGGTATCCTTTAGTATTACCTTGGGGTACCTTGGGAATCCCCAAGCTTAGGGTGTTGCCGCTCCTTATTCCTTCATCCACCGTGATGCTTCAGCACACAAAACTCAACAGAAACCTCGTGAGATCCGCTAGTATAACAAGCAAATCATAGACTTTAGGTACTGTTATGAACCCATTCATATTTTATTATTGCATAATAACTACTTTATTCTAATTTCTCCATGACTTATACCCCCCGATATGATCCATATATTTATCAAAACAAGCAACCTATGCAACAAAAACAGAACATGTCTAAAACAGAACAGTCCATAAAGATCTGAATAATGATCATACTTCTATAAATCTAAAAATTCTAAAAACTTAGGACAATGTGGGCAATTTGTATATCAATCATGTGTAAAAATTTCAGATCAAAAGCATGTTCTAGTGATTTTTAGAAATTCCTGGACTGAGCAAAAGTTTTTGTTTTTTCATAGAATCAAGTCAACTATCAACCAAATCATCCCAAAGGCTTTACTTGGCACCAACACTAACTAAAACATAAAAACACAATTATAACAGTAGCATAATTGTGTGAACACTCAAAATAGAAAAGAAAAAGGGTAAATAATATAACTATTTGGTTGCCTCCCAACAAACGCTATTGTTTTATGCCCCTAGCTAGGCATAAGGCATTGTTGCAAGTATTATCATCTTTGGTTTCCATCTCCTCAATTACACAACCACGCTTCCTAGGAGTCTTAGCATATGTGTTTTTAACGATCACACTCCTAAGTGAGGAATTTATTTTCATAGATAGGTTCCTTTATTAAATCAATAAAGTCGGGGTGTACTAATCATTTTAAGATCTTCACTTCCATTGAGAGAAGTGGTACCCTTATTCTTAGGAACATACATAAACTTGCAATTCTTATTAGGAGGAGTCCTTTCAATAGTTCTAAAGGAAGAAAAGGCGGAACCCAAATTATTAATAACTTCTTCCAACCTATCAATTCTAGCGGGACTTTGTTCTATCCTCTCATTAATTACCGGTTCCTTCTCTTTTAGCACTTTCAAAGTAGTTCCCACCTTTGATACAAATTGGGTGATATGATTATGGATCTTCTGATCTAGAATTTCAATATGTTATATAGTAGGCATTTTATTCTCAATAGTTTCTAGCCTTTGCATAACATGTTCCAAAGTCAATGTCGCTTCATTAATAGTAATAGGGGGTGATCCCACTAAATTTCCCATAGCATTGAAAGCATCCATAGGGTGACTACTCAAGAAACTCCCTCCGGAAATAGTGTCTATCACAAATCCAAACCAAGTAGTAACACCCACTTAAAAATTGCAAAGAAGAATAGAAGTAGATTGTTTACGAGTTGATCTATTCTGCGCATCGCAAATCCTATGCCATGCATATTTTAAACTTTCACCTCCTCGTTGTTTAAAATTTAGTACTTCATTCTCGGGGGGTACAAGCAACAAGTGAAGAACTGGCCATAATGGCAGAGCAAACAAACTAGCATAAAAACATTTTTGTGTTTTTTGTAAAGTTGTTTTAGAAGTGGGGGAGATGAAAATGAGAGGCAAATGCAAATAAAGTGGCAAATGAAAATAAAAGCAAGTATATGATATTTTATGCGAAGGTACTTGATAGGTTTTGGTGATGTCTCCCTCACAACGGCGCAAGAAATTCTTCCTGCTACATTGAGCTGCGTTGGGATTTTCTCGAAGACGAGAGGATGATGCAGTACAATACAGATAAGTATTTCCCTCAGTTAAGAACCAAGGTTACCAAACCAGTAG
Source organism: Aegilops speltoides (assembly GCA_021437245.1). Classification (NCBI taxonomy): domain Eukaryota; kingdom Viridiplantae; phylum Streptophyta; class Magnoliopsida; order Poales; family Poaceae; genus Aegilops; species Aegilops speltoides. The sequence goes on along the minus strand of CM038145.1, from coordinate 86,748,748 downwards.
GAGAACCACACAGAACCTCATTAGCAGCACCTACACACACAAAAGCAAATACTTGCACCCAACGGGAACAAGAGGGTTGTCAATCCCCTTGGCGGTTATTTGCAAGGATTTAAATCTCATAGTGGTAGATAGATAAAATAAATACAAACCAAAATAAAATAAATAAAATTGCAACAAGGCATTTTTGTGTTTTTATATATGATAAAATTAGACCCGGGGGGCATAGCTTCTCTCTAGAACACATAGCATATGGTGGGTGAACAAATTACTGTTGGGCAATTGATAGAAAAGCGCATAGTTATGACGATATTCAAGGCAATGATCATGTATATTCGCATCACGTTAGAGACAAGTAAACCGACTCCTGCATGCATCTACTACTATTACTCCACCCATCAACAGCTATCCAACATGCATCTAGGGTATTAAGTATAAAACATAGAAACACTTTAACCAAGATGGCATGATGTAGACAAAGTAAATCCAATCAATATGAATAACCCCCATCATTTTCCCCTTAACGTAAACAATACAAATATGTGTCTTGTCCCCTACTTTGTCACTGGGATATAGAGCACCGCAAGATTGAACCCATCACAAAGCACCTCTCCCATTGCAAGATAAATCAATCTAGTTGGTCAAACAAACTGATAGATTGGAGAGAAATACAAAGCTATAAAAATCATGCATAATAAAGGTTAAGAGAAGACTAAATTAATATTCATGAATAATATGATCACAAACCCACAATTCATAGGATCCCAACAAACACGCCGCAAAAGAGAATTACATCAGATAGAACTCCAAGACGATCAAGGAGAACGTGGTATTGAAGACCAAAGAGAGAGAAGAAGCCATCTAGCTACTAGCTATGAACCCGTAGGTCTGTGGTGAACTACTCACACATCATCGGTAGGGCAACAAGGATGATGTAGAATCCCTCCATGATCGATTCCACCTCCGGCAGAGTACCGAAAAAGGCCTCCAGATGGGATCGCGAAAGAACAAAGACTTATGGCAACAGAAAAAGTATTTTTGGTGGCTCTCTGTTGGTTTCTCAATATTTGAGAATTTATGGAAGTGTAATTAGGTCACATGGAGCCACGAGCGGGCCACAAGGCATCAGGGCATGCTTACCCCCCTAGATGCACCTTGTTGCCTTGTTGTCTCCTTGTTTGCATTGTGATCCCCCCGAAGCTTCCAGGGTCTCTCTTGTCCAAAAAAATCACCAAAAAGTTTCATAGCATTTGGACTATGTTTGGTACTGATTTCCTGGAATACCAAAAACAGGCAAAAATAGCAACTGACACTTGACACTAGGTTAATAGGTTAGTCTTAGAAATGATATAAAATAGCATATAATTGCATCTAAAACATCCATGATCTATACTATATTAGCATGGAACAATCAAAAATTATAGATACATTGGAGATGCATCATCCTTTTATTTAATTACCTTAGAAGCTCCTTGACCAAGAAATCTTTAGCTACCTATGCTTTTTTCAATTTTATTTTCTGATTGGGTATACGAACTCCGCTCGTATACTGAGTCAATGTTTTTTATTTTGTGTGCTATTTTCATAGGGACTTGAACCTTATGTGGTGATGTGTATGGTATGGTGCCAAATGTATGAAGATCCGCGCAAGCCACTTGGTTGCTTCTATTCGATAAGTTTTAACTCTGAATGGCTCATAATGTTTTCTAATTTGAGCCTTGCTCAAATAAAAGCCGTTTAGTAGTGAGTGTCTCACCTTAAGTGAGGACCCTCTTATAAATAGGTACTTAGGGGTAGCACACTCGTGTTTTATATTTTCTCTCTCCTGCACTTCACTTATAATCTAGGAGCACTTCAGACTCTTAGACTTAGTTCATTGACTTAATTGAGGTGCTTAGGTAGATGAACTGATCTTTATGAGGAAAATGTTTTTTTACCAATTGTGTTGCTAATCCCTTGTGCTACAAACAAAATGAAAAACTTCAAAAAGCACAAAAATATTGTGTTTCCCTTTTAGTTTGTTTTCAGCAGGTTCTATTGGAGGACAACCACCGGACTACAACAAGGAAATCTACGAAGCAAGGTTCATGTCCAATAAAGGAGAGGTTATGTGAAAAACCTCCACGGTAAAAGTGTCTAAGCCTTGCTTTAACTTAAGCTTGGGGAGGTAACCACTTCTTGCACTCTGCTTTAAAAACTGCATTTTCTCTTTTCTTTCATAATTTTCTCGAGTTTGGTATTGCAAAGTTCTAAGCTTGGGGAGGTTATGTTTGCATGAGTAGGGTCTTATGCAATGTTCATTATCATAGGGTTTTCGTGCAATTGTGTATTTCACTGTTTTGACATGCTTGTTTTGCTTTAGTTTCACCTAGCATGATGAAATCTTGTGATCCTCTGAAATACATTGCCATGTTCTTTTATCTAAAACCAATAAAGGAGTACTTTGAACTTTTGCCTTTCTTTCACCTGATAACTTAAGTTGGGGACTCTAGTGGTGACTGGAGTAGAGGTTGAGTAATTATAGAGGCTTTTTGATAATGAACCCAACATCTTTGGCTGATCTGGGACGCGCAACGAGGTTAATCCCCACCAGACTATCCCCTTGGTGTACTTAGCCTTTGATTCTTATGCAATATGACACAACGATGCTTTTGTGTAGTGTTTGAGTTATTTATGACTAATGCGAGTTCGAAGCCTTTGCACTTCTGTTTCATCTTATTTTGCTAGCCTCTATAGCACCATGCATTGCCTAGTGTCACAATGAGACTTGGCGCATACTCCACAGGTACATCCAAACCCATGGGAGGACCTTCTCTTGTTCTCCTACACATAAAACACCCCATATCCTCAAAATGGCCACGATACCTACCTACCATGGCATTTTCATGGCCATTCCGAGTATATTGTCATGCAACTTCCATCATTACTATTCACATGACTTGAACATCCATTGTCATATTGCTTTGCATCACTACTGCAGGATGCTGCTAACGCGACACTACAATCAGAGACCCTTCAACGAAACTGTGTGTGATGCATTAATCGCAAACGGTGATGTAAAAAACCAACAAAAAAGATGCAAAACATTTGCGACGGCAGATACATCAAACACGGTTCATATTATAATTACGTGTGCGATGCATGACATACAGTTAATCCATATGAACTGTTTGTGATGAGACAGGACAACAGAAATGGGCCGCTATATCAAGGTGTGTGCGATATACGACATATAGTTTGCTCGGATGAACTGTTTGCTATTAGGGAATGCAACAGAAATGGTAAGCCAGATCAAGGTGTGTGCGATATACGGCATACAGTTCACTTGGACGATTTGTGTTCGATTAGGGAACATAATAGAAACAGTTCAGTTTTACAAGATGTGTGTGATATTGATACGTCCATTTTGCATCATGTTTTCCTACTGTTATTTATAGTGTTTTTATGCTTTATAACACTTTCCGCACTAATTCTAATGCCTTTTCTCTCATAATATGTAAGGTTTACACAAAGAGGGAGAATACCGAGAGCTGGAATTCTGGACCTAAAAAGCTATGTCAGAGATGCCTATTATGCACATCTCCAAATGAGCTGAAATTTTACGGAGAATTATTTTGGAATATATAATAAATATTGGAGAGAAGAACTACCAGAGGAGGGCAACCATGTGCCCACAAGGCACCAGGGCGCTGGTGGGTAGTGGCTCCTCGGCCCACCTCCGGTGCCCATCTTCTGGTACATAAGGTCTTTTGACCTAGAAAACTAAATAAGGAGAGGACTTTCAGGACGGAGCATCGCCTTCTCGAGGCGAAACTTGGGCAGGAGCACTTTTGCCCTCTGGTGGAGCGGTTCTTCCGGGGGAACTTCCCTCCGGGAGGGGGAAATCAAAGCCATCGTCATCACCAACAACCCTCTCATCTTTGGGACGCCAATATTAATCAACACCCTCAATAGCACCATCTCATCTCAAACCCTAGTTCATCTCTTGTGTTCAATCTTAGTATCAAAACCGCAGATTGGTACCTATGAGTGACTAGTAGTGTTGATTACATCTTGTAGTTGATGCTAGTCGGTTTATTTGGTGGAAGACTATATGTTCAGATCCATTATGATATTCATTACTCCTCTGATCTTGAGCATGAATATGGTGTGTGAGTAGTTACTTTTGTTCTTGAGGACTCGAGAGAAGTCATATTGCAAGTAATCATGTGAATTTGATATTCGTTTGATATTTTGATGGTATGCATGTTGTGATTCCCTTAGTGGTGTTATGTGAACGTCGACTACATGACACTTCACCTTCTTTGGTCCTAAGGGAATGCAATGTGGAGTAGTTATTAGATGATGGGTTGCTAGAGGGATAGAAGCTTAAACCCTAGTTTATGCGCTATTTTGTAAGGGGCTGATTTGGATCCATATGGTTTAATGCTATGGTTAGATTGATATCTTAATTCTTCTTTCTTAGTTGCGGATGCTTGCGAGGGGGTTAATCATAAGTGGGAAGCTTGTTCAAGTAAGAACAACACCCAAGCACCGGTCCACCCACATACCATATTATCAAAGTAGCGAACACGAATCAAACCAACATGATGAAAGTGACTAGATGAAATTCCCATGTGCTCTCAAGACCGTTTTACTTATTATAAGAGACCGTTCCAGCATGCCTTTTCCACAAAAGGATTGGGATACCTTGATGCACTTTTTTTACCGTTACCGTTACTTGCTCGTTACAAATTATCTTGCTATCAAACTATCTGTTACCTACAATTTCAGTGCTTGCAGAAATTACCTTGCTGAAAATCGCTTGCCATTTCCTTCTGCTCCTCGTAGGGTTCGACACTTTTACTTATCGAAAGGACTATGATTGATCCCCTATACTTTTGGATCATCAAAACTCTTTTCTGGCGCCGTTGCTGGGGAGTGAAGCTCTCTTGGTAAGTGGAAACTGGTAAGGAAACATTTATATTATGTGCTGAAATTTACTGTTACTTGCTACTATGGAAAACAATCCTTTGAGGGGTTTGTTCGGGGTATCTTCACCTCGAACAGAAACACAAAGATTTGCACCTCAACCTATTGAACCTACTTAAAATATTGGTTATGAAATTCCTTCGGGTATGATAGAGAAACTGCTAGCTAATCCTTATGCAGGAGATGGAACGAAACATCCTGACTTGCACCTTATATATGTGGATGAAATTTGTGGATTGTTTAAGCTTGCAGGATTGCCCGGAGATGAAGTTAATAAGAAGGTTTTCCCTTTATCTTTGGGCGGAGAAGCATTGACATGGTATAGGCTATGTGATGATATTGGAGCTTGGGATTGGAATCGATTGAAATTGGAATTTCACCAAAAAAATGTCCTATGCATCTAGTTCATCATGATCGGAATTATATATATAATTTTGGGCCTCGTGAAGGAGAAAGTATCGCTCTAGCTTGGGGGAGGCTTAAGTCAATGTTATATTCATGCCCCAGTCATGAGCTCTCAAGAGAAATTATTATTTAGAATTTTTATGCTCGGCTTTCTCGTAATGATCAATCCATGCTCGATACTTCTTGTATTGGTTCTTTTATGAAGAAGACTGTTGAATTCAGGTTGGATCTTTTAGAAAGAATTAAACGCATCCCTGAAGATTCGAAACTCGACGAAGGTAAAGATTCAGATATAAGGCTTGAGTTTGATTGTGTTAAATCTTTTATGTATACCGATGTTTTTCATAAGTTTAGTGCTAAGTATGGACTTGATTTTGAGATAGTAGCCTCTTTTTGTGAATCATTTGCTACTCATATTGAGCTCCTTAAGGAGAAGTGGTATAAATATCATCCCCTGATTAAAGAAGAGGTTAAAGAACAAGCTATGGTTAAAGATGAAACTATCATTTACAATGTTGACCCAGCTGTGCCACTGCTTATATTGAAAAACCACCTTTCCTTGTTAGGATAAAGGAACATGCTAAGGTTTCAGCTATGGTTCGCAAAAGTAATATTAGAGCACCTAAACCTTCTAAACAAATTAAAGTAGAACCTAGTATTTCTATGGTTAAAGATCTCTTAGTTGATAATATTGATGGGCATGTTATTTATTTTTGTGATGAAGCTGCTAGAATTGTTAAACCAGACACTAAAGATAAAAATAGGCTAGTTGTTGGCATGCTTGTTGTCTCTATTAAAATACGAGATCGTTGTTACCATGGTTTATGTGATATGGGTGCTAGTGTCAGTGCTATTCCTTTTACTCTTTACCAAGAAATTATGAATGATATAGCACCCGCTAAAATAGAAGACATTGATGTTACTATCAAACTTGCTAATAGAGATACTATGACACTGCTTGGGATTGTTAGAGATGTTGAAGTCTTGTTTGGGAAAATAAAATACCCTACTGATTTTATAGTTCTTGGTTCCCCACAAGATGACTTTTGTCCCATTTTCTGACCTTTCTTGAACACTGTTAATGCTAAGATAGATTGCAAGAGAGAAACTGTCAGTGTTAATTTTGGTGATGTGTCTCATGAGTTTAATTTCTCTAAGTTTCCTAGGCAACCTCGTAATAAAGAATTGCCATGTAAGGATGAAGTAATTGGTCTTGCTCTATTGACGCACCTCCTACTGATCCACTGGAACAATATTTGCTTGACCATGAAAATGATATGCACTTGCATGAAAGAAATGAAATAGACAAAATACTCATTGAGCAACAACCTATCCTTAAACATAATTTGCCTGTTGAAATTCTAGGAGGTCCTCCTCCACCTAAAGGTGACCCGTGTTTGAATTGCAACAATTACCTGATACTCTTAAATATGCTTATCTAGATGAAAAGAAGATATATCCTGTTATTATTAGTGCTAACCTTACAAAGCATGAAGAGAAAAGATTATTGAAAACTTCGAGGAAGCACCGTGCTGCTATTGGATATACTCTTGATGATCTTAAGGGCATTAGTCCCACTCTCTGTTAGCACAAGATCAATATCGAACCCGATGCTAAACCAGTTGTTGATCATCAACGACGATTAAATCCCAAAATGAAAGAAGTGGTAAAAGTTGTAATATTAAAGCTTCTGGAAGCAGGTATAATCTATCCCATAGATGATAGTAGATGGGTAAGTCCCGTTCATTGTGTCCCTAAGAAAGGAGGTATTACTTGTTCCCGATAATGAAAATGAACTCATTCAATAAAGAGTGGTGACTGGATATAGAATGGTAATTGATTTCAGAAAATTAAATAAAGCCACTAGGAAAGATCATTACCCTTTGCCTTTCATTGATCAATTGTTAGAAAGATTATCTAAGGACACACACTTTTGCTTTCTTGATGGGTATTCTGGTTTCTCTCAAATACATGTATCACAACCTGATCAAGAGAAAACCACCTTTACTTGTCCTTTTGGAACTTATAGACATATGCCTTTTAGTTTATGTAATGCACTTGCTACCTTTCAAAGATGTATGATTGCTATATTCTCTGACTTTTGTGAAAGATTATTGATGTTTTCATGGATGATTTTGTCTATTTACAGAACTTCTTTTGATGGTTGCTTAAGCAACCTTGACCAAGTTTTGCAGAGATGTGAGCAAACTAATCTTGTCTTGGACTGGGAGAAGTGCCACTTTATGGTGAATGAAGGTATTGTCTTAGGTCATAAATTTCTGAGCGATGTATTGAGGTGGATAAAGCTAAAGTTGATGCAATAGAGAAAATGACGTGTCCTAAAGATATTAAAGGTATCCATAATTTCCTTGGTCATGCTGGTTTCTATAGGAGGTTTATTAAAGACTTCTCTAAAATTTCTAGGCCTCCTACTAATGTTTTACAAAAGGATGTTCCATTTGTTTTTGATGATGATTGCGTAGATGCCTTTGAAACGCTTAAGAAAGCCTTAACTTCTGCACCTATTGTTCAACCACCTAATTGTAACTTGCCTTTTGAAATCATGTGTGATGCTAGTGATAATGATGTTGGTGTTGTTCTAGTACAAAGAGTTGATAAGAAATTAAATGCTATTCACTATGCTAGTAAAACTCTAGACAGTGCCCAAAGAAATTATGCTACCACTGAAAAAGAATTTTTAGCATTTATGTCTGCTTGTGATAAATTCAGATCTCATATAGTTGACTCTAAAGTAATTGTTCACACTGATCATTCTGCTATTAAATACCTTATGGAAAAGAAAGATGCTAAACCTAGACACATTAGGTGGGTTCTTTTGCTACAAGGATTTGACTTACACATCACTGATAGGAAGGGATCCGACAACTTGTCTAGGTTAGAAAATATTCTTGTTGACCCACTACCTATTGATGATAGTTTCCTGATGAATAGCTCGCTGTCATAAACACTTCTCATAATACTCCTTCATATGCTGACTATGCTAATTATATTGTTGCTAAATTTATACCACCTAGTTTTACATACCAACAAAAGAAAAAATTATTCTATGCTTTAAGACATTACTTTTGGGATGACCCACATCTTTATAAAGATGGAGTTGATGGTATTATTAGACATTGTATACCTGAGCATGAATAGGAGCAAATCCTATGGAAATGTCACTCCGAGGCCTACAGAGGGCATCATGCGGGAGACAGAACTGCACCCAAGGTATTACAATCTGGTTTTTATTGGCCTACTCTCTTCAAGGATGCCCGTAAGTTTGTTTTATCTTATGATGAATGTCAAAGAATTGGTAATATTAGTAGACATCGGGAAATGGCTATGAATTATTCACTTGTTATTGAACCATTTGATGTTTGGGGCTTTGATTATATGGGACCTTTTCCTTCCTCTAATGGGTATACACCATTTTGGTTACTATTGATTATGTCATTAAGTGGGTAGAAGTTGTTCCAACTAGTAGTGCTAATCATAACACCTCCATTAAAATGCTTAAAGAAGTTAATTTCCCTAGGTTTGGAGTCCTTAGATATTTAATGACTGATGATGGTTCACATTTTATTCATGGTACTTTCCGTAAATTGCTTGCTAAATATGATGTCAACCATAGAATTGCATCTCCTTATCACCCTCAATCCAGTGGACAAGTTGAACTTAGCAATAGAGAAATAAAGTTAATATTACAAAAAACTTTCAATAGGTCCCGAAAGAATTGGTCTAAGAAACTTGATGATCACCACTACAGGATCCCTCTAACGCGACACTACAACCAGAGACCCTTCAATGAAACTATGTGCGATGCATTAATCGCAAACAGTGATGTAAAAAACCCGCCAATGAAGATGCAAAACATTTGCGATGGCGGCTACATCAAACACGATTTAGATTTTAGTTGCGTGTGCGATGCGGGGCATACGGTTGATCCATATGAACTATTTGCAATGAGATAGAACAACAGAAACGGGCAGCCAGATCAAGGTGTGTGTGATATACGTCATACAGTTCACCCCAATGACCTGTTTGTGATGAGGCGGAACAACAGAAATGGGCAGCCAGATGAAGGTGTGTGCGATATATGACATACAGTTCACTCGGATAAACTATTTGTGATTAGGCAACACAAAAGAAACAGTCAACCAGATGAAGGTGTGTGCGATATACGCCATATAGTTCACTCGGATGAACTGTTTGCGTTGAGCTAAGAGAACATAAACGGTTCAACTTAACAAGATGTGCATTATATGCGACAAACAAGTCTATAATCAAAAATGTGTGGGAAGACCGATAACAACACAGATGATTCCTCTTCATAAGCCGTGTGTGCTGTGAGCAAACGATTGCTGGTATACAATTGTGAGTGATTGATGAAATCATCATTGACGGGTTCCATTGTTTAGTCTGTGTGCGATGTGATTTGCTCAGTCTACATAACATCAACATATATACTTATAAAAACGTCATTGCATAACCAAATTAAGCATACAATTACATAAGTGACTACATGCATAACATTTCCACACACCAAAGTAAGCAATACATGCATACTAAACTAGGAGAAACGAGCATCTAATCATCTACATCTTGTTGCGATGACGCTTGCCATTGCTCTGCTTCCGGCTGGATCCCTGGCCGTTCTGGGGAAGGGGGTACTTCCTCATGTCAACAATCTGCCTGTACATCTCGTAGCTCATGTATGCCTCCTTGCCCGCGTACACGACGTGAGCTTTGTCGAGTTTCTCCATCCAGGCTGAGTGCCAGGCACGCTTGTGCTTGTTGCAGGAATCCTTCATGTGTCTATAGTAGGGTTCAATGATGGCCTCGGCGAGGTGAACCAGTGAGTCCTTCTCATGCTCCTTGCTGCCCTAGATCTTGTATTGGCCCTGGATGTCGACAAGATTCTGGTAGGCGATGCCTGAATTCTTGAACACCTTTATATCGTTGGTGATTTCCACCATAGCGAACATGTAGTGGGGGCTATCAACAAACCTGGGGAAATGCTCGCAAGGCATTGTGGCCAGGCAGTAGTGGTAGACGAGGACGTGATTGTGCACGCACATCTGAGCGACGGCGACCTTGGGACGAGACCCGACACGAGCGCGGGTGTACTCTAGGTCGAACCAAGGAATTTATTATTTGACAACATAAAGTAAACTCATTTTTTTCATTTCAGGACTCGGCATCCCTAATACCTTTGCCGTACTCTCGTGCAATGACAAGTTAATAAACACTCATCGTGAGAATAACACATCTAGCATGGAAAATATTGGTCACCCTTCACCGCCTCACGAGCAGTATAGCACACAAAAGAGAAATTTATTTTGAAAATTAGATATGCACATGCAAATTTGCTTAGAACGGCATGAAAATACCACATATAGGTAGATATAGTGGACTCATATGGCAAAACTGGTTTAAAGGGTTTTGGATGCACAAGTAGTGATCATACTTAGTGCAAACTGAAGGCTAGCAAAAAGATTGTGAAGCGACCAACCAAGAAACGAAAAATCTCGTACCCAAGCATTAAGCATAAGTAACACCAAATAATGCACCATAAGTAGGATATAAATTTCATTGCATAACTATTGACTTTCGTGCGTGCATAGGGAATCACAAACCTTAACATCAATATTCTTACTAAAGCACAATTACTCATCAACATGACTCACATATCATATCATTATATCTCAAAACCATTACTAAGAATCAAGTTTATTTTGTCCAAAGATCTTCATGAAAGTTTTTATTATATCCTCCTTGGATATCTATCACTTTGGGGCTATTTTTATATGTTGCTTTTGATAAGCTCAAACAAATATAAGTGAAGAACATGAGCATAGTTTTTTTCTTTCTCTCAAAATAATCTAAGTGAAGAAAGATAGAATTTCTTAAAATTTTACTAACTCCCAAATAAATCTAAGTGAAGCATGAGAGCATTTATTCAAAATTAACAAAGCACACAATGCTCAAAAAGATATAAGTGAAGCACTAGAGCAAATCCATGGCTCTAAAAATTTAAGTGAAGCATAGGAGCAAGCATAGCATAATTTTTGGCTCTCTCAAAAAGGTGTGTTCAGCAAGGATTCAACACTTAGAACGCAAAGTAAAACAATCAAAGACTCATATGATACAAGACGCTCCAAGCAAAACTCATAATATGTGATGAATAAAAATATAGTTTCAAGTAAAATACCGATGGTTGTTAGAAGAAAGCGGGGATGCCACTCGGGGGCGTCACCAAGCTTAGTTGCTTGCTACTTCTTTGAATATTATCTTGGGGTGCCTCGGGCATCCCCAAGCTTAGCCTTTTGCTAATCCTTATTCCTTCATCCATCGTAAGATCACCCAAAACTTGAAAACTTCAATCACACAAAACTCCAACAAAACCTTCGTGAGATCCGTTAGTATAAGAAAGCAAACCACTACTATAAGTACTGTTGCAAACCTATTCTTATTTTGTTTTTGCATTATATCTACTGTATTCCAACTTTTCTATGGCAAAAAATCATCAAAGAAAACCATAGAATCGTCAAAACAAGCACACAACGCAAAGAAAACAGAATCTGCCAAAAACAGAACAGTCTGTAGCAATCTAAATATTTCGAATAATTCTTTAACTCTAAAAATCTTGGGAATTAGGAAAACCTGGGTAATTTATATGTTAATATTCTGCAAAAATAATCAACTCAAAATCACGTTTATGTGATTTATTAAAACTATTTTCATGAGTGCATAACTTTCTGTTTTTCAGCAAGATCAAATCAACTTTCACCCAAATCAACCCAAAGGCCTTGCTTGGCACAAACATTAACTAAAACAAAAAAAACACAAGCATAACAGTACATAATTGTGCTAACACACAAGACATAAAACAAAAAGTAAAAATAAATTTTATTCATTGGGTTGCCTCCCAACAAGCGTTATCGTTTTACGCCCCTAGCTAGGCATAACGCGTAGGATCTAAGTGTTGTCATCTTTGGTTATAGATCCATAAGATGCCCTCATGATTGATTCATATGGTGGCCTAATTATTGTTCTAGGGAAGTGTTACCTACCCTTCGTTAGTGGAAATTTAAATTTAATATTGCCTTCTTTCATATCAATCACGGCACCAATAGTACGCAAAAACGGTCTACCAAGAATAATTGGACAAGACAGATTGTAATCATTATCAAGAACAATAAAATCTATGGGCACATAATTCCTATTTGCAAGAATAAGAACATCATTAATTCTTCCCATAGGCTTTTTTATAGTGGAATCCGCTATGTGCAAATTTAAAGAGCATTCTTCAATATTGGTAAGACCAAGCACATCACATAAAGATTTCAAAATTGTAGAAACACTAGCACCCAAGTCACATAAAGCAAAACATTCATAATTTTTAATCTTGACTTTGATAGTAGGTTCCCACTCATCATGCAATTTTCTAGGAATTGAAACTCCTAATTCCAACTTTTCTTCAAAAGCTTTCATCATAGCATCAACAATATGTTTAGTAAAAGCTTTATTTTGTTCATAAGCTGGGGTGAATTTATCATGGATCACAACAAATAAATACAATCAACCAAAGAGCAACTATCATAATTAAAGTCTTTGTAATCCAAAATAGTGGGCACATCACTAGTTAAAGTCTTGACCTCTTCAAAGCCACTTTCATCAAAATTTTCAACAAGATTTTCACCCTCGGAATCATAGGGACGCCTTCTAACTAAAGTTGACTCTTCTCCAGTCCCTTTTTCATCAATCTTAATTTTACTAAACAAAGAATCAATAGAAGAAACACCAATCACTTTAAGATCTTCATCACTTTTATGATAGTAATCACTAGAAAACACCCTTTCTAAAAATTCTCTTTTAGCTCTAAGCATAGCGGTTCTTTTCTTACTTTCGTCCATAGAAACATAGCGAGCTTTAATTGATTCTTCAACTTTAGGCACACAATTTTTCATCTTGAGAGTTTCTACATCATGAGAAATTCTATCAATACTTCTAGACAAATCATCAATTTTATTCAACTTTTCTTCCATCGAAGTGCTGAAAGCTTTTTGCGTATTGATAAATTCTTTAATATTGCTCTCAAGATCAGAGGTGTTTCTATTGTTATTATAGGTTGGATTACCATAGGAATTACCATAGTTATTAGAGGAATTACTAGGAAAAGGCCTACGATTAAAATTACCTCTCTAAGCATTGTTATTGAAATTGTTTCGCGAGACAAAATTCACATCTATGGTATCAGTATTTTGCTCAATCAAAGTAGACAAAGGAACATCATTAAAATCAATAGGAGCATGATACGTCTCCAACGTATCTACTTTTCCTAACGCTTTTCCTCTTGTTTTGGACTCTAATTTGCATGATTTGAATGAAACTAACCCTGGACTGACGCTATTTTCAGCAGAACTACCATGGTGTTATTTTTGTGCAGAAATAAAAGTTCTCGGAATGGAACGAAACTTTGCGAGGATTTTTTATATCAAATAAGAGAATTTCTGGAGCCAGGATGGACCTGAGGGAGGCACCTGGGTGGGCACAACCCACCAGGGTGCACCAGCCTCCCCCCCCCCAGGCATGCCTAGGTGGGTGCTGCCCACCTGGTTGCCCCGCTGACCCTCAAACCGACGCTATAAAATCACATATTTCCAGAAACAAATCAGGGAGAAAGAATTATCATGTTTCACGAGACGGAGCCGCCACCAAGCCCTATTCTTCCTCGGGAGGGCAGATCTAGACTCTGTTTGGGGCTCCAGAGTGGGGGATCTTCGATCTTCGTCATCACCAACACATATCCATCACCAAGTCCATGATGCTCCCCACTGGGAGTGAGTAATTCCTTCATAGGCTCGCTGGTCGGTGAGGAGTTGGATGAGATTCATCATGTAATCGAGTTAGTTTTGTTAGGGCCTGATCCCTAGTATCCACTATGTTCTGAGATTGATGTTGCTATGACTTTGTCATGCTTAATGCTTGTCACTTTGGGCCCGATGCCATGATTTCAGATCTGAACCATTTATGTTATCACCATTATATCCATGTTCTAGATCTGATCTTGCAAGTTATAGTCACCTACTACATGTTATGATCCGGCAACCCCGGAGTGACAATAGTCGGGACCACTCCCGGTGATGACCGTAGTTTGAGGAGTTCATGTATTCACTGTGTGTTAATGCTTTGTTTCGGATCTCTATTAAAAAGAGGCCTTAATATCCCTTAGTTTCCAATAGGACCCCGCTGTCACGGGAGGGTAGGACAAAAGATGTCATGCAAGTTCTTTCCATAAGCACGTATGACTATTTACGGAATACATGCCTACATTGTATTTATGAACTGGATCTAGTGTTGTATCGCCCTAGGTTATAACTATCTCATGATGAATATCATCCAACGAGTCATCGATCCTATGCCTACGAATTTATAATATATTTTTCTTGCCAATTTACTAATGTTGATACTGCTATGGTTACTTCTACAATATCATTGCTATCACTGTTACTATCGTTACTACTACTCCTATCATCAAAACTATCATACTACTATGCTACTAATCACTTTGCTGCAGATAATTAATCTCCAGGTGTGGTTGAATTGACAACTCAACTGCTAATACCTTCAAATATTCTTTGGCTCCCCTTGTGTCGAATCTATAAATTTGGGTTGAATACTCTACCCTCAAAAACTGTTGTGATCCCCTATACTTGTGGGTTATCAAGACCTTTTTCTGGCGACGTTGCCGGGGAGCATAGCCATATTTGTTGAGCCACTTGGGATTATTATCACAGTATCACTGTGAAGAATCTGAAGGATGCTAAGACTAAGATTTTTCCCTCGAAGACGAGGGAGGTATGGAACTGCCATCCAGTTCTGCTTTAGATTCACCTTCTATTATAAGTAAACTTGCAACTCCACAACATGCTATTAATTTTGATATGTCGCAAGTTATTGAAGATGCTACTTCTGATATGAATGCTACTCATGATGATGCTAGTACCTTGCTTGATGATGTGCCACTAGGTGAATTTCTTGATGAACAAATGCTAGAGTAAGACAACATGATATTGTTGAATCTGATGATGAACTTGAAACTGAAACTACTGAAACACCTACTAGAACTATTCCTCCTAGATATGAATTGTCGAAGGTACTGGAAGGTTATACTATGAGTGAGGAGGCAACTAGAGATATTCTTGCTTGTAAGGATGGAGATGATCTAGAGAAATTATTATGCAAGTATAAAGAAAGATCTCTGAATGCTAAAGTGAAATGTGATCCTGAGTTTGCTACTTC
This sequence comes from Aegilops speltoides, assembly GCA_021437245.1. Taxonomy (NCBI): domain Eukaryota; kingdom Viridiplantae; phylum Streptophyta; class Magnoliopsida; order Poales; family Poaceae; genus Aegilops; species Aegilops speltoides. Next base: position 86,733,067 of record CM038145.1, on the reverse strand, counting down.
ACCTATTGTTATTGCTAATAAGGATTATGAATTCTCTGTCGACCCAGAGTTAATCACTTTGGTTGAATCTGATCCTTTCCATGGTTATGAAACTGAAACTGTTGTGGCACATCTTACTAAGTTGAATGATATAGCTACCCTTTTTGCTCATGATGAGAAGATTCGCTATTACTATATTCTCAAGTTATTTCTGTTCTCATTAAAGGGTGATGCTAAATCTTGGTACAATACTCTTTCTCCTTGTTGTGTGCGTAGTCCCCAGGATATGATCTATTACTTCTCTAAAAAATATTTCCCTGCTCATAAGAAACGAGCTGCCTTGCAGGAAATATTTAACTTTGTGCAAATTGAAGAAGAGAGTCTCCCACAAGCTTGGGGGAGGCTTCTACAATTGCTTAATGCTTTGCCTGATCATCCTCTTAAGAAAAATGAAATACTTGATATCTTCTATAATGGACTAATCGATGCTTCTAGGGACTTCCTAGATAGTTGTGCTCGTTGTGTTTTCAGGGAACGAACTATTGAACAAGCTGAGAAATTATTGAATAACATATTGAAAAATTATGATGATTGGACTCCTCCCGAAGCACCTATTAAACCCACTCCGAAGAAGAGGGGTATCTTATATCTCAGTCCTGAAGATATGCAAGAGGTAAACAAATTTATGAAGGAAAAAGGTATTAAGGCCGAGGATGTTAAAAATTTACCACCTATCGAAGAAATACATGGGCTTGAAGCACCACCACCACCCAAGGTGGTAGAGGTAAAATCTTTAATGAAATTCAATGATTGGTGGAGGAAGTATTTCTCTTCCATACATCCTCTACCACTTAGCCACATCTTTGCATGGCATGATAATATGTTAATATGCTTTTAAATATGTTTGAATGGAGTAGCATGAGTGCACCATTTCTTCTGGAGGTATTTGGTCATGCCTACAAGTAGCCACTCCATGACAACATGGTATTCCAGTCAAATCCCATCTCTTGCAGCTACAAGTCCTCAACCTAATGTCCACTTAAAAATCTGCACCTCTGTCATTAACTTGGAATATCCCAAGTCCTGCTGGGTCATGAGGGAGTCCTGGATTAAGGGGTCCTCGGACAGCCGGACTATATACTTTGGTCGGACTGTTGGACTATGAAGATGCAAGATTGGAGACTTTGTCCCGTGTCCGGATGGGACTCTCCTTTGCGTGGAAGGCAGCTTGGCAATTCGGATATGTAGATCTCCTTCTCTGTAACCGACTCTATGTAACCCTAGCCCCCTCCGGTGTCTATATAAACCGGAGGGTTTAGTCCGTAGGACAAAACACAATCATAATCATAGGCTAGCTTCTAGGGTTTAGCCTCTACGATCTCGTGGTAGATCAACTCTTGTAATACTCATATCATCAAGATCAATCAAGCAGGAAGTAGGGTATTACCTCCATCGAGAGGGCCCGAACCTGGGTAAAACATCGTGTCCCCCGCCTCCTATTACCATTAGCCTTAGATGCACAGTTCGGGACCCCCTACCCGAGATCCTCCGGTTTTGACACCGACATTGGTGCTTTCATTAAGAGTTCCACTGTGCCGTCGCGATAGGGCTTGATGGCTCCTTCAATCATCTTCAACGACGCGGTCCAGGGGGAGGTCTTCCTCCCCAGACAGATCTTTGTATTCGGCGGCTTCGTACTATGGGCCAACTCGCTTGGCCATCTGGAGCAGATCGATAGCTACGCCCCTGGCCATCAAGTCAGGTTTGGAAGCTTGAACTATACTGCCGATATCCGCGGAGACTTGATCTTCGACGGATTCAAGCCCATGTCAGGTACGCCGAATAGTCGTGACAAGCATGACTTAGATCTGCCATCAGATAGTGTTCGAGAGATCGCACCTGCGGCGGCCCCGGGAATCAATCTAGAGCAGATCATGCCCTCCGAGGATGGGTGGATGGACCCCGCCACGGAGGCCGCATACTCATCGGCCTTGGAGCCAAACACTAACCCCACCTCCTATGAGGTCGGTATCATCGGACCCCCGGACTCGTCTCCGGCTACAGGATCCGAACCGCATATGTCCGTGCCTATCGAATCTGACTGGGCACCGGTCATGGAGTTTACCTCTACGGATATTTTTCAGCACTCGCCCTTGGGTGATGTGCTAAACTCATTAAGGTCTCTTTCCTTGTCGGGAGATTCTTGGTCGAACTATGTCCGGCTCGAGTGGGAAGCGGACGACGAAGAAATTCGTTCCCCACCCACCACCCACTTAATAGTCACTGTCGATGACTCAACTGATGTGCTTGACTTCAACTCCGAAGACATCGACGGTCTGGACAACGATGCAGGAGAAGAACAGGAACCACCGCCTATAGGGCACTGGACAGCCACCTCATCACACGATATATATATGGTGGACACCCCCAAAGAAAGCAATGGCAATGAGGCAATTGAAGATAATCCCCTGGAAAAGCAACCGAGGCACTGACGTCATAGGCACCGCTCCAAGCCCTGCCATAGCAAAAATAACGATACCAGCACAAGAGATGATAACAATCCGGATGGTGCCGAAGATGAAACCAATCCTGCCCAGCCAGGCTTCAAGCAGGCCGAGCAAGAAGATGGGCAAGCTAGCCCTAAAGAACATGCAACAGATGGAGAATCAGAGGATGATAACTACATGCCTCTCTCCGAAGACGAAGTGGGCCTTGGCGACGAAGAATTCATCGTGCCTGAGGATCCCGTTGAGCAGGAGCGCTTCAAGCGCTGGCTTATAGCCAATGCAAAAAGCCCAAAGAAAAAGCAGCAACAGCTTCAAGCTGATCAAGATCTGCTAACCGATAGATGGACCGAGGTCCTGGCTGCCGAGGAATACGGACTCGAGCGCCCTACCAAAAGTTACCCAAAGCACAGGTTGCTACCTCAACTCGAGGAAGAGGCGTTAAAGCCCACACTACCAGCGCATGATGCGGCTGACCGGCCACCACGTGGACGCGACAAAGCGCCGTACCAGCCCGAAGTCCAGCCTGCACACCGACGCCAAACAAGCAAAAACACGAAGGCCCGGGGCTCCACGCATGACCAGCGAGACAAATTGAAAAATAAAGCAGCACAGTCAAGATCGATCTACGGATCACGGGGGCGCGCCCCAACGCGTGACGAGGACCGTCACACCGGATACACCAACAAATCTGGCCGGACAGAATACAATGTAGCCCGGCACAGAGGCGCCGCACACCCATGCTTCATTGATGAAGTAATGGATCATGAATTCCCAGAAGGGTTTAAACCCGTGAACATTGAATCATATGATGGTACTACAGACCCCGCGGTATGGATATAAGATTTCTTCCTCCATATTCACATGGCCCGCGGAGATGATGTACACGCCATCAAGTACCTCCCACTAAAACTCAAGGGACCGACTCGACATTGACTGAATAGCTTGCCGGCAAACTCCATTGGGAGTTGGGAGAACCTGGCAGACGCATTCCTTGACAACTTCTAGGGCACTTATGTGTGACCACCGAATGCTGATGATCTAAGTCACATAACCCAACAGCCCGGAGAGTCAGCCAGGAAATTTTGGACCCGGTTCCTAACTAAAAAGAACCAAATTGTCGACTGTCCGGATGCCCAAGCCCTAGCGGCCTTTAAGCATAACATCCGTGACGAGTGGCTTGCCCGACATCTCGGCCAAGAAAAGCCAAAGCCCATGCAGCCCTCACAACACTCATGACCCACTTTTGTGCGGGCGAGGATAGCTGGTTGGCTCGCAGCAACAACACAGCAACCAATCCTGGCATATCAAAAGCCAGGGATAGCAACGACAAACCACGATGCAACAAACACAAGCGTGGCAAAAACGGTGATAGTGCCAAAGACACGACAGTCAATGCCGGATTCAGTGGCTCCAAGTCCGGTCAACGAAAAAAGCCATTCAACAAAAACAATTCAGGGCCGTCCAGTTTGGACCGTATACTCGACCGTCCATGCCAAATTCGTGGCACCCCAGGAACACCAGCCAATCATACCAACAGAGAATGTTGGGTCTTTAGACAAGCCGGCAGGTCAGGTGCCGAAAACAAGGGGAAGGGGTCTCAAAGCGACGATGACGACGAGGAGCCTCGATCATCGAAAACAGGAGGACAAAAGAAATTCCCTTCCCTGGTGAAAACGGTGAATATGATATATGCAACCCATATTCCCAAGCGGAAGCGTGCACTAAGGGACGCCTATGCAATGGAGCCAGTCGCCCCAAAGTTCAACTCATGGTCCTCTTGCCCGATCACCTTCGATCTCAGGGACCATCTTACCAGTCTCCGTCATGGCGGTTCGGCCGCATTGGTCCTCGACCCCATCATTGACGGATTCCACCTCACACGAGTCTTTATGGACAGTGGCAGCAGGCTTAACCTGCTCTATCAGGATACAGTGTGCAAAATAGGCATCGACCCCTCAAGGATCAAACCCACAAAAACAACCTTCAAAGGTGTCATACAAGGTGTAGAGGCATGTTGCACAGGCTCAATCTCACTGGAAGTGGTCTTCGAATTTCTGGACAGTTACCGTATTGAAGAGTTAGTCTTCGACATCGTCCCCTTTCGCAGTGACTATCAGGCATTGTTCGGATGAACCGCATTCGCTCGGTTCAACGCGGTGCCACATTATGCCTACCGTAAACTCAAGATGCATGGTCCGCGCGGCGTCATTACGGTTAATGGCAGGGCCGAACTCCCCCTCACTACCGAAGAGTCTACCGCCGCTTTAACAACAAGAGCAATAGATGGCACCTTTCAATCGAACCTCGATTCGACGGCCAAGCTCCCGGACACCGCCAAAGGAGTCCGAACTACTGTGCGGCAGGATAGCCCGGCTCGCCCGGAGCTTAATTAAAAACACTCCGGAAAGAGGTTAAGACAAGCCACATACCGCGGCTCAACCGCTCTGAGGCGCAAAACCATTTCTTGCATTTTCTTTGCAGGTTCACATTTACGTAGGCCAGGATGGATGGCGTGGAGACAGTTCGAGCGCATAAGGGAATCTCTAGATATCCCCCTCTATGATCATCCGACTACAATCCGGATCCGCGTACAACTTCCTCCCGCCTGGTCTCAGCAGGTTCCGCAGTCATATTTCATTTTATCACATTACCTGTACTCATACGCATTGACGTATTATTCAAATACAACATATGGATTTATATGATGCTCATCTGCTGCTATTTCTTATTAAAACTCTTTTGTTAAAAGGCAGCTGCCTATCGCGATATGCCTTAATATGCCAGGGGCTTCATTATACCCATACTACGGCAAAAAAGTCCGAACACCTTCACGGCAATTCGGCACCCCGAACTTATAGCATTATATGCATCAGCTCCGAATCATGTCTTGGGTCAAAAGTTGGGTTTGCCCGCCTCCTATGTTTTGGTACCTTACGTTCCGCTATATCGGCTAAGGTAGCACAGGGAGAACTACTGCGATTGTGTCCCGGTTCTGCCGGACGAGCACCTCAGTAGAGAAAGACGAAAACTGATTGTCATGATGGAGCGAGAGCTGGTCAGCTGTTCGAGAGGTTGTAAAATCTTTAAGGATTTCTTCCTCATAATGACATAACCAATGCAGCGTGCGATGGATCGGCTTTTCTTCCGATGAGGCGCTTATAGAGCCCCTCGTGCGCTCTTCGGAACACCAGGGGCTGCGCCTACCTTCCTTTTAATGCTCCTATGGCTAAGTGAGAGTGATAAAGCCCTATAGTCCGATTGCCTGGTTCGCTGTGCTAAACACCTCCTTCAAGGACCCAAAACTGGGATAAAGAGTGCTCAGGTTTATCCCGAACACCCCCGTACTTACTATGTGGGGGCAGAAGCCGACGACTGGCCAACTCTCAGGATTAGTATATAAAACGGCCGCACGGGAGGAAAAAATTTCAAACGACAAGCAATAAATAATAGAAATGACCTTGTTCAAACATTACAAAGGACAAACATGACCGTATTTATGGAAATATAATGTCCTTGGTGCATTGCTCCGCCGCAAGGCGGGCTCCTTTCAAGACACCTTCATAATACAACTCAGGCTTGCGGTGCTCCTTTACCTCCGGCGGTCCCTCGGTCATTAGCTTTTCCGCATCCATCTTCCACCAATGCACCTTTGCGCGGGCGAAGGCCATTCACGCGCCTTCTATGCAGACCGGCCGCTTCACGACTTCGACTCGAGGGCAGACACTCACAAGCCGCTTCACGAGCCTGAAGTAACTACTTGGAATCGGCTCAGCGGGCCACAGCCGTGTAATCAAATCCTTCATGGCTAGCTCGGCCGCCTTATGTAGTTTGACCAGCTGCTTCAGTTGATCGGAGAAAGGCACCGGATAATTCGGCGCCAGATACTGCATCCAGAAGAGCTTATCCGTAGTATTCCCCTCATCAGTTCGGTAGAATTGGGCGGCATCAGAGATGCTGCGTGGCAGCTCCGCAAATACCCCTGGAGAAATCAGAAATTAAACTCTCAACTTGATACCCACTTTGTATAAAAAAAGCCTTACCAGCCGCAATCTTCCTCGCCTCCTAGATTTCCTTCAGGGCACCTTGGGCTTCCCCTGGGTATCACTCGCGGCTTGGCAAGCCTGGGAGAGTTCTGATTCTTTCCATGATACACTCTGCTCCAAGGTCTCGCACTTCTTCACAGCCTCTTGAAGCTCTCGCTTAGCCTCAATAACTCTAGCCTCATGCTTCTCACGGAGAGCTTGTTCTACGGCGGGCTTCTTCTCGGCTTTGGCCACAGCCTGTTTAAGAGTCTCAATTTCGGCCGTCGCCCCTAGAGCACATTATAAAAATATTTTCATCATGCACACTTATTCATTTGTGCTAAATAAACAAGGTTTTTGTATACCTTGGTTGTCCTCCAGCTGTTTCTGCACTTGGCCAAGTTCTCCTTCGGCCTGCTCCAGACTATGCCTCAGTCCGGATACTTCCACAGCATGAGAGGCGGCAGACGCTGCAGACGCCTGCTTATTAAAAAGAGGTAGAGGTCATCAAGTGAGTCTCCTGTGAACATACATTTGATCCTCTGTCCTGTCCTTTCCTTCACTGAACAGTGTATCACGGGCTGCTATCTATACCATGACACTCTTCCAAACCTCATAAAACATACCTCAAAGCCTCTCATGAGGCTGATACATGATTCATTCAGTCCACTCTCGGAGGACTAAATCTTCTCAATCACCGCACTCATAAGGGCACAGTGTTCATCAACAATGGAGGCGCTTTTCAGCGCCGCTAACAAAGCATCCGGCACCTCCGGTTGGACGGAGGTTGCCGGAGGAACAGACACATCCCCCTTCAGTCAATGGAGGCCGCCTGTCTGATTCTCGGGCCTTATGGGTCTCTAGTACCGTGTTCGGCTGGGGGCCGGATTCAAAATGACTCCCGCCGTCGACATCCACGGAAGCCTTCTCTCTCGTGTGTCCGGACCCTGAAGTTTGGCCTCCTAGAACTGCCTTCACGATCTCCCCTCCCCCTTCGTGACCCGGGTCCCTATGGGACGAAACCTTGGTATCATTCACATGTCTGGGGGAGGGGGCCTTCGGGGGTGCCCCGCTCTCCATAGCATCCGAACCCAGCAAATCCTCCGACGAGGATTGTTCGGTGCGGGGACTCGCAGGACTGTGAAAAGTATGGCTCAGATTAAAATGTTATGCCACATCAAGTCTGGACGCATAAGTATGTTTAGATTTTATACTCACGAGTTCACCAGGGGCTGGGCCCTGGGATCCCACTCCGGGCTGCTATCGGCGGCGGCAGTGGACTCCTCTGGAAGGGGAGTTTTTGCCCTTTTAGGCGACTCGGCCTCCAAGGATGTGGAGGCCGTCCTTTTCTTTCTTTCCCCCACGGGGGTTTCGTCTTCCTCCTCCTCCCCGTCCTCTTCGGAGGAAGAATGGGCATTGGAGTCTTCGGATTTTGCGTCCGAGGCACCACGGTGCAGGAGGCCACCCCTGGTCTTCTTAGCCTCCTTTTCGGCCTTCTTCTTTGGTGCCTTATAAGGCGCTGGGACCAGCATCTTCATCAGAAGTGGGCCGGCCGGTTCTTCTGGCAGCGGGGTCGTACAGTAGATCCGCCCCGCCTTATTCGCCCAGCCCTAGGAAATTGATGGGAAACACGTTAAGCATTTCCTAAGGATATGCAAATAAAACATATGAATTGTCAACGTACAGTTACTTACCGAACTTGCAGGGCGGGACAGTTGGTATCCGCGGTCCTCGACGGAGTCCGACCACGATTTGCCGGACTTAAAAAGCACCTTCTAGATATCCTTATGCGTGGAGCCAAAGAGCTCTAGCAGGGTCTGGTGCTTGGCCGGGTCGAACTCCCATAGATTGCAAGCCCGGTGTTGACAAGGTAGAATCCGGCAAACTAACATCACCTGGACTACATTGACGAGCTTCATATTCTTGTCTTCCATATCTTGGACACGCATCCGGAGCACCGATAGTTCGTCAGACGAAGCCCAGTTCAGGCCCTTCTTGGGCCAGGACGTGAGTCGTAGAGGGGCTCCGGATCTGAATTCCGGAGCGGCGGCCCATTCTTTGCCACGCGGCTCAGTGATGTAAAACCACGGCTGCTGTCACTCCTTGATGGAATCATTGAAAGTACCTGTCGACCATGTAACGTTGGGCATCTTGCTCACCATGGCGCCTTCGCACTCGGCGTGCTCGCCGCTCACTACCTTAGGCTTCACGTTAAAAACCTTCAGCCATAAGCCAAAGTGTGGCGGGATGCGGAGAAAGGCCTCACACACGACGATGAATGTCGAGATGTTGAGGAAGGAATTTGGGGATAGATCATGAAAATCAATCCCGTAATAATACATGATGCCGCGAACGAACGGATGAAGGGGAAACCCTAGCCCGGGGACAAAATGAGGGAGGAATACCACCCTCTCGTGGGGTTCCAGAGTGGGGATGATTTGTCCCGCCGTCGGAAGACGGTGGCCAATTCTCTTGGCCAGATACCCGGCCCCCTGAAGCTTTTTGATATCCTTCTCCCGGACGGTAGAGGCCATCCATTTGCCTCCTGCTCCGGATCCGGACATTTTTGGGAAGCCTTTTTAGGTGGAGAAGACGAACACTTGGGCACTAGGGCTCGAGCGAAAAGGAATGGATGAGCAGAGAAGGGCGTGGGTGAAAGAGGGAGTTCTTATCCCCTTATAAAGGTGGCAGAGATCCTGCGCCTCCCCACTTGCCCGTTAAAATCGCTTATTTCCCAAGCGCTACGATTGGTGGCGCGGTGGGGTTACCCACACCCATATTGATGAGAATCCCGTGATAAGGGGACACGATCTCTGCTTCGACAAGACATGCCGATAAAACTGCCTCGCGATATGTGCGGTGGCAGGTTGTGAAAAACGGTTCGAAAAATGACTGGGCTGTGGCGTGATGTCATGTTATGAAAAGTTGTCAGCAGATTAGATTTGTGGAATATCGTACTCTCTACGGTGGTATGTGGAATTTGTTTTGCAGAGCCGGACACGATTCTCGTGTTCAAAATCTTCTATGAAGTATTCGAAGAAGGAACCCGCCTTGCAATGTCGAAGACAATCTGCACGCCGGACTCATCATCATTGAAGCCTGGTTCAGGGGCTACTGAGGGAGTCCTGGATTAAGGGGTCCTCGGACAGCTGAACTATATACTTTGGTCAGACTGTTGGACTATGAAGATGCAAGATTGAAGACTTTGTCCTGTGTCCGGATGGGACTCTCCTTTGCATGGAACGCAATCTTGGCAATTCGGATATGTAGATCTCCTTCTCTGTAACCGACTCTATGTAACCCTAGCCCCCTCCGGTGTCTATATAAATCGGAGGGTTTAGTCCGTAGGACAAAAAACAATCATAATCATAGGCTAGCTTCTAGGCTTTAGCCTCTAGGATCTCGTGGTAGATCAACTCTTGTAATACTCATATCATCAAGATCAATCAAGCAGGAAGTAGGGTATTACCTCCATCGAGAGGGCCCGAACCTGGGTAAAACATCGTGTCCCCTGCCTCCTGTTACCATTAGCCTTAGACGCACAGTTCGGGACCCCCTACCCGAGATCCGCCGGTTTTGACACCGACAGGTCAGCCGTGCATGTATTAGCAGCTACCACATGCCTCTGAAGTCCTTTCCTAATTTTTCGACATATGGTGCCATGCCACTTCCCTGCATCTTCCTTCTTGGAATAAACTCTCGCCATTATCTACCCCTTTATGGTCTGCACCATGCTTAGGAAGGGCATTTCTCTTGCTTCTAATATGTACTTATTGAAGACCTCACGATTGTTGTTCGTAGGACATCACACTTAGAGAATTCTTTTTGATAAGCTCTAACCCATGTTTTCGGACCTATCTCATCCAACCAGTCATGAGCTTCTTTATTTAAAATCAACATCTGATTCATGTTGGCCCTAAATTGACCTGTTGTAGTACTTCTCGCACATCTCCATAGTTGGTTCTTCAAGATTTCACCTTTAAATTTTTTGTGAAATTCTGCCACAAATGCCTAACACAAAATCTATGCTCTAAGTCACTAAACAGTTCCTTAACAGCCCTAATGACCCTAAACCATTTCTGAAACTGACCATCATTGGCAAGCTCAACAAAGAAAGTGTTGCCTGGATTGGATCTCCTCAACTCATGCCCATAGTCCCATAACTTATTGTATTGTGCAATTTCATCTCCATATATTATGTTGTGTGCAATTTTCCTAGCTCTCCCAAGTTTTCCCCTCTTCACTTTCATGTTCCATTCTTGTTGCACTAGTGACCCTAAAGCCTTAAGTGTAATCTTCTCATCAGCTTTGATCTTCTCCACACACTTATGAGCTATATATCTGGATGTAAAAGCTTTTACTTTCCACTTTTTGCAGCAAGTGTGTTCATCTTTGAATGTCTTGATCATAATGGATTGTGTCCTGTTGTCATATGATGCATACAAGTACCAAGGGCATCCATCATTGCATTTTGCTCCAAGCCTAGTTTTGTCATTCTTCGGAAAGGTTATGTTCAACCCCTCTTTGCAACTGTACTCCCTAATTGCTTTCCTCAACTAATCAATAGATGTGAAGACATGACCCAAATGAAACTTGGGCGCAATCATATCTGCAATGTAAAATGTTTGAAATTGAATTGCATGTCTTCTTCATCTGAATCTGGAAGCTCTAGTCTATCATCTTCAGAAATGTCATCTTCTACAACTTCTTTACTTTTCTCTTTGCATTCCTTCTCTGCACCATTATGCTTCCTATCAATGAACAAATCAGCATCGCCATCCTCTAGATCATAGTCGTTGTCTACTAATGATGCAACGTAATGAGATTCACGTGATTCATCATCCCTACACACATCATCTTCTTCCTTTGCTTTTCCTCTCCCTTTGCATGTACTCGTCCTTTCTATTGTACTCTCATCAACATGACTAGGTAACACATTGCTCTGCTCCAAAACACTCTCATGCTCCTGGTCTGTACCGTAATTCATAGGGCTAATAACATTGGGCAACTCAGTGGGGTTTGCAATAACATCATCGTGTGTTTCTGCAACAATGTTATCCTCATGCTCAAGATAAAACATGAGAAACCTACGTCCCTCTCAAACCATTGCCCTGATGCACGTTGTGTCGCTGTCCTTTGATAACAACCGCAGACCATCTTCATTGATTTGCATACCGGGCAGCAAAAAGTATATGTTAATTCTGCCCCTTCTTTCATAACCCAATGCCTTAATTAAATCACCAAACATGGCCATACATATTACATCAGCTTCACAGTAATCATAGGAAACCTTCCTACCATTAACATAGGACCTATTGCCTCCTGTCCCCATGAAACTCCATCATAAATGAACTCCACAGCGAAGTAATCAGTCTCTTGTGCTGTCAAACACAGAAAAGGAAATTCAGTTTTTCAGTTCATCCATACAAAAACCCTACGGTTGTGTCCAAACCCTAAGCAAATTAGTGCCGAATTGAACTAAACTGATGACCAGAAGAATTCCAACGATCGAAATCAACATAATTCCTCTACTCACAACTCTAGAGAAGAAACTATGGGATGAATCAAACATACCGTGTTTGGGTACGGGACCCCTGTTGTGCTGCTGGATGGGAGCCATCACCGCATGTGACGACGCACAGTTGATATGCCGTCGCCACGGTCTCCGATCGCCTCCTTCACTCTCCCTTAATGATTGCTATGTCGCCGCCAATCGCTGCCGATTAAAACCAATTAATCAACCGCCGCCGCCCTGTTCATCCTTCCAACCCAACTGCCCAGTTCGAAGGTTGTACTGCGGGCAGGATTGTACTGAAAGGGAGGGGCCGCATTGCAAAGAACTGATTCGGCCCTCGTCTGGTTGTGCTTACGTAGCTGGATATGGGCTCTTTCTTTTTTAAAACTGAGTACACGCGTACGTACAGCGAGCCGGCCCAGGACCGTCGATGGACCTATTTCGCGAGTAGCAGTAGCGAGGCAGTTAGCGAGCTCCGGGACTGTTTTGGACCTAACCGAGTACCATGACGGTACGTGCAATTCACTCGATCAGCGCTAGTAGCACCATGTAAAATGGTAAGCTTGTACTAAAGATTAGCCAAAAGCGACTGGGGTGTCGCACCGACTGGACTATCGGTCAGTTGCTCTGACACGGGACACGGACCCTCACCCGCGGAGCGACGGAGGAACCAACAACCACGTGAAAGACGCCGGCATGCACGCCGCCGCGCCGCCGCCGCGACATAGACACGACGGTTCACGCTACTCCGGCGGCGACCGCCACTCGTGCATCCCCCCGCGAGGCCGCGACGTCGGAAGCGACACACCTCCACATCGTCCTCCGGCAAAGCGCGACGTGAGGACGCATCTCTTCTCATCTCGTGGTGAGGATCGCGGCAACCATCAGAAATGCCTTTCCAGGAGAGGAGAACCAGGCGGTGAAAGTAAACCGGTTTCTAGTGGCTGGAATCTCTACCGTGAACGGCTGGTATTCCTTTCCGTGGTGCTCTGGCCCTGGCCGCGTCCTGTGACGGCGATGGATGCAGCGCAGGCCGACAAGCCATCCGATCACCGCCAAAAGGGGCAGATTAGAGCGACAATTAAGGAGGAATTACAGGTAGAGAGAGAGTCCGGGTTTTCCTTCTTAATCCCGATTTGCGGAGCGGTTAGTGGCGACGACGGCCATCAACGGTGATAGATGTGAGTGAGACTGGAGCCCCTGAAATAGAAAAAAGTAACACCCTGCATAGTGGCGGGGTAAGACTGTTCGTTATCACCCAGCCCTAGGCGCTACGCTACATGCTTATCGTCAACACACGACGTTGATCTTCATTTCATCCCGCTGTATTGTACTTCCTCCGTTCCTAAGTATAATTCTTTCTACAGATTTTAATATAAACTACATACGGATGTATGTAGACGTAGTTTAGAATGTAGATTCGCTCATTTTGCTTCGTATGTAGTTTATATTGAAATTTCTAAAAAAACTTATATTTAGAAACGGAGAAAGTATAATTCTTTTTTTTTCTGTTCGATATCGATTTCACTCGCAAGTTCATCTTTGTGCTCAGTGCGCTTGCACTATGAATGTGGTCAAAAACTGGCTTGATGAAACTTTTAGCTTCCTAATGAGATTGTCCTAGGTATGACTTTGTTTGAATAAAGCTCTATGAATTGCGTGAAAAAGGTCTTCAATCTATATTTTTAAGAAAATACGAGCGAAAATCATAACATTTATAATGAAAATTGAAAAAATGATTCATACTTTCAAGAAGCTCATCAATTTTAGAACAGAAGGAACGGTAGACGACAGAGGGAAAAGAAGTCAAGAGGTGCTCCTATCATATTTCAGGTGAGTTCAGCCAACCCATGATGTATGAGACCATTCATGAATATAACTAATCACAGCCCCCCCGCGCCGCAAAAAGAAAAAGAAAAACTAATCACAGCCACTTAACAACTCTTGCCCATGGCTAGTGGTTGTCGCGTTAACTAACCCTAATATAAATTTTGGCGCGTTAATTAGGAATTGCTGGCCTGTGGCTGTTAGCAGCACACGCGGGCATTCGATCGGCGGAAAGCATGCAGCACGCGCACCTATAGCTAGCCTATATGGCGACATGTGCCGTGGCAGATGCGCACTCTGTTGTTTGGCACGTACGTGCGCCTTGATTTGTTGCAATGGGTGCACGTGTACCGCTGTACGTGACTACGGATTGGCAACGGTGAACACTAAACAACCAGAAGATGCGAATGCACAATCACGATCGATCATCTGCTAGAGTAAGTCGGACACCGCGTCCGTCCGCAGTCCAGACTACATTTTAAGCATATCTCTCCCTAATAATAAAGCACGGATTGGGTCTCCGGGTTCACCGTCACAATACGCTTTTTTTGTCCGTGATTTTACGCTTTCAGTTTGTTTCATATGGTTTGCCTGAGGTGGTATTATTTTCCTGTACAACCTCACGATCGTTCACTTTTATTTTTATGGGCCATCAGCCGGCGTGTACATCCGCCTAGGCTGCAGCGAACGCACATGGGCCATCAGCCGGCGTGTACGTCCGCCCAGGCTGCAGCGAACGCACGAACCAGCCCATCCCACCAATGCCATCCCGTAAGAAGAAAAATACGTTCTGTAAAACGAGATGAAAAAAAAATATTGCAGAAGCTGAACTCGAACCTTGGTCTTCTATATGTGAGTGGGCTAGGCTAGCCATGAGAACTATTGGCCAACTTTGTCTAAAAGGAAGGTTTTACTTTAAATGAGCCATATCTTATTCGGGGACGAGGGACGTGTCTGGGCTGCAGCGAGGTGCGCGTAGCCGCGGACCGAGTTGGGCTACGATGTTTTTTCCATTGAGTTGATTCGGGAGCCTATAAAATAGCTGACAATGGTTAGGGAGTTCAAACCCATGATTTTCATTTTGTCCCACATCGCCTCTTTTCATCAAAGACCATCAATTTATATACGCCCAACTTGAATGAGAAAATAAGCAGCCTCAAGAATAAACAAACCAGCCTCAAGAATAAACAAACGAGGGTAAGATGTGGGTCTTGGTATGGTGGTATATCGCTGCACCATTAAAAAAAAGGAGAACTCAAGAAAGAAAAGGGAGGGGAGTGAAGAGGAGGAGCAGGATGCTTGTGGCTGGGGGGAAGAAAAGAGGATAAGTATGAACATGCTCGACCAGGGCTCGCCGGAGCAGAGTTTATGTGCTTGAACCGGCGCTAGGGAAGTGAGGAGGAGGAGCAGGCGAGCAACAACGTGGCTCGACCAAAGGGCTCGCCGGAGCAGAGCTTGGCTGGCGTTCGAGCAAGGGATGGAGGGAGAAGGCAAGGAAAGCTCGAGCTTTTGGGCCAATGGCGGCGGTTGGTGAGGTCTCGCCACCTCGGTGTGTACCGCCGACAAACGAGCCTGGCAGGGGTTGTGAGGGCACCTCCCGCATACTTGTTGATTTTTTTATCTGTCATTTGAATTTTTTTTAGTTGGATACTTGGAAGAGATAAATCAAGATGCGGCCCAGTCAAAAAATATAACGTGTAACCGAGATTAGGCAAAAATAAGCATCTCCATGTGGGTCGAACTCCCAACGTTGTATGTCAAGGCCCAAGGCTGCAACCAACAGAACTCATCAGAATGCAAACAAAAGGTTTGTTTCTTTATAAATTAGTACCACCTCGCTCCTTTGCAATCCGTTCTACCAAGTTTCCGGTTCAAAATCAATAAGCAGTCTGGATAATTAATGGTAACAAAGATGGCTGACAAAGATGTGTGGCATGATCAGCGGGCATAAATAAGGAAAAAGAGTGGCGTCATTAGCGGGAATAAAATATGGAAAGAGAGTTTCACAAAATGAAAAGTGAAGGAGAGGATAATGACCATGTAATACCAGCGTGTGATCCTTGGGCATAAATAAGGAAGGTGAGCTCCTAAAAAAAGGAGGAGATAACACACCTTGCAGAGGTTATTACGTGGGCATAAATAAGGAAGAAGAGTTCCTTTAAAAAAGGAGATAATAATATGTTGCAAAGGAATTATATACGAGGGCATGATACATAAATAAGGAAGGAGAGTTTGACACAAAGCAATTACCCAGACATGGCATGCAATTAACTCAAATAGCTCTGGAGATGGTCTAATGAACCCTTTTTAGCGAGATTTTTTTCACGACAACTTACAAATAATGCCTTTAAGATTTGAATATTAGGGGGCCTTTATCAAAAGCATTGTATCTGTAGCATACTTCTTAATGTACAATTGAAAAAAGACTTCCTTGCCTGCGAGCATTGGTACGCTCCGCAACGCATCTGGGGACGAAGCCACGTAAATCTGTCCTCATCCTAATTAATTTTCCTCCCCGGTGAATTCAAGAGTGGACCCACACTAACTAATCACCCCCTCCCTAATTCAATCATGGGGCCCACACTAACTAATCTCACCCACCTGAATTCGCGTAAATTAGCCACACCCGTACAATTGATATGAATTATTACTAGACCTCGGTGCGCGCCTTCCTGCCATTGCCGGGTGGCATCATTCAGATGTTGTTGGGCCTTTCGATCGATACACCATTATATCTCCCGTTGCAACGCATGGGCATATGTGCTAGTTTTAACTAAAACTAGTCTACGGCCGGCCGCGGCGGACCGCCACTCCCACGACATGTCTTCCTTATAACCGACAGCCCGATAAGTGGGTTGCTCGATGCTCTCAAGGGATGCCTCCACGAGAGGGGAAGAATAGCCTCCACTTCCCCCTTACCTTCCCTAGTCCGGCTACGCTGCTCATAGGAGTGGACTCCGCTTTCATGAAGCACGGACCATGGTTGTTTTGGGGGTGTGGGATGACCGTGGCCCGCGAAGAGGGAAAGACACCGGCTATGCACGCCGGCAACGACCTTCGTGGGACCCAAGCGGCGACGGCCTCCCATGGTCTACTTTTCCTCGCTATCGGCAGCGGCCATGCTGGCCGCCTTGTTGAACTCCGCGAAGCCGGCTTCTTTCTCACCCATGGTACTGACAGCCTAGAGCGGCGAAGGAGGTGGAGCAGCGAGTTGTCTGATGCGTATTCGGCGGGCCACCCGGCCGGCTTTTTATGTTGGAGAACTCATCTTCCTGCTTGCTGGATGCCATGGAGTGTGGAGAATATGGTGCAAGGAGGAGAAGGGAGACGAGGTGTGGTGTGATTCTTGTCCGGCGTCTGGCCTCGTTTGAATAGCGCGCGGACGCGATGAGCCAACCGGCATTGTGTTTAATGTTGACCGGCTCGCGAATGGACATGTGGTCGGAGTAGGTTTCTTGGCACACGTTTGGGTTTAACAAAGGTAGGCGGACAGCCTATAGCCGTTTGAATGCGGCACGGAGGCGTGTTCAGTCGGGCGTGCAGCAGGCGGCGCTCTCTCGGCCGTTGCGCTGCTTCAATGCCGGCAATAAGAGGTCACGCCGCTCTAGGTCGGCGTCGGGTGGGAATGCATGTGGGTGCGGTAGGGTTTTTTGGGTGGGCCACGGTTGCCAGACGCGGACGTGGCAGCGGTCCAGACCCCGCAACCCTACCCCCCTCCCCCCCCCCCACACACACGCACTTTTGTCTCCGGTTTGCGGGAAAAAGCTCGTTCAGACCGACCTATGGACCGATGCAGGACCGTGTTGGATGGCAAAACACGTGTGGATCGCTCGGTCCGGAAGATCGCGGGCGGTTTGAGAGTCGGCGGATATACCCTTAGGTTCATTGCAAATAGTTGGGCACGATTTGGTTTTATGTTCTTTCTTTTTGTTCTCAGGATAACACGTTTCTAAATAAGTGCAGATTGCACTTACTCTTTTGGGTTGTTTCGATAAGAAGATTTTACCGAATCAGAGCTGCGTAAGGACATTTGTAACAAGTATGTGGGTTCATCGACATTGGTTGTGGCTTCAAAGGACTGGTCGATTAGGGTGTGGTCTGGGCTATCGCCTGTCATTTCAGAGGAGGACACGCAACTCTTGCTCCCTGCGACCAAATGCATGGTTGGCAGGGTGATCAGGTGAGTTCTGGAATGATAGGTGGATCACGGGCCGGGGTGCCATGGACATTGCCCAACTTATATCCGCTTGTCAAGGTGAGAGGTGGGAAAGAAGAACGAGCGGAAGATCTTGTGAAGGGAAGGTGGATAGCGAAACTCTTTAGATGGATGCAACCATTGAATTTATGGATCTACAGCACCGAATTCATGTTGCTCCAACTCTAAACAACGGAGAGGATTGCTTCTTGTGGAGGCTGATGGTGAACGGCGTTTATTCGGCAAGCTCGGCCTATTTCTCTTCGCATGGAATAGGCTGATTGTGCCAAAGCTCTTTGGAAAAACAACGCCCCCCCCCCCCTACCCGGGAGCAATTCTTCACTTGGTTGGTTATGTGAAATTGTTGTTGCGAGATGTGGAATGCAAGACCATTTGTCTTGCCTGTTTTGCGATCAAGCGCCTGAACCGATTGATCATCTTGTGGTACAATGTTGGTTTGTGAGATATTTTTTGTTTCTTTTCATTCGCAGCTTCAAGCTTCGTCAATTGACTCCTATTATGGATACCAGAGTTAGATATTGGTGGGGCTTGATGGAAAGGAGGATTCCATATGTTAATGCCAAGGTGATGGCTACGATTATGATCATTGGTTTACACAAGCTATGGTTGGAGCATAATTCTAGTCTTTGAGGGGAAAGCAACACCCGTTCAGAGGATGGTTGTGTTGGCGAAGGAAGTGCAAAAATGTGGAAAAGAGTTAAGCGAATAGGGGCAAAAGATGGGGAGGAGTAGGCCTAGCTAGTGGTTTAGGATGGATTTTTCATCTTTTCTTTGGCGTAACAAGAGCTTGTTCTTGTTTATCACCAATGGCTTGTAATTGACACTCTTCCTTCTTAATGAACACTAGCAAGGTGGCCCGCGGATTTGCGTGCTAGATTTACTACATGTTGATGTAATGGTATTGATTTATCTATATTTTATTTACTTACAAGCATCCATTCTTTAACTTAATTGAACGCGAGATTGGCACCGAAATGTGTAGCAAAACCATGATGAGATTGTTTTTGGGGTACAAATCTTGAATTCTTAAGAATTTGGTCTCAATTCTCTCAACATGCAAAGTGTCCACCTCATCCCCCACTAAAGCATGCATTTAAGTCTTCTCTCCCACTAAGCCATGCAAAATCTGCCACATAAGTGAATGTCCCACTAAGGCCATGCATTTCAGTATTCTCTCCAACTAAGCCATGCAAAATCTGCCACATAAGCGAACTTATAATTTATAATTGCTTTTGCATTAGTCTATGCATGTAACGCTGTCACATCATACATGCAAGTTAGTCATCCTTCACATTTTTGTTTGAAATGATATTTTTAACAGTAATTCAAAAGTTTATACTCTAGTTTTAGAGACTTTCTTTTATTGATTTTCAAGCTTATATTTTCTTTTCATTAGATTTATTTAGTTATTAGCAGCTATCTACACATTTTTAAACAAAGTTACCGCAACAACGCGTGGGGTACCATCTAGTATCTTTAAAAAGTGTGCTATTCATAAGGATTTTAGATTTCCAACTTCCCCTTCTTGTACATTGCATTGTCCCTTTATTTTTCATCTTTCAACCACTTCACGATATTGTCATTAAGAGTAAATACAAACATCAATGACTTGCACATAAATCTTGTGTCATTTTTTTCTTTGACCATCTTACTCAATTTTCCTCCTTTATTTAGACATTTATGGTGTTTCCGATTAGTGCAATTTCATGCTTCTAGAGGCTTCAACCGCAACTCATCTTACTTAAATTACCTATGTCTTCTGACCAGTGACCACGAATGTAAGGCCACACAATTGTTAGTCATCCAAAGTTTCACAAACATTCTCTCTTTTAGTTGGACACATCATAGGGTTTTGTCTGGTCATCTCAATGTTGTTTGACTTTGTCGTACAATTGGACAATTAAGAAACGTCACTACATACTTAACATGACTCTTTCACAACGTTTTTTGTTGACATTACCTAGTACTCACTCTTTCATTTTTGAGTCTTATAGTTTATGCAAATGATCTCCCAGTCCCTTTGTATTTTTGAATATTATTTATTTTGTGAATCATTATCGTGATTCTCGCAATTGTTTGTTCTTTCTTGCCTGTCTTCTGTGGGTTTTTATTTTATTTTTGTCGTTCATATATTACATACTTGACATGACTCTTTTACATTTTTTGTGCAATGTTATCTCGCATTGATTCTTTCATTTGTGAGTCTTATTGTTTCTCTAAATCACCTCCAAATCACAATTGCACTTTTAATGTCCGCAAAAAACTGCATTTTTTATATTATTTATTCCTGAAATCATCCTATAATTCACGTCTTGTTTGTTCTTTCTTACCAGTCGTGTGTTGTTTTCTTATGTTTCTCATCGTTCACATATATCAAACAATATCTTGCCGCTAAACTCAAATTTAGGTTCATAGTTATTATATACTATTATTACGGCCTCTCCTAATATTTTCTTATTTTGAATATATATTTATCTATGTATATTCATTGGAAATGTCTCACTTGTCTCTCCCTACAATAGCGTGTTAATTCTGATCAGCCAGAAGCAGAAGGTAAAATACGAGGTACTTTATTGCTTCTTTTATTCTTTTCCCTGGCGCAGCTGGGCCATCCTGGACTAAAGAAAAGATCTGTTTTAAAACTTCTTTAAAAAAGGGAAGTGCCTCTATATTTATATTATAGATTTATCCACCGGAGATTCCCAAATAGATCAACCTTTTAAACTGCCTGCTAAATCCATGAGCAGGAAAGAGACAACCTAGCGAGTCGATTCCATGATTATAAGTTCATAACCCTAGCGCACATTCCCATTTTGGTGCCATATATATTAATAGAACATGGTGGCACGCCGTTGCCACGCCTGCCCATATTTGGTGAAGTGAAAGACTGTAAGTCAAATGTGAAAAGTGGCGCTCATGTGATGCACCACTTGTCAGTACTGGAGAAGGTTGACATTTCCAAGGGATAACCTTTAACTAATGATTTCGGTTAAATAGGAACTGCACTTGCAATCGGCCTGTTCGCTTGAAGAAATTCGCTAAAAAAGTGAGAAGTGCTAGTCGTTGGGTCTTATGGGCCATGCAACCATCCTAATTGAGCCACCTAACCTAAGACACCATATCACGCAAGTCAGCCAACCACAGGGCTATATCCCGGCAAACCCTATTTGGCGCTGCAGGCGCCAGCTATAGTGCATTTTGCTAACGGGCGCCTGCAGCGCTCCCGCACTGGGCCGGCCCGTCTCACACCTGTTTATTATGGTGAGATGCGCAAAAAATGGGTCCCGGAGAGAATCGAACCCGAGAACTGCAGCGTAAGTTCCACACGCATCAGCCAACTAGGAAAGAAAACAACTCGTGGCAATTACCTTCCTTTTTATTTTTTATACTTTGACAGGCGGGTTTTTAATTTCTTGTTGTGCGTTTTTTCTAGACCGCTTTTTCGTATTGGTTTTTTCTGTCTATTTTCTTTCATATTTTCTCTTTTTTCTTTATTTTTTATGCACAAACTAATTCAAGTTGGATGAACTTTTTCCAACATCGGTGAACTTTTTTCAACTTCGATGAACTTTTTGTTCAAAATTGAGATTGTTTTTTAACATCAACGGACTTTTCTTCGAAACCTGTGAACTTTTCTCAAATCTGATGAACTTTCTTCCCATATGGACGAACTTTTTTACAAACCGATGAACTTTTTTCGAAATTGCTGGACTTTTTCAAATCCGAAGAACATTTTTCAAATTCGTCGATTTTTATCCTAAATGGACGATTTTTTTTAAATCGGTGAACTTTTTTCAAATCAGATGAACTATTTGTCAAATTGGGTGATTTTTTTGTTAAAATTGTGAACTTTTTCAAACCCGATGAACTTTTTTCAAAATCAATGAACTTTTTTTCAAAATCGGTGAACTTTTTTTAAATCCGATGAACTTTTTTCAAAATTAGTGAACTTTTATCAAATCCGATGAACTGTTTAACAAGTCGATGAATTTTTGAAAGTTGTGAACTGTTTTCGTAATTTAATGAACTGTTTTTTATTAGAAAAATTGATATTGTCTGTATAATTTTCAAAAAACTCAGTGGTATAGTAATGGCTGAGTAATAAAGAGCGCGGTTGCATTAGTTCTAAAGCAGTTCGCATTGATATTTGTTCACTAGCTCTCTGAGTTACAGCGGTAGAGCTAAGAAATTATAGGCAAGTGGTGCGCGGAATCGATACCTCGTTCTTTCAATTTTTTGCGTGTTTCTTTCTGGGAATGAATTTGTTCTTGGGCCAAGCGTAGAAACGGCCCACAGAGGGCACGCTGTATGCGCCACTTCCACGTTCGGGCGCCTACAGCGCCGAACAGGAGCTCCCCTATATCCCGGGGCACCACTATTTCTCGCTTGACGCGAGACAAGGGAAAGCCCTCACGTCTGCCGGAGCCCAGACGGGCCAGCCCAGCCGCGCGGGAGCCACGACCTATTTTTAGTTTTTTGATTTTCTACTTGTTTTTTGATTTATTTTTGTACTTTTCTTTATACTTTAAAATATTCTATATACACATATATATAATTTTACGAAAAAAAATCTTCAATTTTTTTTTGAAATAACGTTGAACAAGTATTTTTTTAATAAGTACTGAAAAATATTGAAAGAGTATTCAAAATGTTGAACAAGCATATGAAAAATATTGAATAAGTATTAGAAATGCTGAAAAAGTATTTGAAAAATATTGAATTAAAAATGTTGAACAACTATTTAAAAAATGTTGATTTTTTTTGAAAAATGTTGAATAAGTATTAAAATATTGAACGAGTGTTTGGAAAAATGTTGAATAAGTACTAAAAATTATTGAAGAAGTATTTAAAAAGGTTGAAGAAGTATTTGAAAATGTTGAATAAATATTAAAATGTTGCCCAAGTATTTGAAAAATACTGAATAAGTGTCCGGACAATGAAAAAATAAATAAAAACATTGGAGAAGAAAAATGAAGAAACAAAAGCAAAGAAATGATAAAAAGCGGAGAAGAAAAAAGAAAAGAAAAGAAACAAAAGAAAAAAAGGAGAAAAGGGAGAAAACCGTCACGTCTTGCTTCAAGTGGGTTGCACCCTTCCTATTTTCATGAATTGTTGGCTTGGTGTAGTTGCTAGTGCGCTTCGTATGTTGCGCTTCGTATGTTCGTGCATGACCAGGGATCAATCCCTCGTACTTCCCTTTTCCCTTCCATTCTTTCTGCGCGAAAATGGAACAGCCCAGTAAATGACCACGGCATCAAACCCTGACGCGAGACCTAGTCTGTAGCATAGCTTAATGTGATAAATAGCTCTTGCGTATATCTTGGGCACAGCTACATATCGCTGACGCGAGCGGTAGCGCTCGCTTGCATCAGGGATCGCCGACAATGGGCTGGCCCAGGTAGGCAGCTCTTTCTATTTTTTCAAATTTTCTCTTTCGTTTTTAGCTTTATTTTTTTACTTTTGCTTATATTTCAAAATACTCTAAATATATCAATTATTAAAATCGCTTTACATAAAAAATAAAAAATGTTAATAGCGTAAAAAAATTGTTTCGCATGTATACAAAAAATCCACATTGCATATGGAAAAGTAGACATAAACAACATAAGTTTTCGAAAATGTTAATCATGTATTTTAAAATGTTAAACTTGTATATAAATGTTTATAAGTTGCACCAAAAATTTGCAATGCATTTAGAAAGACTAGTGTATATAGGGTGGCGCTAAAGTAAGCCTGAGCGCAGAATGGCTAATTCTACGCTCCGGCAGGACTTAAACGCACCGCTTGGCCGAAACAAACTAATCATCATTCAACTCCTAGTAAACTCCCTTGCAAAATAAAGTAATGGTATTAAATTCATTACCGGCTGCATGCATCAAACATCCGCGTCGCGTCGTACTATCTGTTCACCAAACCCCTCCTAGTAAATTTCCTTGCAAACCATAGTAACAAAATTAAATTTGTTACTGTACTACACACCCGCATCCATTCCCGTACTAACTATTCTCCTTAATACCTTCTAGTAAAATACAGTGAAAACACAGTAACAGAGTTAACATCATTACGGACAACCTCCACTAGTATTCCATCACGTACTAGCTATTCATCTAGTAACATAATTAAAATGGTTACCACTGCATGCACCAATCCTTCGCCGCGCTAGATTCTGCTAGTAAAATTCTTTGTAAGCATCGTAAACAATTACCGGATGCATGCATGAATCCCCGCAGCCCCTAATTCTACTAGTAAATTTCCTAGTACACATGGTAAAAGAAGTGAAATCCTTACCAGATGCATGCTAGTATTAGTACTGCGTACTCTTTGTAAAATCATCAATGATTAGGAAGAAGATGTAATTGGCATGTCGTATCGTAAAAGGGTGTACCGATTGATAAAACTTTATTAGGTCCTTTTACAAGAATAAATTGATCTTCCTACGTATTGCTCAAATTTTACTATAAAATTATTGTGTTACTGCATATTGCTTAATTTTTACTATCAACACTAGGGGAGGTTTGCATGGCGTGCGTTGGTTGTGCTGGCTAGAATCGTAACGTGCGCGTGGAGTTGGTTCGAACGGCTGCCTGGTTAGCGCACGGCGACTGGAGCGTAGAATAAGAGTAATGCGCTCAGGCTCAGTATATATATATATATATACATATATACATACATATATATATATATATATATATATATATATATATATAGAAATATACGTCTTAATCATGTATTAGAAAAATGTCGATGGTGTATATGAAAAATATTAAACATGTATATACAAAACGTTCTGGATGTATATTTTTCTTAAATGTGTATGAAAAAATAGGTATAATTAATCATATATTATAAAAATGTTAAATGTGTATAAGAAAATGTTTCTGCTATATACAAAAATTATAAAATGTCTATGGAAAAAGTAGACATCAAAAAAATATTATTAATATAATTTAATCATGTATTAGAAAAATAGTAAACATGTATAACATAAATGTTACAGCCATTTATATAAAATGTTCCTGATATATAAAAAATATACAATGTATATGAAAAATATTGACATAAAAAATGTGTACTGCCTCCATCGCATAATATAAGAGCGTTTTTGACACTATACTAGTGTCAAAGACGCTCTTATATTGTAAGACGGATGGAGCAATGAAAAAATTGATGTATTTGAGAGACGTTCATGTTCTATACAAAAATGAAAACGTAATAAAGATGAAAACCAACAAAGAAACAAGGAAAAAGATGAGAAACAATGAAAGACTTAAAAGAAACCGATGTAGAAGAAACAATCAACAAAGGTTCTAAGAACCGGTGAAAACGGTAAAGAAAAAGATAGGCACGTACAAAAAAGAAAGGAAAAATCAAAAGGAATTGGGATAAAGACGCTGAAAAGTAAAGAGAAACAAAGAAAACAAAAGTAAAACAGCGAAAACCAAAGAAATGAACAAAGAAGACAAGAAAGATAAGGAAAACCTAGTGAAAGTAAAGAAAAAAACAGTTAAAACAAAAGAAAACTGAAAAAACAATAAGAATATCAAAAAGCAAAAAAATGAAATAAAAGACATAAAAACCCGAAGAAAACCAGATCTAGAGCGAATCTACAGCGAGCGACTACAATGAACAAGAAAACTGCACTAAAACGGCTGGGCCGCTCGCGCTCACCGAGACAACCTACTGTCTCACTGCGAGAAATAGGTCTCGGGTATCTCTACTCCTAATGGAGCAGTTGGTGAATAGTCTCCATGGTTTATTTTTGCTAGGTTTTTTTTCGTCTCTCCTCCCACCACCCCCTCCCATCCTGATCCATTGGTTTATTTTTCTCTCCACTCTTTATTACAACCAGGACTTTCCTAACGTATAACAAATCACGGATGTAACTTCCTTAAATTATTCATATCAATCGATTCTTTTTATTGGTTCAATTTGTCTAAGGAAACAAATAACAAATTTTTAAAAAACAAAAAACAAAATTTTAAGAAACAAATAATAGATTTGAATCTAACTTTCCTAACTTACCTAAATCAATCGATTTCTCGCATTAGTAAAATTTGTTTTAGGAAACAAATAACAGACACGTCACAAACTTTCCTCCCAATAAATAGTTTCTTAACATGTGCAAACTTTCCTAATCAGACACGTCACAAACAGGCAGTGCATCGATATCATGTTACCAAACAATAAAACCCCATTTGCATAGAAATCAGTTCAAAATCCTAACTTTCCTAAATTTTTACCTTTCCTTGATAACATCCAATATTTCCTATGTTTTGCATCTATTGAAGGAAATCACCCCTCCATCGATATTAGCATTTTTTGGAATGAGATCTCCGGGTTATGATTTTTTTGCGATTCTTTTCAATTGTGAGCTCTCCTTCCGCTCCGGCTCCTTCTCGCATAATCCCCTCCACCACAGCCAGCTGAGGCCACCCTAGACCTCTTGCCTCTCCACACCTTCTCTGCCACCTCCTCCTCGTACTCCATTGACAATCCCTCCACCACGTTTGTCCACTGTGGTGTCGAGGGCATGGCGCAACAGCGTACCAGTGGTACGCAGCAGGCGAGGCGAGCGCCCGATGGTGGAGGGCAGAGATGCGCCCGGCGTGGCTGAGGGGGCGGCCGGCAGAAGATGGCCGCGATAGGAGGCGGTGCGAGGCAAGGGCGCGATAGTGGGGCGAGCGAAGGGATAGGCGGCAGCAGACGGGGCGAGCGCAGCCATCGAGAGTGTGACGCGCGGCCAGGGTGTGCGTCGCGCGGGGCAAAGTGGTGCGGTGGCTGTGGCGAGCGTGATGGCAACGGCGGGCGCGACGGATGCGGTGTGGCACGTGCATGGGCATGGAGAGCCAGAGAGGGAGTGGCCCCGCGGGCGCGGAAGAAGAGCTGAAGGCTCGGGCATGGGTGCGCATAGGAGCGGGCATGTGCCACGGGGTCAATCCGAGGAGCTCCGTGGCTACCCCTGCAATGGCCACGACCGACGGCGGTTCTCGGCCACGGCGACATACCTAACGAGATCACGGTGGTGTCAATGGCACCCTAGGGGAAGACAGGGGAGCTCGGGGCGGCGCGAATCGAACGGCAATGTCACGCTGGCCGAAGGTTGAGGAAGACGGCAACGACGTCGATCTGGGGGTGCTGGACTTGATCTCGTTGGCGCAGACAAAGTAGCGGAGGCATTCGGAGCTCCTCGACAAGCTCCTAGCCAGCAAGGAGGGCAGTGGCCGTGTGGACGGGGTCGGTCATGGTGGCCGTGGCATCTGACTTCGTCCAGATCATCGGGATCGAGCGAGCGAGGAGGAGAAGTGGATCTGGGAGGGAGCATCGAGGAGGAGTGAGGCCATGGTGGCAGGGAAGGCAGGGCGTCACCCTTATCCATTCGCCTTCGATGCCGGCGCGAGGTGGTGGGGGAGCCCGCTCAGAGCGACGGGCTCGGGGAACAGGAGAAGACGACCGTGCGGGGACTGGACCACTGGGCCTGTTCGGTGGCAAGGCCTGGTGGAAGGGGGAATCCCCCTTTTCATCGTCCTTTTGGTTTTTAATGTATTCTAATCCGTTTCTCCTTTTTAACACCGTTTTCTGTTTATTCTTATATCAACTAAATGGATTTTGTTAATTGTGAAACTATGCACACAATTCGAGCACAATATTTTTAGGTGGCACAAAAAGTTTGGGGCCAAAAGGAAATACATAAAATTAGGTTTATATTTAATTGGTTATTTTAACTACTGTTGGACCTCTTATTAATTTGACAAGATTTAATTTTTGGGTCAAATAATGTTGGGCTCAACATGTCAAAGATCAGTGGAATTTATAGAATATGATGAACATTTTAGTTTTACTGTTTGACGAAATAATTTATTTGACTTTATTTTAAATTTGAATTGAGCTTTGATTTTTATCAAGTGGCAGTTTGGCTTAGCAAGCCTGATGACATGGCATCATGGGAGGGAGGTCACTGTAGCTAACGACTTGAGGTGTTACATAATCTTCTCATTTTTGAAATTTCGATGTTAAATGATTGGGGAATATATCATACTATCCATTAGTTTAGTCAAGCTCACCACAAGTCCACACATTATTGTCAATTGAGTAAGTCTTATTGACAGGGAGAATAGGCTATGTGTGTGTGTTAGAGAGAGAGGGAGAGAGAGGGAGGAAGAGGGAGGGGGGAGTGTGTGTGAGCATTTGATGGTAAAAAAGGTCGCCAATGTCGTAATATTGAACTCTTAAAGTTAATGCGACCCCGTTACAACGCACGGGCATTCTTCTAGTATGTATATCTGATCTGTACCGATTCTTATTAGGAGTTGCCTACTGTGCGAGCCAACCGGCCCTGGCCATCAGCAGAGTCTCTTGTGTCACCCGCGTGTAGCTGTAGGTTCCCTCGCTCTGGTTTTTTTATTTCTTTTGTTTTTCCTGTGATTTCTAATTGGTTACCTTCGTCTTTTTATTTTTCCTTTGTTATAAATTGTTTTTTACTGGTTTTTTTCTTTCAACTTGTTGTACTTTTTGTTTTCTTCTATTTCCTGCTTTTTTTATTGCTTTGTCGATTCTAATCGATTTTCTTTCTTTTAAAACACGTCTAATTTTGATCTGTACAATGTATATTTTTGGCGCACACACAGAATATTATTTTATATGTTTTAGACTTTTTCAAATACATGATGTACATTTTAGAAAAATACATAGTTTGAACCTTTTTCGAATCATGGTAACATTTTTCAAATACACATTGTTCATTTTTTTTTGCGGATGCACATTATTCATTTTCTTAATGACAACAAAGAGCTATTTGATCTACATGGATATTTTTTAAAGTGTATAGAATTTTCACTAACATTTTCTAGACACACGTGAATATTATTTAAAAATGTCACACACATTTTTTTAAATGGAAATAAAAATAGTTAGCAAAGGGAATATTCTTGTACATTGTATAAATATTTATTTGTCAAATCCCAGTCTCGATCTATGCAACCCAATAAACACCTTCAAAAATACCTGTAAAACACATTTATTATCGCATAGTTACGAAGTGACGTTTGATAACACACAAAGTATCCTTCTGGTATCCGGAGTGGCATGATCTCATGGTCTAAGGAACAGATACTTGACATTACGAAAGCTACGGCAAAGTGAACTTAGTGACATGATTATATGCTAAGTGTACGGTTGGGTCTATCCATCACATCATTCTCCTAATGACGTGATCCTGTTGTTGTTTTATGTATGTAAGTTTCCGGCCAATACAATTTTAGCATGAATAATAAACATTTATCATGAACAAGGAAATATGGTAATAACCAATTTATTATTGTCTCCAGGGCATATTTCCAATAGTCTCCCACTTGCACTAGAGTCAATAATTAAATTTACATTGTAATGTATCTAACACCTATAGAGTTCTGGTGTTGATCATGTTTTGCTCGTGGAAGAGGTTTAGTCGACGGGTCTGTCACATTCAGATTTGTATATACTTTGCAAAGTTCTATGTCTCCTTCCTTGATGTAACCACATATGGAGTTGAAGCGGCGTTTGATGTGCTTGGTCTTCTTGTGAAACCTGGGCTCCCTGGCAATGGCAATGGCAATGGCACCAGTGTTGTCTCCAAAGATAGCCATTGGATCCGATGCACTAGGTATCACTCCTAGATCGGATATGAACTCCGTCATCCAGACTCCTTCTTCCGCTCCTTCCGAAGCAGCCATATATTCCGCTTCACATGTAGATCCCGCTATGATGCTCTGTTTGGAACTGCACCAACTGACTGCTCCACCATTCAAAATAAATATGTATCCGATTTGAGACTTGACCATCCAAATCAGTGTCAAATCTAGCATCAACGTAACCCTTTGTGACGAGCTCTTTGTCACCTTCATAAACAAGAAATGTGTCCTTAGTCCTCTTTAGGTACTTAGGGATATTTTTTACCATTGTCCAGTGATCTACTCGTGGATCAGTCTGGTACCTTCCTGCCAGACTTATGGAGAGGCACACGTCAAGTCTGGTACACAACATGGCATACATTATAGAGCCTATGGTTGAGGCATAGGGGACGGTTTCATCCTTTATCTTTCTTCTGCCATTGGTGGGCTCTGGGTCTTACTCAACCTCACACCTTGCAACACAGTCAAGAACCCCTTCTTCGACCGGTCCATTTGGAACTTCTTTAAAATCTTATCAAGATATGTGCTTTGTGAAAGTCCTAACAGGCATTCCGATATATATATATATATATATATATATATATATATATATATATATATATATATATATATATATATATATATATATATATATATATATATAGATAGATAGATCTTGATGCCTAATATGTAAGCAGTTTCACCCAGGTCTTTCATTGAAAAATTCTTATTTAAATACCCCTTTATTCTTTCCAGAAACTCTATATATTTCCAATCAATAATATGTCATCCACATACAGTATTAGAAATGCTACAGAGCTTCCACTCACTTTCTTGTAAATACAAGCTTCTCCATAAGTTTGTATAAACCCAAAAGCTTTGATCACCTCATCAAAGCATATATTCTAACTCCAAGATGCTTGCACCAGTCCATAGATGGATCTCCTGAGCTTGCATACCTTATTAGCATCCTTAGGATTGAAAAAACCTTCGGGCTTCATCATATGCAACTCTTCCATAAGAAACCCATTAAGGAATGTGGTTTTCACATACATCTGCCAGATTTCATAATCGAAAAATACAACAATTGCTGACATAATGCTAACAAACTTCAGCATCGCTACGGGTGAGAAAGTCTCATCATAGTTGTCGGGAATATAACCCCACGATATGACCCGCCTAGTTGGGCTGGGTTATCCAAGTGGTGACTCATGAGCAAGACTCGGGATGGGCTGTGACATTCAGGATCTTAGAGGCCTATGGGGCGGCTCATGGAGTGGGTCGACTCAGGGCCCAGTACTTGAAGACGGTGGCTTGATACGTCCATTTTGCATCATGCTTTGATATTGATATTTATTGCATTATGGGTTGTTATTACTCATTAGTCATAATACTTATGCCTTTTCTTTCTTATTTTACAAGGTTTACACGAAGAGGAAGAATGCCAACAACTGGAATTCTGGGCTGGAAAATGAGCAAATATTAGAGACCTATTCTGCACAACTCCAAAAGTCTTGAAACTCCACAGAAGTTATTTTGGAATTAATAAAAAATACTAAGTGAAGAAAATACCAGAGGGGGTCCACCCACCGTCCACGAGGGTGGGGGCGCGCCCTACCCCCCTGGGCGCGTCCCCCTGCCTCGTGGGCCACCTGGCAGGCCTCCAGTGCCCATCTTTGGCTATATGAAGTCTTTCGCCCTGAAAAAAAATCAAGAAGAAGCTTTCGGGACGAAACACCGCCGCCACGAGGTGGAACCTTGGTGGAACCAATCTAGGGCTCCGGCGGAGCTGTTCCGCCAGGGAAACATCCCTCCGGGAGGGGGAAATCATCACCATCGTCATCACCATCGATCCTCGCATCGGGAGGGGTCAATCTCCATCAACATCTTCACCAGCACCATCTCCTCTCAAACCCTAGTTCATCTCTTGTATCCGATCTTTGTCTCAACACCTCAGATTGGTTCCTGTGGGTTGCTAGTAGTGCTGATTACTCCTTGTAGTTGATGCTAGTTGGTTTATTCGGTGGAAGATCATATGTTCAGACCCTATATGCATATTAATACCCCTCTGATTATGAACATGAATATGATTTGTGAGTAGTTACGTTTGGTCCTGAGGACATGGGAGAAGTCTTGCTATAAGTAGTCATGTGAATTTGGTATTCGTTCGATATTTTGATGAGATGTATGTTGTCTTTCCTCTAGTGGTGTTATGTGAACGTCGACTACATGACACTTCACCATTGTTTGGGCCTAGAGAAAGACATTGAGAAGTAATAAGTAGATGATGGGTTGCTAGAGTGACAGAAGCTTAAACCCTAGTTTATGTGTTCCTTTGTAAGGGGTTGATTTGGATCCATATGTTTCATGCTATGGTTAGGTTTACCTCAATTCTTCTTTCGTAGTGGACGCTTGCGAGAGTCGTTAATCATAAGTGGGATGCTTGTCCAAGGAAGGGCAACACCTAAGCACCAGTCCACCCACATATCAGATTATCAAAGTAACGAACGTGAATCATACGAGCGTGATGAAAACTAGCTTGACGATAATTCCCATGTGTCCTCGGGAGCATTTTCCTTCATATGAATTTGTCCAGGCTTGTCCTTTGCTACAAAAAGGATTGGGCCACCTTGCTGCACTTTATTTACTTTTGTTACTTGTTACCCGTTACGAATTACCTTATCACAAAACTATCTGTTACCGATAATTTCAGTGCTTGGAGAGAATACCTTACTGAAAACCGCTTGTCATTTCCTTCTGCTCCTCATTGGGTTCGACACTCTTACTTATCGAAAGGAGTATGATAGATCCCCTACACTTGTGGGTCATCATGGCTCTTGGCCCAGAAGTATAAGTCGCCGCCTGGAGCTTCCTTACTTAGAAAACAATACAACTAGGAAATATGCTAGGTCACGGATCATAGTACGACCTGGACTCTATTGTAAGCCCAGGGCCTCCACCTATATATAAAGGGGAGCCCCTGAGGCGGAAAGACTAAGTTACAAGTTCTTGAGTACTAGGTTAGCCAAGTCGCACCCTTGTAATCGAGATCATCATCATCATCAATAAACACACAAAGCGGGACGTAGGCTTTTACCACCGCCGTGAGGGGCCGAACCTGGGTAAACCCTTGTCTTTCGATTCCGATCAACCCCGTCCAAGCTACCACCTTGAGGCAATGTCTTCACGACTCCTTTCATGAGGACATTTGCCATGACAAAACCATGACAGTTGGCGTCCACAATGGGGCTATCGCTCGGTGGTGTTGAGTTCTTGGAGGGGGCTCTCCCAGGGATTAAGGGATACATGATCGTCCTCATGACCAAGAGTCACCGTGGAAAGCTCTACATCAATGACTCAGGCTGGGGCCCCGAGGACTACTCAATGGAGTACGGGTACTGGTTCCCCTTCGGCAAGATCGACGTCTTCATCGGCAAGATCGGCGAGTCAGGACACGAGCCGTACGTCTGCACCGACATCATCGAGCCAGCTCGGCACACGCATCCCGCCTGAGCTCAAGACGGTCGTAAACACGTCTTCGTTGGCTTCACCCAGGGTGTCGATCTCACGGATAACTCAACGTTTGGCAGTGACACCCTGGTTTTCTCCGACGGTTAGTCATCGGCTGGGGAGACAAAGTCAATCCGCCCCTTGTACGATGGTACGCTTGGGGGTTTTTCCGCTCATGAGTTGGCTCCGGTCGACCATGAGTCACCCCTTTGGACCGCCATCTATATGGCAGGTACCGCCTCGGCTCTTGACTCAACCGCGGCAGGTACTGTGGGAGGCACTAGCGCATCGCCGAATGTTCCAAGTGCGGCCGGTCCCGTCAAGCTACCAACTCATGTCTCTCAGAGCTGGTCGCCTCATTGATGGCTCTTCTTGATTCTCCCTTAACAACAGAGAACCAGGAAGAGCACAATGCAAAGGTAGCTAAAATCCGTGATCAGATGACTAAAGCTCGGGTGGACATCAACGCTGGAAGTACTCGCATGGTGCAGTTACAAACCCAGATCCATAATGAAACAGAGGGCCTAAGGACAGAGGCGTGGCGCCTGGGTCTCTGTCAGCACGCTTCTAAGGCTGTTCAGAGGAGACGTCATGAGACTTGCTTGTCCGCTGGTTTTGAGGGAAGATGTCTATTCAACACGCCTACACCAGGCGCCGGTACGAGCACCCCCGCGGGACCAGTCATACCCCAATTGACCCAGATCATACCTCAAGACAGCAATGGTGAGACATCCTAGATCAGCATCGTCAGCCAGCACCACATCTGCCACCCGTTCGGACGACCCCAGATCGCTTTGTAACACTGGCAGGTCATTTTTCCAATCCTGTTGATAACTTGGTAGCAACGGCTACCAACCTTGCTGCACTTCCAGTCACAAGGAACACCCTAGTAGAAAGGGAAGCTTTGCACGCCATTGAGCTATTGAAAACCGCGGTTTCATGGTAGCAAACTACTCCTACAGTCGTCAATGCCTCCACTCCACCCTGCACCCAAGCCGTAGAAGGAGCCATCATGCTAAGTCACTGGCCGTCTCTAGCAATGCCCAGAGGAGATAGGAGCAGCAACGTGACCCGCCCTGGTAGGGGGCTTTGGATGCTCAGGAAATTGTCGACACAGCTCGGGCATGGTTGGAGGCAGAGGCAGCTCATGCAGCTCATTAGTCGCCCCCATGACCCCCTTGGGTTTAGAAGGTGTTGGATCAAGCACCAGAACCATAGGGATCTCGTGTCTAGTGTCAGCTCTATGGAACGAGCATATGCCCAAGGACTTTAAGGGCCCTCATAAGGTCTCCAATTACATGCCCGACCTCGAGCCAACGGCTTGGATTGAGAGCTACGAGATTGCTATGGACATGTTGGATGTCAGCGATGTAGTGTGTGCTAAGTACTTGACCATGATACTGGAGGGACTAGCACATACTTGGCTGAAACACTTGCCCCCAAATTCCATCAATACTTGGGCAGAGTTGAAGGGATGTTTCATCAAGCACATTTTAAGGGACTTGCAAGCATCCACTGACGATTGTTGACTTGCAGCAGTGTGTACAGCGTGAGGGTGAGTCGGCTCATCACTGGTCCCGTCGGGTCGCAGATATTATTCACTCTTCTGATGGCATATGAGTCGCCCATGCTGTTTTGATTCTAGAGAAAAACTGTCATTTTGACCCTTTGGTGGAGAAGCTCGGGCGGCTCAAGCGTACAGTGCAAGACATGGGAGGTCTCATGGATGTTCTTACCAGATACGCCGAGTCAGATACCACCAAGGATCCAACGTCAGATGACGAGAAGGCTAGTAAAGGTGAGAAAAATGGTGGTGGCAAGGGATAACAACAGAACAACTCCGGGTATGCTGGTAACCATGGCAATCGGAACAATGGTGGAAAACACAAACACCCAGAAGGCGTCTCGGATCTCGTTGCCAATACTAACACTAGTTATAAGGGCCAGAGACGGAATAATTCTGGAGGCCATTCAATGCAAACAAAGCTCGCAATTTTGAGGAAGCCCTCAAGGGTCCATGTCCCAAGCACAGTACCTTGGATAGACCGACGAGTCATTCCTGAGAGAATTGTCATATCATGTCGGCTTATCGTAATCAAGTCCACCAGAACCATCAGGGTGGTGGTGGTGGCAACCCTGGGCAGCCAGGGGCTGGCGGCTCAAATTTCCCAGGAGGCGGCTCATCAGGTAACTATCAAAACCCGGGTTATCAAGGCTCGAGCAGCTCATGACCTGGATATCAGGGGTCTGGCCATCATGGTGGAAATCAAAAATCCGACCAAGTTACTCAACATCAGGCCAATCAAACAGGTTTTCAGAGCAATCCTAAGCAGTTAAACAGTGGGCAGTATCACGTCTTTACCACTAGTACCTACAAGCGGGACAACAAGGTTCAGAAACATGTTGTTAATCTAGTTGAGCTGATGGTTCCTTAGTATTTGAATTGGTCAGAGCAACCTGTCACTTGGAGTAGGGCTGATCACCCGCCACGGGTTGATAACCTCGGTGGCCTGGCTTTGGTGGTGGCGCCTCAAATGGATGGATATAAGCTCACAAAGGTACTGATGGATGGAGGAAGCAGCATCAACATCTTATATTATGACACCTTCAGGCGTATGAACTTGTCAGAAAAGCAACTCTCATCTTCTTTGGCCGGTTTTCCCGAAATTGTCCCTGGAAAGTCCGCATACCCTATCGGGTGGATCAAGCTTGAGGTTGCATTTGGCGATGAGTACAACTACAGAACAGAGTTTCTGACTTTTGAGGTGATCAAGATCAAGAGTCCTTATCATGCCTTGTTTGGGTGGCCAACTTATGCTCATTTCATGGCTCGGCCTTGCTATATGTATCTCAAGCTCAAGATGCATGGGTCAAAGGGTACTATCACATTCAATGGGGATAGAAAGATTTCTCATGAGTGTGAAGAAGGGGACGCGACTTATGCTGAGTTGGCTTGCGCAGCAGAGGAGTTGAAATTCTACACATCCAATGTTGACCCTGCTGATATGACATCCCTAAAGAAGCCCACCATAGAGTTTGACCCACCCCTCAAGTTTAAGTCAGTCAAAGACACGAAGCAAGTTGATTTTGTCCCCAGCAACTCATCTCAGTAGTTCACTATTGGGATCGGCATGGATCCCAAATAGGAAAGCACGCTCATCGAGTTCATCCGTGAGAATCGGGACATCGTTGCGTGGAAGCCTTCTGACATGCCTGGTGTACCGAGAGAATTCGCTGAGCACCACCTTAATGTTGATCCTAAGATGAAACCAGTCCGGCAATACCTCCGCCATTTTAACGATGAGAGACGTGAGGCTATTGGGGAAGAAGTGGCCCGGCTCCTAGCTGCCGGGTTCATCATGGAAGTTTTTCATCATGAGTGGTTAGCCAATCACTACTTGTTCTAAATAAGACTGTACTTGGCGTATGGATGTTGATTACACATATCTCAACAAAGCTTGTCCCAAAGACCCGTTCGCACTCCCCCTGCATTGATCAGATCATTGATTCCACCGCTGGGTGTGAGATTTTGTGTTTACTGGATGCTTACTCCTGCTATCATCAGATTAAGATGGCTATTGAGGACCAGGAGAAGATGGTCTTTATCATGCCTTTGGGGCTTTCTTCTATGTCTCGATGCCTTTCCGACATAAAAGTGTGGGGGCGACCTATCAACGCTATGTGCAAAATTGTTTCCACAATCAGATTGGGCGCAACGTTCATGCTTATGTTGATGATATTGTGGTCAAATCTCAGAAAAAGGAAACGTTGTTGGGCGACCTCAAAGAAACCTTTGACAATCTTCGGGTTTATAAGATGATGCTTAACTCGGCCAAATGTGTGTTTGGAGTTCCTGTAGGCAAGTTGTTCGGTTTTCTGGTGTCTGGGTGCGGCACTGAAGCTAATCCAGAGAAAATCAAGGCGGTGACTTCTCTTGGCAAGCCGGCTAATATCAACGATGTTCAGCACATGATGGGTCGTATTGCTGCTTTAAGCCGGTTCATAAGCTGCCTTCATGAGAAGGCAATTCCTCTCTATCAGATCCTGAAAAAGACTAACAATTTTGTCTGGAGTGATGCTGCAGATAAAGTCTTTGAAGCCCTCAAGAAGCAGTTGGCTGAGCTGCCCTTCTTGGCTGCTCCCAATGATAAAGAGCCTATGCTCCTATACATTACTGCTAATAATAAAGCGGTAAGTGTTGTAGTTGTCATGGAATGCAAGGAGGCAGAGAAGGAATATCATGTTCAAAGGCGAGTTTATTATATCAGTGAAGTCTTAACAGAATCCAAGCAGA
This sequence comes from Aegilops speltoides, assembly GCA_021437245.1. Taxonomy (NCBI): domain Eukaryota; kingdom Viridiplantae; phylum Streptophyta; class Magnoliopsida; order Poales; family Poaceae; genus Aegilops; species Aegilops speltoides. The sequence continues at coordinate 86,695,552 of CM038145.1, read as the reverse complement.
GATATCCTCATTGGCAGAAACTGGTATTTGGTGTCTTCATGGCTAGTCGCAAATTGAAGCATTATTTCTAGGAACACCCCATCACTGTGGTCAGCTCTGCCCCTTTCGGAGATATTATCTAGAACAGGGAGGCCATAGAGCAGGTTGCTAAGTGGGCCATTGAACTTGGTCCTCATCATCTCAAATATATGCCCAGAACAACCATCAAATCTCAGGCATTGGTGGATTTCATCCACGATTGGTTTGAGCTACAAATTCCCAAGGAAAAGCCAGACAACACGTACTAGACGATACACTTTGACGGTTCAAGGCAACTAGAAGGCTCAGGGGCTGGAGTCGTTATATCTTCTCCCCGAGGTGATAAATTTTGTTATGTTATCAGGATCATGTTTCCTTGTACTAACAATGCAGCTAATATGAATCCCTCCTTCATGGTCTCTGTATGGCCAAGGAGATGAATCTTAGTCGGGTTAGATGCCTAGGTGATTCTGATTTGGTTGCTCAACAAGTTTCTGGAAAGTGGGATTCCAAGGACCCCCTCATGGTGGCTTATCGGCAGGCGGTGATTAACATTGCAGGTCACTTCAAGGGTTATCGAGTGATCACATCAATCGATAGCTTAATGAGGTGGCTGATGCTCTGTCACGTCTCGGCTCTTAGCATAAACTGGTCCCTCCCAACGTGTTCCTTGACGTTCTTCATAACCCTTCTATTAAATTGCCTTCCGAAGAAGACCTTGTTGTTCCTGACCTGGAAGCACACTTGGTGGTGGCTCTACGGGTTATACCAGATTGGAAAATCCCTTATCTAGCCTACTTAACTCGAGGCGAGTTACTGGAGGATGAACTTATCACATGTCAAATTGTTCGACGCTCCAAGTCCATGACTATTGTCAAGGGCGAGTTGTACTGCAGAAGTATCACTGGAGTTTTTCAGCGTTGTGTTTCCCCTGATGAAGGACAAGAGATCCTCAATGAGATTCACTCTGGTGATTGTGGTCATCATGCTGGCTCAAGATCCCTCGTGACAAATGCGTTTCGACACGGTTTTTACTAGCTCATGGCTCATGCAGATGCGGACGATATTGTGCGTAAGTGTGATGGATGCCAGAAGTTTGCTCGTCAAGCTCATGTTCCTGCTCAAGAACTTTGAATGATTCCAATCACTTGGCCATTCGCTGTCTTGGGGCTTGATATGGTTGGACCGTTCAAATGATCTAAGGACAAGAAGACCCACCTCCTAGTTGCTGTTGATAAGTTTACCAAGTGGGTTGAGGCAGAGCCAATAAGCAATTGTGATGCAACTACACCAGTTCAGTTTCTGACGAAGTTGATTTTTTGTTTTTGTTATCCACATAGCATCATCACTGATAACTCAGAACCAACTTGTCCAAGGGCGCTATGAAACAGTTTTGTCACGAGATCACATCCGGCTTGATGTAGCCTCTATGGCACATTGTCAGTCCAATGGACAGGCAGAACGTGCTAACCAGGAGATATTACACGGTATCAAACCAAGGCTCATTGTTCCTTTGCTGCATACTCCGGGTTGTTGGGTTGAGGAACTTCCCTCAGTCCTTTAGAGCATATGGACTACTCCCAACATATCAACATGATATATGCCCTTCTTCATGGTACATGGTGCAGAAGTTGTCTTACCAAGTGACATTCATCATGATTCCCCTAGAGTGGCGGCTTATGTTGAAGGAGATAATGGCAAGCTCGACAGGATTCTATTGATGCCTTGGAGGAGGAACATGATTTTGTTGTAGCACGCTCTGCTATATAACAACAAGATCTATGTCACTATCATAGCCGTAGAGTTCGTTGTTGTACTTTCCAGGAGGGCGACTTAGTGCTCCGGTTGATCCAAGAACAAGATGGCATGCATAAGCTCTCACCTCCTTGGGAAGGGCCTTTTGTCATCAACAAGAACCTCAACAATGGGTACTATTATTTGATTGACATATGTGAGCATAATAAGTCACACACATCTAAGGAGGATGTGGCACCCTGGCTCAGAGCGACCGGTTTACCTTGCACTGCCTGCCTAGAGATCTAGTCTTCTGGCAACACACAACAACTTGGTACAGAAAACAACTGCTTTATTGATGCTAGCAGAAACATAGGTTCGATGTTACATCAGATAGCGAGGCCAAGCGGCACACACGGTACAACTGAACAGTATGTACATTATTTAATGAGCATGAAGGGGCCTCGATCACGACAACTACGCGGCAGCGGAACGACGACGAAGCGGAACTCCATAGCATAGGGACACCGATGTGGACACGGTCTAGACACGGGAAGCACTCCGATCCGGTAAGAGTTTCCTGAAAGCTGGCATGCCACGCTTGTGATAGCCTGGCTTATTAGGGATGGTAGACTACTCATATCAATAAGAAATTCCTTCTTTTTCGGAAGCCTATTCAGACAGAACTCCAAAGTTAAGCGTGCTCAGCTTAGAGTAATTTTAGGATGGGTGACCGACCGGGAAGTTTCTCCCGGGTGTGCACGAGTGAGGACAAAGTGCGCAGAAAAGACTAGTATTGATCTGTGGGGCCAGTCTAGATCCCGCCAGGTGTAACGACCAGGGATGATAGACTACCCATATCAATAAGGAATTCCTTCTTTTCCGGAAGCCCATTCAGGCAGAACTCCAATGTTAAGCGTGCTCAGCTTGGAGTAATTTCAAGATGGGTGACCGACCGGGAAGTTGCTCCCGAGTGCGCACGAGTGAGGACAAAGTGCGCAGAAAAGACTAGTATTGATCTGTGGGGCCAGTCTAGATCTCGCCAGGAGTAACAACCACCGGCGGGTGTGTCCGGGGCGTTACAACGCTGCTACCTCTTGAGCACTATGTTCGTTTTCCCTTGAAGAGGAAAGGGTGATGCAACAAAGTAGCGTAAGTATTTCCCTCAGTTTTGAGAACCAAGGTATCAATCCAGTAGGAGGCTACACGCAAATCCCTCGTACCTACACAAACAAACAAGAACCTCGCAACCAACGCGATAAAGGGGTTGTCAATCCCTTCATGGCCACTTGCAAAAGTGAGATCTGATAGAGATAATAATAAGATAAATATTTTTTGTATTTTTATGATATAGATTGGAAAGTAAAGATTGCAAAATAAAGTAGATCGGAAACTTATATGATGGAAAATAGACCCGGGGGCCATAGGTTTCACTAGTGGCTTCTCTCAAGATAGCATAAGTATTACGGTGGATGAACAAATTACTGTCGAGCAATTGATAGAAAAGTGCATAGTTATGAGAATATCTAGGCATGATCATGTATATAGGCATCACGTCCGCGACAAGTAGATCGAAACAATTCTGCATCTACTACTATTACTCCACACATTGACCGCTATCCAACATGCATCTAGAGTATTAAGTTCATAAGAACAGAGTAACGCATTAGGCAAGATGACATGATGTAGAGGGATAAACTCAAGCAATATGATATAAACCCCATCTTTTTATCCTTGATGGCAACAATACAATACGTGCCTTGCTGCCCCTGCTGTCACTGGGAAAGGACACCACAAGATTGAACCCAAAGCAAAGCACTTCTCCCATTGCAAGTAAGATCAATCTAGTAGGCCAAACTAAACTGATAATTTGAAGAGACTTGCAAAGATAACCAATCATACATAAAAGAATTCAGAGGAGATTCAAATATTTCTCATAGATAATCTTGATCATAAACCCACAATTCATCGGATCTCGACAAACACACCGCAAAAAGAGTTACATCGAATAGATCTCCAAGAAGATCGAGGAGAACTTTGTATTGAGAATCAAAGAGAGAGAAGAAGCCATCTAGCTAATAACTATGGACCCGAAGGTCTGTGGTAAACTACTCACACTTCATCGGAGAGGCTATGGCATTGATGTAGAAGCCCTCCGTGATCGATTCCCCCTTCGGCGGAGCGCCGAAAAAGGCCCCAAGATGGGATCTCACGAGTACAAAAGGTTGCGGGGCGGTGGAAATAGGGTTTCGTGGTGCTCCTGGATGTTTTCAGGGTATGTGGATATATATAGGTGAAGGAAGTCGGTCAGGGGAGCCACGAGGGGCCCATGAGGGCGGGGTGCACCTACCCCCCTGGGCACGCCTCGCTGCCTCGTGGCGTCCTCGATTGCTTCTTGACGTCCACTCCAAGTCTCCTGGATTGCGTTTGTTCCAAAAATAACTCTCCCGAAGGTTTCATTCTGTTTGGACTCTATTTGATATTCCTTTCCTGCAAAACACTGAAATAGGAAAAAAACAGCAATTGGGGTTGGGCCTCCGGTTAATAGGTTAGTCCCAAAAATAATATAAAAGTGCTTAGTAAAGCCCATAAACATCCAAAACGGGTAATATAATAGCATGGAACAATCAGAAATTATAGATACGTTGGAGACGTATCAACCATCCCCAAGCTTTATTCCTGCTCGTCCTCGAGTAGGTAAATGATAAAAACAGAATTTTTGATGTGGAATGCTACCTAGCGTATTTCTCAATGTAATTTTCTTTATTGTGGCATGAATGTTCAAATCCAAATGATTCAAGATAAAAGTTCATATTGACATAAAAATAGTAATACTTCAAGCATACTAACAAGTAATCATGTCTTATCAAAATAACATAGCCAAAGAAAGCTTATCCCTACAAAATCATATAGTTAGGCCATGCTTCATTTTCATCACACAAAATACTCTCATCATGCACAACCCCGGTTTCAGCCAAGTAATTGGTTCATACTTTTTAACGTGCTCCAGCTTTTTCAACTCTCACGCAATACAGCGTAAGCCATGGATATAGCACTATGGGTGGAGTAGAATATGATGATGGAGATTGTGTGGAGAAGACAAAAAAGGAGAAAGTCTCACATTGACGCGGCTAATCAACGGGCTATGGAGATGCCCATCAATTGATGTCAATGCGAGGAGTAGGGATTGCCATGCAACGGATGCACTAGAGCTATAAATGTATGAAAGCTCAACAAAAGAAACTAAGTGGGTGTGCATCCAACTCGCTTGCTCACGAAGACCTAGGGCATTTTGAGGAAGCCCATCATTGGAATATACAAGCCAAGTTCTATAATGAAAAATTCCCACTAGTATATGAAAGTGACAACATAGGAGACTCCCTATCATGAAGATCATGGTGCTACTTTGAAGCACAAGTGTGGAAAAAAGGATAGTAACATTGTCCCTTCTCTCTTTTTCTCTCATTTTTTTTGGTGGGCTTCTTTGGCCTCTTTTTTTATTTGGGCTTCTTTGGCCTCTTTTATTTTTTGTAAAGTCCGGAGTCTCATCCCGACTTGTGGGGGAATCATAGTCTCCATCATCCTTTCCTCACTTGGGACAATGCTCTAATAATGAAGATCATCACACTTCTATTTATTTACAACTCAAGAATTACAACTCAATACTTAGAACAAAATATGACTCTATGTGAATGCCTCCGGCGGTGTACCGGGATATGCAATGAATCAAGAGCGACATGTATGAAAGAATTATAAAGGTGGCTTTGCCACAAATACGATGTCAACTACATGATCATGCAAAAGCAATATGACAATGATGGAGCGTGTCATAATAAACGGAACGATGGAAAGTTGCATGGCAATATATCTCGGAATGACTATGCAAATGCCATAATGGGTAGGTATGGTGGCTGTTTTGAGGAAGGTATAAGGAGGTTTATGTGTGATAGAGCGTATCGTATCACGGGGTTTGGATGCACCGGCAAAGTTTGCACCAACTCTCAAGATGAGAAAGGGCAATGCACGGTACCATAGAGGCTAGCAATGATGGAAGGGTAAGAGTGCGTATAATCCATGGACTCACATTAGTCATAAAGAACTCATATACTTATTGCAAAAGTTTATTAGCCCTCGAAGCAAAGTACTACTATGCATGCTCCTAGGGGAAGGGTTGGTTGGAGCTAACCATCGCGCGATCCCGACCTCCACTCATAAGGAAGGCAATCAAAGAACACCCCATGCAACAAATTTGTCACGCAACGTTTACCATACGTGCATGCTACGGAACTTGCCAACTTTAACACAAGTATTTCTCAGTTTCATAATTACCGAACTAGCATGACTCTAACATTACCACCTTTATATCTCAAAACAACAATCAAATATCAAATTGATCATAGTATCCAATGCACTCTATATGATAGTTTTTATTATACCCAACTTGAATTCCCATCATATTAGGACTAATTTTATAACCAAGGCAAATACCATGCTGTTCTAAAAGACTCTCAAAATAATATAAGTGAAGCATGAAAGATCAATAATTTCTACAAAATAAAACCACCACCGTGCTCTAAAAAGATATAAGTGAAGTACTAGAGCAAAATTGTCTAGCTCAAAAGATATAAGTGAAGCACATACAGTATTTTAATAAATTACGATTCATGTGTGTCTCTCCCAAAAGGTGTGTACAGAAAGGATGGTTTTGGTAAAATAAAAATCAAAGACTCAAATCATACAAGACGCTCCAAGCAAAACACATATCATGTGGTGAATAAAAATATAGCCTCAAGTAAAGTTACCGATGGACGAAGAGAAAAGACGGGATGCCTTCTGGGGCATCCCCATGCTTAGGCTTTTGGTTGTCCTTGAATTTTACTTGGGGTGCCTTGGGCATCCCCAAGATTAGGCTCTTGCCACTCCTTATTCCATAATCCATCAAATCTTCACCAAAAATTGAAAACTGCACAACACAAAACTCAACAGAAAATCTCGTGAGCTCCGTTAGTGCAAGAAATCAAACCACCACTTTAAGGTACTATAATGAACTCATTATTTATTTATATTGGTGTTAAACCTACTGTATTCCAACTTCTTTATGGTTCATACCCCCCGATACTAGCCATAGATTCATCAAAATAAGCAAACAACACACAAAAAACAGAATCTGTCAAAAACAGAACAGTCTGTAGAAATCTGTAACTTTTGAATACTTATGGAACTCTAAAAATTCTATGAAAATAGAAATTCCTAGGAAATTTCTCTATTAGTATTCTTCAAAAAGAATAAACTAAAAATCATGTTTCTGTGATTTATTCAAATTATTCTCGTGCGTGCAAAAGTTTCTGTTTTTCAGCAAGATTGAATTAATTATCAGCCAAGATGATCCTATAGGTTCTACTTGGCACAAACACTAATTAAAACATAAAACAACATCTAAAAAGAAGCTAGATGAATAATTTAATACTAAACAGGAGCAAAAAGTAAATAAAATAATAAAATTGGGTTGCCTCCCAACAAGCGCTATCGTTTAACGCCCCTAGCTAGGCATAAAAGCGAGAATAGATCTAAGTATTGCCATCTTTGGTATTCAATTCATCATTGGTCTCATAATAGATTCATAAGGTAATTTGATTTTCTTCCTAGGAAAGTGTTTCATCCCTTTCGTTAATGGAAATTGGAATGTAACATTTCTTTCTTTCATATCAATAATTGCACCAATCGTTCTAAGGAGAGGTCTACCAAGAATAATAGGACATGAAAGATTGCAATCTATATCAAGAACAATAAAATCTACGGGCACATAATTCTTATTTGCAATAATAAGAACATCATTAATCCTTCCCATAGGTTTCTTAATGGTGGAATCCGCAAGGTGCAAGTTTAAAGAGCAATCATCAAATTCACAGAAACCTAACACATCACACAAAGTTTTTGGAATCGTGGAAACACTAGCACCCAAATCACACAAAGCATAGCATTCATGATTTTTAATTTTAATTTTAATAGTAGGTTCCCACTCATCATAAAGTTTTCTAGGGATAGAAACTTCTAATTCAAGCTTTTCTTCATAAGATTGCATTAAAGCATCAACGATATGTTTAGTAAAAGCTTTATTTTGACTATAAGCATGAGGAGAAATTAACACGGATTGCAACGAGGAAATACAATCTATTAAAGAACAATTACCATAATTCAATTTCTTGAAATCCAAAATAGTGGGTTCATTGCTATGTAAAGTTTGGACCTCTTCAATCCCACTTTTACTAATTTTTGCATCAAGATCTAAAAGCTCTGAATCATTGGGACGCCTTTTAACTAAAGTTGACTCATCTCCAGTCCCATCATTATCAAGATTCATATTGCAAAACAAAGATTTAATAGGAGACACATCAATCACTTTTAGATCTTCATCATTATTGTCATGAAAACTAGAAGAACACGCTTTTACAAAGCAATCTTTCTTAGCACGCATCCTAGCGGTTCTTTCCTTGCACTCATCAATGGAAATTCTCATAGATTAGAGAGACTCATTGATATCATGCTTAGGTGGAATAGATCTAGTTTCAAAGAATCAACATCAAGAGAAATTCTATCCACATTCCTAGCCAATTCATCAATCTTAGGCAATTTTTCTTCAAGCAAAGCATTGAAATTCTTTTGAGAAATCATAAATTCTTTAACACTAATGTCAAAATCAGAGGGCATCTTATTAAAATTTCCATAAGAGTTGTTGTAGGAATTACCATAATTATTAGAGGAATTACTAGGAAACAGCCTAGGATTAAAGTTTCCTCTATACGCGTTGTTACCAAAATTATTCCTACCAACAAAATTCACATCCAGAGATTCATTATTATTCTCAATCAAAGTAGACAAAGGCATATCATTAGGATCAATAGGAGCACTCGTATTAGCAAACAATTTCATAAGTTCATCCATCTTTCCACTCAAAACATTAATCTCTTCTATCGCATGAACTTTTTTACTAGTAGATCTTTCGGTGTGCCATTGAGAATAATTAACCATGATATTATCTAGGAGTTTAGTAGCTTCTCCTAAAGTGATTTCCATAAAAGTGCCTCCTGCGGCCGAATCTAAAAGATTTCTAGATGCAAAATTCAATCTGGCATAAAAAATTTGTATGATCATCCATAAATTTAATCCATGTGTAGGGAAATTACGAATCATTAATTTCATCCTCCCCCAAGATTATGCAACATGCTCATGATCAAGTTGCTTAAAATTCATAATATCGTTTCTAAGAGAGATGATCTTAGCGGGAGGAAAATACTTAGAGATACAAGCATCTTTGCACTTATTCCATGAATCAATACTATTTTTAGGCAAAGACGAAAACCAAGTTTTAGCACGATATCTAAGCGAAAACAGAAATAACTTCAATTTAGCAATATCATTATCCACGTCTTTCTTCTTTTGCATATCACATAAATCAACAAAGTTGTCTAGATGAGTTGCGGCATCTTCACTAGGAAGGCTAGAGAATTGATCTGTCATGACAAGATTCAACAAAGCAGCATTAATTTCACAAGATTCATCATCGATAAGAGGAGCAATCAGAGTGCTAAGAAAATCATTGTTGTTGGTATTGGAGAAATCACACAATTTAGTATTATCTTGAGCCATCCTGACAAACAATCCAACACACAAGCACACACGAGGCAAGCAAAAAAGAGGCGAATGGGGAAGAGAGGGAGAATAAAACGGCAAGGGTGAAGGGGAGAGCAAAATGAGAGGCAAATGCCAAATAATGTAATGCGAGGGAGAAGAGTTTGTGATGGGTACTTGATATGTCTTGACTTGAGGGTAGACCTCTGTTGACGCTCAAAAGTGGCACGGTTATAAAGAGTAGCTTGAAGCTATGTCAAGATTAATTCAAACTTATTATTGAAAGTCACCATGAGATGTCTCTCTTCAAGAAGATCAAGATGGATATGAAGATTGTCTAAAACGGAGCTCGGATGCAAAAGGTATGACAAGTTCAGAGATGCTCATGTTGACACCAGATTAAAGAATGACTTGAAACCCAATTAATATTGCTTCAAATGAAAAAAGTTTCAACATCAAAGTTGTGCGTCTCGTCGAAACGGTTCATTTTAATATAAAAACGTCTCAATCAAAGTTCGTATGCAAAAGTTACAACCAATACAAGATGCGGCTATAGTAGATGGCCGGACACTCCGGGACAACCATCCGGGTTTTGAATTTCTCTGCTGTAGACTTCGGAAAACAGCCGAAAACCCTCTCAAGATGGCCTCTGATCAAAAAACGTTCAACATGAAAGTTGTTCGTCTCGTTGAAATGGTCGAGATTGCCTTTGGGCTCGTTTCAATCCAAGGTCGTTTACTTCTCCAAACATGGCCCGCAAGGTGCCGCCAGATTTTACCGAACAGTTTTGGAAAGTTCGGACCAAACAAATCCGAATTGGACTAGGGTTTTGGACGTGAATTGAAGCCTTTTCCTTGCAAAGGAAGTTCAGCCGCCTCTTATATACTTAAGGGGTGACGGCCGATTGAACAACACACAATCGAACAAACACATCTACCACTTTTTACCCTTCACCTTTACTCACTCCCTTGTTCTTCTTCTTTCTCGTTCTTCGCTTGTTCTTCTTCATTGCAGGGCTGCGAACCTCGAGGCCCTAGGGGAGATCAGGTCAACCTAGGGTAGCCTATAGCTTCCACACGGCTTGACGGGGTCCCTCCCGGGCGTGTGGGGTTTCGGATCTACAAAAGCGTCCGCCTGATTGCCTGCGTACCGCGCTTCCGGACGGTTCTCCTTCAACGTGAGCTGCGGTGCATCACCCTCGGCGTTGGAGGTACACGGCGACGTGTTCGTGTGAGAACACACTTTTTGACGACTCTGCTGGGGACGAAGCTTTGAACGGTCTCCGGCCTGTTCTTGCTACGAAGGGATCGTCATCTAGGGTTTGCAATCTACAAAGGTAATATGAACACCCAATTCCCTACTGTAGATGCAAATAATTCATATGGTGTTACTAGATCGTTCAATGAGTATACTCTATCGGCCAACCCTAGTTTTTTCAATGATGCATCTAATTACGTGTAAGGGCCGATTCAAAGTAATTTGCATGCTTCAACTTCTTATGATAATAGTAACCTGCACCATATGTATCCCAACTCTCATGCATCAACAACCCCACAAATTGTTATGCCAATGAACAACATGGTGAGTTTAGTTAATAAATTTGAAACACCTAATGTTAGAATTTCCAATGCCATGCAAGAGAGTGTTTCACACTTTTATTCATCGGCAAGTAATGTGCAATATACTAATCAAACCATGTCGATGAACGAGAGAATTGGCCATGCTACTACTAGCTATTCGGCCAGTTATTCCCAACCGTCATATGCTACACCTCATGACAATAATTTTTCAGCACCATACACAACTGTAGATGTTCATAATTCGGCTTCTGACCTTCCTAGTCATAGCCGAATGAATGTAAATTTTACAGAAGCGGTTGTGCCCAATATTGTAGAAGATGAGGTAGTAGTGGCTGCATTGACGAGTTTAGCCCAAAATAAGAGGATTAGTGATCTTTGCCTTGAACAACATGAAAAGGGGCTATTTCCTGATTATGCCGCAATAAAAGCTAGAGTTTTGCAAGAAGATGAATCTTTGCCAATTGATAAAATTGGCGAGAAAAAAATATGGTTTTACAATAATGCATATGCCTCCACCTAGTACTACATCATATTATACACCCCCTACACTATTGCAAAATTTAGGCAACACCCGTGTGTCATTGCCGAAAGAATCTAAAAACATTGGGGGGCAACCATATCCGGAGTGGGCTGAAATTGAGAAAAAGCTTAAAGCCAATTTTTCCACTCGCCGCCAGAAACAAATAAAAAGAATTGACTCAGATAAAAGAAGCATTGCCAATTCATAGTATCAATGAAAAGAAGGATGATTCGGAACATGAAAGTGCTTCAGTTGAAAAAAGCCGAATCAAGTAGTATATATTCCGAATCCATCAAATCCAAAGAGGTAAGCACTATTGAGAAAAGGCATGGCAAGCATAGCAAAACAACCATGCTTGATTTTTCTGAAGTTAATGGAACCTACTTCCTGCCCTATGAGTTCCGTGCCGTAGAAATCAACAAGACTCAAGGACAAAATCAAGTAGCTGAACAAAGTTCGGCTGATAAGGATCTTCAAAGTAATGATGCACGAAATCAAGAAAAAGATGATGACAAGGCGTTGGGGAGCCATCCAAAGACAGATCAAGATGTTCTTCAAGTCGCATCACCATCATGCTCTCCCAACATATTTGAAGAGGTGTGTCTTGCAAGAAATTTACCTGTTTTCAGATTTGGTCACAACTTTATTATTAATGCATCTATTAGAAAAATCCTCATAAGTAATTTTGAAAGACCAATGAAGAAGGGTAATTTACTTGTTAGCGATAAAATTGATATTGAGCATATCGGTCAACCCATTGCGCCATTTATAAAGACCGATGGTGAAACATTATTACAATCAAAGCTGTCCCCGTTGTTTTCAGAGTTTATATCCACATGGGTAGCTTTGCTTGTTTCATACTTGGCTTACGCATGGTCTCAATTGAGACACGTATGTTCTAACTACTTTGATTTTAGATATTTAAAGCCAAGGTTAAGTTCTTTTGAGAAATCCGATGCTAATATAATATTTTATCCAAAGACATCGGAGATAGAGTGCAAAACACTATGCATAGCTGAATGGGGTGATGTAAAATCTGAACCATTCGTTTGCTTACCTCCAAAGCCGTTCTCACATCAAGACCGGCTAGAAGATAAAATGTATACCTTCAATTCAAACATGTGTGATCAAATCTTTGATTTGTTGTTGAGAAATAATTATATTAGAATTGTTGATCACCATGTCAAACCATCAGTCCAAGGACGAATGTATTGTAAGTTGCATGATTCGTCCAAGCATAATTTTGAGGATTGCAACATGTTTCGTCAAATAGTTAAATCAGCCATTGATAAAGGACGGTTGAAATTTGTTGAAACACCAAGAGATGACCAGTCTATTCCAATTGGTCCTGATGGAAAAAGTTTTTTGCATCGGCTACTTCAAGCCGATCCACTTAAACATGAGAAGGTAAAAACTACAGGTAACGGGACCAAGCTTTCAAGTAAAGAAGTTGAAGAGCACAATGAACATAAACCTGAGGGCGAGAATTCCATCAAAGCTACAATGAAGATGCCAAGGACTGGGGGGCAACAAGCAAATCCAATGATCAGGGAAAGCAAATCAAAAGAAAACAAAGGCCGAAATAAGTGCAAGTGTAAGAGATCAAAAATCACCTTCGCTGAACTATTGGATAAATATCAAAGGAAGAGTGAAGAGAAGAATGCTTATCGGCCAAATCATGCAAAGAAACCAAGATCACCCCAAGGCGCAAATATGAGGATCGGTACTGGCAAAGTGAGAGTTTTAATGCAACATATTCATATCCTTATTTTGGGCCGCCAATGCTCATGTAAATACATATCCATCATGGGACAGGTATGATACAAGGGCGCATTATCCATCTTATTTTAGACCATTTCACCAACATTATGGACCTCCAAAAAGATCAACATTTGAACAATCACATGTTAAAGACCGTTTAAATCATAAGGAATCGGTCCGGATCTCAAGGAAGAAGAAAGAAATGGTCAAACAAGTTTACCGTGTTAAAAGAGATGGTCATAAGAGTGCTCCTTCAGATTTGATCTCAAATGAAAAAGAGCCAATGAAAGTGTTGACATTGGCTACTAAAAGCAATGAGACGAAGCAACCAATTATTGAGAGTCAAAGTGCCAAATCTGAAGAAAATAAGTTTAGAGTGCACAAGGTAAAATAAGGATTGCCATTGCTTCAAACAATATCGTAGCCGGGGTGCCCACTCGGCTTATCATATTGGCAAAATAAGAAATTACAAAAACTTAGTGCACAAGAACTTGAAGAAAGGAACATGGCATGGGTTCCGAAAGGAAGTGCTCAAAATAAGAATTATGTGCAAGCTTCCATTACAAGAAGTGCGTCAAAGGTGAAGATGGAAAAGAGTAAAAACTATGAAGGACCAAGCCGAAGGTTTCAGCATCTTCGGTCTACACATTATCCATATTCTTCAGCTATGCCATTAACGCCTATGCCATGGAATTCTCATCAGGTATGATTGGTAACCCTCAATGGACTCATTTTAATCCATGGATGCACTATAATTTCTTACATTATGAAAGGGTATTACCAAGTCACTATACATTTGATTAGCTACAAGTTTGTTGCTGATCCATAGGGCCGAAATACTTGATTTGTCATTTCATTTGTTTATTTCGGCTGTACATGCTTTGGTGAATGAAGTTTACATGGACCTTATGTTAACGGCCGATATTTACCTATCGCCCTAAGAATATGTCAAAGTATGGCCGGTGTAGTACTCTAACATCGTCCTTAGTTCGATTGGAGAGCGAGATAAGCTACGTGCTCATGGAAATTTATATGTATGCCTATATTATTGATTGAATGGAGTTGAGACATCATGACCGATGTCATTGAATATATGTTGCATAGACCAATTCATAGTTGCAGAATTGGCTAGTGGGCTTATACTTTGTTTGGATATGATTTGGCTTATGCACCTTTGAGATCTATAAGAGGCCAAATCATAGCTGATTTTATTACTGAACATCGGATTAATGACATGCATAATATTGATATTAGCTTTGTCTCTCTAGTACTATGGAGATTATGTTTTGATGGTTTAATTAATAGCAATGGCCAAAGTGTTGGTGTTGTTTATATGTCTCTTTATGGTACTATTTTTGAAGCCTCATGCCGATTAGAATATTTTTATGCATGATTAATCAAAGCCGAATATGCATTGTTATTCGAATTGAATCTTTTACATGCTATAGGTGCTATACATACTGAGGCTTTCGGTGATTCGTTATGAGTAGTGCAACAAATATCCAGGGTTTATCAATGTTTTGACAAATCACTTATAGTTTATCTTGGGATATGACTAGATGCAAAATTTACCATGGTTTGTTTTAATATCCTTCATATATTTAGACATGACAATTCGAAAGAATTGGCACAGTAAAGCATCCGGCTACTATGTTAATCATGGTGTATTGCATTTCTCTCAATAGCCGATGCTTAGCCTCGTCAACATAGGTAAGGCCGAACCGAAGTACACAGCTTCGGCCACTAATGAAATTTTTATGCAGGAGAAAGTGAGGATTGGAGAAAGTTTATTGTTGATTATCTACAAAATCCTAGCAAAAGGGTGAACAATATGGTTCGGAGGATGACCTTGAGATACATATCTATGGGACTTTATCATTGGATTGTTAATGAAGTTGAGAAGGTTTCGCCCAAGTTTGCATCAAGGATTCAAAAAAATGATGGCTGATATGTAATTATCGCCCTAAGCATATAAATGGCTGATGGAGTGTTGACATCGTCCTTAGAACCAACACGGTACAAGTTATTTTTTCGACACGCTAGCTTTGTTGAAAAACAGGGGGGCATGTGTTGACGCTGAAAAGTGGCACGGTTATAAAGAGTAGCTTGAAGCTATGTCAAGATTAATTCAAACTTATTATTGAAAGTCACCACGAGATGGCTCTCTTCAAGAAGATCAAGATGGATATGAAGATTGTCTAAAACGGAGCTCGGATGCAAAAGGTATGACAAGTTCAGAGATGCTCATGTTGACACCAGATTAAAGAATGGCTTGAAACCCAATTAAGATTGCTTCAAAGGGAAAAAAGTTTCAACATCAAAGTTCTGCGTCTCGTTGAAACAATTGATTTTGATATAAAAAATGTCTCAATCAGAGTTCGTATGCAAAACTTACAACCAATACAAGATGCGGCTATAGTAGATGGCCGGACACTCCGAGACAACCATCCGGGTTTTGAATTTCTCTACTGCAGACTTCGGAAAACAGCCGAAAACACCCTCAAGATGGCCTTTGATCAAAAAATGTTCAACATGAAAGTTGTTCTTCTCGTCGAAATGGTCAAGATTTCCTTTGGGCTCGTTTCCATCTGAGGATGTTTACTTCCCCAAACATGGCCCGCAAGGTGCAGCCAGATTTTACCAAACAGTTTTGGAAAGTTCGGATCAAACAAATCCGAATTGGACTAGGGTTTTGGACGTGAATTGAAGCCTTTTCCTTGCACGGGAAGTCCAGCCGCCTCTTATATACTTAAGGGGTGACGGCCGATTGAACAACACACAATCAAACAAACACATTTACCACTTTTTACCCTTTACCTTTATCTCCCTCCCTTGTTCTTCTTCTTTCTCGTTCTTCGCTTGTTCTTCTTCATTGCAGGGCGGCGAACCTCGAGGCCCTAGCGGGCGATCAGGTCGACCTAGGGCAGCCCATAGCCTCCGCGTGCCCAGACGGGGTCCCTCCCGGGCGTGTGGGTTCCGGGTATACAAAAGCGCCCGCCGGATTGCCTGCGTACCGCGCTTCCGGACGGTTCTCCTTCGACATGAGCTGCGGTGCATCACCCTCGGTGTTGGAGGTACACGGTGACGTGTTCGTGTGCGAACAACCTCCCCAGCAACAACACCAGAAATGGCTCGTTGTCAGGAGATCAAATCTTAACTTGAGTTGGTGCACACCTCCCCGGCAATGACGCCAGAAATCGTTCTTGCTACCTCTTGAGCACTGCGTTGGTTTTCCCTTGAAGAGGAAAGGGTGATGCAGCAATGTAGCGTAAGTATTTTCCTCAGTTTTGAGAACCAAGGTATCAATCCAGTAGGAGGCTACATGCAAATCCCTCGTACCTACACAAACAAACAAGAACCTCGCAACCAACACGATAAAGGGGTTGTCAATCCCTTCATGGCCACTTGCAAAAGTGAGATCTGATAGAGATAATAATAAGATAAATATTTTTGGTATTTTTATGATATAGATTGGAAAGTAAAGATTGCAAAATAAAGTAGATCGGAAACTTATATGATGGAAAATAGACCCGGGGGCCATAGGTTTCACTAGTGGCTTCTCTCAAGATAGCATAAGTATTGCGGTGGATGAACAAATTACTGTCGAGAAATTGATAGAAAAGTGCATAGTTATGAGAATATCTAGGCATGATCATGTATATAGGCATCACGTCCACGACAAGTACATCGAAACAATTCTGCATCTACTACTATTACTCCACACATTAACCACTACCCAACATGCATCTAGAGTATTAAGTTCATAAGAACAGAGTAACGCATTAGGCAAGATGACATGATGTAGAGGGATAAACTCAAGCAATATGATATAAACCCCATCTTTTTATCCTCGATGGCAACAATACAATACATGCCTTGGTGCCCCTGCTGTCAGTGGGAAAGGACACCGCAAGATTGAACCCAAAGCTAAGCACTTCTCCCATTGCAAGAAAGATCAATCTAGTAGGCTAAACCAAACTGATAATTCGAAGAGACTTGCAAAGATAACCAATCATACATAAAAGAATTCAGAGGAGATTCAAATATTTCTCATAGATAATCTTGATCATAAACCCATAATTCATCGGATCTCGACAAACACACCACAAAAAGAGTTACATCAAATAGATCTCCAAGAAGATCGAGGAGAACTTTGTATTGAGAATCAAAGAGAGAGAAGAAGCCATCTAGCTAATAACTATGGACCCGAAGGTCTGTGGTAAACTACTCACACTTCATCGGAGAGGCTATGGCGTTGATGTAGAAGCCCTTCGTGATCGATTCCCCCTCCGGCGGAGCGCCGGAAAAGGCCCCAAGATGGGATCTCACGGGTACAAGAGGTTGCGGCGGTGGAAATAGGGTTTTGTGGTGCTCCTTTTCAGGGTATGTGGATATATATAGGCGAAGGAAGTTAGTTAGGGGAGCCACGAGGGGCCCACGAGGGTGGGGGTGCGCCTATCCCCCTGGGCGCGCCTCCCTGCCTCGTGGCTTCCTCGATTGCTTCTTGACGTCCACTCCAAGTCTCCTGGATTGCGTTTGTTCCAAAAATAACTCTCCCGAAGGTTTCATTCCGTTTGGACTCCGTTTGATATTCCTTTTCTGTGGAACACTGAAATAGGCAAAAAAACAGCAATTTGGGCTGGGCCTCCGGTTAATAGGTTAGTCCCAAAAATAATATAAAAGTGCTTAGTAAAGCCCATAAACATCCAAAACGGGTAATATAATAGCATGGAACAATCAAAAATTATAGATACATTAGAGACGTATCACACGCCAGGTCAGTGCTTGAATGTACTTGCAAGCTCACAACAAGTAAAAGCATAATGGCAAACAATAACATGATGATTAAGCAGGTTAAATGCAAAGCTACGATAGACTAGTCATGTAGTGAACATGATTGTGCACCGAGTCCCTCGGACTCTCTTAGCAAACGGGTTACCTCGTAACCAACATCATCGATACGGTGATCACTCCCGGATCACAAACGAAACAGAACTCTTTGGTTCCCTCAACAACGACCATCTTCATGGTCTCATCAATCTCATCACATAACCAGTGCCAGCCATATAGCTTTAGTGTGCAAAATTAACTTATTTATGTTGATCCATGGTGTGACCTGCTACGAACTGTGTCCGTAACCGAGGACGCGGCTATCGATAGATTTAATATACACTCTACAGAGGTTAGCACATTGTACCCACACCACGGAATCCATGGCCTCGCACTCCCATTCGTGTGGACCAACGGCATTCCGATAGAACCAACCCATTGCCATGACACTCACTCGGCCACTCCGAACAACTCCCCTCTGGGCTAAGTCCTGGGTGACCCCGATGTCAACCTGTGACATCCAACGGCCATCATCGTGGCAAAACAATCAATGGTCCCAAAAGGGGACAAGGTACCATAACAACAATGGGCTCACAAGGTTGTGTCTGCTTACCGGGCTAGGGTACCGCACATGTTGGGGAACATAGTAATTTCAAAAAAAAATCCTACGCACACGCAAGATCATGGTGATGCATAGCAACGAGAGGGGAGAGTGTCGTCCACGTACCCTCGTAGACCGTAAGCGGAAGCGTTATGACAATGCGGTTGATGTAGTCGTACGTCTTCACGATCGACCGATCCAAGTACAGAACATACGGCACCTCCGCGATCTGCACACGTTCAGCTTGGTGACGTCCCACGAACTCACGATCCAGTAGAGCTTCGAGGGAGAGTTCCATCAGCACGACGGCGTGATGATGGTGTTGACGAAGCTACCGAAGTAGGGCTTCGCCTAAGCACCACTACGATATGACCGAGGTGGATTATGGTGGAGGGGGAACCGCACACGGCTAAAGATCAATGATCAACTTGTGTGTCCATGGGGTGCCCCCTCCCCCGTATATAAAGGATTGGAAGAGGGGGGAGGGCCGGCCCTCCTATGGCGCGCCCTGGAGGAGTCCTACTCCCACCGGGAGTAGGATTCCCCCCTTCCAAGTAGTAGGAGTAGGAGAGAAGGAAAGGGAAAAGAGAAGAGAAGGAAGGAGGGGGCGCAGCCCCTCCCCCTAGTTCAATTCGAACTAGGCCTTGGGGGGCGTGCGGCCTACCTCTCTATCTTTCCCTTAAAGCCCAATAAGGCCCATATACTCCCAGGCGAATTCCCGTAACTCTCCGGTACTCCGATAAATACCCGAATCACTCGAAACCTTTCAGATGTCCGAATATAGTCGTCCAATATATCGATCTTTACGCCTCGACTATTTCGAGAGTCCTCGTCATGTCCCTAATCTCATCCGGGACTCCAAACTACCTTCGGTACATCAAAACACATAACTCATAATATAAATCGTCTCCAAACGTTAAGCGTGCGGACCCTACGGGTTCGAGAACTATGTAGACATGACCGAGACACATCTCTGGTCAATAACCAATAGCGTAACCTGGATGCTCATATTGGCTCCTACATATTCTACGAAGATCTTTATCGGACAAACCGCATAACAACATACGTTGTTCCCTTTGTCACCGGTATGTTACTTGCCCGAGATTTGATCGTCGGTATCTCAATACCTAGTTCAATCTAGTTACCGGCAAGTCTCTTTACTCGTTCGGTAATGCATCATCTCGCAACTAACTCATTAGTCACATTGCTTGCAAGGCTTATACTGATGTGCATTACCGAAAGGGCCCAGAGATACCTCTCCGACAATCGGAGTGACAAATCCTAATCTCGATCTATGCCAACTCAACAAACACCATCGGAGACACCAGAGAGCACCTTTATAATCATCCAGCCACGCCAGACGCTTGGTAGAGCACAAAGTGTTCCTCCGGTATTCGGGAGTTGCATAATCTCATAGTCATAGGAACATGTATAAGTCATGAAGAAAGCAATAGCAACATACTAAACGATCATGTGCTAAGCTAACGGAATGGGTCAAGTCAATCACATCATTCTCTAATGATGTGATCCCGTTAATCAAATGACAACTCATGTCTATGGCTAGGAAACTTAACCATCTTTGATTCAACGAGCTAGTCAAGTAGAGGCATACTAGTGACACTCTGTTTGTCTATGTATTCACACATGCACTAAGTTTCCGGTTAATACAATTCTGGCATGAATAATAAACATTTATCATGATATAAGGAAATGTAAATAACAACATTATTATTTGCATCTTTTGGCATCAATATTATGAATATGTGTATCACTACGATCGAGATCCAACAAACTATTTTCATTGGATGTATGACCATCGAAGGTTTTATTCATGTAAATAGAACAACAATTATTCTCTGACTTTAAATGAATAACCGTATTGCAATAAACATGATCAAATCATATTCATGCTCAACGCAAATGCCAAATAACATTTATTTAGGTTTAACACTAATCCCGAAAGTATAGGGAGTGTGCGATGATGATCATATCAATCTTGGAACCACTTCCAACACACATCGTCACTTCACCCTCAACTAGTCTTTGTTTATTCTGTAACTCCTGTTTCGAGTTACTAATTTTTAGCAACCAAACAAGTATCAAATACCCAGGGGCTACTATAAACACTAGTAAGGTACACATCAATAACCTGTATATCAAATATATGAAGGAAATATGCCCTAGAGGCAATAATAAAGTTATTATTTATTTCCTTATTTCATGATAAATGTTTATCATTCATGCTAGAATTGTATTAACCGGAAACGTGATACATGTGTGAATGCATAGACAAACAAGATGTCACTAGTATGCCTCTACTAGACTAGCTTGTTAATCAAAGATGGTTATGTTTCCTAACCATGAACAAAGAGTTGTTATTTGATTAACAAGGTCACATCATTAGTAGAATGATCTGATTGACATGACCCATTCCATTAGCTTAGCACACGATCGCTTAGTATGTTGCTACCGCTTTCATCCATAACTTATACATGTTCCTCGTAACTATGAGATTATGCAACTCCGCTACCGGAGGAACACTTTGGTGCTACCAAACGTCACAACGAATCGGGTGATTATAAAGGAGTACTACAGTGTCTCCAAAGGCGATGTTGGGTTGGCGATTTCGAGATTAGGTTTTGTCACTCCGATTGCTCTGGAGAGGTATCTCTGGGCCCTCTCGGTAATGCACATCATCAAGCCTTGCAAGCACTACAACTAATGAGTTAGTTGTGAGATGATGTATTACGGAACGAGTAAAGAGACTTGCCGTAACGAGATTGAACTAGGTATTGATACCGACGATCGAATCTCTGCAAGTAACATACCGATGACAAAGGAACAACGATGTTGTTATGCGGTCCGACCGACAAAGATCTTCGAGAATATGTAGGAACCAATATGGGCATCCAGGTCCCGCTATTGGTTATTGACCGTGAATAGTTCTAGGTCATGTCTACATTGTTCTCGAACCGTAGGGTCCGCACGCTTAAGGTTTCGGCGATGCTTATTATGAGTTTATGTATTTTGATGTACCGAAGAAGTTCAAGTCCCGGATGTGATCACGGACATGACGAGGAGTCTCAAATGGTCGAGACATAAAGATTGATATATTGAAGCCTATGTTTGGAGTTCAAATGGTTCCGGTAAAACAGGAATTTATCGAGTACCGGAGGTTACCGAACCCCGGGAGGTAAATGGGCCATAGTGGGCCTTGGTGGAAAGGAGAAAGGGCCAGCCCTAGGTGGTCACGCCTCCCCCCTTCCCCAGTCCTACTAGGACTAGGAAAGGGGCCGCCCCTCTCTCTCTTCCCCTCCGGAATCCTATTCCAACTAGGATTGGGGGAATCCTACTCCCAGAGGAGTAGGACTCCTGGCGCGCCTCCCTTGGCCGGCCGCCCCCCCCTTGCTCCTTTATATATGGGGGGGGGCACCCTAGAACACACAAGTTAGATCTACGGATCATTCCTTAGCCGTGTGCGGTGCCCCTCCACCATATTCCACCTCGGTCATACCGTCAAGCTTAGGCGAAGCCTGCGCCGTGAAACATCAAGATCGCCACCACGCCGTCGGCCGACGGAACTCTCCTCGACACTCGGCTGGATCGGAGTACGAGGGACGCCATCGAGCTGTACGTGTGTCAAGAACTCGGGCGCCGAGTAACGGCGCCGGATCGGTCGGATCGCGAGGAGAACGTCGACTACTTCCTCTACGCCGTGATCGCTTCCGCTTCGGGTCACGAGGGTACGAGACAACACTCTCCCCTCTCGTTGCTATTCATCACCATGATCTTGCGTGTGCGAGGGAAATTTTTGAAATTACTACGCTCCCCAACAAAGGCATCCGAGCCTAGGTTTTATGGTTTGATGTTTTGCACGAGTAGAACACAAGTGAGTTGTGGGCGATACAAGTCATACTACCTACCAAAGATGTCATACTTTGGTTCAGCGGTATTGTGAGATGAAGCGCCTGCACCGACATTACGCCAGACGCTTACGCGAGACAGGTTTCACCGCCACGAGCACTCGCTGCTTAAAGGTGACCGGTGGGTGCCTCTCTCTCACTTTAGTTGAACTGAGTGTACTACGCCCGGTCCTTGAGAAGGTTAAAACGGAGTCTATTTGACGAAGTATCGCTGTGGTTTTGATGCGAGGTGAGACCGGTTCTTGCTTAAGCCCGTAGCAGCCACGTAAAATTTGCAACAACAAAGTAGAGGACGCCTAACTTGTTTTTGCAGGCATGTTGTGATGTGATATGGTCAAGACGTGATGCTATATTTTATTGTATGAGATGATCATGTTTTGTAACCGGTTATCGGCAATCGGCTGGAGCCATATGGTTGTCGCTTATTGTATGCAATGCAATCGCTTCGTAATGCTTTACTTTATCACTAAGCGTAGCGATAGTCGAGAAGCATAAGTTTGGCGAGACGACAACGATGCTACGATAGAGATCAAGGTGTCGCTACCGGTGACGATGGTGATCATGGTGGTGCTCCGAGATGAAGATCACGAAGCACAAGATGATGATGACCATATCATATCACTTATATTGATTTGCATGTGATGTTTATCCTTTATGCATCTTATCTTGCTTTGATTGACGGTAGCATTATAAGATGATCTCTCACTAAATTATCAAGAAGTGTTCTCCCGAGTATGCACCGCTGCCAAAGTTTGTCGTGCCTGCACACCACGTGATGATCGGGTGTGATAAGCTCTCGTCCATCTACAACGGGTGCAAGCCAGTTTTGCACACGCAGAATACTCGGGTTATACTTGACGAGCCTAGCATATGCAGATATGGCCTCTAACACGGAGACCGAAGGTCGAGCGTGAATCATATAGTAGATATGATCAACATAAGATGTTCACCATTGAAAACTACTCCATTTCACGTGATGATCGGTTATGGTTTAGTTGATTTGGATCACGTGATCACTTAGATGACTAGAGAGATGTCTTTCTAAGTGGGAGTTCTTAGTAATATGATTAATTGAACTTAAATTTATCATGAACTTAGTACCGATAGTATCTTGCTTGTTTATGTCTGATTGTAGATAGATGGCTCGTCTGTTGTTCCGTTGAATTTTAATGCTCCTTGAGAAAGCAAAGTTGAAAGATGATGGTAGCAATTACACGGATCGGGTCCGTAACTCGAGGATTATCCTCATTGCTGCACGTAAGAGTTACGCCCCGATGCACCGCTAGGTGCCAGTGCTCTTCTTGATGTAACCGACGACGTTAAGAACGTCTCGCGAGCAAAGTCGATGACTACTCTATAGTTCAAGTGCCATGCTTTACGGCTTAGAACCGGACTTCAACGACGCTTTTGAACGCTATGGAGCATATGAGATGTTCCAGAGTTGAAGTTGATATTCCAAATGTAATGCCCGGATTGAGAGATATGAAGTCTCCAATAAGTTCTATAGCTGCAAGATGGAGGAGAATAGTTCATTAGTGAGCACATACTCGTAATGTCCGGGTACTACAATCACTTGACACAATTGGGAGTTAATCTTCCGGATGATTGTGTCATTGATGTAATTCTTCAATCACCGCCACCAAGCTACAAAGGCTTCGTGATGAACTATAATATGCAAGGGTTAGTAAAGACTATACCGAGCTCTTCGCAATGCTAAAGGCTGCGGAGGTAGAAATCAAGAAGGAGCATCAAGTGTTGATGGTCAATAAGACCACTAGTTTCAAGAAGAAAGGCAAAGGGAAGAAGAAGGAACTTCAAGAAGAACAGCAAGCAAGTTGTCGCTCAGAGAAGAAACCCAAGTCTGGACCTAAGCCTGAAATCGAGTGCTTCTACCGCAAGCGATAGTCATCGAAGCGGAACTGCCCCAAGTATTTGGCGGATAAGAAGGATGGCAAGGTGAACAAAGGTATATGTGATATACATGTTATTGATGTGTACCTTACTAGAGCTCGCAGAGCACTGGTATTTGATATCGGTTCTGCTAATATTTGCAACTCAAACAGGACTACGGATTGCTTAACTCGCAAAGGACGAGGTGACGATGCGCTGGGAAATGGTTCCAAAGTCGATGTGATCGCGGTCGGCACGCTACCTCTACATCTACCTTCGGATTAGTTTTAGACCTAAATAATTGTTATTTGGTGCTGCGCTGAGCATGAACATTATATCTGGATCTTGTTTGATGCGAGATGGTTATTCATTTAAATCGAGAGAATAATGGTTGTTCTATTTATATGAGTAATATCTTTTATGGTCATGCACCCTTGAAGAGTGGTCTATTTTGATGAATCTCGATAGTAGTGACACACATATTCATAATGTTGAAACCAAAAATGCAGAGTTGATAATGATAGTGCAACTTATTTGTGGCACCGCCGCTTAGGTCATATCGGTGTAAAGCGATGAAGAAACTCAATATCGATGGACTTTTGGAGTCACTTGATTATGAATCACTTGGCACTTATGAACCGTGCCTCATGGGCAAGATGACTAGAACACCGCTCTCCGTACTATGGAGAGAGCAACAGATTTGTTGGAAATCATACATACAGTATGTATGTGGTCCGATGAATGTTGAGGCTTGTGGCGGATATCGTTATTTTCTCACCTTCACAGATGACTTAAGCAGATATGGGTATATCTACTTAATGAAACATAAGTCCAAACGCTTTGAAAAGTTCAAAGAATTTCAGAGTGAAGTTGAAAATCATCGTAACAAGAAAATTAAGTTTCTACGATCCGATCGTGGAGGTGAATATTTGAGTTACGAGTTTGGTCTACATTTGAAACAATGCGAATAGTTTCAAGAACTTACGCCACCCGAACACCACAACAGAATGGTGTGTCCGAACGTCGAATTGTACTTTACTAGATATGGTGCGATCTATGATGTCTCTTACAGATTTACCGCTATCGCTTTGGGGTTATGCTCTAGAGACGGCCGATTTACATCGAATAGAACACCGTCGAAATCCGCTGAGACGACACCTTATGAACTATGGTTTGGCAAGAAACCAAAGTTGTCGCTTCTTAAAGTTTGGGGATGCGATGCTTATGTGAAAAAGCTTCAACCTGATAAGCTCGAACCCAAATCGGAGAAATGTGTCTTCATAGGATACCCAAAGGAAACAGTTGGGTACACCTTCTATCACAGATCCAAGGCAAGACATTCGTTGTTAAGAATGGATCCTTTCTAGAGAAGGAGTTTCTCTCAAAGAAGTGAGTGGGAGGAAAGTGGAACTTGATGAGGTAATAGTACCTTCTCCCTTACTTGAAAGTAGTTCGTCGCAGAAACCGGTTTCGAGACACCTACACCAAGTAGTGAGGAAGTTGATGATGTTGATCATGAAACTTCAGATCAAGTTACTACAGTAACCACGAGATCAACCAGAGTAAGATCCGCACTGAGTGGTACGGTAATCCTGTTCGGAAATCATGCTACTAGATCATGATGAACCTACGAACTATGAAGAAGCGATGGTGAGCCCAGATTCCGCAAAATGGCTTGAGGCCATGAAATCGAGATGGGATCCATGTATGAAAACAAAGTATGGATTTTGGTTGACTTGCCCGAGGGTAGGCAAGCAATAGAAAACAAGTGGATCTTCAAGAAGAAGACCGACGCGACGGTAATGTTATCGTTTATAAAGCTCGACTTGTCGCAAAAGGTTTTCGCAAGTTCAAGGGATTGACTACGATGAGACCTTCTCACCCGTAGCGATGCTTAAGTCCGTCTCGAATCATGTTAGCAATTGCCGATTTTATGATTATGAAATTTGGCAAATGGATGTAAAGACTGCATTCTGAATGGATTTCGAAGAAGAGTTGTATATGATGCAACCGAAGGTTTTATCGATCCAAAGGAGCTAACAAAGTGTGCAAGCTCTAGCGATCCATCTATGGACTGGTGCAAGCATCTCGAGTTGAATAAACGCTTTGATAGTGTGATCAAAGCATTTGGGTTTGTACAGCACTTTTGGAGAAGCTCAGATTTACAAGAAAGTGAGTGGAGCTCAGAGCATTTCGATATTATATGTAGATGACATATTGCTGATCGGAAATGATATAGAATTTCTGGATAGCATAAAGGATACTTGAATAAGAGTTTTTCAATGAAAGACCTCGTGAAGCTGCTTACATATTGGGCATTAAGATCTATAGAGATAGATCAAGACGCTTAATTGACTTTCACAAAGCACATACCTTGACAAAATTTTGAAGAAGTTCAAAATGGATCAAGCAAAGAAAGGGTTCTTGCCCGTGTTACAAGGTGTGAAGTTGAGTAAGACTCAATGCCCGACCACTACAGAAGATAGAGAGAAAATGAAAGATGTTCCTATGCTTCAGCCATAGGCTCTATCATGTATGCAATGCTGTGTACCAGGACCGATGTGTGCCTTGCTATAAGCCTAGCAGGAGGTACCAAAGTAATCCAGAGTGGATCATCGACAGCGGTCAAGAACATCCTGAAATACCGAAAAGGACTAAGGATATGTTTCTCGATATGGAGGTGACAAAGAGCTCATCGTAACGGTTACGTTGATGCAAGCTTTGACACCGATCCGGACGATTCTAAATCGCAGACCGGATACGATTTACACTAAACGGAGGAGCCGCCGGTTGGTGCGGTTCTAAACAAAGCGTCAGAAGGGATCTACATGTGAAGCGGAGTACATAGCAGCTTCGAAGCAGCTAATGAAGGAGTCTCGATGAAGGAGTTCATATCCGATCTAGGTGTCATACCTAGTGCATCGGGTCCAATGAAAATCTTCTCGTGACAATATCGAGCAATTGCCTTAGCGAAGAATCCAGATTTCACAAGAGGACCAAGCACATCAAGAGACGCTTCAATTCCATCCGGACTTAGTCCGTGGGAGACATAGAGATTTGCAAGATACATACGGATCTGAATGTTGCGAACCGCTGACTAAGCCTCTTCCACGAGCAAAACATGATCAGCACCAAGACTCCATGGGTGTTAGAATCATTACTATGTAATCTAGATTATTGACTCTCGTGCAAGTGGGAGACTGAAGGAAATATGCCCTAGAGGCAATAATAAAGTTATTATTTATTTCCTTATTTCATGATAAATGTTTATCATTCATGCTAGAATTGTATTAACCGGAAACGTGATAGATGTGTGAATGCATAGACAAACAAGATGTCACTAGTATGCCTCTACTAGACTAGCTTGTTAATCAAAGATGGTTATGTTTCCTAACCATGAACAAAGAGTTGTTATTTGATTAACAAGGTCACATCATTAGTAGAATGATCTGATTGACATGACCCATTCCATTAGCTTAGCACACGATCGCTTAGTATGTTGCTACCGCTTTCATCCATAACTTATACATGTTCCTCGTAACTATGAGATTATGCAACTCCGCTTACGGAGGAACACTTTGGTGCTACCAAACGTCACAACGTAATCGGGTGATTATAAAGGAGTACTACAGTGTCTCCAAAGGCGATGTTGGGTTGGCGATTTGAGATTAGGTTTTGTCACTCCGATTGTCTGGAGAGGTATCTCTGGGCCCTCTCGGTAATGCACATCATCAAGCCTTGCAAGCACTACAACTAATGAGTTAGTTGTGAGATGATGTATTACGGAACGAGTAAAGAGACTTGCCAAGAACGAGATTGAACTAGGTATTGATACCGACGATCGAATCTCGGGCAAGTAACATACCGATGACAAAGGGAACAACGATGTTGTTATGCGGTCTGACCGACAAAGATCTTCGAGAATATGTAGGAACCAATATGGGCATCCAGGTCCCGCTATTGGTTATTGACCGTGAATAGTTCTAGGTCATGTCTACATTGTTCTCGAACCGTAGGGTCCGCACGCTAAGGTTTCGATGATGCTTATTATGAGTTTATGTATTTTGATGTACCAAGAAGTTCGAGTCCCTGATGTGATCACGGACATGACGAGGAGTCTCAAATGGTCGAGACATAAAGATTGATATATTGGAAGCCTATGTTTGGAGTTCGAATGGTTCCGGTAAAACAGAATTTATCGAGTACCGGAGGTTACCGAACCCCCGGGAGGTAAATGGGCCATAGTGGGCCTTGGTGGAAAGGAGAAAGGGCCAGCCCTAGGTGGTCAAGCGCCCTCTTCCCTAGTCCTACTAGGACTAGGAAAGGGGCCGCCCCCTCTCTCTCTTTCCTCCCGGAATCCTATTCCAACTAGGATTGGGGGATCCTACTCCCAGAGGAGTAGGACTCCTGCGCCTCCCCTTGGCCGGCCGCCCCTCCCCTGCTCCTTTATATACGGGGCAGGGGGCACCCTAGAACACACAAGTTAGATCTACGGATCGCTCCTTAGCCGTGTCGGTGCCCCTCCACCATATTCCACCTCGGTCATACCGTCATGAAGCTTAGGCGAAGCCTCTGCGCCGTGAAACATCAAGATCGCCACCACGCCGTCAGGTCGACGGAACTCTCCCTCGACACTTGGCTGGATCAGAGTACGAGGGACGCCATCGAGCTGTACGTGTGTCAAGAACTCGGGGCGCCGAGTAACGGCGCCGGATCGGTCGGATCGCGAGGAGAACGACGACTACTTCCTCTACGCCAGATCGCTTCGCTTGGGTCTAGGAGGGTACGTAGACAACACTCTCCCCTCTCGTTGCTATTCATCACCATGATCTTGCGTGTGCGTAGGAAATTTTTTGAAATTACTACGTTCCCCAACAATATGCCCTTGTTCACTTTGCCATTCTTCTTATCCACCAAATATTTAGGGCATTTCCGCTTCCAGTGACCATTTCCTTTGCAGTAGAAGCACTCAGTTTAAGGCTTTAGTCTAGCTTTGGGCTTCTTCACGAAAGTGACAACTTGCTTGCCATTCTACATGAAGTTCCCTTTCTTTCCCTTTGCCCTTTTCTTGAAACTAGTGGTCTTGTTAATCATCAACACTTGATGCTCTTTCTTGATTTCTACCTTCATCGATTTTAACACCATGAAAATCTCGGGAATCGTTTTCGTCATCCCTTGCATACTATAGTTCATCACGAAGTTCTACTAACTTGGGGATGGTGACTAGAGAACTCTGTCAATCACTATCTTATCTGGAAGATTAACTCCCACTTGATTCAAGCGATTGTAGTACCCAGACAATCTAAGCACATGCTCGGTGCTTGAGCTATTCTCCTCCATCTTTTAGCTATAGAACTTGTTGGAGACTTCATATCTCTCAACTCGGGTATTTGCTTGAAATATTAACTTCAACTCCTGGAACATCTCATATGGTCCATGACGTTCAAAACGTCTTTGAAGTCCCAATTCTAAGCCGTTAAGCATGGTGCACTAAACTATCAAGTAGTCATCATATTGAGCTATCCAAACGTTCATAATGTCTGCATCTGCTCCTGCAATAGGTCTGTCACCTAGCGGTGCATCAAGGATATAATTCTTCTATGCAACAATGAGGATAAACCTCAAATCACGGACCCAGTCCACATCATTGCTACTGTCATCTTTCAAGTTAGTTTTCTCTACGAACACATATAAAACATATGGAAGCAACAACGCGAGCTATTGATCTACAACATTATTTGCAAAATACTATCAGGACTAAGTTCATGATAAATTAAAGTTTAATTAATCATATTACTTTAGAACTCCCACTTAGATAGACATCCCTCTAATCATCTAAGTGATCACATGATCCAAATCAACTAAACCAGTTCCGATCATCACGTGAAATGGAGTAGTTTTCAATGGTGAACATCACTATGTTGATCATATCTACTATATGATTCACGCTCGACCTTTCGGTCTCAGTGTTAAGAGGCCATATCTGCATATGCTAGGCTCATCAAGTTTAACCCGAGTATTTCTGCGTGTGCAAAAACTGGCTTGCACCCGTTGTAGGTGAACATTGAGCTTATCACACCCAATCATCACGTGGTGTCTCGGCACGACGGACTTTGGCAACGGTGCATACTCAGGGAGAACACTTTTACCTTGAAATTTAGTGAGAGATCATCTTATAAAGCTACCGCCGAACTAAGCAAAATAAGATGTATAAAAGATAAACATCACATGCAATCAAAATATGTGACATGATATAGCCATCATCATCTTGTGCCTTTGATCTCCATCTCCAAAGCATCGTCATGATCTCCATCATCATCGACATGACACCATGATCTCTATCATCTTGATCTATATCAACGTGTCGTCACATGGTCGTCTCGCTAACTATTGCTCTTGCAACTATTGCTATCGC
Organism: Aegilops speltoides; assembly: GCA_021437245.1. Lineage (NCBI taxonomy): Eukaryota > Viridiplantae > Streptophyta > Magnoliopsida > Poales > Poaceae > Aegilops > Aegilops speltoides. The sequence continues at coordinate 86,664,651 of CM038145.1, read as the reverse complement.
ATAGCAATAAAGTAAAGCAATTAATTGGCGCTTGCATCTTATGCAATAAAGAGACAACCATAAGGCTTCTGCCAGTTGCTGATAACTTCAACAAAACATGATCATCTCATACAAAAACTTATATCTTATCACGTCTTGACCATATCACATCACAACATGACCTGCAAAAACAAGTTAGACGTCCTCTACTTTGTTGTTGCAAGTTTTACGTGGCTTCTACGGGCTGAGCAAGAACCGTTCTTACCTACGCATAAAAACCACAACGATATTTCATCAAGTTAGTTTTGTTTTAACCTTCTCAGGGACCGGGCGTAGCCACACTCGGATAACCTAAAGTTGGAGAAACTGACACCCGCCAACCACCTGTGTGCAAAGCACGTCGGTAGAACCAGTCTCGCATAAGCGTACGCATAATGTCGGTCCGGGATGCTTCATCCAACAATATCATCGAACCAAAGTATGACATGCTGGTAAGAAGTATGACTTGTATCGCCTACAACTCACTTGTGTTCAACTCGTGCATATAACATCTACGCATAAACCTGGCTCGGATGCCACTATTGGGGAACGTAGTAATTTCAAAAAAAATCCTACGCACACGCAAGATCATGGTGATGCATATCAACGAGAGGGGAGAGTGTCGTCCACGTACCCTCGTAGACCGTAAGCGGAAGCGTTATGACACGCGGTTGATGTAGTCGTATGTCTTCATGATCGACCGATCCAAGTACCAAACGTAAGGCATCTCCGTGATCTTCACACGTTCAGCTCGGTGACTGAGGGAGTCCTGGATTAGGGGGTATCCGGAGCCGGACTATATACTTTGTCCAGACTGTTGGACCATGAAGATACAAGACTCAGGACTTCGTCCCGTGTCTGGATGGGACTCTCCTTTGCGTGGAAGACAAGCTTGGCGATCCAGGTATTAGATTTCCTTCTTTGTAACCTACTCTGTGTAAACCCTAGCCCCCTCCAGTGTCTATATAAACCGAAGGGTTTGGTCCGTATAGTGACGATCATAATCATCATAGTCTAGCTTCTAGGGTTTAGCCTCTACGATCTCGTGGTAGATCAACTCTTGTAACACTCATATCATCAATATCAATCAAGTAGGAAGTAGGGTTTTACCTCCATCAAGAGGGCCCGAACCTGGGTAAAACATCGTGTCCCTTGCCTCCTGTTACCATTAGCCTTAGACGCACAGATCGGGACCCCCTACCCGAGATCCGCCGGTTTTGACACCAACATTGGTGCTTTCATTGAGAGTTCCTCTGTGTCGTTGCTGCAAAGGCTCGATGGCTCCTTCAATCATCAACAACCATGTGGTCCAGGGTGAGACTTTTCTCCCCGGACAGATCTTCGTGTTCGGCGGCTTTGCACTACGGGACAATTCGCTTGGCCATCTGGAGCAGATCAAGGGCTACGCCCCTGGCCATCAGGTTAGGTTCGGAAACTTGAACTACACGGCTGATATCCGCAGAGACTTGATCTTCGACGGATTCGGGCCTATGCCAGGAGCGCCGAACAGTCACGATGAGCATGGCTTAGACCTGCTATTGGACGATACTCGAGATATCGCACCTGCAGGAGACCTGGACCTAAATCCGGGGCAGATTGCGTCGTTCGTGGATGGGTGGATGGACCCCGCCCCGAAGGCCGCACACTCATCGGCGATAGATCCGAACACAGACTTCACCCCTAAGGAAGCTCATGACACGGACCCCGGACTCGTGTCCGCCAGAGCTCCCATCACAAGACTTCGAGCCCGCCAAACCTGGTTGGGCTCTGGTAATGGAGTTCACCGCTGCAAATATCTTCCAGCACTCGCCCTTTGGCGACATGCTGAACTCGTTAAGGTCTCTCTCTTTATCAGGAGACTCTTGGCCGAACTATGTCCGGCTCGAGTGGGAAGCAGGCGACAAGGGAATTCGTTGCCCACCCACCACCCACTTCATTGCCACGGTCGACGATTTGACCAACGTGCTTGACTTCGACTCTGAAGACATCGACGGTGTGGACGACGATGCAGGAGATGAACAGGAACCACCGCCCACGGGGCGCTGGGCAGCCACCTCCTCATATGATATATATATGGTGGACACTTCGAAGGAAACCAATGGCGATGAGGCAATGGAGGATAACCCGTCAAGGAAGAAAGCAAAGCATGGGTGTCATCGGTGCCGCTCCAAGCCCCGCCACAGCAATACCGGCACAGGAGATGAAAACAATCCGGATGGTGCCGAAGATGAATACAACCCCAATCAGCCTGCCTTCGAGCAGGCCGAACAGGAAGACGGGCAGGTCAGCCCAGACGAGCAGGCGACGGACGGATACCCGAAGGAGGACAACTACATTCCCCCCTCTGAAGACGATATTAGCCTCGGCAACGACGAGTTCAGCGTGCCTGAGGACCCCGTAGAACAGGAGCGCTTCAAGCGCCGGCTTATGGCCACTGCGAGGAGCCTGAAAAAGAAGCAGCAGCAGCTCCAAGCTGATCAAGACCTGCTCACAGACAGATGGACTGAAGACCTGGCAGCCGAGGAATATGGACTCGAGCGCCACACCGCTGACCGACCACCTCGTGGCCGGGATAAAACAGCGTATCAGACCGAATACCAGCCCGCACCCCCATGCCAATACACTACGGCCCGGGGCAATAGGAAGGACATGCAAGACATATTGGAAAACAAGGCAGGACAGCCAAGATCGATCTACAGATCGCGCGGGCACGCCCCAACACGTGACGATGATCGTCATGCCGGATACACTATCAACAAGTCCGGTCGGGCCAACACGCCCAACCGGACTCATTCAATCACGTAGCCACATAGCCCGGCATAGAGGCGCCGCACACCCCTCTGCTCCAGAAGGGTTTAAACCCGTAAACATTGAATCATACGATGGCACAACAGACCCCGCAGTATGGATCGAAGACTTCCTTCTCCACATTCACATGGCCCGCGGTGACGATCTACACGCCATCAAGTATCTTCCTCTTAAGCTCAAAGGACCGGCCCGACACTACCTAAATAGCCTATCGGCAAATTCCATTGGCAGTTGGGAAAACCTGGAGGACGCATTCCTCGACAACTTCCAGGGCACATACGTGCGACCACCGGATGCCTATGACTTGAGCCACATTACCCAACAGCCCGGAGAGTCAGCCAGAAAATTCTGGACTCGGTTCCTAACTAAAAAGAACCAAATTTTCAACTGTCCGGACGCCAAAGCCCTGGCGGCCTTTAAGCATAATATCCGCGACGAGTGGCTCGCCGGACACCTCGGCCAGGAAAAACCAAAGTCCATGGCGGCCCTCACGACACTCATGACTCGCTTTTGCACGGGCGAGGACAACTGCTTGGCTCGCAGTAGCACCATGCTAATAAATTCCGGCACTTCAGATGTCCGCGACAATAATGGCAAGCCACGGCGCAACAGACATAAGCGACGGAACAACAGCGACAACACTGAAGACACGGCAGTTAATGCTGGATTCAGTGGCTCAAAATTCGTCGAGGAAAAGCCGCTCAAAAGAAACAATCGAGGACCGTCCCGCCGACCGCATACTTGATCGCTCATGCCAAATTCATGGCACCCCTGATAAGCCAGCAAACCACACTAATAGAGACTGCTGGGTGTTCAAACAGGCTGGTAAAATAAATGCCAGAAACAAGGACAAGGGGCTGCACAGCGACGATGACGAGGAGCCTCGGCGTCCGAACACGGGGGGACAGAAGAAATTTCCTCCCCAGGTGAAAACAGTCAATATGATCTACGCCACCCACATTCCCAAATGGGAACGAAAGCGAGCACTACGGGACGTCTATGCGATGGAGCCAGTCACCCCAAAATTCAACCCATGGTCAGACTTGTCCGATCACCTTTGATCGTAGGGATCACCCTACCAGCATCCGTCACGGCGCTTCAGCCGCATTGGTCCTAGACCCAATCATTGACAGATTTCACCTCACACGAGTCCTTATGGATGGCGGCAGCAGCTTGAACCTGCTTTATCAGGACACAGTGCGCAAAATGGGCATCTACCCTTCAAGGATCAAGCCCACCAAAACCACCTTCAAAGGTGTAATTCCAGGAGTAGAGGCCCGTTGCACGGGCTCCATAACACTGGAAGTGGTCTTTGGATCTCCGGATAACTTCCAAAGCGAGGAGTTAATCTTCGATATCGTCCCTTTCCGTAGTGGTTATCATGCACTGCTTGGACGAACCGCATTCGCTCGATTCAATGCGGTACCACACTATGCATACCTTAAGCTCAAGATGCCAGGACCTCGCGGGGTCATAACAGTCAACGGAAACATGGACCGCTCTCTCCGTACAGAAGAGCATACTGCAGCCCTCGCGGTAGAAGTACAAAGCAGCCTTCTCCGGCAAACCACCAATCTGGCGACAACAACCCCAACACCGCTGCGAGTCCGAGTACCCCGCAACAGATCGCCAGCATGCCAAGAGCGCGACTAGCAGTCCGCCTCCGCTCTGGCCCCATTAAGGCAACATTCGTGCCGCGCGTACACAATTACGCACTCAAAATACCATGGGCATAGGCGGAGGCGCAATAGTGACGTTAGCCAACAAAGGCGTTCTGCCAAGAACATACTTTAATAACCCCCTTTATCTTTCAGGACCCTGCTTCCGGGCAGCCTCTTCAGAAGAGCGGGATTATCGGACTTTCACAGGAGAGAAATCCAAGGAGGCAAAAGGCTTTGCGCACAAAGGAAATACCTAGGTGGAATCTATTCACGATCGTTATACCTGTTTTATATACCTACATGCGGCCCGCCCTTGGATAGGACATGTCAAATAGTCCTATTTACCTCTGCTTAACGCATTCATTGTAAACATACGCTTAGACGTATTATTCATCAATGGATATAGCGTCAACTTATTATTCCTATCTGCACATTTTTCCTATAAATGTTTATTTAATATTGCATCCGTACACCTTGGTACGTTCAGTTTGCCAGGGGCTTCTTACGGCGCCCCTTAATACGACAAGGTAAGTCCGAACACTTTCGATAGTGCGGCACCCCGAACTTATAGCATTATATGCATCAGCTCCGAATCATGTCTTGGGTCAATAGTTGGGTTAGCCCGGCTCCCTTGTTTTGGTACCTTACGTTCTGTTATATCGGCTAAGGTAGCACAGGGAGAACTACTGCGATTGTGTCCCGGTTCTTCCGGACGAGCACCTCAGTAGAGAAAGCCAAAACCGATCATCATGATGCGCGAGAGCTGGTCGCTGTTCGAGAGGTCTTGAAATCCTTAAAGATTTTTTCCACTTTAGGCGAGGAGTCGGCCTCGTCCGATTTAGGCGTGTATAGCGCCCCAATTCGGCCTTTTGAATTCAAGGGGCTTCGCCGCAATTTAAAGTTATAGATTTCTATGGCTAAGTGAGAGTTATAAAGCCGCATAGTCTGATTGCCTTGTTCGCTGCGCCAAACACCTCCTTCACGGACCAAATTTTTTGATAAAAGAGTGTTTTGGGTTTTCCACTAACACCCCAAAGATTAGTTACGTAAGGCGGAAGCCGACGACTGGCCTACTTTCAGAATTCTATAAACAGCCGCACAGAAGGTAATACTTTAAATCAACAAAGCGCTATATAGCGTAAATAACTTCGTTTTTATATTACAAAAACGACAGGAGTACATTCACTCAAAGATCGTGTCCTTGGTACATTCATCGGCCACGAGGCGAGCGCCTTTCATAACGCCATCATAATATTTTTCGGGATAGCGATGCGCCTTGCCCTCCGGTGGTCCATCCTTCACCAGCTTGCCCCAATGCACCTTCGCACGGGCAAAGGCTCGGCGGGCACCCTCAATGCAAACGGATCACTTGATCACTTCAAGTCGCGTACAGGCATTTACCATCCGCTTTATCACGCCGAAGTAGCTGGCGGGAAGGGGCTCACCAGGCCACATCCGGACTATGAAATCTTTCATAGCCACTTCGGCCGCCCTATGGAGTTCAACCAATTGCTTCAATTGGTCACTCAGATGCATCGGGTGTTCGGCTCCAGCATACTGGGACTAGAACAGCTTCTTCGTTGACCTCTCCTCTTCGGCACGGTAGAACTCTGCAGCATCCGATATGCTGCGTGGCAGATCTGCGAATGCCCCTGGAGAGCTCCGAATTCGGGTAAGTAAAAGAAACGTCTCCTCCACATGCTTGCTTTGCATAAAGAATGTCTTACCCGCCGCTATCTTCTTCGGCTTCGGCCTTGGCGTCTTTCATGCTCAAAAGGGCCTTCGCAAGTTCAGACTCCTTCGTCTTGAAGTCACGCTCCAAGGACTCGAACTTCTTGCCGAGCTCCTGGAGCTCTTGCTGTACCTCGCCCACCCTAGCATCCTGCTTTTCACGCTCAATGCACTCCGTGGCCGCCTTATCTTCGGCCTCGGATAGCACCCTCTTCAGGGCCGCCACTTCGGTCGTGGCCCCAATTACAAAATCGTGATGCTTTTCGTTAGCATCACCAATTTTTTTTCTCCTCTATATGATATGTGAACGGGGTACCACTCACCTTTGTTCTCTTCGAGCTGCCTCTTTGTGAGGTTGAGCCCTCTTCGCCCGCTTAAGGTCCAGCCGAGTCCGCAACCTCGGCCGCAAGCGGGCAAGCAGCGCAAGCAAAGACCGCCTCGCTTATTCACATAGACACCTACTATTAGACTCTCGGATTAAAATTGACCTCCGCTTGGCTTTTCTTTCCAACACCAAATAGAGTATCAGGGGCTACTATCTATCGGGTGATAATTTCACACACTTTTGATTACTTACCTCAAAGCCTGTCAGGAGGCTCGTGCAGGCTTCGGTCAATCCGCTCTTGGCGGACCGAACCTTCTGAATCACCGCACTCATAAGAGTATGGTGCTCTTCATCCATGGAAGCGCCACGAAGCACTTCCAGCAGACTATCTGGCGCCTCTGGCATGACGGAAGTCATCGGCACGGTCGGCTCGCCCTCCTTAGCGAAGGACTGCCTGCCCGAATCCGAACCCTTGGAGGTTCCGGTAAAGTGTCCGGCTGAGAGCCCAACTTGTTGCGGCTCTCGTCGGCATAATCCGAGGGGATCTTATGCCCCGTATGCCCGGCGCCTGGAATTTCGCCTTGGGGAGGCGACTCCTGCTCTGGGAGCCTTTGGGACAACACCTCTGTGTCATCCGCAGGCCGAGGGGAAGTGGCCGTTGGGAGCGAGTTCATCGCCGAATCGCTCAAAGACCCATCCGAAGAGGATACCTCGGGATGGACCCTGGCTGGACTGCATATACATGTTCGGCGTTATAACAGACTATGAAGCGAAGTCGCACTAAAGTACAACAGAGTGTGGATACTTACGATCTTACTAGGGGCTTCCCCCTGGGCAGCCACTCCTCCACGCTGTAGGCGGCCGTGGTGGAGTAATCCGGAAGGGACGCCTTTCCCTTCTTGGGTGTCCTAGCCTCCCCCTCCGGGGCGGCTTTCCTTTTCTTCTCCTCCCCAGTGCGGGGAGGTGGAATTTCCTCGTGATTCACCCCGCCTCCGCGGGAGGAATCTACCTCGTCGTCCTTGGACGACGAGCTTATGACGGCCTTGCGCCGGGGACCCTTCCTGGTCCCCTGGGCCGCCCTCTTAGGCCCTTCGGCCTCCCCGGATGGGGAGGCCCTTTTCTTCTCCTTTTCCTCCTCCCCTTCGTGGGAGGAGTGTGCCTCGTCATCTTCGGACGAGGCGTCTAGTACGACCTTACACCGGAGACCCTTCCTGGTCTCCGGGGCCTTCTTTTCCGGTGCCTTGTAGGGCGCCGGGACTAGCATCTCCGTCAGGAGAGCGGTCGCTGGACCTTCTGGCAGTGGAGCCGGATAGTCGATCCGCTCCGCCGTCTCCACGTACTCCTGATTAAATACACACGATGACTTAAAATCCTCCCATGAGTATGTCGGGAAAACTACATCTGGTGATGGTTAGAAAACTCAACGGACGGGGGAGCCGCGTGGCGTGAAGTCCGCGGTCCTCGGATGTGGGAGGAGGTATTTCGGAGGCCTTGAACAGCACCTTCCATGCGTCCTTGTGAGTCATGCCGTAAAGCTCTTGAAGTGTCTGGTGTTCGGCCGGAACGAACTCCCACAGATTAAATGCCCGTCTTTGGCACAGAAGAATTCGGCGGACGAGCATGACCTGGACCACATTGACAAGCTTGATTTTCTTGTCCATCATATTCTTGATGCAGTTCTGAAGTCCAGTCAGCTCCGCAGGTTCACCCCAAGCCAGGCCCTTCCTTTCCCAGGAGGTGAGCCGCATGGGAATTCCGGATCGGAATTCGGGGGCCGCCGTCCAGTTAGCGTCGTGTGGCTCGGTGATGTAGAACCACCCCGATTGCCACCCTTTTATGGTCTCTGCGAAGGAGCCGTCAAGCTAGGTAACGTTGGGCATCCTGCCCACCATGGCGCCTCCGCACTCCGCTTGCTAGCCGCTCACGATCTTCAGCTTCACGCAGAAGATTCGTAGCCACAAGCCGAAGTGAGGCTTGATGCGGAGGAAGGCCTCGCACACGACGATAAACGCCGAGATGTTGAGGACGAAGTTTGGGGCTAGATCATGGAAGTCCAGCCCATAGTAAAACATAAGCCCACGGACGAAGGGATGAAGTGGAAATCCTAGTCCACGGACGAAGTGGGCAAGGAACACGACCCTCCCGTGGGGTCCCGAAGTCGGAATGATCTGCCCTGCGTCCGGCAGCCGGTGCGTGATATCTGCGGCCAAGTATCCGACCGCCCTGAGCTTCGTAATATGCTCCTCCTTCACGGTGGAGGCCACCCACTTGCCTCCTGCTCCGGACATGTTTGTCTAAGCAGAGAAAGTGTGAACTAGGGCGCTGGAGCTCGAGGGTGCGAGAATGGATAAGCGGAGGAGGAAGAAGGCGTGGGTAAAAATGGGGAATCCTTATCCCTTTATAGAGGTGACGAAAATGGTGCGCCTCCCCACTTGCCCGTTGAAGATCGCTTATTTCCCAAGCGCCACGATTGATGGCGCGGTTGGGTTACCCATACCCATATTGATGGGAATCCCGTGATAAGGGGACATGATCTCTGCTTCGACAAGACATGCCGAGGAAACCGCCTCGCAATATGCGATGTGGCTGGTTGTGGGAAAACGGTTCAAATAATGACTCGACCGTAGTGTCATGTCACGTTGTCTGAAGTTGTCAATAGATTACTTTTGAGGAATATCGTTCTCTCTACGATGGTATGTGAAGATCATCTTGCAGATCCGGACACGATTTAAGTGTTCGGTAATTACTTTGGAGCATTCGGAGATGGAACCCGCCTTGCAATGCCGAAAACAAACTACGCGCCGAACTCATCGTCATTGAAGCCTGGTTCAGGGGCTACTGAGGGAGTCTTGGCTTAGGGGGTATCCGGACAGGCGGACTATATACTTTGGCCGGACTGTTGAACCATGAAGATACAAGACTCAAGACTTCGTCCCGTGTCCGGATGGGACTCTCCTTTGCGTGGAAGATAAGCTTGGCAATCCGGGTATTAGATTTCCTTCTTTATAACCGACTCTTTGTAAACCCTAGCCCCCTCCAGTGTATATATAAACCGGAGGGTTTGGTCCATATATGGACGATCATAGTCATCATAGGCTAGCTTCTAGGGTTTAGCCTCTACGATCTCGTGGTAGTCAACTCTTGTAACACTCATATCATCAATATCAATCAAGCGGGAAGTAGGGTTTTACCTCCATCAAGAGGGCCCGAACCTGGGTAAAACATCGTGTCCCTTGCCTCCTGTTACCATTAGCCTTAGACGCACAGATCGGGACCCCCTACCCGAGATCCGCCGGTTTTGACACCGACAGTGACGTCCCACAAACTCATGATCCAGTAGAGCTTCGAGGGAGAGTTCCGTCAGCACGACGGCGTGATGACGGTGTTGATGAAGCTACCGACGCAAGGCTTCGCCTAAGCACCACTACGATATGACCGAGGTGGATTATGGTGGAGGGGGGCACCGCACACGGCTAAAGATCAATGATCAACTTGTGTGTCCATGGGGTGCCCCCCTCCCCCGTATATAAGGGAGTAGAGGAGGGGGAGGGCCGGCCCTCCTATGGCGCGCCTGTTGGGGAACGTAGTAATTTCAAAAAAATTCCTACGCACACGCAAGATCATGGTGATGTATAGCAACGAGAGGGGAGAGTGTTGTCTACGCACCCTCGTAGACCCGGCGAAGCGATCACAACGTAGAGGAAGTAGTCGACGTTCTCCTCGCGATCCGACCGATCCCGCGCCGTTACATTCGGCGCCCCGAGTTCTTGACACACGACAGCTCGATGACGCCCCTCAGACTCGATCCAGCCGAGTGTCGAGGAGAGTTCCATCAAGACGACGGCGTGGTGGACGATCTTGATGTTCTATCGCGTGAGGGCTTCGCCTAAGCTTCATGACGATATGACCGAGGTGGAATATGGTGGGGGGCACCGCACACGGCTAAGGAACGATCCGTAGATCAAACTTGTGTGTTCTAGGGTGCCCCCTGCCCCAGATATAAAGGAGGGAGGGGGAGGTGCGGCCGCCCAGAGAAGGCGCGGAGGAGTCCTACTCCCACCGAGTAGGACTCCCCCTTCCTAGTTGGAGTAGGATTGGGGAGGGGAAGAGGAAGGGGCCCCCCTCCTTGTCCTATTCGGACTAGGGGAGGGGCGCGCCTGCCCTGGCCGGCCCCTCCTCTTCTCCCTCGAGGCCCACTAAGGCCCATTTAGTTCCTGGGGTTCCGTAACCTCCCTGTACTCTGAGAATTCTCGATTTCACCCGAACCATTCTCGACTCCAAATATAGGCTTCCAATATATCAATCTTTATGTCTCGACCATTTCGAGACTCCTCGTCATGTCCGTGATCACATCCGGACTCAACTTATTCGTACATCAAAATACATAAACTCTAATAACTATCATCGAAACCTTGCTGCATGCGGACCCTACGGTTCGAGAACAATGTAGACATGACCGAGACACGCCTCCGGTCAATAACCAACAGCGGACCTGGATTCCCATATTGGTTCCTACATATTCTACGAAGATCTTTATCGGTCGACCGCATAACAACATACGTTGTTCCTTTGTCATCGGTATGTTACTTGCCCGAGATTCGATCGTCGGTATCCAATACCTAGTTCAATCTCGCTACGCAAGTCTCTTTACTCGCTCCATAATACATCATCTCACAGCTAACTCATTAGTTGTATTGCTTGCAAGGCTTCAAAGATGTGTATTACCGAGAGGGCCCAGAGATACCTCTCCGACAATCGGAGTGACAAAACCTAATCTCAAATACGCCAACCCAACATCTCGCCTTTGGAGACACCTCAGTAGTACTCCTTTATAATCACCCGCTTACGCTGTGACGCTTGGTAGCACCAAAGTGTTCCTCCGTAAACGGAGTTGCATAATCTCATAGTTACGTGAACATGTATAAGTCATGGATAAAAGCAAGAGCAACATATTAAACGATCGAGTGCTAAGCTAATGGAATGGGTCATGTCAATCGATCATTCTACTAATGATGTGACCTTGTTAATCAAATAACAACTCTTTGTTCATGGCTAGGAAACATAACCATCTTTGATTAACAAGCTAGTCTAGTAGAGGCATACTAGTGACATGTTGTTTGTTTATGCATTCACACATGTATCATGTTTCCGTTAATACAATTCTAGCATGAATGATAAACATTTATCATGAAATAAGGAAATAAATAATAACTTTATTATTGCCTCTAGGGCATATTTCCTTCATCTCCCACTTGCACTAGAGTCAATAATCTAGATTACATAGTAATGATTCTAACACCCATGGAGTCTTGGTGCTGATCATGTTTTGCTCGTGGAAGAGGCTTAGTCAACGGTTCTGCAACATTCAGATCCGTATGTATCTTGCAAATCTCTATGTCTCCCACCGACTAAGTCCCGGATGGAATTGAAGCGCCTCTTGATGTGTTTGGTCCTCTTGTGAAATCTGGATTCCTTCGCTAAGGCAATTGCTCCAAGATTGTCACGAAGATTTTCATTGGACCCGATGCACTAGGTATGACACCTAGATCGGATATGAACTCCTTCATCCGCACTCTTCATTAGCTGCTTCCGAAGCTGCTATGTACTCCGCTTCACATGTAGATCCCGCCACGACGCTTTGTTTAGAACTGCACTAACCGACACCTCCGCTTAGTGTAAATACGATCCGGTCTGCGATTTAGAATCGTCTCGATCGGTGTCAAAGCTTGCATCAACGTAACCATTTACGATGAGCTCTTTGTCACCTCCATATACGAGAAACATATCCTTAGTCCTTTTCGTATTTCAGATGTTCTTGACCGCTGTCCAAAGATCCACTCTGGATTACTTTGGTACCTCCTGCTAGGCTTATAGCAAGGCACACATCGTCTGTACACAAGATTGCATACATGATAGAGCCTATGGTGAAGCATAGGAACATCTTTCATTTTCTCTATCTTCTGCAGTGGTCGGGCATTGAGTCTTACTCAACTTCACACCTTGTAACACGTGCAAGAACCCTTTCTTTGCTTGATCCATTTTGAACTTCTTCAAAATTTTGTCAAGGTATGTGCTTTGTGAAAGTCCAATTAAGCGCCTTGATCTATCCTATAGATCTTAATGCCCAATATGTAAGCAGCTTCACCGAGGTCTTTCATTGAAAAACTCTTATTCAAGTATCCTTTATGCTATCCAGAATTCTATATCATTTCCAATCAGCAATATGTCATCCACATATAATATCGAAATGCTACTGAGCTCCCACTCACTTTCTTGTAAATACAGCTTCTCCAAAAGTCTCAGATAAACCCAAATGCTTTGATCACACTATCAAAGCGCTTATTCCAACTCCGAGATGCTTGCACCAGTCCATAAATGGATCGCCGGAGCTTGCACACTTTGTTAGCTCCTTTGGATCAATAAAACCTTCGGTTGCATCATATACAACTCTTCTTCCGTAAATCCATTCAGAATGCAATCTTTACATCCATTTGCCAAATTTCATAATCATAAATGCGCAATTGCTAACATGATTCGGACAGACTTAAGCATCGCTACGGGTGAGAAGGTCTCATCGTAGTCAATCCCTTGAACTTGTCGAAACCCTTTGCACAAGTCGAGCTTTGTAGACGATAACATTACCGTCGTACCTTCTTCTTGAAGATCCACTTGTTTTCTATTGCTTGCCTACCTCGGGCAAGTCAACCAAAGTCCATACTTTGTTTTCATACATGGATCCCATCTCGATTTCATGGCCTCAAGCCATTTTATGAATCTGGGCTCACCATCGCTTCTTCATAGTTCATAGGTTCATCATGATCTAGTAGCATGATTTCCGAACAGGATTACCGCACCACTCGTGCAGATCTTACTCGTTGATCTACGAGGTTCAGAGTAACTTGATCTCAAGTTTCATGATCAACATCATCAACTTCCTCACTACTTGGTGTAGGTGTCTCGTAAACCGGTTTCGCGACAAACTACTTTCAAGTAAGGGAGAAGGTACAATTACCTCATCAAGTTCTACTTTCCTCCTACTCACTTCTTTCGAGAGAAATTCCTTCTCTAGAAAGGATCCATTCTTAGCAACGAATGTCTTGCCTTCGGATCTGTGATAGAAGGTGTACCCAACTGTCTCCTTTGGGTATCCTATGAAGACACATTCGATTTGGGTTCGAGCTTATCAGGTTGAAGCTTTTTCACATAAGCATCGCATCCCCAAACTTTAAGAAACGACAACTTTGGTTTCTTGCCAAACCACGTTCATAAGGTGTCGCCTCAACGGATTTCGACGGTGTTCTATTCAAGGTGAATGCGGCCGCCTCTAGAGCATAACCCCAAAACGATAGCGGTAAATCAGAAGAGACATCATAGATCGCACCATATCTAGTAAAGTACGACACGACGTTCGACACACATTACTGTTGTGGTGTTCCGGGTGGCGTAAGTTGCTAAACTATTCCGCATTGTTTCAAATGTAGACCAAACTCAGAACTCAAATATTCACCTCCACGATCAGATTGTAGAAATTTAATTTTCTTGTTACGATGATTTTCAACTTCACTCTGAAATTCTTTGAACTTTTCAAATGTTTCAGACTTATATTTCATTAAGTAGATATACCCATATCTCGCTTAAGTCATCTGTGAAGGTGAGAAAATAACAATATCCGCCACGAGCCTCAACATTCATCGGACCACATACATCCAGATGTATGATCTCCAACAAATCTGTTGCTCTCTCCATAGTACCGAGAACGGGTTTTAGTCATCTTGCCCATGAGGCACGGTTCGCAAGTGCCAAGTGATTCATAATCAAGTGACTCCAAAAGTCCATCAAGATGGAGTTTCTTCATGCGCTTTACACCGATATGACCTAAACGGCAAGTGCCACAAATAAGTTGCACTATCATTATCAACTCTGCATCTTTTGGTTTCAACATTATGAATATGTGTATCACTACTATCGAGATTCATCAAAATAGACCACTCTTCAAGGGTGCATGACCATAAAAGATATTACTCATATAAATAGAACAACCATTATTCTCTCGATTTAAATGAATAACCGCCTCGCATCAAACAAGATCCAGATATAATGTTCATGCTCAACGCAGCACCAAATAACAATTATTTAGGTCTAAAACTAATCCCAAGGTAGATGTAGAGGTAGCGTGCCGATCGCGATCACATCGACTTTGGAACCATTTCCCACGCAAGATCGTCACCTCGCCCTTTGCCGAGTTCGCTAATCCGTAGTCCTGCTTCGAGTTGCAAATATTAGCAATGTAACCAGATCAAATACCCAGTGCTACTACGAGCTCTAGTAAGGTACACATCAATAACATGTATATCACATATACCTTTGTTCACCTTGCCATCCTTCTTATCCGCCAAATACTTGGGGCAGTTCCGCTTCAAAGGACTACCGCTTTGCGGAGAAGCACTCGGCCAGTTTAGGTCCGACTTGGGTTTCTTCTCCGAGCAAAGAACTTGCTTGCTGTTCTTCTTGAAGTTCCCTTCTTCTTCCCTTTACCTTTCTTCTTGAAACTAGTGGTCTTATTGACCATCAACACTTGATGCTCCTTCTGATTTCTACCTCCGCAGCCTTTAGCATTGCGAAGAGCTCGGTATAGTCTTTACTAACCCTTGCATATTATAGTTCATCACGAAGCCTTTGTAGCTTGGTGGCGTGATTGAAGAATTCATCAATGACACAATCATCCGGAAGATTAACTCCCAATTGCGTCAAGTGATTGTAGTACCTGCACATTCTGAGTATGTGCTAACTAATGTAACTATTCTCCTCCATCTTGCAGCTATAGAACTTATTGGAGACTTCATATCTCTCAATCCGGGCATTCTGTTGGAATATTAACTTCAACTCCGGAACATCTCATATGCTCCATGACGCTCAAAACGCCGTTGAAGTCCCGGTTCTAAGCCGTAAAGCATGGCACATCGAACTATAGAGTAGTCATCACTTTGCTCGCCAGACGCTCACAACATCCGTGTTGCTCCAAGAAGAGTTCGCACCCAGCGGTGCATCCAGACGTAACTCTTCTCAGGCAAAGAATGAGGATAATCCTCGAGTTACGGACCCGATCCGTGTAATTGCTACCATCATCTTTCAACTTTGCTTTCTCAAGGAACGCATTAAAATTCAACGGAACAACAAAGACGAGCCATCTATCTACAAACAAACATAAACAAGCAAGATACTATCAGGTACTAAGTTCATGATAAATTTAAGTTCAATTAATCATATTACTTAAGAACTCCCACTTAGACAGACAACCCTCTAGTCATCTTAAGTGATTACGTGATCCAAATCAACTAAACCATAACCGATCATCACGTGAGATGGAGTAGTTTTCAATGGTGAACATCTTATGTTGATCATATCTACTATATGATTCACGCTCGACCTTTCGGTCTCCGTGTTCCGAGGCCATATCTGCATATGCTAGGCTCGTCAAGTATAACCCAAGTATTCTGCGTGTGCAAAACTGGCTTGCACCCGTTGTAGATGGACGTAGAGCTTATCACACCCGATCATCACGTGGTGTCTTGGCACGATGAACTTTGGCAACGGTGCATACTCGGGGAGAACACTTCTTGATAATTTAGTGAGAGATCATCTTATAATGCTACCGTTAATCAAAGCAAGATAAGATGCATAAAGGATAAACATCACATGCAAATCAATATAAGTGATATGATATGGTCATCATCATCTTGTGCTTCGTGATCTCCATCTCTGCAGCACCACCATGATCACCATCGCCACCGGCGCGACACCTTGATCTCCATCGTAGCATCGTTGTCGCCTCGCCAAACTTATGCTTCTCGACTATCGCTACCGCTTAGTGATAAAGTAAAGCATTACGTAGCGATTGCATTGCATACAATAAAGCGACAACCATATGGCTCCTGCCATTGCCGATAACTTCGTTACAAAACATGATCATCTCATACAATAAAATATAGCATCACGCCTTGACCATATCACATCACAACATGCCCCGCAAAAACAAGTTAGACGTCCTCTACTTTGTTGTTGCAAATTTTACGTGGCTGCTACGGGCTTAAGCAAGAACCAGTCTCACCTACGCATCAAAACCACAACGATACTTTGTCAAATAGACTCGTTTTAACCTTCTCAAGGACCGGGCGTAGCCACACTTGGTTCAACTAAAGTGAGAGAGACAGACACCCGCCAATCACCTTTAAGCAACGAGTGCTCGTGGCGGTGAAACCAGTCTCGCGTAAGCGTCTGGCGTAATGTCGGTCCGGCCGCTTCATCTCACAATACCGCTGAACCAAAGTATGACATGCTGGTAGGTAGTATGACTTGTATCGCCCACAACTCACTTGTGTTCTACTCGTGCAAAACATCAAACCATAGAAAAACCTAGGCTCGGATGCCATTGTTGGGGAACGAGTAATTTCAAAAATTTCCTACGCACACGCAAGATCATGGTGATGTATAGCAACGAGAGGGGAGAGTTGTCTCGTACCCTCGAGACCCGGCGAAGCGATCACAACGTAGAGGAAGTAGTCGACGTTCTCCTCGCGATCCGACCGATCCCGGCGCCGTTACTCCGGCGCCCGAAGTTCTTGACACACGACAGCTCGATGACGTCCCTCGACTCCGATCCAGCCGAGTGTCGAGGGAGAGTTCCACAAGACGACGGCGTGGTGACGATCTTGATGTTCTATCGGCGCAGGGCTTCGCCTAAGCTTGACGATATGACCGAGGTGGAATATGGTGGGGGGCACCGCACACGGCTAAGGAACGATCCGTAGATCAAACTTGTGTGTTCTAGGGTGCCCCCTGCCTCGTGATATAAAGGAGGGAGGGGGAGGTGCGGCCGGCCTAGGAGGCGGCGGCCGAGGAGTCCTACTCCCACCGAGTAGGACTCCCCCTTCCTAGTTGGAGTAGGATTGGGGGAGGGAAGAGGAAAGGGGGCGCCGCCCTCCTTGTCCTATTCGGACTAGGGGAGGCGCGCGGCCTGCCCCGGCCGCCCCTCCTCTTCTCCTCGAGGCCCACTAAGGCCCATTTAGTTCCCGGGGTTCCAACCTCCCTGATCTCCGAAATTTCGATTTCACCCGAACCATTCCGGACTCCAAATATAGGCTTCCAATATATCAATCTTTATGTCTCGACCATTTCGAGACTCCTCGTCATGTCCGTGATCACATCCGGACTCAACTTATTCGGTACATCAAAATACATAAACTCATAATAACCGCCATCGAAACCTTAAGCGTGCGGACCCTACGGTTCGAGAACAATGTAGACATGACCGAGACACGCCTCCGGTCAATAACCAACAGCGGACCTGGATGCCCATATTGGTTCCTACATATTCTACGAAGATCTTTATCGGTCGACCGCATAACAACATACGTTGTTCCCTTTGTCATCGGTATGTTACTTGCCCGAGATTCGATCGTCGGTATCCAATACCTAGTTCAATCTCGCTACCGCAAGTCTCTTTACTCGTTCCGTAATACATCATCTCACAGCTAACTCATTAGTTGTATTGCTTGCAAGGCTTCAGTGATGTGTATTACCGAGAGGGCCCAGAGATACCTCTCCGACAATCGGAGTGACAAAACCTAATCTCAAATACGCCAACCCAACATCTGCCTTTGGAGACACCTGTAGTACTCCTTTATAATCACCCGATTACGTTGTGACGCTTGGTAGCACCAAAGTGTTCCTCCGTAAACGGAGTTGCATAATCTCATAGTTACAGGAACATGTATAAGTCATGGATAAAAGCAGTAGCAACATACTAAACGATCGAAAAGCTAAGCTAATGGAATGGGTCATGTCAATCAGATCATTCTACTAATGATGTGACCTTGTTAATCAAATAACAACTCTTTGTTCATGGCTAGGAAACATAACCATCTTTGATTAACAAGCTAGTCTAGTAGAGGCATACTAGTGACATGTTGTTTGTTTATGCATTCACACATGTATCATGTTTCCGGTTAATACAATTCTAGCATGAATGATAAACATTTATCATGAAATAAGGAAATAAATAATAACTTTATTATTGCCTCTAGGGCATATTTCCTTCAGCGCCCTGGGGGAGTCCTACTCCCACCGGGAGTAGGATTCCCCCCTTTCAAGTAGTAGGAGTAGGAGTGAAGGAAAGGGAAAAGAGAAGAGAAGGAAGGAGGGGGCGCAGCCCCTCCCCCTAGTTCAATTCGGACTAGGCCTTGGGGGGGCTCGCGGCCTGCCTCTCTCTCTCTTTCCCTTAAAGCCCAATAAGGCCCATATACTCCCCGGCGAATTCCCGTAACTCTCCGGTACTCTGATAAATACCCGAATCATTTGGAACCTTTCCGATGTCCGAATATAGTCGTCCAATATATCGATCTTTACGTCTTGACTATTTCGAGACTCCTCGTCATGTCCCCGATCTCATCCGAACTACCTTCAGTACATCAAAACACATAACTCATAATATAAATCATCTCCGAATGTTAAGCGTGCGGACCCTACGGGTTCGAGAACTATGTAGACATGACCGAGACACATCTCTGGTCAATAACCAATAGCGGAACCTGGATGCTCATATTGGCTCCTACATATTCTACGAAGATCTTTATCAGTCAAACCGCATAACTACATACGTTGTTCCCTTTGTCATCGGTATGTTACTTGCCCGAGATTCGATCGTTGGTATCTCAATACCTAGTTCAATATCATTACCGGCAAGTCTCTTTACTCGTTCCGTAATGCATCATCTTGCAACTAACTCATTAGTCACATTGCTTGCAAGGTTTATACTGATGTGCATTACCGAGAGGGCCCAGAGATACCTCTCCGACAATCGGAGTGACAAATCCTAATCTCGATCTATGCCAACTCAACAAACACCATCGGAGACACCTGTAGAGCACCTTTATAATCATCCAGTTATGTTGTGATGTTTGGTAGCGCACAAAGTGTTCCTCTGATATTCGGGAGTTGCATAATCTCATAGTCATAGGAACATGTATAAGTCATGAAGAAAGCAATAACAACATACTAAACGATCAAGTGCTAAGCTAACGGAATGGGTCAAGTCAATCACATCATTCTCTAATGATGTGATCCCGCTAATCAAATGACAACTCATGTCTATGGCTAGGAAACTTAACCATCTTTGATTCAACGAGCTAGTCAAGTAGAGGCATACTAGTGACACTATGTTTGTCTATGTATTCACACATGCACTAAGTTTCCGGCTAATACAATTCTAGCATGAATAATAAACATTTATCATGATATAAGGAAATATAAATAACAACTTTATTGTTGCCTCTAGGGCATATTTCCTTTAGCACACCCATAACCTTCCCTCGTTGGAGGCACCGACCAGAGGCATGACAATAGACCAATAAGGGCCTTCCCATAAAGGCAAATGTGGTTGCACTCGGAAGCTCAATTCGGTGGCACCATGACTCGATCTACAATTATGTTCAAGTTTAGGTTTAACTTGAAATAAAATAATTCAAGCCATAGTATGCCATGATCATGCAACAATATGACATGCAACCGTAAGCACATATCACCGAAATGGAATGGATCAACATCATAGAATCACTATGCATGCACTACTAATCATTTTGAGGCACTGGCTTTAGCTTCATCATTTTTAGTTATCACAATAGCATGATGAGCATACGAATAATAAAGCATCATATGAAAATAACTCCGGTCCTTTTCAAACCATAGTCATGCTATCAAAGTATCACTACTGCATCCAACTAGTCCATGCAATCAAGTACTACGGCAAGCTAAGCACATCAAGCAAGACAAAGGAAATAACTTAAGCAATGTTTTTAAATGATTTAAATGCATGAAATAATTCATATTCAAGTTGGAAAATCATAGTTATTGAAATGACACCATGCAAATATTTGTGGTGGCTTGCCTTAGCACACAGGAGGTCACAGTCCTCCTGGTTCTCTTCAAGGCAAGCTTCTCCTTCTAAAAATAATTAAAAATAGCAAAAAAAATATATCAAGAACCACTCTGAAAATCACCAGAAATTCTAGACAGCAAGGAAAAATCTCAAATTTGGTATGCTGCTATAATATTTCAATACAAACCCAATGCAAAAAGAATGAACTCATTTGGATTTATAGTTTGGGAGTTAGAGCTGGTCAAAATGAGTTAAATTTAAATAAAAAGAAAAACCAGGGGGTGACGTCGAAGGCGTATTCTGTGAATACATGTCACGCCCAATATGCAACCCTATCCTAAAGGAACTCGAAGGTCCCACCAAGGATAGAAGCGCATATTGGAAATGCTATTGCAAGGTGGATATCATTACATCGTACCATTACATAATAGTTGGGATACATACAAAAGGCATATAATGACATGTTTAACTTGTTTTGCTCATATCTTCTAGGCCGTAGCTCCGAATTAAATGAACTTTATATGTAACTTGACTAGATTTTCACGTAGGTCATCTTGGTGAATCTTAACTTGTTGTTTAACAACTTGAACATAAGGTTTATTCAGATCTGGACCAATTTTGAAATTTGCATATGAGGACTTACCGGATTTGTTATATGTTGTTTTCGGCCTCATTTAAACTTGCTTTGATGTGGTGTTCTTGTTTGCATCATCTCTTGCCATGAGTAGCATCATATAGACTTGTAATGCATCATACTTGGTTGAGCATCATGTCATGTTTATGTGTTGTGTGTTTACCGTGTTGTTTGCTTCTTTCCGGTTGTACTTCTTCTTGATAGTTCATGTTTTGCGATCTAAGGATTCGTTTGACTACGCTTGGTTCGTCTTCGCCCGTTTGTCGGACTCATTCTTCTTCCTATCAGGATTTCAGGCAAGATGACCGTTACCCTGGATCTCACTACTACCATTGCTATTCTAGTTGTTTCGATGCTATCGCTATGTCGCACTTCCCACCACTTGTTTATCAAGCCTCCTAAATTGCCATGTCAGCCTCTAACCTTTTTCACCCTTCCTAGCAAACCGTTGTTTGGCTATGTTACCGCTTTGCTCAGCCCCTCTTATAGCGTTGTTAGTTGCAGGTGAAGTTGAAGATTGCTCCATGTTGGAACCGGATTATCTTGGGATATCACAACATCTCTTATTTAATTAATGCATCTATATACTTGGTAAAGGGTGGAAGGCTTGACCTTATGCCTGGTGTTTGGTTCCACTCTTGTCGCCTTAGTTTCCGTCATACCGGTGTTATGTTCCTTGATTTTGCGTTCCTTACGTGACTGGGTTTAACTTTTGTTGTTAGATCTTTGGCTAAATCCAGAACCCTCGCTCTAAGTTTTCCTGCTCTTTTTTTCCACCACACCAACGAAAATGCCATGGTAGCCATTATTTTGCAGGATGGGCTCGAACTTGCTTTTTGTAATTGACTAACCTCTACTACAGTTGCGGAGCTTGCCTCTCTAAACTCTTTATTGCAGGATGTTGCTCCCTCCCAAGTCCCGGGCACTCAGCGGTTGCTTAATGGGGATACCTTCTTCACGCATGGAGCTTATGCAGCTCTTTCTGACCAGCTCACAGACCCTCTAGTTGCAGAAATTTGGGAATCAAGATTTCAAAACAAGTTATGATCTTTGGCTGGCTTTTCTACCTTGATCGTTTGAACACATGGAAGAACATGCACAAGAAGACCATTTTGGATTCAGACATTTGCCCAAGATGCGATCAAGCAATGGAGGACCAAGACCTTCTATTTTTCTCATGCCTGACTGTTCGCAGGATTTGACAGACAACGGGTATACGGCCGTGTTCCACATTCTCCGCGGATCTCTTCTCCACTCCCATGCCATACGTCCTGCCCAACTCTGTCTGCCCCTTCATGCTACTTCTTATTTTGTGGAAGATTTGGGATGCAAGGAACAAGTAAGTCTTCCAAGATTTAAAGATTGATGCAAACAGTTCTATAGCCGCTATCCTTGATGATTTAATTATTTGGTCACACCATTTCAAGTTTGAGACGTTAAAAGGCCACACCAGGTCTGTGGCGTGAGTTCCTGTCATCTCGCAACTTGTAAACTCTGAAACTCTGGTGCCTTTTTGAAATATATTCAGGTGGGGATTCCCCCCCCCCCCCCAAGTGACGATTTAAAATAATTAGGTTGTTTCTATGTAAATATGTTTGCACTTCCATTATATTTGGTTCTTTCCATTTACATCACATAGAAGTAATTATATTCATTGTTAATATGTATAGAACTAGTTTTGTTTTGCATCAAACTTTTTTGTGTTTTATAGTTCGCCCAAACTTAATTTATTTTCGTCCTCCACCACTGGCGGCGCGAGGAGGGTTTGCATTGGAGATGGGTGCGATCGATATAACAACCCAAGTACACAACAACACTCACAGTGGGAAACACGAAGGGTCAGATTTAATAGATGAACTCAGATGGGTCAAATAAACTAGCTGGTCAATGACAAATATTGGTCTGTTTTTTCCTCAGGAACACAATGTCATAGAGCGGTCATTTTTAGATCGGTCTGTCATAAGCATGTTGTCGAGCTCGAAAGAGCTAATAACTGACACGCCCGAGGTGGCTAGTGGGTGATAATGCTCATCAGTGATGACTGGCCAGTGGCGTGTTAGTGATGAGGCCCGTGTTGTCCGCGCGTGTAGCAGTGAGGTACGTATTAGTTGTATCGGTTTCCATGAACTGGAGGTGTGTCTTGATAGTGTCCAAGGTTATAGTCATGATCACGGCTGCACTGGCATGCTTCGGCATGACCATGAGGGCAGGGTAGCTCACGAAATAGACGTGGCATGTGATGCGCCACGTCGCATGACACCCACCATAGTGCGCTTTGACAACGTAGGCGATGATGGATAGGCCACAATCATGGTACATGCCATGGACGCCGTTAGCGAGGAGGATCTTCTTGATGGACTTGGTGTCGCCAATGTAACGTCATGTAGTGGAGTTTAAGACTATGAGCACCGGATGATGACATCGACGAGATCCACACGATCTGCGCAGTGACGGGGTAGAGACACCTGCTGCGATGGAGGCGACAATAGACGTTACGGGCTCTGAGACGCCGAGCTGGACGGTGGAGGATCCGACCGAGTTCTTGGAGTCCTTGATACCTAGCTTATGTGGTACGACGCGATGCGGAGATGATGGGGACATCCTACGATTGCGGCCCTACCCCTGTGTGGGTATATTGGGAAGAGAGGGACAAAAAGGAACAAGGGATGTGGGAGGTTGGCGGCGGAGGCTAGAGAGGTGAAAGCGAGCACGACTAGGCCAGAGAGGGAGAAGGAAGAGGCTACAGGGTAGAGGCGGCGACACTTGGGCGCTTCAAGCGGTAGGGCGGGAAATGTGGAGGATTAAGGCGCGTGGGAGGTGGGTTTTGTTTGTGTTTGCCATTTTTTTGTTGAGGGTTTTCTTTGTTTTTTTAGAGCGGGATGAGAAAGGAGAAAAAATCTTGGAGATTATGTAATGCTTACTCCCAAACTTTTTGTTTATACAGTAGTGATATTCTTTGTTTCACTCTTTATCTTTGGATTCTTATCTAATGACCCAGGACGGAATCCTGGAGAAAAGAAGTAGACGACGAGTGCAAACCTTACATTAATCATGCCAAGCACAGAGAGGGGCAAGAAAACTGTGAGCTATTTATTATTGCTTTCTTAAAAAAAGATAAAGGATGGCTTGTGGTCTATTTTCTTACACAGAGACCTAGACTGTAGAAGATCATAACATGAGCGATTCGACAGATTAAACGAAAAATTGACTACATAGTAATACAAACATCAACTCCCTTTTTTTATACTCCTTCCTATTAATGCACACTTCGTACAACTTAATTGACCCAAGTTGTATGAAGCGTGCATCAATTAATATGGATTAAAGGGAGTAACACTATTAATCTGTTGAAGATGCTCTAACCGAATGTAACGGTGAGAAGGGAAACCGGCAACAATTTTGCCTCAAAGTTGAGGTCCCTCTTCTCATGCTTCATGTTTACTTCGCCAAAGAATCCACCTTAGCCTTAATCTCCGGAATCACCATGCTGCTTGGAGTACCATTTATGCAATCAGTAGCCAAATGCACTGAAGGCAAGTTCAGATCAGAAGCGAGAGAAAGTCCTTGGCCGAGTGCCATCGTCTTCAGATCACAAGTGTCGAGTCTAATTCACTGGGCTTGGCTGCCTCAATCAGTAGCCGGGTTGTGTCTCTGCCGCTTGGCTGGATCTGACCTATCACCACATGTCGCCGCTGCCTCGGCTTTTGCCCGGTCAAGGGCACGTTGCTCCTCGACGGAGGTCATCGCAAAGCGGCACACTGGGCAGCGACGGTTAAAGCGAAGCCAGTCGAAGATGCATCGCTGATGGAAGGAGTGGTAGCAGGGCATCCTCCTCAGCTTCCTTCCGCCTTCCACGAAATCCTCAAGGCACACCGCGCAGATTTGTTCCCTTGTCTCGCCGACTGCCGGAATACACAGATTCAACATGGCTCGCCCGGAGGCCCGGTCCATATGTCTTCTTTCATATTCCATGATTTCCCTCTCACGCAATTCTGCAGCCAGTTCCTTGCGCAGTTCTTCTCGATCTCTTGTCCTTTCCCTCTGAAACTCGTCAATTTGTTCCTGGCTCCACCCCCACCTTCTTCTCGTTTCAATCATAGCCTCATCTAGGAGACGATCTTGATCCACAGAATCCATGGCTAGCCTTGTCTAGTTTAGTTCTCGACTCCAGGACAGGGAGCGGGCAGGTAACAAATTCCACCAAGAAGCTAGAAAAGTCAAATCTCTCCCTAATAATAAAGCACGGATTGGGTCTCCGGGTTCACCGTCATAATACGCTTCTTTCCGTAAATTTACGCTTTCAGTTTCAAGCCTACATATATCCAAGGTGGTACTAAACTAAAACTACGTGTGTGTGCTGCGGTCGTCCAGCGTTCAGCGCGTCTTCCACGATCATCCTACGATGTGGGCCAACGAAGGTACGATGTGGCCCAACAATGAACGGCCCAGTGCAGAACAGGGGAGGGAAAAAAATAGCCAGTTTGCTGATTCGAACTCAAGACCACATACGCTAGGACTAGGGTCATGACCAACTGAGCTACCTCACGTTATGTTACGTAGAGAAATCTTAATTCGTGTATTAGTCCCATATCGGTTGCTTACATGCAATCCTATTAACTTATATACGTCTTTTATTTTCTCTGAGTATCAAGGTGCTGTCTCATGAATCAATAAGGAAGGAAATAAGCTTCCGTATGAAGGAAGTAGAATTGAATCCTAAAGGGAGGTGTATGTAGACATGTTTTAGAGTGTAGATTCACTCATTTTGCTCCGTATATAGTCACTTGTTGAAATCTCTAGAAAGACAATTATTTAGGAACGGAGGGAGTATAACGAAGAAAAATGTGAGGAGGGGAGCAGAATCGAATCATGATGCTGATATTAAGAAAGGCGACTGAGGATTATGGACTCGCCTGTCAGGTGCATAATTTAAGCGGGGACGCGCACTCATCCATAAACCTGTGTCTGTGCTCTAGCACATTGCATTTTGTTGGTGGCACTGCGAGCAATGCACAACATCCACATGCTCTTTTTTTTGGGGTATTTATTTGTCTTTCGAAAAATGCTAGCTTTGATTGATTTAGGTATTATTTACCTAGAGGAGGGTTGTACCCTGCACAAGGCAAATGAAAGGCACAAATGAAAAATAGGAGGGCGCTAGAGCTGGATTGTTGGCGCTGGGGCGTGCTTGAGTATAAAGGCATCCCAATCATAGGAATAGACTGGACCATATATATTAACTGAAGGTAATCAATCGTAAAGCCTGCATGTTAATAATGTGCACGTGTGGATAATTGAGCATCTGCAAAAAAAAAACTCCTCCGTTATAATCACTATGCACTCAATGTCTCCTTTTTTCCCTTTGGTAGTATTCTCATCAAAGATAAAAAAACAAATGGTGCATGTTTCGATACTAATATATTGATAGGTACATTTTTAAAATAAATTAATCCACAAAATTACTGATATTAATACCCAACTAACAAGCATGTGCAAATAAAGTATAGAATCTAAGTGTCACATGCACTGACACGAAGGCGCTTAGCGACCGAGTTCTTTGACCCGACCAACCCTGGTTCATGGTGACTAATGTTTACTATGCGAGTTTCTGAAGTTCACCATCTAATCCAAGCATCACAAAACAAAAGGTGAGATTCAAAGGAACTAAGAATTAACGTGCTAAATTTATTAAAGGAATGAATAATTTTGAACTGACTAGCCACACTCATATTGGGTTGAGTATATGTGGAGGAAAAAAATCTCCCGTTGCAACGCACGGGCATGTGTGCTAGTATATATATATATATATATAGGTGTCTCCTGCCCAACTGTGATAGGATTCGGATATATCAAAAGCGCCTTTTTTTTTAGGGGAATATATCAAAAGCGCCTGTGTCCGTGTTCCGGTGCATACCGGAATTGGATTAATCGCTCAGTTCATGCGGATGGCAGGGCCCGCTAAATCTTCCCATGAGGCCGAGGTTTGTTTTGACATTAAAAAGGTTTTTCTTTGAGAAATTGACATTAAAAAGGTTAGTGCGAATTATTTACCCGTCCCGATGCGGCCCGCTCGGCCCACCCTGACCTGGGTCGTACTGATCGGGCCGTACAGGTCGAAGGTCCACAAGGCCCAGTCTAATGTGCTCAAACTCTGGCCTGGTCCCTGCGTTATCCTCCAGCCGCAGTCCCCGAACTACGTCTCCCTTCATCGGCGCTGCGGCGGCGCCCGCGGCCGCCGCCGTCCCGATTGCGAGCTTCTACTGCACTGTCCAGAGGGGGCGACATGTGGGGAGCTGACCACGGAGGAGATTGTAGGTCATCATCATATTCACCCAGTGCAAGACCCCGGGCGGCGTATTCGTAAAGGTATGCCACCATGTCGCCCGTTTCACATGCCTTTGCCAGCAAATCAGCGTCGTGGCCAACAGAGCATCGTTGGTGCAGCTGAGCAAGTATTGATTGTCTACAAATTTTCCTATTTACAATGTAATTAACTTTTTTTTGCTTGTTTTGCAGTGTTCAAGTGAGTACTTCTTCGTGATGCTCCAAGACGCCTACGCCCTCCCCAAAATGTCCATCACAAATCTGGGAACAGTAGCATCCCAAAGAAGGAGAACAACTCCTACTTCTTACCCTCTTACCTCTATATAAGCGGTAACAAAACATCTGCATGCTCAGTAGATTTTGTTTTTTGTATGTGTAGTTGTGTACTCCATTGCATCATCGGCATTTCATCCGGTTACCTAATTTTGGATGTAGCAATAATGTTGATCATGCCCCTCTACCATCTTCAATTTAAATTACTCCTGAAGAGTTGGTTTATGGTGTAAAGGACATTGGAAATTGAAGGTTAGCTTCAAGTGCTAGAATGAGTATTAAGTAGTACTCCAATTTCTGAACATGTTCACCCTAAAAGAAATCTGAACATATTCCATGCACATGCTTTGTAATGACAATTATGGGGCTCAGTCCTTGTACTCGAACATGTTTATGTAATCAATGAATTGCCCGTGAGTGGGCCATTTTGCCTATAGAGGGAAAAACACTAGATATGCTAATTAAGTGAATATTAAGCTATTCACAGTTACAGCATTACAGTTGTTAGTGCGTCAGTACTTTTTGCACAGGTATGTGTATGCTATCCTAAATCTGCTGAGTAAATAGGCAATTTTTCGACTAATTTAATCCATAAGTAGATGACTAGCATGGCATTGATAGAACTAGGAACATATTGGTACTGATCTAAGCAAGCACGTACTACATAAATAGTAGACAAATCTACACATGATGCTAGCAATCGCTATCTGAAATTATCGGAGAGGGATAAACGCGGTATACCCTCCAATAGGCCATCTGAAGCAGCCGCCGCGGTGACAAGAGCAGCAGCGTCCTCGCCGCCTTCTTGTCGGCCTCGGCTTTCTCGGCGGCACAGCGGTCGGCGTCGGTGGACATGGTGATGATGAAGGCGACGCGACGTAGAGGAAGTAGACGATCGAAGCGGCGATCAAGCGTAATCACGCCTAAAACCTATTCGCCTCACCCCGCACAGAACCGGAAGGCGTGGTTTCGAGACCGCTTCCCGCCGACCGTGTACGCCGCGGACGGATGGAGCGCCGGCGGCAAAGCAGCAGCAGAGAACGACGCGGGGTGTGCGCGTGCGATGTGATCTGCTCGTGGCGGCTAGGGTTAGGAGACACCGCGACGCTTATATAGGCGCAGCTGCGTGGAGAGACGTGGGCTTGACCCACGCCCGAAGTTCGTGATGCCCACGATCCGACGCCTCCGATCGTGGCCTGCTTCGAGAACCTCTCCGTTAGCGACCGCAAAAATAAGCGCCAGAGGTGTGAGCTCGGCTCGGCTCATTCCCGCAACCAGCGGCGGCGTCGTGACGAGGCGAGGCGTGGCGAGGCGGGCGGAGGAGGAGCGCGCGAGGCCTCTTCTCTTCTCAAGCTCCAATAGCATGTAGGAGAGAAACCCTTATAAACCACTCCAACTCTCCTTCCACTTCCAAGGCGGGATTAAACTTCCCACCACACCTAGTGCCATATATCCCACATGGGCCCTTAGAGATTTTTCAGAATTGCAATATGGGCCTAGAGCCCATCTCGATTTCAAAGAATCCCCACTGAGATCTCGAGGGCCCATAGTGTCCTCTCGTTCAACACTTGCTTTGATATACTAGTGTTTCAAAGAAGACTCATAAGGTTGAGCTTCACCTAGAGCAAGTAGCTACATTCCTTCACAACCAACAATGGACTATGCCATGAATTGTCGGTTTAGGCGAAAGAAGTTTCACCACATGTCTTACTAGTACTGGGCTGCAAGGTCGACCCCTCAAGGAGCATATAAGTCACACTCTGGCCTATTCATGAGTTTACTAGAGATCACCCCAATCTCATAGACTGTGACTAGCGATCGGGCTCACATAGGTGTGTTCCTCCAAAGATCGCTCAGAGGATAGCATCTTGCTTATGCATATAAGCCTTGGAACACATTAAGACAAGAGTCATCCTTCCATACAGCTTTAGAGTATTGCATCTCCAACGGAGTGGGTTAGTAAAGTTACTCTCCTCGCTTCACCACCGGCTTGTTTCCTGTGTCCTACTTCACGGGAACTCCGATCACATAGGTTGGGTTACCACCATGGCAACTCATGTGGGTCTCATACCCATCTCCTCGATGCACTATCTATCACTACACGTGATAGCCCTTTCAGAAAAGGATCTCGCCAGATTCTTAGCCGTATGGACATAGTCCAACGCTATCACTCCGAGTTTCTTAATTTTCCGACGACTTTTAATCTCATTCTTATGTGTTTGTTGGACTTCATATTGTCCTTTGAACTCTTCACCTTGGTGATGACAATCGATTATCACAGTTCATAAGGATAGCGGAACCGGTTTATCAACCATGGCAAGTCCATCAAAAGATCTCGGCCATCCCGCTTCAACACCGTAAGTGTCTAATGTCATTAATTCGCTTCCATTGTCGATCTCGTTAAGATCGTTTGCTTGCAAGACTTCCAGAAACAACGCCACCTCCAAGAGTAAACATATACCCGCCAGGGCCTTCATCTCATCAAAGATCGAGATCCAATTGCATCACTATACCCTTCAAGCATCGACGGGTTTCGGTATAGTGAAGTCCATGATTCATAGTACCTTTCAGATAGCGCATAACTCTTTCAACAAGATGCCAATGTACATCACCCGGTTTGAAACAAACTGCTCGGTTTGTTCACAAAGAACGCGATGTCGAACCTCGTTAAGCCGCTAGGTACATCGATGAACCAATGATTTGAGAATATCTCAATTGATCTTTAGCCATGCCTTTGGACTTTCGAATCAACACGCTAGGATCATATGGTGTTTGAGATGGTGTGCATCCGAATATCCAAAGCGACTCAACACCTTCTCAACATAATGGGATTGCGTATGTGATCCCACCTCATTATCTCTCAAGAGCTTGATGTTCAATATAACATCGCCCACACCAAGGTCCTTCATCTCAAAGTTCGAGACGAAACGATTTGACCTCCTCAATGACTTTGAGGTTTGTTCCGAATATCGGTATGTCATCAACATACGAGCACAAGATAACTCCTTCGCCCCACCATGGCGATAGTATACACATTTGTCGACTTCATTAACAACGGCCAACAGATGTCGAGTTGTATTAAACTTATCATGCCATTGCTTAGGTGCTTGCTTGCACCATATAAAGATTTCAGAACCTACACACCTTCCTTTCCCGACCATCTATCACAAAGCCATCTGGTCATTGCATGTAGATTTCCTCATTTAGCTCTCCATTCGTAAAAGCCGTCTTAACATCCATTTGATGGACGAGAAGACCATGTGAGGCCGCCAACGAGAGTAATACTCGAATGGTGGTCGGTCTAGCCACAGTGAATAAGTATCGAAGAAATCTTCCTCTTCTTTACGGTCATAGCCCTTGGCCACAAGCCTAGCCTTGTACTTTTCAATCGCACCATCGGCCTAAGCTTTTCTTGAACACCCACTTACATCCCAATGGTTTGCAACCATAGGGACGCCGATGATCTCCCATGTCCCATTAGCCATGATGGAATCCATCTCGCCACTGGACCGCATCTTTCCAAAGAGTCGACACGGAGAGGCATACGCTTCTAAAATAGAAGTGGGAGTATCATCCACGAGGTACACGAAGAAATCATCACCAAAGGTCTTTGCAGCCCTTTGTCTCTTGCCCCTACCAAGGGTTTCCTCGTCATCCTCCTCGTGATTTTCATCATGTGTTCGCTCATAATATTCCATAGGAATGGCGGCTCGAGTCTCCTCATTCTGTCTAGAAGTGCTTTGCATATCTCTCATGGGAAAAATATCCTCAAAGAATGTAGCATCCTTAGACTCTATGATTGTACCGACCTTCCGTCGTAGCTCAGATTTCACTACTAGAAATCTATAGCCAACGCCGTTCTTAGCGTAGCCCAAATTAACGCAATCCACGCCTTGGGTCCAAGCTTACGCTTTTTGGGGATCGCACGCCGACTTTCGCCAAACAGCCCCAAGCACGCAAGCACGAGAGTGTTGTCCTTCTCTTTGTCCATCTCTCATATGGAGTGATCTCATTATCCTTCATCGGAACTTTATTCGTGACATGACATGTCGTCAATATAGCCTCCCCCACCATGCCTTGGATAAACCCGACGATCTAACATGGCGTTAACTGATCGCTTAGAGTACGGTTTTTCCGCTCGCAACCCCGCTTGATAGGGGTGAATAGGAGGCGTCCTCTCATGAATAATGCCGTGTTCGCATGTAAAGAATCAAACTCACTCGAGAAGTACTCTCCACCACGATCCGAACGGAATCGTTTAATTTTCTTTTCAAGTTGATTCTCAACTTCGCCTTATAGATTTTAAAGTAGTGTAGAGCCTCGGTTCACCATGTTGGCGGCATGAAGTCCTTCGACCCCTTTTCCGTGCGAGTCCTTTGCCTCGAATTCGCTCAACACCCGGATGGCCAATGACATCCTCCACAGAGAATTCACGCCTCGATGTTTGAGTGGTGGCAAAGTTCCTCCGAGAATTGGGGAGCTTAGCGATTATGCAGCCCGCGACAAACTTGCCCTTCAGAACTCGCGACTTCGAAGCTCAAGCTCCTTAACAATGCATATTATCTCGTGAGCTCGCTCCAATGCAGACGGTTCTCAACCATCTTGTAATCGTGGAACTGCTCTATAATATACATCTCGCTCCTGCATCGGCGCCCCGAACTTAGATTCGAGGGCCTCCCACAAGTCCTGGCGACATGCACATGTAAATATCGTCGACCGGTTTATCTCCGATCACGGTAAGAACAGCTCCGATAAACACAAGGTTGCCTCCTGAACGCCTTCTCCTGCTCAGAGCAATCGTTCCGTGGACACACCGGCTACCCGTAACACGCTCATAGCCGTGAGCCATAAAGTGGTCTTTGTCTACCAACGCTTAAAATGCGTGCGTAAACTTATCCGGTTTCAGTCAATGCTAAGCCACTTGCCGAAAAGTTCCTACACATAATAGGTTTTTGGATTCTTTGAGTAAATAGGCAATTTTTCGACTAATTTAATCCATAAGTAGATGACTAGCATGGCATTGATAGAACTAGGAACATATTGGTATCGATCTAAGCAAGCACGCATTACGCAAATAGTAGACAAATCTACACATGATGCTAGCATCGCTAATCTGAAATTATCGGAGAGGATAAACGCGTATACCCTCCAATAGGCCATGTGAAGCAGCTGCCGCGGTGACAGCAGCAGCGAAGCGTCCTCGCCGCCTTCTTGTCGGCCTCGGCTTTCTCGGCGGCACGCACGGTCGGCGTCGGTGGACATGGTGATGATGAAGGCGACGCGACGTAGAGGAAGTAGACGATCGAAGCGGCGATCGCGTAATCGCTGCCCAAAACCTATTCGCCTCACCCCGTCTGAGAACCGGAAGGCGTGGTTTCGAGACCTGCTCTCCGTCGACCGTGTCGCGGCGGACGGATGGAGCGCCGCGCAGCAGCAGCAAAGGAACGACGGTGGGTGTGCGCGTGAGCGATGTGATCTGCTCGTGGCGGCTAGGGTTAGAGACACCACACGCTTATATAGGCGCAGCCGCGTGGAGAGACGTGGGCTTGACCCACGTCCGAGTCCGTGACAGCCCACGATCCGACGCCTCCGATCGTGGCCTCGCTGCCGTAACCTCTCCGTTAGTGACCGCAAAATAAGCGCGTAGGTGTGAGCTCGGCTCGGCTCATTCCCGCAACCCGCGGCGCGTCGTGACGAGGCGAGGCGTGGCGAGGCGGGCGGCGGAGGAGGAGCGCGCGAGGGCCTCTTCTCTTCTCAAGCTCCAATAGCATGTAGGAGAGAAACCCTTATAAACCACTCCAACTCTCCTTCCACTTCCAAGGTGGGATTAAACTTCCCACCACACCTAGTGCCATATATCCCACATGGGCCCTTAGAGATTTTTCAGAAATTGCAATATGGGCCTAGAGCCCATCTCAGATTTCAGCAAAATCACGATACAAAATATCTGCCAGTTCGTTCCCAAAGTGCGTGTGATCATCTATGTGAGAAAATGAAACTAGAAATTCAATCAAATATGATCTATGATACATTATAGTTTTGTTTCAAATATTTTTATCATTTTTTCATCAAGATGGTTATGTTCTAGTAAACATAGGTAAGTGACCTTACTACACACCCATGAGTGGAACTCTCACTTGAGGGTAGGGTATGGTGGGTACAACCCCCTCTGCCCAAACCCATACCCACAGAAATCTTCTATCCCCACCCACTTCAATACCCATGGGCACAAATTGATCCATGTCCATACCCATCGGGTATCCTATACCCAATGGGTATCCAATCAGTATAATATATAGCATTTACATTTTAAAAATGTAGAGAAATGAGTCTAAAATTCAAGTGATGTGGGGCGAGCAGACTAGCACCGACACAGTCTCCTTAGTTGGGTGGCCTCTTGGAGGCGACAATGGAGTACGCGCAGCGGTTAGTGGAAGCCCAATGCCGGGGGGAGGTGGCGGTGGGAACCCGGATCGCTGGATCGAGAGTTGGACAAGAATCTGGTGGCGATGAGTCGAGATTTCATCGTTTCGATGAGTCACATACACTAGTAGAAAACAAGCATTAGAAGCGGGCCCCGGAGGCAGTTATGTCCCCATGTTACGAAGCCACCTTTAATAATCCAGCAGAGACGGTTATTTCTGTGATCGAGGCAGTTAGAAATTTAAAACCGCCTGTATTAAGAGAAGGAAACTGTTAGAAAATTGGAACCGCCTCCAGTTCGTAAGCATTTGTGGTGGCTTTTGATTTGCAGCCATCTGTGTTGTTCTAACACCTATCCTATATATTTCCTCTGCCTCGTTCCTCACACTGCCAAGCCTCGAGTGCTCGCCGTGCTGCGTGTTCCCGTGCTATGTGGCAGTGCTCGTCATCGTGTTATGTGTGGCCGTGTCCAGTCTCGTTCCCTTGCTGCCTGTGGCCATTCTTGTCGCCGTGCTGCGTGTGGTAGTGGCTGTGGCCACCACCAAGTTCCGAACGACTAAGGTTTAGGGCTCAGAACCCCTACATTATCTCCTAAAGCCCAAATCCCCCACACAGAAATTTTAACTCAACTACTCCCTCCGTTCCTAAATACTTGTCTTTCTAGATATTTCAACAAGTGACTACATACGGCGCAAAATGAGTGAATCTACACTTTAAAATATGTCTACATACATCCGTATGTTGAGTCCATTTGAAATGCCTAGAAAGACAAGTATTTGGGAACGGAGGGAGTAGATTGCAGTGCTTAATTATACAATAGGTAGATAGCATTCCTTACTACTGCATCTAGTGCTTAATTAGTATTGCCACTACTAGACATAGTATTAGATTGGCTAGATAAACTACTACTCGTCGGAGGAGATGTAGATGACGCCGGAGCCAGAGGCCTCGTCGCCGTGGGTGCGGCCAGCATCCCGCCAAATGGGTGGTGGTTGTCGTCGGTGTTGCCGAGGCTGATAAACATTTCCTCCAACTCGCCCCTCGCATCGGCCAACAGGACGCGGTTGGCAGCGACCTCGCGCTCGTTGCTGATCGATCCGGCGATGGTGCGGTCTTCCACCACCACGTTGGTGGTGCTTCGGCTGCTTCAAGTTTTGTCCACACTGCAACTGCTTCATCTTCTCTGTAAAATGCAAAGTGCCTCAACTTCTTTGTTATAATGGAATTTGCTACAACTTCTCTGCTTCATCTTCTCCATAAAATGCAAACTGCTTCAGTCTCTCTATCAAAATGGAAACTACTACAACTTCTCTGCTTCATCTTCTCCATAAAATGCAAACTACTTCAATCTCTCTCAAGGTGATGATGCCACTGCTGAAAAGAGCTGGTGGACAAGGCAACAGAGGCAGAGTAACTGACGGCGGTGGTAGCGGATGGAAGGTGAAGCCAGCAAGCTCCCAGAGGCCATGGGAGTCATGACGCTGGGGACCAGCACCAAGGAGAGCACCACAGCAAGTTCAACGGGCATCTTGGCCCAGTGGTGGGAGCCCGGTGGTATTTCTGTGCCGACCGAGCTTCCGGATGCTTTAGGTGGAATTAACCACTTGTGGGTGTAGTAGGTGTCTAACATCTTCATAATTAAATGCTGCAGGATTCTCCCCCGCTCAAAAAAAAAGGAAAAGTATGGCAACCTGAACCAGGTTGTGTATTCTTGATATATTTTTCTTGCTTTAGTTTGAGCAACTATTGATGGAATTACCATATGTGCAGCCCCATTTGAAATACCTTCCATTCAGTTCTCACACTAAGCTCACAGCCTTAATAATATAGTCCACAGAGATCCAAGTTTAGTTCCTCATCAGTTACTTGCTACAAATACAGGACTAAAGTTTCTGATGCATACCAAACTTATATACAAACCCGAGACTCTAAAACCATACAAAATTGGACTGTTGGTCTCATCTTGGTGCCGGACCTATGTGAGTCGGCGATGCATCGCCAACCTGCCCCAACTCAAGCACACTTTGCTGTTTCAGATCATTTGCTTGAGCATCGTTGTGCGAGTCAGCACTTGTTGCACTGAGATTACTTGTGCCGCTAGTGACTGAGTTGTAATTACCCATTCCACGAGACACCTCCAGCTCCAAGCATTCCTTGAGCTCAGCCACAACATCTGTCATTGTTGGTCGTTCCCGTGATGGTTGTTCTTTGCACTGCAGTGCCAGCTCTGTAACCTTCCAGACTGAGTTGACATCGTACTCCCTTCCCATCTTTGAGTCAGCAATGCTCTCAATGTTACCCTCGGAGAGCTTCTGGCGCACCCACTGTGCTATATGGATGCTCTCAGTGTCAGTAATGGCGACCGCCGGCGACTGACCGGTTATAAGCTCCAGTAGTACAACTCCAAAGCTATACACGTCACTCTTCTCACTGAGCCGGGATGTATTATAGTACTCAGGGTCAAGATACCCCAGGGTGCCTGCTGGTTGGGTAGTAATATGGGTCATGAACTCATCTGCGAACACCTTGGTCAGGCCAAAGTCGGATATCTTTGCATCTAGGTCAGCAGATAGCAGGATGTTCTTTGTCTTCACATCCCTATGGATCAGTGGCGGTTGGCAGGACTTATGTAGATATTCCAATCCTGTATCCATGAGACCATGACCAGCAGCCAGTTAGTAGATAGCAATGGGTTAAGGATTTAGGTTAAAAGTAGCCACAGTTGGCAGATGGATGAGGTTTTGCTCGCTTTAGCTGGTACAAGTATCAAGCCATGATGCGATCTTTCTACTACTCATACTATATTACAACTTCAGGTGTGTACAGTCATACGAACCATGGGCAGAGTCGAGAGCAATCTTGAGACGTCGATGCCAACTGAGGGGCGTAGCGACAGAGACCTCTCCTGTGACAGAGCATCCAAAAACATGGCTTATAAAAAGATCTGCAGAATAGTAATATTCTGACAAGAAAAGGTACTATGTGATTTATTAGTGTAATTTGGACACAATTTGTATCAAGGAACACATTCAGGAAAACTTGGCTGCTCTGTCCACAAATTTTTAATAACTGTACTGGACACATGAGTATTGTATGCCACACTTTTGAGTTTGTTCGAAGTTATCACATCCTATAGGAAGTATGTGCTTCTCTAAAATGTTGTCCTTTTTTTGTGTGCCAAGAATGTAATTGAAGTTGGTACAATGGGCACTAAACTTTGTAACAAAGGAAACTAGGGAGGTGCCTAAAGATGATTTTCTTCAGGGCTTGTTCGGTTGAGGTGGATTTGAAGGGGATTGAGGGGGAATTAATCCCCTGCAAGCCAAAATCCCTGCAAATCCCCTCCAATCCACCTGGGGTTGGGATTAACCGAACAAAGCCTCAGGGAGATACTAACTTACCTCTTAGACGATCCTCTAGGTCTCCACCATGCATATATTCATAGACAAGGGCCAGTTGTTTCTTGTCCTTGCAATAACCAATCAAGGAAACCAGGTTCCTGTGGTGAACTCGACTCAAGTGTTGAGCCTGCGATTTGCAGTAAGAACATTTGGTTCAAGGATACAAACAATAAATTTCAAAGTAGTTAATAGCCTACCTCAGATAGAAACTCCCTGTCCCCTTGAGATGATGTTTTTGATCGGATCTTCACAGCAACTGGACTTCCATTCTCCAAATAGCCTAGAAACACAGCACCAAATCCTCCTCGCCCTATTTCTTCCTTGAAGTTAGCTGTGATGAGCTTCAGCTCTTTGTAGCTGAACTGTCTGTTCTCAAACAAGTTCGACCTCTCCCTGTCCCTGGGGCTATTAAGCCTTGCGCTATTTGCCATCCATGTATCTGGAATCAAACCTGACTTTATATGGGTGATCTTTACTTACTATAAATTTGCTGGTTTCCTTGGTG
Source organism: Aegilops speltoides (assembly GCA_021437245.1). NCBI lineage: Eukaryota > Viridiplantae > Streptophyta > Magnoliopsida > Poales > Poaceae > Aegilops > Aegilops speltoides. The sequence continues at coordinate 86,626,615 of CM038145.1, read as the reverse complement.
AAATATTACCTTGTTTAATTCTCCTTCTATGAAGGATAATAATTGCTGCGACAAACAGTAGAGTAGCTACAGCTATTGGAACGGCTATCGCAATGATGAGTGTTCTGTTCTTTTGCTTGTCGTTTGGAGTACATGTAGAAGCACCATTGTCACAGATATTTGCATTGTTACCAATCCTAGAATTACAGCGACAATGTCTGAATTAGTTAAATTTGGAGCAAGAAAATGTGGCAGGAATTGATCCATTTTGACGTTACAAAAAAAACAGAAAGAGTAAAGGTGTAAGTTAGCTATGCAAACCTTAATACAAGGGATCCATTTTGACGCTTTTGTACTAGAGCTGCAGGAATTGATCCACTGAGTTTGTTGCTTGACAAATCACTGTAGAACACAAATATTTTGAAATATGATGATGCACATATTGAAGTGAATTGAAGCAAACAAGTATACTTACAGGAATTTAAGTGATGGCATTTGTGCCAGAAAATCAGGTATTGGACCAGACAGGCTGTTATTGGACAAGTCCCTGGAATTAAAATTCTTATGAGAAAATGCTTGAGTAGGTATAATAAAAAAATACAAGCAATATTCAATTTTTATTTTGCGTCAAATCTTAAATAGCTGCTAAATACTACTCCCTCGGTAAAGAAATATAAGAGTGTTTAGATCACTACTTTAGTGATCTAAATATGATAACCTGAAGGTGTTCTTAGAGTCAGAATATGTCGTATCATGATCATATCGGGCACTTACAGGTATTGAAGGGATTTTAGACCACCGAAAGAAGGATCAACTGCACCGGTCAACACACTAGATGACAATATTCTGTGGCAAATGCCATAGTAGATTAGTATCATGCCATGGAAAAGCTTTCTTTTTAATCAAGTACAAGCATGAATGTGCAGTTCTTTTGCATTTGACAACTTACAGAGCTGTTATCCATGCAGGACCAGATGAAGAATAACTACAGTTCAGGCCATTCCAGGCAAATGCTTTCGGCGCACAAGGATCACCCATCCAGTTTTTCTTCAGCATGTACGTCGTGCGAATTCCCATCATGGCCTTGGCTGTTAATATGGAAAAACAGAGAACGTGTTTCTGAGGTTCTGCTTTACGCTATCCAGAAACAAATAATTCAAAGCTACTGGACTTGCAAATTTCAGTCCAAATTAGGATCCTTGACAATGGAACACATGGATCAAAGCGCAAGGTACCGTCTCCATTGTTCGTCGCAAGCTCAGTCATCTGCCGCAGTGAGTATATCTCAAACGCGTTCAGGATGGGCGGGAGTGTGGCATCCGGCGTGGCGACAAGCGAGACGGTGTGCTGGCCTGACCCCTGCACCACCACCTGATCCACAACCTCTGCGGAGAGGTACTTCGGGGTGTAACTCCGGCTGCCGTTCCACGAGGCGCCGTCAACGAGGATGTCGAACCGCCTCAGCGCGTTGCCCGGCAGCTGCTGTAGCTCCGCGAAGTAGAGCAGCAGGAGGTAGGCTGCGCTGCTGCTGTCATTGTTCTGGGAGGTGTCCGGGCTCCATGAGAAGTCGAGCCGGGTTCCGTTCACCGGAGTGGCGGCGCTCCGCAGCACCACAGGCGGCGCGTCGAAGCTGCTGGCCTTGGAGACGTCGACGTCGGCTGTCGTCGTTATGTTGGTCCACGCAGCGACGTCGCCGTAAGACTGCCAGATGCGGTCGTAGGAATCAAATGGGTACCTGTTATTGGCAAGAATCGGAATCCGGTGTGAAAAAATGGGCAGAAATTGCAACTGGTGTGCCTGAAACTCCAGAATTGACTCTTGATCGACCTAAAATGTTGCATTTGGTTTGGTGGTAGAGAAGGCCAGGTGTCAGTCATGCTACTTGGCAGTTCATTCAGGAATTGAAGTACAACAACAATTTATATAGTGATATAATCTTTTTTTAGTAGAACAAGCTGTGGGGTCAGTGGCCAGCCGTCTGTTTGACCGCATTTCAGGGGGAACTGCATGTTAGTCTCTGCTGCGACTAGGGAGTTGTGATAATAAACCATGTGTTCTAAAAAGGTGATAATGTTTAGAAGCTTAACCATGTGTTCCAGGGTGGTCTAGATGATTGCTCATATCATATGAGCTCGGCAGTCGAGATAAAGAGCAGCATCAACTATAAAAGGTAGTACAATCAAACGGAGGAGAAAACTCAAGCTCAGGGTTTTATGTTATTCAGTGTGCATACGCGGTGTCATTTTGGAGCAGAGTAAGTGCAAGCGGTTTTCTTACGACTCTGCAAAGCCTATTTTAAAATGTTCATCCAAATGGAAACTTGTGCAAGAAACCAAGGAATGCTGCTGCCCTACGTGATGTGTGCAAATGGTCAAGATAACCCATTTTGACCTTCACATCAAGTAATCGGCAGGCAACTACAATATGCATCAGTAGTTATCACCGGACGAACCTGTATATCTTATAGAAACTAGCCGGCCGCCAGAAGTGGTAGCGGCTCAAGGCGAATCTCGCCGCCGGCCGGCGAACGTTGAGCAGGAGCAGCGACTGGTTCACGGTTGCCTCCGGGTACATGGCCGCCCTGAGCGGCCTCAGGTCAAGCCCGGAGATGAAGGGCGTACCCTGTCCAATGTCCACCAGGCACACCTGTATGTAAATAAACCAAAAATACTTCACCAACCAGTTCACTCAACAAAGCTCAGATGGTGAAGTCTGCCTAGACTCCTGTGACCTGAAAGAAATCAGCCGGGGACACGACGACGGCCTCGAAGATGTACATGTCATCGGGCGCGGTGACGTTGACGGCGGCCCAGCGGTTGACCCCGAGGTAGAGGTGGAAGGACGGGAGCCTGTTGAGCGCGTCGTAGTTGCCGTAGTAGAAGCTGGACCTGACAAGGTACCTGCCTCCCGGCGAGAGCCCCCGGAGCGTGTAGCAGTTGCGGGCAGCACCACCGGAGAAGTGGCGTACGGTGAGGTACCGCGCCGCCAGTTCCCGGTCGCTGTACGGCGGGTTGATGCCGGCGTTGGCCCCCGCGCCGGCGTCGACGAAGCCGGCGTCCGAGACGTACCTCAGGCCGCGCGTGGACTCGTCGGGGTAGCTCGGGCCGTCGGCGATCCCGCAGTCGATGCTGATGAAGCCGAGGGCGTCGGGCTGGCCATGGACGAGCTCGGGTGACACGAAGCATGATAGGACGAGGAGGAGGGACACGAGCAACCGAGGACAAGCTGCTGCGGCTGCCGTTGCTGGCTCCATGGCTGCTGCATGCACGTTGCTACTCCGGCCGGTCTTCCCTCTCTCCTGATGTTGTGCTGTCCTTTTATGTGAAGTTAAGGCCTGGTACGTCGTACGTGTCGCTGCCAGCCGGCCGGCCGGCGAGGTTGGTGGTGTTGGAGGAGTAGTGGCAACGTTTAGTTGGGCTCTCATCAGGCGGTTGCGCGTGCAGGTCAACTCGTTCGTTGCAAGTGATAAGAGTTATCGGCGGAGGAAACGCCCGAGAATTTCGGAGCCGGATCATCTAAATTAGAAGTGAAGTTACGATGCTACAGTGCTCATCTAGTGTAAAATGAAAAAGAAATGTTAGAAATTATTAACAGGTTATTTACTTTTAGTAATTACTGTAGATATAAAAAATTTAAAATTAATTTTATCTCACCATCAACTTGTTTGTATGTTACTATGAATGTACATACTAGATTCGTAATTTAAAAATTAATTTAAGTTATTTTAGTCTTAATTGTATGGACTAACAGAAAGAAAGTTAGGGTACTATAACTTCTCTAGATCTGGTTCCGAGAATTTCGGGGATCGCAGCAGCAAACAAGAGCAGTCAAGCGAAAGGAACATACGGGATTAAGAATTAGAAGAGGGCCGATTACCGAGTACTACTACAAGAGTACTACTTAGAGCATCTCTAGCCGTTGGCCCCCACAGGAGGTTTGAAAATCGTCGCTTGGGGACGAGCCGGCGCAAAAATCGGCGCTGGGGGCGATTGGGTTAGCAGCCTCCGCCCCCCTAGGCGCCGATATCAGCTCATTTTTTTCGCAAAGCGCTCGCTTTTTGGCCCAATTTCGGTGAAAAATCAGCCCGATATCGGCGCAAATCGGCCTGTATTCGCCGTGGTTCGGCGCAAATTCAACACAAGTAATTTTTTTATCACATAGTTCGTCACCGAAAATCAATAGAAATCAAAAGGTTCAACAACAAATAATTCAATGCAAATTATATAGTTCAACAAATAAAAACTCACATTTCATCACACATCGAACTAGGCATTGCCCTTGAGCCTCCATAGGTTCTCCACCGGATCCTGCTGCAATTGTTGATGCACCTGTGGGTCTCGAATCTCCTGACGCATATTGAGGAAGGCAGCCTAGGTTGCCGGTAGTTGGTGATCAACTTGCACATCGGCATCGGCTTCCTCCTCCAGCAACGCCGCGAGCGCCTCCTCGTCGTCTGAGTCCACCGCCGAGCGGGTAAACCGCCGAACACCTGGCGGGCGTGGTGGGCGCCACAACCGCGATATCTGACCTAACGTGGCGGGCGCCGAAAACTTCGCCTCAAGGTGGTGGAGAGGTTGTCGCGGCGAAACCTTCTCTTTTTTCTGGCGGGGAAAGGCCTATCTAGCGGTGTTGGGCGGCGCCGGGATCGGCAGGGTGGTGGCCGAGCGCTCGGGGGTGGGGGGCGAATTTGGACGATTGCTTTGACTTTTCGCCTGACAGTGTGGCCCAAGCGTGCTTTTCCCTTCCGCCGGAGTCCCCGAGCGCCCCCCAGCGCACTGGGTTCGGCCTGGGATCGCCGGGCCCAAAAACGGGCCGAGCCGACGGATTTCGGCATCTTGGGGATGCGACTGGGGTTTTTTTTGGCGCTGGCGCGCAAAAAGTCGCCCTGGGGGGCCTGTTGGGAGCGCGGCTGGAGATGCTCTTAGGTATGAATGGATAGATAGGTAAAACAAAAGAAATGATACAACAAAGAAAACATATTTTCAGTAAAGTTTTCGTTATAAAAAGATAGCCCGGGGCCATAGGTTCACTGGTGACATCTTTCCAAGCATACATGTGTAGTGTGGTGAAAAAATTGCAATATTTATATTTGTGACTATGATCATTAACGATATAATCTCATATATGCATTACGTTCGTGATATATAGGTCGTTATCTAACTGCATCTACAACTTACTCCACCCCAAGACGGGAAAATATTTGGTGCGCCGGAGCTTGGGTTGCTACCGGCGCACCGAAGTTGCATTGTGTTTTTAAAATGTTCAAAAAAATCTAAAAAAAGAATTAGCACACTCACACAACATTATTGTAGGTTGTCACAAAATTTGAAATCAAAATTCGAAACATAACTCGGAAAACAAAAATGACAAATTCGACACTGAATAGTACATAACATAACTTGAGGTTTAGATTTGGCCCATTAACACACTGATGTCAAACTTGTCATTTTTTATCTCAAAAACCATTTCAATTTTTTACACGAAAATTTGTGACATCATACATTGATGTTGCGTTAACGTGCTAGATTTTTTTTCCAATTTTTTTAAAATATTCTATGACATCTGGTGCACCGGTAGCAACACAAGCGCGGGTGCACCGGATACATTCCCACCCCAAGACTGCTATCTAGTATGCATTCTGAAGTATTAAGTTCATAACAAGCAGAGCGTTGCAATAAGTAAGATGATATAATGTACTATTCAGTGTTGGGTTGTACACCGGCGGGTTTGCGCCCACCTCGCCCGCAAGGTGTTCGGTGATTTGTCTGCCCGACGATGGACTCGGACGACGAGGAGGTGCTCGCGGCGTTGCTGGAGGAGGAAGCCGATGCTGACGTCTAGGAGCAGGAGCATCTCATGGTGCTTGCCGCCCTCGCCGGCCTGCTCGCGAGCAGTGAAAAGCCGTGGCGAGGTGGCTCGGCGCCGGGGCGGGTGAAAGAAAAGAACCGACATCGTCTGGAAGGCTACTGCATGCTCTATTCTGACTACTTCGCCGACGCTCCATTGCACGGCGAGAAAACATTTCGGCGTCGTTATCGGATGAGCCGAAAGCTTTTCCTCGGGATTGTGAATTCCATCCGGGAGTTCGACAACTACTTCAATTGCAAGAAGGATTGCACCGGCAAACTTGGATTCACCTCAATTCAGAAGTGCACGACAGCTATGAAGATGCTTGCATACGGAGCTCCCGGTGATTCACTCGACGACTATGGGCGCATGGCCGAGTCCACCACCATTGAGTGTTTTTACAAGTTCTGCAAGGCAGTGGTGCCTGTGTTTGGACCGCAATACTTGCGAACACCCAATGCGGAGGACACTGCTCGAATCCTAGCACAGAATGCAGCAAGAGGATTTCCTGGGATGCTTGGAAGCATCGACTGCATGCATTGGAAATGAAAGAATTGTTCATTTGCTTGGCAGGGGTTGTACAAAGGCGCCAAAGGCGGTTGCAGTGTGGTACTTGAGGCAGTGGCCACACAAGGCCTCTGGATTTGGCACTCTTTCTTTGGGATGCTAGGAACTCACAATGACATCAACGTCCTGCAGTGCTCCCATGTCTTTGCCAAGCTTGTTGAAGGTCATTCTCCTCCGATGAACTTCGAGGTCAATGGGCGGCACTACAACAGGGGTACTACCTAGCTGATGGCATCTATCCGAGATGGTCAACATTTGTGAAGACTATCTCAAACCTTGTGCCAGGAGGCAAGACTGCCTTCCTTGCGAAGGTTCAGGAGGCTTGCAGGAAGGATGTCGAGCGGGCATTTGATGTTTTCCAATCGATTTGCTGTTGTCCGGTACCCTGCTCAGACCTGGTTGAAAGATCAAATATGGGAGATCATGATTTGTTGTGTCATCTTGCACAACATGATCATTGAGAGCGAGCAGGAAGAACCAGTGTTTGACACAGAACCATATTACAGGCAGGATCCTCTTTTACCCAAGTTGATCATCAACTACCGGCAACCTGGACTGCCTATCTCAATATGCGTCAGAAGATCTGAGACCCATAGATGCATCAAGAACTGCAACACGATGTGGGGAAGCACCTATGAAGGCTCAAGGGCGAAGCCGGGGACGACGTGCGATGAAATATGAGTTTTTATTTGTTAAACTATATAATTTGTATTGAACTATTTGTTGTTGAACTATTTGATTTTTATTGATTTTCTGTGATGAACTATGAAGGCAAAAACACGCCGAACTATATGATGAACTATTTAATTTTCTATTTGTTGAATTATTCATGAAGAATTGACGCCGATATCGTTTTCCCTGGAGGCAACGGCTGAGTGGCCAACCGGCCCCAGAGACAATTTTGCCTCCTCGCCCCCAGGCGGGCCAACGGCTGGAGATGCTCTAAGTACCTAGAGGCAGTTAGCGTTCGCCGGTGGGCAGCCATTTTACCTCACCACGTCCTCCGAACAAATTTACATTTAGCTCAGCTTGTTGGACGGGTGATTTCGGGCAAGTGATGTCAAAAGCAGGTATTTATATATAAAACTAAATCGCCTATTGGAGATGCTCTAAGGTTAAAATTCCAAAGAAACATCAGATAGAAGCAAACATACTGCTGCTATACGTTTGATTCAACCAAACAAGTTTATAGATCCACCAATAGAGCTAAACTAAAACAGAAACAATAAACAAAAATAAGCACCAGGGGCTAACTCAAGTAACTGGACAACCAAATATCCAAGCATAATCTTCTTTATGTGGACCGAAGAATCCAGACCACGACAGCGAAAACTGATAACAAACATCACCAGGTTACCAAAGTACCGAGCAAAAACGACATCCATACTGCAATACATGTCCTTGACAGGTAATCTAGAGGCAGCAACCATAGATAAACAGCAATGATAGCTCTAAGTGGCCTTGTCGGCCTTGGCAGCAGAGGCGGCAGCCTGGCCTCTGAGACGACCAGTCCTCCTAGCAGCGATGAGACCAACCTTCTGGCCAGGTGGTGCATCACGGCGGACAGTGGAAGCGTGACCAATATGCTGGTGGTTACCTCCTCCGTGGGGATGCTCCACAGGGTTCATGGCCACACCACGCACCTTAGGCCACGAGTTCCTCTTCACACGGTACTTGTGGTAGGCGTTACCAGCCTTGAGCATTGGCTTCTCAGTCCTGCCACCACCAGCAACCTGACCAATCATGGCACGGCAGCTGCTTGGGACAATCTTCTTGGCACCAGAGGGGAGCTTGATCCTGCATAAACAGAACATGAGTAACTGTGTCCAGATATTTGTACAGCTGAAGAATTCATCAAAAGCATGAGGCCATCGGGCAAAATAACCGAAGATACACATATGATCTTGTACTGACAAGAACTGATAGTAAGAAATGATCCACATCTAAGTAAACGCTAGTGATCATAATTCTTAAAGCACAGTAGGCCAATCTGAAGACAGAAGCAGGATAATACAGTTAGAGATCGCATGTCTCTGGTTTAATGTTTACAGAATTACAAGATGCATGTCCAGTTCTAGGATAACAGAAGAGAAAGCATGTCATGCCAAGTTCAAAGTTAACAGAAGAAAGCATATCGTGTACAGTTCTAGGATAACAGAAGAGCAAGCATATCGTAACAGTTGTAGATTATTCGATGAACAGGAGACATCTCAAGGCTCAACGACAGAATGAGTTCCTAAGAATTTGTCTTTGATAGATTAACAAACATATGAAGCACACACATTTAAGGTTTCCAATCCTTAATCAATTAAAGAGCATCTAAATCACACATATCAGAAGCAGTGAACGAACATATATTCAGATCGAACTATGAGCATTTAATCATTTCCTACCGCGAATGACATACATCAAATCTAATGACAGTTACTAGCAGGAGAACGTCAGATCTAACCATAGTCATGTACTTTAGAGAGAGGGTTGAGAGGAAAGGGGACAGTACCTTGAGGTGCCGTTGTCGGGGTTGTGGCTGATGACGATGGCGTAGTCACCGGATGCCCTGGCGAAGACACCGCGGTCGCCGACGTGGTGCTCGACGTTGCAGATGACGCCTCCCTCAGGCACGGAGCGGAGCGGGAGGACGTTGCCGACGGAGAGGGTGGCGCGGCGTCCGCAGTAGACGAACTGGCCGGTGTACATACCCTCGGCGGCGACGAAGAGCTCCTTCTGGTGCTTGTACCTGAACGGGTGGCGGAAGGTCACCTTGGCCAGCGGCGCACCACGCCCCGGGTCGTGGATGACATCGGTGACGACGCCCTTGAGGTACCCGTTGCGCTCGCCGAAGTCGAGCGACCTGAACCGGGCGGGGCCCTTGCGGTGGTGGGTGTGGGACTTGAAGACGGAGCCCGCACCCTTACGCTGAGCGCGGATCACGCGACCCATCTCGGCGGCGGCAGCTGCGCAGTGGCGGCGGCGGCGGTGAGGGGAATGGGTGGGCAGCTGGGCTAGGGTTCGACGAGGAGGAAGAGGGAGCAATATATAGGGTGCGGCACGGGCTTTGTAGTTTGATTACCCTATAGGGTGGACGGTCGGGATGGGGGATGGGGGCGCGTCTGGGCCGTTGGATTCGTTTGGTCACGCAGTAGGACCGCAACGTCAGTGAAATAGCGTCGCCGGGCCGTGCTGTGACGGACTAACGAAATGAGGAGTGGACTGGGCTGTCATGGGCCAGCTTGTTAGTGTTGTGGGAATGAGAAATGAGCTGGTAACAGGCCGAGTTCTGTTTGTACTCCGCCCGTTCCAAGTGATCAAACCCCGAAGACGGTTGTGGTGTTAGGAGCGCGCCCTTTTTTGTGCCACGGGACGAGAAGTATTTGGACGGGAAGTATTTGCACCCGAGGTCAAATGCTTATGATGAACAGTAAAATAAAAAAAAATAAAAGGATTAAAAATTCTGATATTTTTTGTGATATCCTTTGACAAATGTCTATGTGCGTACAAAAATTTATCATGAATGAAAATTTCTAGAAGTCGTGAAAAAATATAAAGTTGATACTCCAAAAATGCTATTTTTGGAAGCATTTTGGGGTACTGATTTTGTTTTATTTTTTGCCATGACTTCCACAAATGTCATTTCGTGGCAAAAAAATTTCAAGCATAGAAATTTTTTGTCAAAGGTTACCACACAAAAAAAATCAGATTTTTTTATTTTCATTCGATTTCATTGTTCATCCGAGCTCATTTGAACTCAGAAGTAGAAGAACACCATCCCATATACTATTAATTTATGATAATGTTCTTATAATCATTCTTCACAGCACATGTCACCCAAGGCAAAGAAGTGGTATAGGCAAAGGAACCAATGAATTTCTCTAAGAACCCGTAAAAGATCTGTGTGTCTAATAATATAGTAGAAACAGTTCTGTTACAAGAGTATTGGACAAAGCGGCACTCAACCACACACCATTTGTTCATTGCATTGTATATATCGCTACCTACACGTTTCCGATCATGACATTTTGATGCCCTTGGCAGTTGATAATTGGGACTTGTTCTTGAACACCTTGTGGTTCCGCTGATGGTATTTGCATGTTTCAACATCAAAAAATTCCACAACATTACTAATTTGATCTAGCTTAGTTAAACAAACAAGCAATTTAAGTTAAGAAGTAATCCAGGGAAACAAAATAGTCCAAGTAAATTATTATTGATTAAAAAACCATGAACACGCTGTTTTTCATGTAGCTGTCATTAATGCTCAATGAGATCTTCACGAAACTGATTATGTGAGGCATGCTTTTCAATATTGTGTTGGTGACCAGGATGTGAAATCATTGATCCATGGAAAACAATATAGATTTTATGTGCACATTTTATATTTTTTGCTTTGTATCAACTATAGTCTATTGCATGTCAGACCTAATTACATCAGATTTATACACGCTAATAAAGGACGGTGCGTTTCTCAGGATTTTTCGTCCGTTCGACCTAAGTTGAAGAAAAATACCCCGCCTCGACAATGAGAACGTCTCAAGATACAACAAAAACATAAATACACTAAAAACTCTACCATGGCTTAAAAAAAGAACTCGACAAACTACAAAGAAACACGATGCCAAAAATTGCCTCGCCGTGGAGAGCAGATGGAGTAGCATCACCACACGAAGAGCAGGTTACAAAACAAGGCAGAAGAATGGCACACGCGCCACTCACGGTCTCGACGACAAATCTGACATGTGATCGCCTTCTTTATCCATCAACACTGGCAACATTGGTCGACGGGTCCAGCGTTGCTAACGAGCACATGGACGCAGATGCCGCCAACACGTATGCAACGCTCTGCTTATTGCAACACAACGTAAACAACCCCTGCACACAAATAACAACACCTCGCAACCCGACGTGTTAAAGGGGTTGTCAATCCCTTTCGGGGGACGGCGCCTCAAGATAGGCAAAGGACGTGAGGTAATTTGTAGTAGATTGATAGATCGAACGCCAAATAAAATAAATAAGAATAAATTACAGCAAGGTATTTTTATATTTTTGGTTTAATAAATCTGAAAATAAACGCAAGGGAAAAGTAGATCGCAAGGCAAATATATGAGAAAGAAGACTTGGGGGCCGTAGGTTTCACTAGTGACTTCTCTCGAGAAAGATAGCAAACAGTGGGTAAACAAATTACTGTTGGGCAATTGATAGAATTTCAAATAATTATGACGATATCCAGGCAATGATCATTACATAGGCATCACGTTCAAGATTAGTAGATCGACTCCTGCCTGCATCTACTACTATTACTTCACACATCGACTGCTATCCAGCATGCATCTAGTGTATTAAGTTCATGGAAAAACGGATTAATGCAATAAGAACGATGACATGATGTAGACAAGATCCATTTATTTATTGCGTAGATATAGATCCCATCTTTTTATCCTTAGTAGCAACGATACATACGTGTCGGTTCCCTTTCTGTCACTGGGATCAAGCACTGTAAGATCGAACCCACTACCAGGCACCTCTTCCCATTGCAAGATAAATAGATCAAGTTGGCCAAACAAAACCCAAATATTGGAGAAGAAATATGAGGTTATAAAAGATCATGCATATAAGAGATCAAAGAAACTCAAATAATGTTCATGGATATAAAAAGATATAACTGATCATAAACTCGAAGTTCATCGGATCCCAAAAAACACACCGCAAAAAGAGTTACATCACATGGATCTCCAAGAGACCATTGTATTGAGAATTCAGCGAGAGAGAGAAAGCCATCTAGCTACTAACTACGGACCCAAAGGTCTACAAAGAGCTACTCACGCATCATCGGAGATGCACCAATGGAAGTGGTGAACCCCTCCGTGATGGTTTCTAGATTGGATCTGATGGTTCTGGACTCTGCGGCGGCTGGATGAATATTTCGTCGACTCCCCTAAGATTTCTGGAATATTGGGGCATTTATAGAGCAAAGAGGCGGTCCGGGGGACACCCGAAGTGGGCACAACCCAACAGGGCACACCTGGGCCTCCTGGCACGCCCTGGTGGCCTCCTCGGGACTCCCCCCAGGTGCAACCAGGGCCCAACTTCTTCCTTTTGGTCCATAGAAAATCATCATAAAGTTACATGGCATTTGGACTCCATCTGATATTGATTTCTTGCGATGTAAAAAACATGCAAAAAACAGCAACTGGCACTTGGCACCATGTTAATATGTTAGTACCAAAAAATGATATAAAATGATTATAAAACATCCAAGATTGATAAAAAAACAACATGGAATAATAAAAAATTATAGATACGTTGGAGACGTATCATAGGGGTCGATGATGGCCTCGGCGAGGTGAACTAGTGAGTCCTTCTCATGCTCCTTGCTGCCCCAGATCTTGTATTGGCCCTGGATGTCGACAAGATTCTGGCAGGTGATGCCCGAATTCTTGAGCACCTTGACATTGTTGGTGATGTCGACCGTAGCGAACATGTAGTGGGGACTGTTGACAAACCTGGCGAAACACTCGCAAGGCCTTGTGGCCAGGCAATAGTGGTAGACGAGGACGTGGTAGCCCACGCACATTTGGGCAACGGTGACCTTGGGACGAGACCCGGCACGAGCGCGAGTGTGCTCGATGTCGAACCCGACCACCTTGTACTTCCCGTCGGCAAGGAACAACTCCATCATGCGGATGGAGTGCTCCACCCATACCGGGTGGTTGGTGAAAGAACATGTGGTGCCCCCATGTTTGGTTTTGGTAATTGATGACAATCTCTATGGACTAATGGTTGTCTTGAGTTATATTTGAAGGATTTGTCCATAGGCTTTTCTTGAAGTCCATGTGTTGGTTTCAAGGAGTTTATGAGTTGACCAAGGTGCTATTAAGGAATTATCCAAAGATTGGTCATGCGGGTGTTGAGCTTATTGCAAGCATGTCTTGAAGAAGAAGGTTGTGTGATCATTCATGTTTACCTTCAATACATCATCCAAATGAAGAGAGTTGCAAAGATTCAAGGTTGATCAAGACTAAGTCAATAGTGAATCAAGTTGATTAACTCACAAAGCGTAGAAGATGTACCGAGAGGGATCAAGTGATCCCATGGTATGGTAAGCATTGTCCATTGCACTTTGTGTACTAACCCATGGTCTATGTGAGAGTTCTATGTGGGGTTAGATGCGTATCCATGGGCTTGCATCAAGAGGAAGATATCATACAACCCATGGAAAGGATGACATCAAGTGGTGATCGTCATCAAGATTGTCGTGTGCAAGTTCAAGTGGAGCATCACGAAGAGATCAAGTGCTTGAATCTTGCCATCCATTGTGGTGTCAATGGACTTGTGAAGATGAGCCGAAGAGTGGCTCACCCATAGTGGACTATGGGGGAGCAATCATCTAGTCTTCATCGAGCCAACGCAATCAAGAAAGGTGGTCCAACTTGAGGGAGTGAAGATCGTCATCATCTAGCTCAAGTGGACCATGTGCAAGGCAAAGGTTTGCCCTTGATAGGTTTTTTATTTTATCGGTCTCATGGTAGTTGTGGGAGACCGGGTTATAGGATCGATTGCCGTACTATCAAGGGGTGCTCTCGATGAGTTGCTTGATCGTATCGTTCGTAGAGAGCTCAAACCATTGCATCCTTGCATCATGTTTCTTGGTTCTTGTTTGATTCTCTTTGTGAGTCTTAGAGCTTATGGTCATCTTGATGACAGGCTTGAGTTCATCGAAAACGGAGTTTTCATGCGTCTTCTATGATGTTTTCGGTGTTGGAAGTTTTACCGGTCTTCTCCGAGGAAGGGTTCTCACCGTTTTCTTTTGGGCCTTTTCTCATTTGCTTATTATTGGTATTTGTTTCAAGATTGTGTTAGCCCTTGTCGCTAGCTTTCCAACAAACTTGGTTTCATCGAATTCGGAGTCCGTTTGCAAAAGTTATGGCAGTTTTGGTGTTCTGAAAAGGCTGCAGCGGTACTACCGCGAATTGGAGCGGATGTAATTTTTTACTACCGCTCCAGAGCGGTACTACCGCGGCTCCTACAGCGGTAGTACCACTCCGGACCAAAAAACTTGTCCCAAGTCCTGCGGAGGTAGGTACGGAAGTATTTTTTTGTACCGCAAGCAATAGTACCGCGATCCCTAGCGGTAGTACCGTGAGAACGAGCGGTAGTACCGCTCTGTGCGGGTTGTGAGCATAACGGTTGGATTTTTTCCCTCCTATAAAAGGGGGTCTTCTTCCCCAATGAACTTTATCCTTTGAGCTCGTGTTCTTCCCCCATTGTTGACCTTCTTCGAGCTTGCTAACTCTCAATCCCTCCATGGATTCTTGCTAGTTTTTGAGGGAAAAGAGAGGAGATCTAGATCCACATTTCCACCAATCACTTTCTCCTCTATGTGAGGGGAACCTCTTGGATCTAGATGTTGGAGTTCTTCGCGTTCTTCTTTCGTTCTTCCTCTCATTTTCCTCCCTAGCATTAGTTGCTTTGGTGGGATTTGGGAGAGAAGGACTTGGGCACTTCGTGTGCCCTTGCCATTGCATTTGGTGCATCGGTTTGAGTTCTCCACGTGATACGTGGAAGTTTCAAGTTGAGAAGCTTATTACTCTTGGGTGCTTGGTGCCCTTGAGCTTGTTCCTCTTGGGTGCTTGGACGCCCTAGACGGTTGGTGGTGTTCGGAGCTCAATCATTGTAGTGTAAAGCTCCGGGCAAGCGTCGGGGTCTCCAATTAGGTTGTGGAGATCGCCATGAGCATTTTAACGGGTTCCGGTGACCGCCCCAAGGGTTGCCAAAGTGTACGGGTTCGTGACCGCCCCAAGGGTTGCCATTTGTACGGTTCGATTACCGCCTCAAGGGTCCCTTAGTGGAATCACGGCATCATGCATTGTGCGAGGGCGTGAGGAGATTACGGTGGCCCTAGTGGCTTCTTGGGGAGCATTGTGCCTCCACACCGCTCCAAACGGAGATTAGCATCCGCAAGGGTGTGAACTTCGGGATACATCGTCGTCTCCGCGTGCCTCGGTTATCTCTTACCCGAGCCCTTTACTTATGCACTTACTTTGTGATAGCCATATTGTTCTTTGTCATATATCTTGCTATCACATAGTTGCTTATCTTGCTTAGCATAAGTTGTTGGTGTACATAGGTGAGCCTAGTTGTTTTAGGTTTTGTGCTTGACAAATTAACCGTTAGGTTTATTCCGCATTTGTTCAAGCCTAAAACGTAATTATTTTAAAGCGCCTATTCACCCCCCCCTCTAGGCGACATCCTCGATCTTTCAATTGGTATCAGAGCCTCGTCTCTCTTTGTTAGGCTTAATCGCCTAGAGAGTAAAGATGTCGACTAGGGGATTAGGATTCTCTGACACTCTTAGTTTCGATGGCACAAATTTTGATGTTTGGGTAATTCGCATGCTTAACCTCTTTAGGGTCATGGACCCAAATTTAGAGCAAATTGTAGATATGGGTTTTTCTCCTCCAAATGTTAGATTTAGCAAAATTCATTTAACCCGAATAGAAGAGAGATCAGGGTCCCAGAGTAAAGGTCGAGGAGTAAAAGATCCTACTACCACCCAATGGCGACGTGTGCCCGTAAGACACACAACCATGTTAGTAAAGGTTTTGTATTGACTAGACTCGACTTCGGCCAAGGAGTATAAAAGGGGATTCCTACAGGCAGTCGGCTCTGATACCAACTTGTGACGCCCCCGATTCAATCGTACACTAATCATGCACGCAAACGTGTATGACCAAGATCAGGGACTCACGGGAAGATATCACAACACAACTCTAAAAACATAAATAAGTCATACAAGCATCATAATACAAGCCAGGGGCCTCGAGGGCTCGAATACAAGTGCTCGATCATAGACGAGTCAGCGAAGCAACAATATCTGAGTACGTACATAAGTTAAACAAGTTGCCATAAGATGGCTAGCACAAACTAGGATACAAATCGAAGAGGCGCAGCCTCCCGCTCGATCCTCCTAGACTACTCCCGTCGTCGTCGCCACCTGCACGTAGTAGTAGGCACCTCCAGTGTAGTAGTAAATAAATCGACGGTGGCGTCTGCTCTGGCTCCAACATCTGTTGCGACAACCGAAAAGAAAGGAAAGGGGAAAAGGGGGAGAAAGCAACCGTGAGTACTCATCCAAAGTACTCGCAAGCAAGGAGCTACACTACATATGCATGGGTATATGTGTAAAAGGCCATATCAGTGGACTGAACTGCAGAATGCCAGAATAAGAGGGGGATAGCTAATCCTGTCGAAGACTACGCTTCTGGCAGCCTCCGTCTCGTAGCATGTAGAAGAGAGTAGATTGAAGTCCTTCAAGTAGCATCTCCAAGTAGCATCACCAAGTAGCATCTCCAGTAGCATCGCATAGCATAATCCTACCCGGCGATCCTCTCCTCGTCATACTGTTAGAGAGCGATCACCGGGTTGTATCCGCACTTGGAAGGTGCGTTTTATTAAGTATCCGGTTCTAGTTGTCATAAGGTCAAGGTACAACTCCGGTCGTCCTTTACCGAGGGACACGGCTATTCAATAGATTAACTTCCTGCGGGGTGCACCACATAACCCAACACGCCGATCCCATTTGGCGGACACACTTTCTCGGTCATGCCCGCCTCGGAAGATCAACACGTCGCAGCCCCACCTAGGCACAACAGAGAGGTCAACACGCCGGTCTAAATCCTATGCGCGCGCAGGGCAGGCCCATCGCCTCGAGCACACACACACGCTATGCGTCTGCGACGGTGAGCGCACCTAGCAACCTCCATTACAAAGGAAGTTGCGTTAACGCAGTCCAACCCGGCCGCGCCGCCGCCGTCGGCCGACGTCAAGAAGGCTTCGGTGATACCACGACGCCGGGATACCCATAACTACTCCCGTAGATGGTTAGTGCGTATAGACCAAATGGCCGACTCGGATCAAATACCAAGATCTCGTTAAGCGTGTTATTATGAAGCAACCATGACGCCGACCAGGCCAGCCCACTGCCTCCTAGGTGGTCTCAACCTGCCTGCCGCTCCGCCACAAAAGTAACGATCGGGGCCGTCGGAACCCAGGCCCACCTCTACCGGGATGGAGCCACTGTCCTTTCAAATTTCCACATCGAATCACTTGCGGGTACTCAACGAGTGACCCGACTTTAGTCACCATCTCAGATAGTATGTATGTACGTATAGTATATACCGTGATCACCTCCCAAGTGATCACGGCCCGATAGTATAGCAAGGCGGTCGACAAGAATGTAGGGCTAATGATGATAAACTAGCATCCTATACTAAGCATTTAGGATTGCGGTAAGGTATCAACAGATGTAGCAACAATGTCGGGCTATGCATCGTAATAGGATCAACGGAAGCAAGAACATGCTACACTACTCTAATGCAAGCAGTATAGAGGAGAATAGGCGATATCTGGTGATCAAGGGGGCTTGCTGGTTGCTCGCAAGAAGGACGAGTCACCAACACCGTAGTCGAATCGGGGTCGCCGATCTCGGGTCTATCGGAAAGAAGTAACGGAGAGGAACACAATAAATAACAGAGCAATCAAAGCATCACAAAGCGTAACATGACAATACGCGGTGTTCGTGTGCCCTAACGCGTAGTAGGTGATATCGGTGAAGGGGGGAAACATCCGGAAAGTATCCCCGGTGTTTCGCGTTTTCGGACAGGTGATCCAGAGGGGAAGTTGCGAGTTCGATAGGTTAGGGGGGTGTGGCGGACGAACGGGTTGTGTATCCGGATTCGTCCCGTCGTTCTAAGCAACTTTCATGTTGAAAATATTTTAATCCGAGTTATGGATTAAAAGATATGATTTTCTAAAGATTTTATTAATTTCTAGAATTTAATTAATGATTTAAATTAATTCGAAAATGGGTTAATGACATCAAGCATGATGTCATGTTGATGTCGTGAGTCAACAGAGTTGATGGCGGAGTTGACCATGGGTCCATGGGACCCACATCATCTAATATTTATTCTAATTAGGGTTTAACTAATCTAATTGCTGTTTAATTAATTAACAATAGTTAAATAGGTTAACTAAACAGGATTAATTAAGTTAATTAATTCTTTAATTAATTAACTAATTAATTATTTTAATTATTTATTTAATTACTTTTTTTAATTTTTGTTCTAGGGCCTGGGCCCCTCATGTCATAGGCACAGGGGCCATAGCGGGCGGGCGTAATGGGCGCCTCGCACTTGCCCGCTTGGGCGCATGCCCAAGGGCGCGGCAGCGGCCAAATCAAGGGCGGCCGGCGTTGGCGGTTGGCGGGGCAGCGAAGCGACGGCCGCCGCGAAACAAACGGCGGGCGCCAGCAATGATGAGCGAGGCGAGCAGGCGCGCCGTGAGCACACAATAACGCGAGGGACGGAGCCCGGGGCGGCCACATCGGAGCAGGGAGGCGCGGAGGTCGACGTGCGACAGAGGAGAGACAGAGGGGGTTTTCCTCACCCTACGTTGCAGGGGAACGGGCGGCAAGGGTCGATGGCGCTCGTTGGGGAGGAGGATGGGGACGAGCGGCGGAGACGGGGAGCGGTCCGGCGATGATGTGGCGTCCGCGAGGTGGTGGCGGGATGAGGCAGCGACGTCGGGGGCGACGGTGATGAAGAGGAGGCAGTCCGTCGAAGGCGGAGGTGCGTCGAGCTCCGGGCGGCGAGGATCCAGCGACCGGGGCGGCGGGGTGGCTTGGTTCCAGGTGGCGTCGGGGTCGAGGCAGAGGAGCTTCGGTGAGGTTGCCCCGACGAACGGCGATGGCGGGGAGGTCATCCAAGCGATGGTGATGCGGCGCCGACGTCGAGCACGTCGGGCGGCGGGGACCGGCGTAGAGCCCCGATCCAGATCTGGATCGGGAGAAAGAACGAGCGAGGGGAGTGGTGATCGTGGGGCTAGGGTTCGGTGCCCCAAGGGGGTATAGGCCGGGGCTGGGCGGCGGTTGTTGGCTGGTGGCCACCGGGTTCTGACCAATGAAGGGGTCTTTTATGTCTTTTGTTTTTTTTGTTTCTTTGTGTTTTCTTTTCTTTTTTTACTTATTTTCCTTTTCTGTTTTACCTTAGTTTTTGATCTAGTATAATCTCATAAAATACTGTATTTAACTCCTAAATTAGTGTCATGGTCTAGCCCTCTGCCACAAAAAGGTTGGGGCCCCAAATAAAATAGTTTAACAATTTAATATTTACAAAAGACACTAATTTAATTGTTATAGCCAATGTTTTAGTTATTCTGGAGCATTTGCATATTTTATACAAATGTGGCTTCATCACCATAGTTACTTATGCATTATATGTCACCTCTCGAACATTTTAGTTTTAATGTTTTAAAACTTTTATTGTTTGCCTCGGTTTTAAATTTGAAATTCGAACTAGGTTTCGAACTAACGCGAGTTTATCCACAGTAACCGAGGTGACGTGGCATCATTAGCGGGGATCACTGTAGCTTAAATATCCGGGCGTCACAATTCTCCTCCACTACAAGAAATCTCGTCCCGAGATTTAAGAGGGGAGTAAGGGGGAAAGTTTTGGTTACGAAATTCTAGCGAGTGTTCCCAGTCTTGGTTGCTCTTCTCAAAGAGGTCGATCCATTATGTTGATGTCTTCGTTTCTCTGCTTCAAGTCACCATGACCAAGTTGTTATCCTTTCTTCGGGATCTCCATCGTCCTACGAACGTGATCAAGGGGAAAAACTCCGGAAGAACGCATCTCCACTAAGATGGGCATCTGACGGTGAACTTAATGGAAAATACACAAGGTACCCCACGAGTTGTATTTCGGTGAATTTGTTGAGTGCAATATACGATGGTACCAAAGTTTCAAACGGGTAGGCGATCATTCAATGACTAGCCAGAAGCTGGAATGGGGGCTTGAACAACGAGAATAACATGGTGTTTGATCCCAGGATGAATAATGGTATAGCATTCAGCTCGTGAATCACATACGAAGCCAGGTGCAAAGGATACATTAGAATCCAGGTTGTGAAGAATAGTCAGGTTTCGATCCGGTGGACCTGTGGGTTATGGGCCCATCATGTGGGTTGAAAGTAGGAAAGGTGGTGACATCTTGCACAGCCACGACAGGGAGGCATGTCAGTGGATAGCTTGTCAGCTATGTCGGCAACAATGTCGGTACCAAGGACGAGGAACGAAGAGAAACCATTTTCCTGCTCGTTGAACGTGGTGGACCAATAGGCAAGGTTCTCATCCATCGGTGACTACCAGAATGTCATCAACAATAGTAACAGGATCTTACAGATAGAATGGTACAACAAGGTGCCTACCTAAGCAGGAAATTATCTCTGCTTAGTTAAGTCAAGAATGGAAAGGAAAACGCGATTATCAGATTAAACAGAACGATGGAAAGGAAAATTGTGATTACACACAATTATTAGGAGTATATCCTTCCCATGTACAAGCAGAATATGGCATACAGGGTAGGAGAGCAAGTACCCAACCATTCAGATAAGAGGCAAGGATGAATCAAGATGTTACCCATACAACGGTGTTTGGATAACCGACCAAGAAACATTTAGCATCGCGCCTCAAATGTTCTTGTTGTAGAGCGGGGTATCATAGTCATGCTTCGAGGTAGCCATGATATGGTGTTTCAATCAAGGGCCAGTCTTTGGATACACAAATGATCCATCAGGAACAACTCATAGAATAAGTCTTACCATTTCCTCATGGAAGAATGGTTAACCTTGCTAAAAAGGAAACTATAATAATAGTCCCTCCAGGCAGGTGTGCTAGGCATGACATCACCTTGTTATAACTCTTGGGAATATGTTCCAACTATCATATCCGACCGAGATTCAGATCTGATTGGTGTCAGGATACCTCAGACTTAGGATGCCTGAGAAGAGAAGGTGCGACACCAATTGACGAGATGACAATGTGAGATTTTCGGGAAATGAACTATGGAAGTGAGTTCTGAGACAAGAGTTCATCATTAAACCAAGGAGAGAATGGGGAGGTGGCTGATGAACTCAGCGACAAGTCATTGAGGTTTCCAAAAAGATGGATTACCACAATCATGTGAACAAGGAGATAACATTTAATAGAACAAATGATATAATGATGTATGCTCGAGGGAAACATACACAATTAATCATTGGTTGAGAGGTTCACCCGAAATATGGGCTTAGGTAGCAGGATCAATGTTAGAATGGTGATTCGATAACCACTGGTCTAAGAATGAAATGTCGACCATTAACTTCAAAGCAATAGGGTTGCTAGAAGGGCAGAATCCAAATAGCACCGTTCATCTGTTGGTATCCTGGTTAGAACCAACACAGGGACCAAGAAAGAATGGTGATGGCGAGAAGCATCGCTGCAACAAGAATTTCTTAAGAGGTGGTGAAATTCTCACGACATTCTTGACATAAGGGATGGTAATATTCCAAGGTAAAGAAGAACAATTGCTGGATAGCAAGGAACTCAAGGTATAACACCAAACATGAACAAGCTTGTGTTGGTGGGAAGGCAATAAAGTGGTCGATGATAATACAATTCATCGAGGGCAAGGATGGTATTTCTCATCATGAATTCAATTGATATCCTGGAAGAGCTCATAATGTTGATGATCACGACACCTTTGTCGCGAGAGTTCATGAAGATGTAATCGATCGGCGACGACATCAAGTCAAAGTAATGATGAAGTGAAAGGTTATTGGAACCAAGGGTACGACACAAACTCGAAACCAAGCTTGTTATTCAAGGCGAAATGATATGACGATGAGGATCGACGTAAGGTTAGTTCATCGTCGAAAATTGTGCTCCGAGAAGAAGGACCGGGTAGCACAGTTAAAAATTAGCTCGATAATGAGCCGATCAGGCTAGGAATGACTTGAAGGATTAATATATTTGTAAGCAACAAAATTTACTTAGAGTTATGGAATCAGAGTGCAGAATCGATTCACTTATCGATGTTCTCGGTTGACTACAATCCAAAACCTGTGGAGTCACTAAGACGGGGAAGGATACTACTTCATCAAAAATTCATAGAATGAAGTGCAATGGGTTGATATCCTCGAGATACCAGGGGGCAATACTCGAAGGTAGAACAAAATAGAGGTTGGATTGGGTATTGCTCTGCAGAAGTCAAGTGCTTAAACTTGCACGAGAAATGGTATTTAAAGGCGAACATGGTCGGAACCATGATTGCGAAGGATCAATTCATCGCTACCAAAGGATAGTATATCAAGGAAATAGTTACAAGAAGCTTCCATGATAGGATCTTCATCGTGTCCATGGGCATGAACACAAGGTTCAAGGTCGACTCCCACTTCTCCAATGCATAACCTTTCATTTTACTTCTCGCTTTTGATGAAGTTGTAGTGTAGAAATTTTATGTAGCAAAATACTAGAAGAGTATGACTCGTGAAAACTTTCGAGTTCACACATATTAAGGAAGGCATAGGTTCAAGCCATTGGGGCTTCTTAGAACATATACCACGAACTTCAGGAGTAAATAACACCAACTCGATAGTAGGGCATGTTCAAAAGCAAATGATACAATTTACCAAAGGCATTATATACCCATGGAAAGGCTCTCAAGGTTATTCAATATGAAGGCCACTGTCGGATAAAATCCAACAAAGGAACCGATGGCCCACAAGGGATCTGATGTGAGCATCGGTACTCAACCAGAGGAAGAAGAATGCATGGGCATCATATTATAGAACATTTGAATAATTCGATGCTTAGATAACAAAGGAATTACGATTTCCAAAACAAAGGATCAGAAGCAGTCACTCTGATCAAGGATGGATAAGTTAGATGGACCAGAGGCACAATTGACGACAAATAGTTTAGTCGAGAACCAGCTCATGTTCAAAAATGATGTCCAAGCCGGAAAGATAATTTAGAAGGGTTGATAGATGATTGTGTGCATTCGCACACATGTTGAATCAATAGGATCAAAATGACGGTGTCAAAAGATACAAGTGAATATTGCCAGATATATGTGAATCATCCATAATGCTAGTAGACAAGTATTTGCAAAGCAATAAAGCTGCTAAGGATTTTCGGAGGATTGAATAGTATCTGAATGTATTTTTGTGAAACACATGAACAACTTTGGATGAACGGATACTCGGCAAGCGCGAGTAAATATCCGTAGGGGCATTCAGGTGGCAAAGAACAGCAAGACAGTAAGCTCAAAGGATTATCGAAACAACGACGAGTGTTTCGGGGTATCTTGTAATAACAAGACAAACTGGGGATGAATGTAAGAATAACAACTGCAAGTAGTTATCCAAAGGGTTGACGGTGGAAGGGAATTGCAAACGCGATGAACACAAGTTCTCGGGTTAACAGCGGAGAGTATCTTCAGGGTCTTCACGCAGAGACGATCCTCGATGTCTACGGGCTCTCCGGGTGAAAGTGATAACGAGATCCTAATGTTAGATTTAGCAAAATTCATTTAACCCGAATAGAAGAGAGATCAGGGTCCCAGAGTAAAGGTCGAGGAGTAAAAGATCCTACTACCACCCAATGGCGGCGCAGTGCGTAAGACACACAGCCATGTTAGTAAAGGTTTTGTATTGACTAGACTCGACTTGACCAAGGAGTATAAAAGGATTCCTACAGCAATGGCTCGATACCAACTTGTGACGCCCGATTCAATCGTACACTAATCATGCACGCAAACGTGTATGACCAAGATCGAGGACTCACGGAAGATATCACAACACAACTCTAAAAACATAAATAAGTCATACAAGCATCATAATACAAGCCGGGGCCTCGAGGGCTCGAATACAAGTGCTCGATCATAGACGAGTCGTGAGAAGCAACAATATCTGAGTACGCACATAAGTTAAACAAGTTGCCATAAGATGGCTAGCACAAACCGGATACAAATCGAAGAGGCGCAGGCCTCCCGCTCGATCCTCCTAGACTACTCCCAGTCGTTGCCGCCAGCCTGCGTAGTAGCAGAGCACCTCCATGTAGTAGTAAATGCCGATGGTGGCGCCGCCCTGGGCTCCAACATCTGGTTGCGACAACCAAAAAGAAAGGAAAGGGGAAAAAGGGGGGAGAAAGCAACCGTGAGTACTCATCCAAAGTACTCGCAAGCAAGGAGCTACACTACATATGCATGGGTATATGTGTAAAAGGCCATATCGGTGGGTGAATCGCAGAATGCCGTAATAAGAGGGGATAGCTAATCCGTCAAGACTACGCTCGCAGCCTCCGTCTCGTAGCATGTAGAAGAGAGTAGATTGAAGTCCTTCAAGTAGCATCTCCAAGTAGCATCACCAAGTAGCATCTCCAGTAGCATCGCATAGCATAATCCTACCCGGCGATCCTCTCCTCGTCGCCCTGTTAGAGAGCGATCACCGGGTTGTATCTGGCACTTGGAAGGGTGCGTTTTATTAAGTATCCGGTTCTAGTTGTCATAAGGTCAAGGTACAACTCCGGTCGTCCTTTACCGAGGGACACGGCTATTCAATAGATTAACTTCCTGCAGGTGCACCACATAACCCAACACGCCGATCCCATTTGGCGGACACACTTTCTGGGTCATGCCCGCCTCGGAAGATCAACACGCCGCAGCCCCACCTAGGCACAACAGAGAGGTCAACACGTCGGTCTAAATCCTATGCGCGCAGGGTCAGGGCCCATCGCCTCGAGCACACACCGCACGCTATGCGTCGCTGCCGGTGAGCGACCTAGCAACCTCCATTACAAAGGAAGTTGCGTTAACGCAGCCCAACCCGCGCAGCGCCGCTCGTCGCCGACGTCAAGAAGGCTTCGGTGATACCACGACGCCGGATACCCATAACTACTCCCACGTAGATGGTTAGTGCGTATAGACCAAATGGCCGACTCGGATCAAATACCAAGATCTCGTTAAGCGTGTTATTATGAAGCAACCGCGAACGCCGACCAGGCCAGCCCACCTATCTCCTAGGTGGTCTCAACTGCCTGCCGCTCCGCCACAAAGTAACGATCGGGGCCATCGGGAACCCAGCCCACCTCTACCGGATGGAGCCACTGTCCTTTCAAATTTCACATCGGAATCACTTGCGGGTACTCAACGAGTGACCCGACTTTAGTCACCATCTGTATAGTATGTATGTACGATAGTATATACCGTGATCACCTCCCAAGTGATCACGGCCCGATAGTATAGCAAGGCGGTCGACAAGAATGTAGGGCCAATGATGATAAACTAGCATCCTATACTAAGCATTTAGGATTGCGGTAAGGTATCAACAGATGTAGCAACAATGTCGCTATGCATCGAAATAGGATCAACGGAAGCAAGAACATGCTACACTACTCTAATGCAAGCAGATAGAGGAGAATAGGCGATATCTGGTGATCAAGGGGGCTTGCTGGTTGCTCACGGCAAGAAGGACGAGTCACCAACACCGTAGTCGTCTTGGGGTCGCCGCAGCCTCTCGGGTCTATCGGAAAGAAGTAACAGAGAGGGAACACAATAAATAACAGAGCAATCAAAGCATCACAAAGCGTAACATGACAATACGCGGTGTTCGGTGTGCCCTAACGCGGTAGTAGGTGATATCGGTGAAGGGGGGAAACATCCGGGAAAGTATCCCCGGTGTTTCGCGTTTTCGGACAGGTGATCCAGAGGGGGAAGTTGCGAGTTCGATAGGTTAGGGGGGTGTGGCGGACGAACGGGTTGCGTATCCGGATTCGTCCCGTCGTTCTAAGCAACTTTCATGTTGAAAATATTTTAATCCGAGTTATGGATTAAAAGATATGATTTTCTAAAGATTTTATTAATTTCTAGAATTTAATTAATGATTTAAATTAATTCGAAAATGGGTTAATGACATCAAGATGATGTCATGTTGATGTCGTGATCAACAGAGTTGATGGCCAGGTTGACCAATGGGTCCATGGGACCCACCGTCATACAATCGCTTATTCTAATTAGGGTTTAACTAATCTAATTGCTGTTTAATTAATTAACAATAGTTAAATAGGTTAACTAAACAGATTAATTAAGTTAATTAATTCTTTAATTAATTAACTAATTAATTATTTTAATTATTTATTTAATTACTTTTTTTTATTTTTGTTCTAGGGCTGGGCCCTCATGTCATAAACACAGGGCCATAGCGGCGGGCGTGAATGGGCGCTGGCACTTGCCCGCTTGGGTGCATGCCAAAGCGCGCAGCAATGCCAAATCAAGGGCGGCGGCGTTGGCGGTTGGCGAGGGCAGCGAGAACGGTCGCCGGCGGGGGGAAACGGCGGTGGGCGCCGCCAATGCAGTGAGCGAAGCGAGCAGGGGGCGCAGCGAGCACACGGCGAACGCGAGGGCGGAGCCCGGGCGCCACAATGGAGCAGGAGGCGCGAGGTCGACGTCTGACGAGAGAGAGATGGAGGGTTTTCCTCACCCTCGCTGCGGGAACGGGCGGCGAGGGTCGATGGCGCTGTTGGGAGGAGGATGGGGACGAGCGGCGAGACGGGAGCGGTCCGGCGATGATGTGGCGTCCGCGAGTGGTGGCGGATGAGGCAGCGACGCCGGGGCGACGGTGATGAAGAGGAGGCAGTCCGTCAAGGCGGAGGTGCGCCGAGCTCGGCGGCGAGGATCCAGCGACCGGGCGGCGGGGTGGCTTGGTTCCAGTGGCGTCGGGTCGAGGCGGAGGAGCTTGGTGAGGTTGCCCGACGAACGGCGATGGCGGGAGGTCATCAAGCGGTGGTGATGCGGCGCCGGCCGAAACACGCCGGGCGGCGGGGACGGCGTAGAGCCCCGATCCAGATCTGGATCGGGGGAGGGGGAGAACGAACGAGGGGGGGAGTGGTGATCGTGGGGCTAGGGTTCGTGCCCCAGGGGTATAGGCCGTGGGCTGGGCGGCCGGTTGTTGGCTGGTGGCCACCGGATTCTGACCAAGTGAAGGGGTCTTTTATGTCTTTTGTTTTTTTGTTTCTTTGTGTTTTCTTTTCTTTTTTTACTTATTTTCCTTTTCTGTTTTACCTTAGTTTTTGATCTAGTATAATCTCATAAAATACTGTATTTAACTCCTAAATTAGTGTCATGGTCTAGCCCTCTGCCACAAAAAGGTTGGGGCCCCAAATAAAATAGTTTAACAATTTAATATTTACAAAAGACACTAATTTAATTGTTATAGCCAATGTTTTAGTTATTCTGGAGCATTTGCATATTTTATACAAATGTGGCTTCATCACCATAGTTACTTATGCATTATATGTCACCTCTCGAACATTTTACTTTTAATGTTTTAAAACTTTTATTGTTTGCCTCGGTTTTAAATTTGAAATTCGAACTAGGTTTCGAACTAACGCGAGTTTATCCACAGTAACCGAGGTGACGTGGCATCATTAGCGGGGATCACTGTAGCTTAAATATCCGGGCGTCACAACACCGCTCCAAACGGAGATTAGCATCCGCAAGGGTGTGAACTTCGGGATACATCATCGTCTCCGCGTGCCTCGGTTATCTCTTACTCGAGCCCTTTACTTATGCACTTACTTTGTGATAGCCATATTGTTCTTTGTCATATATCTTGCTATCACATAGTTGCTTATCTTGCTTAGCATAAGTTGTTGGTGTACATAGGTGAGCCTAGTTGTTTTAGGTTTTGTGCTTGACAAATTAACCGTTAGGTTTATTCCGCATTTGTTCAAGCCTAAAACGTAATTATTTTAAAGCGCCTATTCACCCCCCCCTCTAGGCGACATCCTCGATCTTTCAATTGGTATCAGAGCCTCGTCTCTCTTTGTTAGGCTTAATCGCCTAGAGAGTAAAGATGTCGACTAGGGGATTAGGATTCTCTGACACTCTTAGTTTCGATGGCACAAATTTTGATGTTTGGGTAATTCGCATGCTTAACCTCTTTAGGGTCATGGACCCAAATTTAGAGCAAATTGTAGATATGGGTTTTTCTCCTCCAAAGGATCCCCAAAGATTATCTTTAGAGGATGAGAAAAACTCTTATCTCAATGCTCAAGCTTCTAATGTGCTTTTCGATGCTTTGAGCAATCTAGTTATATTTCAACTCATGCCGTTCCAGGATGCTCATGAGTTGTGGACAAAGCTTCAAGATAAATATGGTGTGTCCAAGATTTGTAAGGATGATCGTTCTCCCTCCACCTCCGGCCGTATAGTGTTCTCAACTTCTTCTACTTCACCTATATGTGGTTTGCCATAAGGTAATGATATGGTGAGTAGTGTTGGTCATTGCAATGATGATAGTATGCTTATTGTGGATGATTCTTCATCACTATATTATTGCAATGCTCCATCTTTGGGTTTTAACACTTCGAGCACTCCAAATGTTTCACATGCTTGTGTTGATAGTCCTTGCATATCATGTAGAAATTGCTTGACTAAATCTCATGATGATATGCTTGCTATATCTTGTTGCCATGATAAAAATGCATGTATTTCCTCGAGTTGTTGTGCTAACAATGTAGAGGAAACCCAACACTCCATGGAACAAGATGTGGTCTTGAATGGTGCTTCAGGATCCTACATCATCATCTATTGCTTTTTGCCTTATGGCCAAGGCTTCAAAGGTATCTCCCACTTTGAATCCCAATATATCTTGTGATGATATTGATAATGGCAAGAGTGATGATGATGTCGATTATGATGAAGAGAATGATGATGTTGCCTCCTTAAAAATTAAGGGGAAATGATTTTAAAGCTCTTCTTAAGAATAAAATTGCTCGCTCCAACTTCATGGAAATAATGTCCATTGCCATTGATGGCAAGAAATACATTGAGGAGTTGGAATCTCATCTAGAGGAGCATGAGGTCACCATTGAGAAAATGGAAGCTCATGGGCGTGATTACATAAATGAGATCGTGGAGCTATCTCAAGCTCTTGAACATGAACAAACCACCTCCGAATCTCTTGAGGAGACTTTTGCTTTAGAATTATCTAGAGTTAAGGAATCTCATGATAGAGCTCTTGAGGTGGCCAATGATTTCAAAACTAAAATGCTAAGCTTGAAGTTTCTCATGCTAGACTCCTTGAGGATTTTGAGCACCTCCAAAATGGCTCAAGGGTCATCAAGGGTGAGCTCATCAAACTCACCGAGTCTCATGCCCAACTTGAAGCTTCTTATTTAAAAGAGCTTGCCAAGTTGTCCTCTCCTATTGTTGTAAATGATGATGCTTGTGCTACTAACTATATTACTTGTGAAGCATCCATTTTGAAGGAGAATGTTGAGCTACGGGCTCAACTTGAGGTGCTATCTAGCAATTATGGGAAATTGGAAGAAAGTCATGAAAAGCTCTCAAGCTCTCATGATGATCTTCTAGTATCCCATAGTGTGCTAAAGATAGCTCATGAGCCCATGATTGCTAAGGTAACATCTAGTGAGCCTCATGTGGATACTAGCACTACTTCTAGTCAAAATAGTATATTGCCATGTGCTAGTCCTTGTAATTCATCTACTCACAATGTTGGTACATCTTGTGATGAATTGCTTTCCTTGCCTTGTTGCTCTAACGATGAAGCTTATACTTCCTATAGTACTTGTGTTGAGACTAACCATGTAGAGGAAATCAAAGAGCTCAAGGCCCAAGTCACTTCTTTAAAGAAAGACTTGGAAAAGTGTCATGAAGGAAAATTCACACTCAACAATATCTTGAGTGTGCAAAAATCCCCCAATGACAAAGGTGGACTTGGATTCAACTCCAACAAGAAGAATAAGTCCAAGATCATCAAGAAGAAGGGCCAAAAACAAGTCAAGAATTCGGCCAAGATTATTTGCTTCAAGTGCAAAATTGAAGGGCATCATGTTAGATCTTGCCCATTAAAGAGGAAGGCTATTAGTGACAAGCAACAAGGGAAGCGGCTACAAGTGCATTCTCATGCTCAACCTCAAGTTGAAGAAAGGCCTCTTCCCAAGAAGACTCAAGCTAATGCTTCTCAAGTTGAGAAATCAAGTGAGAAGAAAGTGAAGAGTAGACGTTGCTACTTATGTCGTGAGAAAGGTCACGTCGCTTCTTCATGAACTAGTGGTAACTTATCCAACCCAATTATTATTGATGATATCTATTCTCTTGGGAAGGATAAGGTTGGCAATGTGTTTGCCAAGTTTGTTGGTACTCAAAGTGGTGTCAAGAAAAGAACCATTTGGATAGCCAAGCCTATTGTGACTAACCTCTTAGGACCCAACTTGGTCGGGGACCAACAAGCTCAAACTTGATAAATAGGTGTTTTTGGAGGTCATTTGAGACTTGGCTACATTATGAAGAATTAAGGGGACTTCATCTTTCTTGTTGTCTCAAGCCAAGTCAATTGGGTTGTTAAATTTCTATCTTATATCCAATGTGCCTCCTTGCGGTAACTTGTACTTAAATTGTTTACATTGAAAGTTACTTGCCCCTTTGCATGTTTTGGTTTTGTTCCTTGCATGTGTTTGTATATGTTGTGCTTCCAACTTGCTTATCTTGAGCAATCAAGTATGTATGTGTTGGTTTGCACATCATGTACATGTGCGTCATGCGTTGAGCCTTTTTGCTTCTTGTTTGTATCCTAGTTGGATCATGTGAGAGATTAATGGAACATCCCATTTTGGGGGAGTGATGTGCTTTGTGCACCTCACAATCCTATAAATGTGTGTACATGAGGAATACCATCTATTATTGATATTACAAGATTATCTAGTCGCTAGGTGGTATATCTCTCATGAGAAATTCAAATTCTAAAAATTCCATTGATTATCTCGTGTTAGATCCTCTTATTGCCTCTTGTTAAGTTTTCTTCATTGGCATCACATTATGGGGGAGTAATATGCTATGTATATTACTAGCCTAGAAAATGTGTACATTTGAGATGTTGTCACCTAGTGTTGATATTGTAGATTATCTTGTTCCTAAGTGGCATGTTAGCTCTACAAGTTGCAATTTGCTTGTGTGTGGTGTGAAGATGATGTTGGATATCCTTGCTATCTACCACCGGGAATTCTTTCCATCTACTTCTTGTCTTTTAACAATTGGTAGTCATTTATGTGCGGTAGAATTTAATTGATCATCTTTACATTGGCTTTTGTTTTTATTTGCCTTTTCTCTAGACAAGGTTTGTGTCAACTCCCGTTGTCTTCCATACCACTTGTGGATCTTGTTAATTTCTTGTTCTTGTCTAGTGTTTTCTAGATATAGTGATAGTGGTGATCCCACCTTGTGCATTTGGTATTCAAAGCAAATTCTCTATAGTGCACAAATCATGGGGGAGCTATCCTATTTTCTTTAGAACACTCTTCTTGTGATCCTTAACAAGTGTGTGTTGGTGGAAGGAAAGCCGTTTTCTTTTGGTACCTTGTGCCATCATGAAACTTTGTTGAGAGCTTGGTTTGTTTGGAACCATCCTCTCATTGGGAGTTTGACATCTTTATTTTAGTGTGTATCGATGGATATCTCATTCCTTCATGTATCTTTAATGATATCTTCCAAGTGATGATTTCTCCATTTGGTATCCTTTTTGCTTGGCATTTCTTTGTCTTTTCGTTTCGGTTCCTGAAAGTTTTGAGCATGCATGTTTACTTCATGTATTTTATTTGGCATGCTTTCTTTCTTTGACCCAATATATAGGGGAAACTCCACCAAGTCTCAAATTGGATGAGATGTGCATGATATTTATTTTCATATCTATATGCACATATTTATGTGTAGTTTGTCCTATGTATTGGTGTTTCTAATTATGTGGTCCCAATGAGTTTGGGTACCGTTTAGTTTGTGTTGTTCTTCTAGGAACATTTGGAGATACATTGGATGCTCGACTCACTCACAAGGAAGGTGTTGTCACCATGTGCATATTGGAGTCAAGCTAGGATGATCAATGAACTACTATCTACCTTCAATTGGTATCTACTACATCCTTCCAATGATATCTCGGTAACAAGTATCTATTCATGCTTTCCTCTCTTGCTTTCAACCTTGTGTAGGTTGCATCTTGGCATGATATTCATTTCATATCTTGTGATACTTGTTTCCTTTCTCAAAGCATCCCAACGATGATCTCTTGTTGCTAGTTGTGATGTCTTTGATGGATGTGTGATTGGAATTCATTTATATACAATAAGACCATATCTAGCCAAGTGCTATGCTTTCAAGCAAATATCTTATTGGTATATTTATGACTTCCTTGTGGATATCTTGTTCCTTCGTGTTGTAACTATTTTGGGTGTACATCCTTCTTTGTATATATATATATATATATATATATATATATCATCATGATTTCGTCTACATAGAACCTTATACACTTGAGAGAAATTACATCTCTAGTTGATATCCTTTCTTTCACGTCCACCTTGTCTTTCTTATGTTATTTCTTTGGTGGCTCCGTGAAAGCTTTTGCCTTGAGTGTGTGTCCTCTATCATTGCATCTTGATGCACTCTTGTGTGGTGAAGATTATTTTCCTCATGCTTATCTTTACGAGGCTTTTGCCATCTTAATTGGCATCCCTCGTCTTGATGAGGCTTTCATCTTCTATCTTCACCACAGTCGTCACAAGCATAAGTTCTTTATATGCTTATTAGTAAGCTTGTGAACCCATTTGCTAGTTGTGTGTGGGAATGATAGGCCTTGCACCGTGTGCCTCATTCTTTCAAGACTATGTTGATGCTTAATGCTCATCCTAATTTTAGTCTTCTCAAGTGCTTCGCCATGACTCACACACATCATTTTGGTTGAGCCTATTCTTAAGTTGCCTCTTTTACATGTTGCTCAACCATGTGCTTGTTTCAAGTGCTAGGCTTTGTTTCCCATATGCTCACTTGCACTGGATGTGAGTTTCTATTGATTCTGGGGGAGCTATGATCCTATTTTGTGCACTTTGTATTCAAATACAAAAATTCTTATGTGTGCACAAATCATGGGGAGCTTCTCTAGTTTCTTTAGAACACTCATTTGCGCTTATCATAATATCTTTATTCTTGTGGCATGTAGGATCATTGGTCTAGTTGGTTCAATTGATATCCGTTGATTGCTTGCTTCAATTGGTATCTTCTGATTGCTTGTGTCTCTCTTTGTTATGTCTTTGTGTCATATCTTTTTGTTGCAATCTTTGGGCCTCAATATAGTTTGTCTTCCTCCAAGTATTGGCAGTTGGATATGTGTATTGCAATCCACTCTCTTGTTGAGAAATACACAATTTATGGAGGAACACCTTTTATTTTGGCCTTCTTAGCTTTTCACCCATTTTGGCAATCGATGCCAATGGGGGAGGAGTTTCAGAGAGTTTTGTGGAGAAGTCTTCTGAGTTTTCTCCTTGCTTTGGTTTTGGTTCCTAAGCATTTGCATCTCATTCTCATGCATCATTGGTTATTGCATTGCATGGTGATGCATAATTCCTTGAATAAACTCTCTTGAAAGTGATTGTCATCAATTACCAAAATGGGGGAGATTGAAAGAACATGCGGTGCCCCCATGTTTGGTTTTGGTAATTGATGACAATCTCTATGGACTAATGGTTGTCTTGAGTTATATTTGAAGGATTTGTCCATAGGCTTTTATTGAAGTCCATGTGTTGGTTTCAAGGAGTTTATGAGTTGACCAAGGTGCTATTAAGGAATTATCCAAAGATTGGTCATGCGGGTGTTGAGCTTATTGCAAGCATGTCTTGAAGAAGAAGGTTGTGTGATCATTCATGTTTACCTTCAATACATCATCCAAATGAAGAGAGTTGCAAAGATTCAAGGTTGATCAAGACTAAGTCGATAGTGAATCAAGTTGGTTAACTCACAAAGCGTAGAAGATGTACCGAGAGGGATCAAGTGATCCCATGGTATGGTAAGCATTGTCCATTGCACTTTGTGTACTAACCCATGGTCTATGTGAGAGTTCTATGTGGGGTTAGGTACGTATCCATGGGCTTGCATCAAGAGGAAGATATCATACAACCCATGGAAAGGATGACATCAAGTGGTGATCGTCATCAAGATTGTCGTGTGCAAGTTCAAGTGGAGCATCATGAAGAGATCAAGTGCTTGAATCTTGCCATCCATTGTTGTGTCAATGGACTTGTGAAGATGAGCTGAAGAGTGGCTCACCCATAGTGGACTATGGGGGAGCAATCATCTAGACTTCATCGAGCCAACGCAATCAAGAAAGGTGGTCCAACTTGAGGGAGTGAAGATCGTCATCATCTAGCTCAAGTGGACCATGTGCAAGGCAAAGGTTTGCCCTTGATAGATTTTTTATTTTACCGGTCTCATGGTAGTTGTGGGAGACCGAGTTATAGGATCGATTGCCGTACTATCAAGGAGGGCTCTCGATGAGTTGCTTGATCGTATCGTTCGTAGAGAGCTCAAACCATTGCATCCTTGCATCATGTTTCTTGGTTCTTGTTTGATTCTCTTTGTGAGTCTTAGAGCTTATGGTCATCTTGATGACAGGCTTGAGTTCATCGAAAACGGAGTTTGCATGCGTCTTCTATGATGTTTTCGGTGTTGGAAGTTTTACCAGTCTTCTCCGAGGAAGGGTTCTCACCATTTTCTTTTGGGCCTTTTCTCATTTGCTTATTATTGGTATTTCTTTCAAGATTGTGTTAGCCCTTGTCGCTAGCTTTCCAACAAACTTGGTTTCATCGAATTCGGAGTCCGTTTGCAAAAGTTGTGGCAGTTTTGGTGTTCTGAAAAGGCTGCAGCGGTACTACCGCGAATTGGAGCGGTACTACCGCGGCTCCTACAGCGGTAGTACCGCTCCGGACCAAAAAAACTCGTCCCAAGTCCTGCGGAGGTAGGTACGGAAGTATTTTTTTGTACCGCAAGTAGTAGTACCGCGATCCCTAGCGGTAGTACCGTGAGGACGAGCGGTAGTACCGTGAGGACGAGCGGTAGTACCGCTCTGTGCGGGTTGTGAGCATAACGGTTGGATTTTTCCCCTCCTATAAAAGGGGGTCTTGTTCCTCAATGAACTTTATCCTTTGAGCTCGTGTTCTTCCGCCATTGTTGACCTTCTTCGAGCTTGCTAACTCTCAATCCCTCCATGAATTCTTGCTAGTTTTGAGGGAAAAGAGAGAGGAGATCTAGATCCACATTTCCACCAATCACTTTCTCCTCTATGTGAGGGGAACCTCTTGGATCTAGATCTTGGAGTTCTTCGTGTTCTTCTTTCGTTCTTCCTCTCATTTTCCTCCCTAGCATTAGTTGCTTTGGTGGGATTTGGGAGATAAGGACTTGGGCACTCCGTGTGCCCTTGCCATTGCATTTGGTGCATCGGTTTGAGTTCTCCACGTGATACGTGGAAGTTTCAAGTTGAGAAGCTTATTACTCTTGGGTGCTTGGTGCCCTTGAGCTTGTTCCTCTTGGGTGCTTGGGCGCCCTAGACGGTTGGTGGTGTTCGGAGCTCAATCATTGTGGTGTAAAGCTCCGGGCAAGCGTCGGGGTCTCCAATTAGGTTGTGGAGATCGCCCCGAGCATTTTGACGGGTTCCGGTGACTGCCCCCAAGGGTTGCCAAAGTGTACGGGTTCGGTGACCGCCCCCAAGGGTTTCCATTTGTATGGGTTCGGTGACCGCCCTCAAGGGTCCCTTAGTGGAATCACGGCATCTTGCATTGTGCGAGGGCGTGAGGAGATTATGGTGGCCCTAGCGGCTTCTTGGGGAGCATTGTGCCTCCACACCGCTCCAAACGGATATTAGCATCCGCAAGGGTGTGAACTTCAGGATACATCATCGTCTCTGCGTGCCTCGGTTATCTCTTACCCGAGCCCTTTACTTATGAACTTACTTTGTGATAGCCATATTGTTCTTTGTCATATATCTTGCTATCACATAGTTGCTTATCTTGCTTAGCATAAGTTGTTGGTGCACATAGGTGAGCCTAGTTGTTTTAGGTTTTGTGCTTGACAAATTAACCGTTAGGTTTATTCCGCATTTGTTCAAGCCTAAACTGTAATTATTTTAAAGCGCCTATTCACCCCCCCTCTAGGCGACATCCTTGATCTTTCAGTTGGTGTACACCACCGAGAGCTCCTCGAACCTTTGAGAGGTGTCCACCACGACATGGATGGTGAACTGCTGCTCGTCGTTGGCAGCCGCTAGGAGCGCCATTGGAGCAGCGCATGATACTCTCTAAGAATTTGTCGTGGTGGTGGGCTTCTTATAATGGTGGGGCGCGATCGAAAGGTTGAAAAGACACAAGGGTTAAATAGTCGTTGTAACAAATGGGGGCCAACCAGCCTGTAATCGTCACATCTTGTCACGACAATCATAGCGGAGGATTCCAGTGCACGCTTGACAACACCGCACCGCAGTTTGACCACGCGTGGGCTTGAAGAGGCGCCTGATACGTCTCCATCGTATCTACTTTTCCAAACACTTTTGCCCTTGTCTTGAACTCTAACTTGCATGATTTGAATGGAACTAACCTGGACTGACGCTGTTTTCAGCAGAACTGCCATGGTGTTATTTTTGTGCATAAATAAAATTTCTTGAAATGACCTGAAAATCAATGGAGCAACTTTTTGGAATTAATAAAAATATTGGCGAAAGAATCAAGACCAGGGGCCCCACCCCCTGTCCACGAGGGTGGGGGCGCACCTCCTGCCTCGTGGGACCCCTGGAGCTCCACCGACCTCAACTCCAACTCCATATATTCACGTTCGGGGAGAAAATAATCAGAAAGAAGGATTAATCATGTTTTACGATACGGAGCCCCCGCCAAGCCCTAAACTCTCTCGGGAGGGCTGATCTGGAGTCCACTCGGGGCTCCGGAGAGGGGAATCCGTCGCCGTCGTCATCATCAACCATCCTCCATCACCAATTTCATGATGCTCACCGCCGTGCGTGAGTAATTCCATCCTAGGCTTGCTGGACGGTGATGGGTTGGATGAGATTTACCATGTAATCAAGTTAGTTTTGTTAGGGTTTGATCCCTAGTATCCACTATGTTCTGAGATTGATGTTGCTATGACTTTGCTATGCTTAATGCTTGTCACTAGGTCCGAGTGCCATGATTTCAGATCTGAACCTATTATGTTTGCATGAATATATGTGAGTTCTTGATCCTATCTTGCAAGTCTATAGTCACCTATTATGTATTATGATCCGACAACCCCGAAGTGACAACAATCGGGACCACTCTTGGTGATGACCATAGTTTGAGGAGTTCATGTATTCACTAAGTGTTAATGCTTTGGTCCGGTACTCTATTAAAAGGAGGCCTTAATATACCTTAGTTTCCAATAGGACCCCGCTGCCACGGGAGGGTAGGACAAAAGATGTCATGCAAGTTCTTTTCCATAAGCACATATGACTATATTCGGAATACATGCCTACATTACATTGATGAACTGGAGCTAGTTCTGTGTCACCCTATGTTATAACTACTGCGTGAGGAATCGCATCCGACATAATTACCCATCACTGATCCAATGCCTACGAGCTTTTCACATATTGATCTTTGCTTAGTTACTTTAGCGTTTCCACTGTTACAATTACTACAAAACTGCTACTATTACTTTTGCCACTGTTACCGTTACTTCCATACTACTTTGCTACTAAATACTTTGCTGCAGATATTAAGGTATCCAGGTGTGGTTGAATTGACAACTCAACTGCTAATACTTGAGAATATTTTTTGGCCCCCCTTGTGTCGAATCAATAAATTTGGTTTGAATACTCTACCCTCGAAAACTGTTGCGATCCCCTATACTTGTGGGTTATCAAGACTATTTTCTGGCACCGTTGCTGGGGAGCATAGCTCTATTCTCTGAGTCACTTGGGATCTATATCTGCTGATCACTATGAGGAACTTGAAAGACGAAAGAACTAAGATTTTTCCCTCAACTACGAGGGGAGGTAAGGAACTGCCATCTAGTTCTGCACTTGATTCACCATCTGTTTTGAGTAAACTTGTGACACCTAAACCTGCTTCTGCTATTAATTCTGATATGTCACATGTTATTGATGATGCCACTTCTTATGCATGATACTTATGATGAAACTACTTCTATGCTTGATACTACTGTGCCATTAGGTGAATTTCTTGATGAACAACTTGCTAGGGCTAGAGAGAATGAAATTATTGAAACAGATAATATTGATGAAAGTGATGATCAAGATTCTCTCCCTAGATATGAATTACCTGTTGTGCCTGAGGGTTATGTTATGGATGAAGAAACTATTAGAGATTTTCTTGCTTGCAATGATAGATTTGATCTTAAGAAGTTATTAGCTAAGCTTAAAGAAAAGTCACTGAATGCTAGAATGAAATATGACCCTGCTTTTGCTACTTCACCTATCTGTGTTACTGATAAGGATTATGATTTCTCTGTCAATCCTGAGATAATTACTTTGGTTGAATTTGATCCTTTTTATGGCTATGAATCTGAAACTATTGTGGCACATCTTACTAAATTGAATGATATAGCCACCCTGTTCACTAATGATGATAAAACTTGTTACTACTATATCCTTAAATTATTTCCGTTCTCACTAAAGGGTGATGCTAAAAAATGTAATTCTCTTGATCCTGGTTGTGTGCGTAGTCCCTAGGATATGATTTATTACTTCTCTGGTAAATATTTCCCCACTTATAAGAAACAAGTTGCTTTAAGGGAAATATATAATTTTGTGCAAATTGAAGAAGAGAGTCTCCCACAAGCTTAGGGGAGGCTTCTCCAATTACTTAATGCTTTGCCTGATCATCCTCTCAAGAAAAATGAAATACTTGATATCTTTTATAATGGACTAACCGATGCTTCCAGAGACCACCTAGATAGTTGTGTTGGTTGTGGTTTCAGGGAAAGAACTGTTGATCAAGCTGAATTGTTATTGAATAATATGTTGACTAATGAAAACAATTGGACACTTCCTGAACCAACTCCTAAGCCAACTCCGAAGAAAATAGGTGTTCTATTTCTCAGTCCTGAAGATATGCAAGAGGCAAAGAAATCTATGAAAGAAAAAGGTATTAAAGCTGAAGATGTTAAGAATTTACCTCATGTTGAATAAATACATGGCCTTATTATACCACCTATTGAAGAAATACATGGTCTTGATAACCCGACACAGGTAGTAAAGGTAAATTCTCTCTATAGATATGATAAAGTTGAAATCCTGTCTACTAAGTTTGCTAGCCAATGCTTGGATGAGTTTGATGACTTTATGGCTAAACAAGAAAACTTCAATGCTTATGTTGGTAGACAATTGAAACATCATGCTTGTATGATTGGACACTTGAGTGATTATATGTCTAGAGTTAAAGGTGAACTTAAACTCATTAGTAAACATGCTTCTATGGTTACCACCCAAGTAGAACAAGTGCTTAAAGCTCAAAATGATTTGCTCAATGAATTAAATGATAAGAGAAATGATAATGATGTTAGAATTATGACCAGAGGTGGTAAAATGAGTCAGGAATCTTTGTATCCTGAGGGCCACCATAAGAGAATTGAGCAAGACTCTCAAAGAAATAATGTTGATGCACCTAGTCCTTATAGGAGGAAGAAAAAGAAAAATGATAGGACTTTGCATTCTTCTAGTGAACCTGTTGTAGACACACCTGAGAATCCTAATGATATTTCTATTTCTGATGCTGAAACACAATCTGGTGATGAACATGAACCTAGTGATAATGTTAATGATGATGTTCATGTTGATGCTCAACCTAGCAATAATAATGATGTAGAGGTTGAACCTGCTGTTGATCTTGATAACCCGCAATCAAAGAATCAACGTTATGATAAGAGAGACTTCGTTCCTAGGAAGCACGGTAAAGAAAGAGAACCATGGGTTCAGAAACCCATGCCTTTTCCTCCTAAACCATCCAAGAAAAAGGATGATGAGGATTTTGAGCGCTTTGCTGAAATGATTAGACGTATCTTTTTGCGTATGCGTTTGACTGATATGCTTAAAATGAATCCTTATGCTAAGTACATGAAAGATATTGTTACAAATAAAAGAAAGATACCGGAAGCTGAAATTTCCACCATGCTTGCTAATTATATACTTTTAAGGGTGGAATGCCAAAGAAACTAGGAGATCCAGGAGTACCAACTATACCATGCTCCATTAAAAGAAACTATGTTAAAACTGGTTTATGTGATCTTGGAGCTGGTGTTAGTGTTATGCCTCTCTCTTTATATCGTAGACTTGACATGAATAAGTTGACACCTACTGAAATATCTTTGCAAATGGCCGATAAATCAACCGCTATACCTGTCGGTATTTGTGAGGGTGTGCCTGTTGTGGTTGCAAACGTTACTATTTTAATGGACTTTGTTATTCTTGTTATTCTCGAGGACGATTGTATGTCGATTATCCTTGGTAGACCCTTTTTGAATACTGCAGGGGCTGTTATTGATTGCAACAAAGGCAATGTCACTTTTCATGTTAATGGTAACGAGCATACGGTACACTTTCCGAGGAAACAACCTCAAGTTCAAAGTATCAATTCTATTGGAAAAATTCCTTCGATTATTATTGGAGGTTTTGAATTTCCTCTTCCTATTGTCAAGAAGAAATATGATATTCTTATTGTTGGGGACGTGCATATCCCCGTTGAGGTAACCTAGTGTTATTCGAAATTTCTCCGGTTTCATGCGATTCAGAATGAGTTTGTTAACAAGACTTGATAAACCTTGTTAGTGGATTCCTTTTGATGAGCATGAGATGGATGAGGTTAGAAAGCACAACTTTCTGTACCCTCCTTTTACTTTCTGTTATTTAGATTAAATAAAGCAAAATTAGTATTTTCTGTCTGTTTTCTGAATTATCCGTGCAATAAAAAAATACCTTGAAAATAAAGTTCTCCAAATGCCCTGAAAATGAAATATGATTTTTTCTAGAATATTTGAGAATATCTAGCACTGAGAACACATCAAGGGGAGCCAGCACTTGGCCACGAGGGTCCACGGCGTGCCCACCCCCCTGGGGCGCCCCCCTGCCTCATGGGCCCCTGGCGGGCCCCCTCCACTTTTTCCTGCACCCACACTCTTCTTCTTCCTCCCAAAAAATCAGCAACCAGCTCAATCACGAGTTCTAGCTCATCTTGCTGCCATTTCCGATCTCCTTGCTCAAAGTTCCTTTCACAAAACTACTTCGGGGGATTGTTCTTTGGTATGTGACTCCTCCAATGGTCCAATTAGTTTTTGTTCTAGTACTTTATTCATTGCAAGTTTTTGCTGCCGAGGTGACCCTGTTCTTGAGCTTGCATGTCAATTTTTTTTGGTCCCAAGTAGTTCTAATGCGTGATATAGTGTCTAGGCACTTGTGTGAGTAGTTGCTATCAATTTTGTTGAGTTTGGTTCACTTTTATTTTGAGTTACTAAAAATTTCACAAATTTTTAGAAAATGATGAAGAGATTTTTGAGGGGGCTCTTCGAGCCGAAGCTCTAAGGATAAGCAGAGTGAAGAGAACAAAAAGCCCAAATTTAATCTCCCTCGCACAGCGGAGGTTCGACGTGTGAATGGCCTTGTGATGAGTTCTTGAGAGCAGCCGTGATTCATGATGGTTTTTATCATTTGGCTGAGAATGTAGACCTCACC
This sequence comes from Aegilops speltoides, assembly GCA_021437245.1. Lineage (NCBI taxonomy): Eukaryota > Viridiplantae > Streptophyta > Magnoliopsida > Poales > Poaceae > Aegilops > Aegilops speltoides. The sequence goes on along the minus strand of CM038145.1, from coordinate 86,584,798 downwards.
GACTTCCTCCACGACCAGCTCGATCAGTATCTCCTACTCACTAATACTTTCGTGCAAAATTTTTACTTTCATGCTAAGAAATCACCACCTTCAGTGGAGTTTCATTTATATGATGAGGTTAAGGAGATGTCACTATGTGATTTTTGTGCGGTTTGCAAGATACCCTTTGAGGGCAACATAGAGGAACCACATCATAGTGATGTGGATGGATTTATTGATATGATTGCTGTAGGGGAAACGAGGAAGGTTTTCGATGCAAGAATTACTAGCATACACTTTCCTGTTCTACGTTACTTTGCAATATTTGCTAGTAGATGCTTAATTGGTCGAGGGAACTGTGGAAACCTTAGTGCCCTTGATATTGTTATTTTGTGCCATGCTTTGTTTCGCGATAACACTGTTAGTTTAGGCGCTATTATTGCTAAACGGTTAAGTCTGAATCGTACAAAGGGCCCCATCTTTGGAGGCATCTTTGCTTAACGCCTTGCTAAACACTTTAGGATACTTATTAGGCATTATGAGAAAGAGGAAAAGTTGCTGCCCCCTATTTTTCTAGATTATAAGAGTATGGTAGCACATGAATTTATTGTTAAAATAATGAGATTATGCTTAAGTACAATTTGAGATTTAATAAAACTCACAGTGAGACTATTATCTTGCCTGCACCCTCTTTGTTTGACTTATCTTCAGGCATGCACCTCATCTTGCCGGAGGCCGTTCACGCATACCGGAGCCAGACACCAGCTCTAGAGCCTAAGTCGGAACCACCACTTAACCCTTATCGACAGCCCTTTTATTAGTGGGATCCCGAGGAGATCGCCAGCCAGTGGCACTCGGATGACACTCCTCAGTACACTGGAGGGAGTAGCTCTAATCCATGGGCATAGTCCAACTTAGGCCAAAAGCCTAAGCTTGGGGGAGTACGTATTTCTCACCGACATTACATTCATGTTCACACACTCATTCTAGTTGTCGGTGCTCATACTTTTTCATTGTACTATCCATGCTAGTTTATTTCCTTTTCTTGCTTTCTTCTGGTGTGTTTGAATAACCTTAAGAAAAACCAAAAAAAAAGTTATAGCTTTTAGCTAGTTTACTTTCCATGCCTGTAGTAGTAGTAATTAAAAGAAAACTCAAAAAGATTTCTCGTTCTTATTTTGCTTGTTGGGAGCTTTCCTGTGTAAATAGTTTTATTTCTTTTCTTTCATTTGGGGGTCGAGAGGAGAAGACCATGATGAAAATGTTGAGTGGCTCTCATATGCATTATTGTTGATTTAATCAAGAGCCCATATTACCTTGTCTTCTCCCTTGAATTGAATGCTTGCAGATTCCAGCTTAGTCCAATGCACGTGCACTATTATTATTATCCACACCGTTCGGTCGTGCTAGTGAAAGGCAATAATGACGATATATGATGGACTGATTGAGATGAGAGAAGCTGGTATGAACTCGACCTATCTTGTTTTTGTAAATATGATTAGTTCATCATTCCTGATTCAGCCTATTATGAATAAACATGTTTGCAATGACAATTAGAGATTATAGTTGCTTATGTCATGCTTAATTAGCTAGGAGTTTATAATGGTTTACCTTGCGTGCCAACATGCTATTAAAATGGTTGTGATGTGGTATGATAGGGTGGTATCCTCCTTTGAATGATTCGAGTGGCTTGACTTGGCACATGTTCATGCATGTAGTTGAAACAAAATCAACATAGCCTCCATGATATTTATGTTCATGGTGGATTATATCCTACTCATGCTTGCATTCAATGTCTATTAATTTTAATGCATGTTCATGACTGTTGTCGCTCTCTGGTTGGTCGCTTCCTAGTCTCTATCTAGCCTTCACTTGTACTAAGCGGGAATACTGCTTGTGCATCCAAAATCCTTAAACCCCAAAGTTATTCCATATGAGTCCATCATACCTTCCTATATGCAGTATTTACCTACCATTCCAAGTAATTTGTATGTGCCAAACTCCAAACCTTCAAATGAAATTCTGTTCGAACAACTCATGTATCAACTAGGACTGTCTATATCTTCCATGCTAGGTGAGTTATTCTCAAGAGGAGTGGACTCTGCTCCTCACTCACGAGAAAATGGCCGGTAACCGGGATGCCCAGTCCCATGCTCAAATCAAATCAAAATAATTGCAAACAAAACTCCCCCAGGATTGCTGTTAGTTGGAGGCACCCGTTGTTTCGGGCAAGCCATGGATTGATGATTGTTGGTGGTGGGGGAGTATAAACCTTACCATTCTGTTTGGGAACCGCCTATAATGTGTGTGGCATGGAAGATATCGAGATCTCTTGGTTGTTATGTTGACAATGAAAGTACACCACTCAAAATATTATTTATCTCTATTTCAAAATCAAGCTCTGGCACCTCTACAAATCCCTGCTTCCCCCTGCGAAGGGCCAATCTATTTACCTTTATGTTGAGTCATCATCCTCTTATTAAAAAGCAGCAGCTGGAGAGCACCGCTATCATTTGCATGCATTACTATTAATTTATATCGAGTGTGACTATGACTGGATCTCTTTTGCCATGAATTACAATGTTTAGTCAGTCCTTGATCTTTAGAGGTGCTCTGCATTTATGTTTTGCGGTCTCAGAAAGGGCTAGCGAGATACCATCTTGTTATATCATATTATGATTGTTTTGAGAAAGTGTTGTCATCCGAGATTTATTATTATTGCTCGCTAGTTGATTATGCCATTGATATGAGTAAACATGAGACCTAAGTGTTATTGTGAATATGGTTAGTTCATAATCTTTGCTGAAAACTTGAATGCTGGCTTTACATATTTGCGACAAGAAGACCAAACAGAGTTTGTAAAACTTTTTCTTTATCACTTTCAGTTTGTCAACTGAATTGCTTGACGACAAGCAAAGGTTTAAGCTTGGGGGAGTTGATACGTCTCCATCGTATCTACTTTTCCAAACACTTTTGACCTTGTTTTGGACTCTAACTTGCATGATTTGAATGGAACTAACCCGGACTGACGCTGTTTTCAGTAGAACTGCCATGGTGTTATTTTTGTGCAGAAATAAAAGTTCTCAGAATGGCCTGAAAATCCACAGAGCAACCTTTTGGAATTAATAAAAAATACTCGCGAAAGAATCAAGACCAGGGGGCCCACACCCTGTCCACGAGGGAGGGGGGCGCGCCATACCCCTGGGTGCGCCCCTAGCCTCGTGGGCCCCTGGAGCTCCACCGACCTCAACTCCAACTCCATATATTCACGTTCGGGGAGAAAAAAAAATCAGAGAGAAGGATTCATCGCTTTTTATGATACAGAGCCGCCGCCAAGCCCTAAACTCTCTCGGGAGGGCTGATCTGGAGTCCGTTCAGGGCTCCGGAGAGGGGAATCCGTCGCCGTCGTCATCATCAACCATCCTCCATCACCAATTTCATGATGCTCACCGCCGTGCATGAGTAATTCCATCATAGGCTTGCTAGACGGTGATGGGGTGGATGAGATTTACCATGTAATCAAGTTAGTTTTGTTAGGGTTTGATCCCTAGTATCCACTATGTTCTAAGATTGATGTTGCTATGACTTTGCTATGCTTAATGCTTGTCACTAGGGCCCGAGTGCCATGATTTCAGATCTGAACCTATTTTGTTTTCATGAATATATGTGAGTTCTTGATCCTATCTTGCAAGTCTATAGTCACCTATTATGTGTTATGATCCGACAACCCGAAGTGACGACAATCGGGACCACTCTCGGTGATGACCATAGTTTGAGGAGTTCATGTATTCACTAAGTGTTAATGTTTTGGTCCGGTACCCTATTAAAAGGAGGCCTTAATATCCCTTAGTTTCCAATAGAACCCCATTGCCACGGGAGGATAGGACAAAAGATGGCATGCAAGTTCTTTTCCATAAGCACGTATGACTATATTCGGAATACATGCCTACATTACATTGATGAACTGGAGCTAGTTCTGTGTCACCCTATGTTATAACTATTGCATGAGGAATCGCATCCGACATAATTATCCATCACTGATCCAATGCCTACGAGCTTTTCACATATTGATCTTTGCTTAGTTACTTTACCGTTGCCACTGTTACAATTACTACAAAACTGCTACTATTACTTTTGCCACTGTTACCATTACTTCCATACTACTTTGCTACTACATACTTTGCTGCAGATATTAAGTTATCCAGGTGTGGTTGAATTTACAACTCAACTGCTAATACTTGAGAATATTCTTTGGCTCCCCTTGTGTCGAATCAATAAATTTGGGTTGAATACTCTACCCTTGAAAACTGTTGCGATCCCCTATACTTGTGGGTTATTAGCGCCAAATGTATCATCGGTGAACCTGTTCCCGTGCTACCGTGCAGTTTACTGCGCAAGCTTCCTGCCCGGCTTGGTTTGCCACGCGTCGGCTAGAAGAGGGACAAATCATGGGCGTTTATTGGCAAAAAGCTTTGTAAAAATGAAGTGTGTGGAATGACTTCGGTCGTAAGTTTACCCGTGGGTGACGAGGTCAAGGTTACACAGAAGGGTGATGATGGACACTCTAGTGCGATAACTAATTCTGAGCTCTACAGGCCACACGGTGGAAGAAACCAACTGTGTGCAATAGTGTCCAAGATCGCAGTCGAGTTAGCTATACAGATCATGTGCTGTGAGATCTACAAGGTAAACAGATTCGAGAATGGTTAATAAAATCAAATCTAAGACCATTTCATATTAAGTTCAAAATACTGCTACCAATATACGAGTCTCATATGATGCCATTTCAACGATTGTACCACAAAGGCTCGAAATATTACAAGGTTCAAATTCCAGAGTTATATGGCTCAAATTCAAAGATTACAAGGTTCAACCTGATATTAGAAATGAAATTCAGCTCATTAGTTGCAAACGCTCGCGCTGATCCGCTGAACATGGATATCAAAGAGGTTCAAACTAATATTACCACTTCTAAGTCTGGTTTCGAAACCTCACAACTTTTGCAAAGGGGTCAGCCACTGAGCAGATATAGGGCGAGGGATCCAAACCAGTCATCAAGCTTGGCTAGGTCCCTGCCGTTGGAACGGAACTTGCCCATTCTAAGGCCTCTGGTTTGGCCAGGGTGATTGCCGAGGATCTTGGAGAACGCATCCAAGCTTTTGCGATAGCCATGGCAGAGCTCGTGGGTGTCGATGAGGTCGAGAGGGGTGAAGTTCCATAGGGGGCACCACCGCCGGGAAAGGACGGTTGTCCGCGCCCCACATTTGATTGGGAGGAGGGAGATGATGACTGTCAACATATCATCGGGGAGGCGACTGATGAAGTATATGCCTGCTGGAGTCGCTTGCGGTTCTAGCTTGCCACGCCTCCGCTTGTTGGCAGGCCCGTTCTCCCCTCCCAGAGTCTCCTTGTCAGCGGCGCTTTCTCATAGAAATGAGAGTACATGGAATATTTAGTTAAAACAAGGCAATAGAAAAGTGTATTGGTAACTAGAAGTTATTAGGTAGGAATATAGTAAGAAACGGGAATAACAATTGGTTGCTTAAATACTACACACTTCATTTAACATTGCTGGGTAAGTCAACATGCGAATAGTTGAAAGGAAAACTTACTTCGAACAAACTCAGGACGGATGATTTTGTCGAGGAAGTTAGCATATATCTCATGACCAGGCCCTTTTATGTGCAATCCAATTTTAGTGCCAACTTTCAGTACATAAAACTTAGAATTTTTTTCCAAAAGCCAGGGCCAAAATAGGAGTCACCATATTCATCAAGTAATACAGTAGCAACGATTGTAAACCCATGGTTTGTGTGCAGTATGACATCCGTGCAGCCGTGATCTATGTAAAGGGAAAATTGTTCACTACATAATCTGTTGCATAGCAAGGGATGCGCTGCAGAAAATGATAGGATTGTTAAAGAAAATATGGTGACATGCAAATATGGGCCCAAATTGAAAGAACTGTACAGTTGTTGAAATTGAAGGACAAAAATCTATAATTAAACATATAGGGTAAACATGATGTCATGGAAATATGAGAGTAATCGAAAGAACAATACATCATTAATTTGCCTAATATAGAAAGAAGAGGGGAAAATCCCCTTTGACATATATGGTGCATGTGGCACCTTTTATCCAAATGTAGCAATATTTATAATATCTTTCAGGAAAGTAGGCCATGCCAACCAATTTAGGGTGAGATTGAACATACCGCGCACATGCTCAAGTCATCTGGTACGGTGAAATGGAATCTCTGGCAGAGGTCGCAAGGTCCTCATGTGTCAGCGCACTGTACACTATGAATGAAAGAAACCCTCAAATCAGCACGAATAAAAATGAATTCATGGCGATTTCCGCCGGGTGATTAAAGGAGGCAGATGAACTGGGTGAGAGATGAGATAATATCTCATTAAATTAGTTACCTTGTTGTCCATGAGAAAAAACCCTCAGTACGGCATACTCCCCAACCAAGCGGAGCTGGGTCGACCACGAGCAATGTCGAGAAAGTCAATGGCGATAGGCGGCGGCAAGCGAAAGTGGCAAAATGCGGTGGAGTTTGCCGGCAGCCTGGCGACAGCGGCAGGCGTCGAGCTATGTGGTTACCGCTGTGGTAGGCAGTGCCATGCATAGACGTGGAGGAGCTTGTGCGGGTGTGAATAGGGACCGGAGGCATGGGGTGGCGGGCGGGGGTGAGGGTTTTTGTGACATGGGGATGGCCAGGGTTTTCTTTTTTCTTTTTTGAATTGGGTGGTGAGGGTTTTCTGTCCCACAAAGAATTTCAGAGGCAACGGTTTGCTAGAGTCAACCGTGTGTGATTGATGCAAGAAGCAAAACGAAAGCCATTGCACATGGTTCCAATTTTGGGAACCGTGTGTGATTGAAGCAACAGGCAAAATGAAAGTCATTGCACACGGTTCCAATTTTGGGAACCGTGTGTGATTGACGTACTACCTCCGTCCTGGTTTATTAGTCCCCTCTGTAATTTGTACCAAATTTCGACCAAATATTTGAATAAGAGATGTTGCATGTCACCAAAAATTATATCATTGAACACTATGTTCAAATACGCATCCAACGATACAATGTTTGTTGACCTGCACTAACATTTTGTTAGTTAAATCTTTGGTCAACATTTAACACAAATTACAGAGGGAACCAATAAACGAGGATGGAGGTAGAATCCATCAACCGAACTGATTGCATCCATATCCCACAGTTAGACATAAGTAAACATAGATTAAACATACTCAGACATAGATAATAAGTGTACACGTACACAAGCATCGTTCAACCGTCATTAAGCATGCTCAAGCGTACATAATTCAATCCCACATCTCATCTCACAAGCTGGCACGATCCCGAAGCTTCTCGAGGTACCCGACGTACGCGTCGTGCTCCACCTTGTGAGCATACTTCTGCTTGAAGGAGCCAATGGCCTGTCCTCTTGCATGCACCAGAACACTTTGATACGCGTCATGAAGCTTGTGGTTGCAGAATGGGCATCGATAGCCGCCGTTCCAGGTCCTAATATGCCTGTTATGCATTCCCGCATAAAGCTGCCTCAGGATTTGCCTATTGTACCTCCTCTGGACATCTTCATCCTCGCTGTCCACATCTTCAGACAACACCTATATAAATAGTAAAAAAATGTGGCGTCAAATTAATGGTTACAAACAAATCTCTAGCGAACATTTGGCAGTTGCCAAAAATTGGCATCAAATCAACAATAACATGCTATGAAGTAGGATTAGGAATTTATGGCTATTTATTTATACATATCCAGAGATCTATGGTTCGATTTTTAAGCACATTCGTCTATGTACAGACCAATCTTGAAGAAAATAATGGCACAAACATATGTAGGTCATTCAAAATCAATTGTCAAGTCCCGGCTAGAAATTATTAGCACGAACACTAACCCTAGGCGGATTACTAGCAGAAATCATTTCCACAGATGAAACAACTAATCACTTATCACTTGTACCATTCAAACAATCAATACACTACACGGATCTAACGAAACTTACTCAGATTTCATGGATTGAGAGAACATAACCATATGATTTCTATTCCAAAAAGGGGGAGGCAGGAGTAACCAGAGAAACCCTGGGATCTATTTGACACATAAATGGGTATAGATGACTAACCAGTTGTCCGTCGTCGTGGGAGTTATCGCTGGAGTGGTCGTCGGAGTCGTCGCCCGAGTCGTCACTAGAGTCGGTGTGGAACTCCGCCTCCGGCTGTGGAAGCTCGATGGCGTCGATGACGTCAAGTTGCAGCGATAACTCGCCGGCGGTGACGGCAACCTCTACCTCCATCTCCACACCGTGCTCTGGTGCTTTAGCAGCCCCGGCGTCGCCACTTCCTCCGATGGGGCGCTTCGTCCGCATCCTCATACACTGACGGCTTTGATGACTGAGAGTGGCGTCGAGAATGCAAGCGGAGAGAGGGGATTGTGCGTGTGGCGAGGATGGGGGTCTAGCCGCTCGGGCGCACCATTAATATGGAGTAGTGGGAGTAGTGGGAGAGAGGCGGGCGGCGGTCAAACCGCTGGCTCGCCTCCCGGTGAGCCTGCGCACCGGACTGCTGGCATGCCTACCGTCGTCTCACACAGCTACTCGCACGCCTCCCGATGACACTGTGCAGCGATTACGCCTCCATCAATTCACACACCTGCATGCACGCCTCCCAGTCTTCCTACACGGCGGACTGCTCGCATGCGTCCCGTCAATTCACGCCTGCTCGCACGGTACACGGGTCGCGTGGCGGCACGTATATTGTTTTTCTATTTAGATCATTAATGATGTCGCTTTATTTTTTGCTTAACCGAAGCATGACATGTATCCATTGTTGGTCTAACGCTCATGGTTCGAATAAATACTCCGTTTGGGATATTGGTTCCCAATTATTAATAATCTCCCGTTTGTAATTAGATAAAGATTACATCAAAACTGGTCTAAAATTTGACTCCAAAAAGTACAATGCAACTTTGTATTGGTGTCCATATGACAACACGATAAGTTTCACGAACTTCAAATAAGTTTTGGATGTACTAGAATTTAAAAATCAAGATTCTCATTGTTTGAAATTTGTTGCATGAGGAGTAAACATGCACCCAATGAGACACATGTGTTTTTGCTATCCATTTAGGTGCACTGTCACGTGTGCATGTAGCTCGAATTTTATTTTTGCACACTATACCCGTAGAAAATCAATCAATTAATGTACTAAAACGTCTTTATGATCTTTGATTTTTTTTCAAAATTAAAACGTCCCTCCTTTGGTAACATATATATGTTCATCGCGGGATAATTAATTTAACATGCATCATAGTTGCGGTGGATTCGCGGTGTGTGTGTGTGGGTGTGTGCGTCTGGGGGTGGCGAATGGCTCGCAGTACACTACAAGTTGCGAGCCACCGTGTGGGTTGACCGTTTTGTTAGGCAGGCCGGTGCCACATCAGAGTCATGAATTCGTAATTTAAAACATTACACAACCCTTTCATACATACATGTTTTGGCCACATGCAGTCGATGGTTGTCCTACACGACACTCGATACTCGCGTATGACGCTTTCTATGGGCCCGTGAGGTCATCATCCATCACTTTGACGAACAGCCGGTAGTGAGGTTAATTTGACCAGCAAGGTAGAATCTTTTTTGTTTGTGTTATGGTGGTATATAGTACGCGTCGAAGAGGTGGGAGGGGACTAGCATATATATGTACTATACGTGCGCGTCCGTGAACAAGTACACCTCACTCAGTGCCGGGACTTTTCGGTTTCCGAGGCACGTGCCACATCAAAATTGTGAAAATGGCTATTCAAACATCACACAACACCTCTTTGCGCCACATGCATGCATGCAGTGGTTATTCTAGCTAGGACACTCACTTGTGACGCTTCCATCTGTGGGCCCACGAGGCCATCATCGATGCATGTGCATACTTTGGCCTACATTGGGAGAGGTTAATTATTTTCACCATCGATGAGGATTCTTTTTGGGTTGTATTATGGTAGGAGCATATATTATGCGTCGAAGAGGGGCAAGGGGACCATCATATGTAGTACGCTTCATGAACCTCGCTCTGTGTGGGTGCATGATTTACGGTTTTTGAGGCATGTGTGGCACAACAAAGTTGTGCATTTTATGTATTATATTCAACATATGTTTGGTCCACTTGCAAAGCGATGGTGGTTGTCCTCTCACACCCACTTAAGTGGTTATCAGCAATATCGATGCTTTCCATTTGTGGGCGTCCATCACTACTTTTCGCCTGGCAACAAGAGTGGTTAATTTGACTTAGGAGGGGGTTATTATTTTGCTTGTTAATACGGTGTATATATATATGTATATATATAGGGTGGGTCTATTATGATAACACCCTTTAAGAGCTTATTCTGCACATCAATCGCTTATTCTGCTAACACCGTGTCAAAAACAAACCGAGGCGCGACCCCCACCTCCCACCTTCTTCCTCATGTGACCACCCAACCACCCCGAACACCCCCACCGCCCACCCCCGACCCGCCCCACCTCCCTCCACCTTCCACTCGTCCTGCCCTTCCCACGCCGAACTGCCACATCCCCGCCGCAGCCTTCCTCCCCCCGGCGACCAGCCAGTCCTCGTGCCCTCGGACACCTTCCAAAGACGAGCCGCCACTGGATCCAGGCTGTGGTCTCCTCCCACCACCGGATCCAGGCCATGGCGACGCCCCATCCCCCACCTCCCCCCGCACCACCAGCTACCAGCACCGCACAGGGCCATGGCTCGCCGCCCAACTAACTACCTCCAGCGGCCAAGAACCGGAGCCGCGACCGCCTGGATCCGGCTTCGCCTCCTCCACAAGAGCCCCTACCTTCCTCCTAGCCCCCTCGCCTTCCTCCTCAAAGCCACGACGGCCTCCCCTGCAGCGCCTAGCCCCCGCGCAACGGCGACCACCTCCTCGAGCCATCGGTCGATCCCACAGCAATCCGGTCGCCACAAGCCCCGAACGCGGCCATCACCACCAGATCCAGCAGCCACCGGCCTGGGCACGGCCAATAGCACCAGATCCGGCGGCCACCGGCCTGGGCACGGCCAATAGCACCGGATCCGGGCCGCCACCGAAGCCACACTAGCCATCTACGCGCGAGCACCTCCGGCGTTGGGGCGTGCTAGAACCGCCACGCCTTGCTCCTCCAACATGCCAGAGACGCGAAGGAGAGGATCCCCTGACCCCCCTGCCAACTGTTTCAGCATGCGACCTCCTCTCCCTTCGAGCTCGTCGGCCCCCTCATCTCCTACAACCATGAAGTCCGACGACCACCGCCGTGCAGCTTGGACAAGTGGGCAAACGCAATGAAGTTCCTTGCTCGTGCGTGTGTTGTTCGATGGATACAAGTGCACTACATCTCCTCCGAGGTGGGGAGGAGGTGATGACTCTCATTTTCTAGCCCCCAACGAGCTGCCCCTCCTCCATTTGCAGCCCAACCGCCCCGGCCTTGCAGTGCACCGGCGCGTGCAATGCCGTTTCACGCATTGCAGAGCAGTTGCCCCTCATCCGTGCGTTTTCTCTGTTCTTCTGAAGATAAATAAATGTGCAAATGCAGTCCACTATTCTTTTGCACTTGAGGTTCATTTTACTCTCTTTTTTGCAGAAAAAGATAGGCGGTGCAGTCCGCCGGCCTCCTCCCACATGCCCGTGATTGCACTGTTGTTGGGCGCCCGTGAATCAGCGGCGGATGTCGTGCAGTACGCATCAACGATAGGCATAGCAACCATTCCAGAATTTTGGTTGTTGTTGATGTAGTGCAATGCACCTCTTCGTGTAGTTTGGCTCTATTTTTTGCAGCCCACTTTTGCTAGTCTATTTTGCAGCCCACTTTTGCTCGTCCCGACCAGTCGATGGGGCTCCTGTCCGACCACTTAAGATACTTTTGAAGTTCTGTAATCGTGGTCATGTAGTCTATCACTTTGATTCAGTATGTAAAAATGGGGAAAGAGAAACCAGGTAGTTCCTTACTCTCGACAACGGAACCTAGATTCGAGTTGTGTGCAGATTTGGAACATGAGAAAAATGTAGTCCCCTTGTTGCCAAAAAACAGCAAAAACATTGAATTTTTTTCATACAATTCACTCTGTTGTTGTAGTGCTGCAAAAAAATGAAGGAAATGGCACTTGGTAAAAAAAGAAGTCCACTACGAAGGACTCTTCAGTACAGTTCATTTCAAACAAAAATGCATTTAAAAAAATTTGTGCTTATTGCAGTGCACACGAAAGTAAAATTGCATTGGGAGTTGCAGTGCACTTAGTTGTTGTGTACACACGATGATTTTCAGTCTGTTCGATGCAGTGCGGTTTCGGTCTGGAGCAGTGCACTGATCTATCTGATGCAACGCACTTCGTTGTCACGTACACACGATGATTTTCACTCCGTTTTGATGCAGTGCGGTTTCGGTCTGAAGCAGTGCACTCATCTGTCTGAAGCAGTGCACTTCGTTCGTCGCGTACACATGAAAATTTTCAGTCTATCAGATGCAGTGCAGTTTTCAGTCTGAAGCAGTGCACTATCTGTCTCATGCAGTGCATACGACGATTTGGGTGTCACGAAAAACAGAGTGTCCGCTTTTCGGTAAAATCGAAACTGCTCTTAAACCGTAATGAATTAGAGAGAGTGTTCTACATGAAAAGGTTGCGTCTCGTTGATACCTTTTCAACAGCGTATGATTTGAATTATTCCGACCAGCCGTTCGTAAAATTTTTGCGAAAAAACAGCCACTGCCTCTCGAAGTCAGCCGCACGATTTTCAAAATTAACTAAAAATCGTAAGGAATCTCAAAACCATTTCAACATATGAAAGTTGCGCCTTGTCCGTAGCTTTCCAACGGCGTATCATATGTCTCATTTCGACAAACGGTTAGAAAATTGGAGCAAAAACAGTACTGAAAATTTTAAAAAATTTGAAAAACAAAGTTCCGCGATTTAGTAAATTTGAAAATGCTCTCAAAATCCATCCTACCACCCAACATAGCTTAGGATTCCGTTCGTGCCGACACGAGGGGGGGGGGGAAGCAATATCGTGCGCTTTGTGAGATAGGTGCGACATCCAAGTTGCATTTGGTATTTGAAAATCAAACCACCCTTTTCGTACATATAAATTTGGTCCACATGCAAGTGTGTTCGTGTTCTGACCCTCTCCTGTGTCATTTTCGCCAAATTTATGAACATTAGACAAGTCGGATGACGCAATAGACACGGTTCACCTAAACTAACCGTGTGCCATGCCGGTGCCCCTGTCACGCACACATCCGCATAGTACATTGGGCTCCACGAGGCTCCCCCTCTCAAAAATATCTGCCCGCCTGTCGGTGTCAAAACCGGCGGATCTCGGGTAGGGGGTCCCGGACTGTGCGTCTAGGTGGATGGTAACAGGAGACAAGGGACACGATGTTTTTACCCAGGTTCGGGCCCTCTCGATGGAGGTAAAACCCTACTCCTGCTTGATTGATATTAATGATATGGGTAGTACAAGAGTGGATCTACCACGAGATCAAGGAGGCTAAACCCTAGGAGCTAGCCTATGGTATGATTGTTGTAGTTGTTGTTGTCCTACGGACTAAAACCCTCCGGTTTATATAGACACCGGAGAGGGCTAGGGTTACACAGAGTCGGTTACAATGGTAGGAGATCTACGTATCCGTATTGCCAAGCTTGCCTTCCATGCCAAGGAAAGTCCCATCCGGACACGAGACGAAGTCTTCAATCTTGTATCTTCATAGTCTTGGAGTCCGGTCCATGATGATAGTTCGGCTATCCGGACACCCCCTAGTCCAGGACTCCCTCAGTAGCCCCCGAACCAGGCTTCAATGACGATTAGTCCAGCGCGCGTATTGTCTTCGGCGTTGCAAGGCGGGTTCTCCTCCAAATTCCATGTGCTTACCGAATAGTGTCCGGCTTCCTTATAAATGTTGCGCTCCTTGGCTTCTATGCCCAATAATGGCCCTCTTCCACGTGTCGCATGAATGTGAAAAGCCAGGGTATTTTTACGTTTTACCCCCAAGCTGCACGGATAGGCTGCCTATAAGGGAGGCGAGGATCAAGATCCAAATCACACCATCCTCCTTCCGCGAGTTCTCATCGGAGCACCTCTGACAAAAATCCACTCCATCATGGACAGTCGACGCGGCTCCTCTTCTCGCGCTCCCAGCCCTCAGCCAGGAGATTGGAGGAGGTGTTCAGTTCCGTACAGCGAGCTGGTGATGCTCCAAGTGGAGGGATACCTCCCTCCGGCCTTCATGGTCCCGGTTCGAGCCGGATTGGCCACCTACAAAGGTGGGAAGCAGGCGGAGAACACCCCCAGTCCTTCCAAAGGAGAGCGGGTGTGTTTCGTCCCTTATCTAATAAGGGGGCTCGGATTTCCCATACATCCGTTTCTCTGGGGGCTCTTGGAGTTCTACGGACTCCAGTTCCATCACCTTACACCCGCCTCCATTTTGCACATCGCGGGTTTTGTAGCTCTTTGCGAGTTGTTCTTGGCCATCGAGCCCCATTTCACACTGTGGAGGAGATTATTTTGCCTCGTACCCCGTTCTCACGAGGGGTCGATATATCAAGTGGGCGGAGCCGAAATATGGCGCATCGCCGGGACCGGATATCTACCCGGAATCCCAAAGAAGGCGTCCGAAGACTGGCCTTAGGAATGGTTTTATGTGGAAGATGCTCCACTGCCGGACCCAGTTCGGATCGGCCTCCCGGAGTTCAGCAATGCTCCTCTGAATAAACGCATGAGTTGGCGCCCGCAGAGCCCTCAACGGGAAGATGACAGGAGCGTCCATTATCTGATGGGCCGGATAAGGCTGCTGGCTCATTCCGGACTGACCATGATTGGAGTCATGGCCACGTGCATCATGCGAGGGGTACAGCCGCTCCAGTATAGGGGCCACCCCATGTGGGATTTCAACGGGAGAATGAAGCCACCCGTCATGGCCGCAAGGGGCCGGGATCGGCCGCAGATCTGGTGAAGATCCTGTCCGGCTTGTACAAGGGGGAGAAGGAGGACTTCCTCCAAACGAGTCCATTGAATGGATTCTCCATGAATAACCCTCGAAGCTGGGTAAGCGGTCGTCTATTTATCCGATCCGTGCTTTCAAAATTAAATGTCTTACTTTATGATTTCGATGCAGGAACTGCGCCGGGATGTGGAGGGCATACGGTCGGCTCCACAACCCGAGGATCCGGAAGATCCTTGATCCGGCCTCCGAAGAGGATCCGGACATAAAGGTGGAGCTGATTGACGGGGTGTTCCACCAACTTAGCATGGACAATGCTCTAGTCGCCATTACGGCTGACTACCCTGGTTTATCTCCGGCTTCCCAGGAAACTATGACTGGAGCCCTGACACCATTACTCATCCATGCCTATTTCTGAACACTGTATACCAACGGTGTCCCGCAGGAGATACCTTTAGGGCGGGAAGCTAGATCCGCGGCGGCTGACCAACAAGGGTCAGTTCGGCCCAGCAGGCGGAAGAGGAGTGCGGCGCGAATCGAAACGTCGCCGCAACGGTATGGAGCACCATCGTATTTAAGCGAAAGATTTCTGGGAGGTGTATTAACACCCCTGATTCTTCTAGGAGAAAGAGCGCTCGCCGGACTATGCCCGGAGAGGTCGCCGCTCAAGCCTCCGCCAGCCAGGCTCCAGCACCTGGACCAGAGGGGGAGGCAAGCGCGAGGCGTGAGTCAGATGCTCCTCCAACGGAGGATGCCGACAGGCTGTCCGCCACTAGGTCTGAGGTGGAGAGCACCATGAATCACAGGCGCTGCCGGACAGTTCTTCGTGACGCGTGTTTCTCCCCGGAGGCGTTGAATGCCTTCAATGCGGGAGACGCGCACCTCCGTGCCGCTCAAGATGGTTTAACCAGAGCCACGGAGCAGTATGTGAAAGACATACGGGTAAGGGATTTTAATAGTTGTATATGCCAGTAGCCCCCGAGACTTAAAGTAGTTAAAATAACTGACTTAAGGATCATTTGATATGCAGGATCTTACGGAGAAGAATACCCAATTTTCTCAGGAGCTTCTAGAGTGCAAGGCCCAACTTGAGGCCGCACTAGCTGCCGCGGGAGGAGACACAGAGACCCCCCTCCGGTAACACATATTTCAAAAAGATAGGCGGTGTGCGGCGTGCGTATAAATCTGACGATAATATTGCAGATGTTGCCGGACTTGATCCGGACAAGCAACAGCTACTGCGCCAGCTGAAGGCTGGCGAGAGGGTGCTTATGAAGGTGCAGCAGGAGAGGAACAAACTCCAAGATGACCACACCCAGCTGGGAGAAGAGCTAAAGGGTGTTCGGGCCCAGCTGTCTGGCTCCGTGAAGGAGAATCAGCGGCTTCGTCGCGGCATTTATAGTAAGTGCTTGAGCAAACTCTTTTGAAAATAAGAGTTCGGCGAGGAAATCGATTGACAGAAATATGTCTATAGGTGTGCTCACAGGTGGCCCTGCGGAGGAAATGCCCGGTTCAACGGGTGACCAACTTCCCGAGCTGGTGCAACTGCACGGACGTGTTCGGCAGGCGATGAGTGGCGTCGCCCAGGCTTTATGGCCGTCCGTCTCCCTACCCGAGGGCCTTGGAGGGCTTGCGGAGAAGCTTCAGGGAGCACGGCAGTGCTTCCGTCTATGGAAGATATTGGCCTGCCGTCAAGGCGCCAGGAAGGCCTGGGCTATGGTGAAGACGCGGTACAAGAAGGCGGATCCGAACCACATGGCCGAGGTCGGACCTGTGGGGCCCGATGGGAAGGAGATCCCTGTGAGCTTAATGTATGGCCAAGTAGAGTTGGCCGCTAAGTATTCCCAACGGGACTGTAAATTAGACAGCCTGTTAGACGGGATTGAAGAAGAGTACAGTCAGTCAATTTGACGATGTGTTTTAAAATGACATGTAAAATGCCTTCTAGCCGGATTGTAGATCGTTTGTCTTTGCAGACCTTTTCGCTTCAACCTCGGGACCCTAGAGTCCGGAGTGTGTCCGAATACCCTCTCGATTATGAAAAAACCGGGGCATGCATGGAGACCAGCGTGGGGTCATTAGTGCTTTATCGCACAAGTGCCCAACTAGTTATGTTATATTACATGGTTAGTAAGAAACATCTTCCAGGAGAATAGTTCCATTAGGGGTTCCTTTCTCGAGGCATGCCCTAAAGTGCATGTTCGGATCATGAAAAGAGCGTAAAAGCATCCGGGGCAGATAAGTAAGTAAATAAGAAATCATCTTTCAAGTCACCGACCGAATATTCCCTTAAGAACGCTAGCTTTCGGCTTCACCTAGTCTGGGGTACACATCCGGTGACCCGCAAGAATAATCGCAGAGGTGCTCCTTTACCTCCTAGCCAAACAATCGGGAACGTGGGGTAAGCACAGAGCCAGCAACCCAGCTTGGCCAAAACTTAAGTCATATCGATGCATATATTGGTGAATAAAAGGTACATGCGAAGTATGACACATGTGTTGGGCATGAAGCCCAGATAAATAAGCTTCATTAAAGAAGCCCCAGTATAACGAAAAGGGTAGCACATCAAGTGTGTGCGAACAATGCGCAGATCAGCCCTCAAAGGCTCTATGAAAAAGGGAGGAGAAGAGAGAGAAACAAAAGACAACTGAAGTATAAAATGTGGACGGAGGAAGGAGACGAACTCTGAGTCCGGCGCTAGGCGTAGAATCTTCGGAGGCGGGCTGCGTTCCATGGGTTTGGCTCGAGTCGGTTGTCCGATGCGTTTCGCAGATGGTATGCTCCGCCGGTCAGGACTTGGTCGATGATGAAGAGACCTTCCCATTTGGGCTTGAATTTGTCCTTTTTCTTGTCCGGCAGGCGTAGAACTAATTCGCCAACATTGTAAGTTTTGGCCCGTACTTCTCTGCTTTGATATTTTCGAGCCTGCTGCTGATAGAATGCGGAACGAGCCTTTGCCACGTCGCGCTCCTCCTCTAATGCGTCCAAAGTGTCCTGCCGATCCAACTCGGCTTCTCTTTCTTCGTACATGCGCACTCGAGGTGAGTCATGTATTATATCGCAGGGCAAGACTGCCTCTGCGCCGTATACCATAAAGAATGGTGTGAATCCGGTAGTACGATTTGGCGTGGTCCGCAGCCCCCAGAGTACGGAGTCGAGCTCCTCTACCTAGTGCGTGTTAGATTCTGTGAGGGACCGCACTAACCTGGGTTTGATGCCGCTCATGATTAGACCATTTGCTCGTCCGACCTGACCGTTATTTTGAGGGTGATAGACTGCAGCGTAGTCGAGCTTGATGCCCATATTTTTGCACCAGAGTTTAACCTCATTGGCCATGAAGTTTGTGCCGTTATCGGTGGTGATGCTGTGGGGGACGCCATAGCGGTGTACTACCCCGGATATGAAGACTATCACAGGTCCGGATTCGGCCATTTTAACTGGCTTGGCCTCTATCCATTTGGTGAATTTGTCCACCATGACCAATAGGTACTTTTGCTTGTGGGTTCCCCCTTTAAGGGGTCCGACCATGTCAAGCCCCCAGACCGCGAACGGCCAGGTGATGGGTATAGTTTTGAGGGCGGTGGGTGGCATGTGGCTCTGATTAGCAAAGAGCTGACAACCAACGCATCGCTGGACTAAGTCCTGAGCGTCTGCCCGGGCCGTCGACCAAAAAATCCTGTACGGAAGGCCTTGCCTACAAAGGCCCGGGCTGCAGCGTGGTGTCTGCCTAGTCCCGCGTGAATTTCAGCCAGAAGGTTTCGCCCTTCCTCTTCGGAGATGCACCTTTGAAGGACTCCGGTTGTGCTTTTCTTATAAAGTTCTCCCTCATGGACCTTGTAGGCTTTAGATCGCCGAACTATGCAGCGGGCCTCATTTTGGTCTTCGGGAAGTTCCTGCCTAATTAAGTAGGCTAGGAATGGTTCTGTCCATGGGGCAATTACTGCCATTATTTCGTGGGCTGAAGGTGTCATTTCATTGGCTGAGCCGCCGATTATGTCAGATTGTTCTGTGTTGGATGGTGCGGTTGCTTCCGGGTTGTTATTTCCGGACTCCTCTTCCCATAATATGGATGGCTTAAAGAGCTGCTCCAGGAAGATGTTTGGAGGGACGGCGTCGCGTTTTGCGCCGATGCGTGCCAACACGTCGGCTGCCTGGTTATTATCCCGGGCTATGTGGTGGAATTCGAGTCCTTCAAACCGAGCTGACATTTTTAAGACAGCGTTACGATAGGCTGCCATTTTCGGATCCTTGGCGTCAAAGTCTCCATTTACTTGGGATATTGCAAGGTTTGAATCCCCGCGCACCTCTAGGCGTTGGATACCCATGGAGATTGCCATCCGGAGACCATGTAGGAGGGCCTCATATTCAGCTGCATTGTTGGAGTCCGTGTACATTATCCGGCACGTATTGATGTGTCTCCGGTTGGGGACGTCAATACGACGCCAGCCCCCAAGCCGGCCAACATTTTGGAGCCGTCGAAATGCATGATCCAATTGGAGTATGCGCCGTACTCTTTAGGGAGTTCGGCTTCGGTCCATTCAGCGATGAAGTCAGCCAAGACTTGTGACTTTATAGCTCGCCGTGGTTTATAGGTTATGTCGAATGGTAAGAGCTCGATGGCCCATTTTGCAATCCTGCCCGTCGCGTCACGGTTGTTTATAATGTCGTTGAGGGGTACTTAGGAGGCCACTGTTATCGAACACTCTTGAAAGTAGTGTCGCAGCTTCCGGGATGCCATGAACACCGTGTACGCTATCTTTTGATGATGCGGGTACCGGACTTGCATGGAGTTAAGACGGTGGATCGTAGTACCTTTGGTTTTGAAGGGGAATTTGTGCCCTTCATTTACGGTTCAACGACGAGCACCGCGCTTACAACTTGATGTGTTGCCGCGATATATAACAACATTGGTTCGCCCAAGTTGGGCGCAGCCAGGACCGGATTTGTTGCCAATATGGCCTTTATTTCTTCGAGTCCGGCCGTGGCAGCATCCGTCCATTCGAAGTGTTCGGTGCGCCTGAGGAAGCGATAAAGGGGCAATGCCTTTTCTCCCAAACGGGAGATGAAGCGGCTTAGGGCCGCCACGCATCCTGTCAATTTTTGTATTTGTTTGAGGTCTTTTGGGATGTCCAATTGTGACAGAGCTCGGATCTTGGCTGGATTTGCTTCAATTCCTCTACCGGATACAATGAAGCCCAAGAGCTTTCCGGCTGGTACGCCGAAAACGCATTTTTCCGGGTTGAGCTTAATGTCGTATGCTCGGAGGTTATCGAATGTGAGCCTCAAATCGTCTACTACTGTTTCGACATGCTTGGTCTTGACGACCACGTCGTCTACGTATGCCTCCACTATTTTGCCGATCTAAGTTGCCAGACATGTCTGAATCATGCGCTGATATGTTGTGCCGGCATTCTTGAGCCCGAAGGGCATTGTGTTGAAGTAGAATGGTCCATACGGAGTAATGAATGCCGTTGCGGCTTGGTCTATCTCCGCCATCTTGATTTGATGGTATCCGGAGTATGCGTCGAGGAAGCACAATGAATCGTGTCCTGCGGTAGCATCAATGATTTGATCGATGCGGGGAGGGGGAAAGGATCCTTTGGGCAAGCCTTGTTAAGGTCTTTAAAATCGACACATAGGCGCCAGGATTTGTCCTTTTTGGGTACCATTACCAGGTTCGCTAGCCAGTCTGGATGTTTTATATCTCTGATGAATCCAGCTTCCAATAGTTTGGCTAGCTCCTCTCCCATTGCCTGTCTTTTTGGTTCGGAAAATTGCCGAAGAGCCTGTTTGACTGGCTTGAATCCTTGTAGGATGTTTAGGCTGTGTACTGCCAGCCTGCGTGGGATTCCTGGCATATCTGAAGGGTGCCAGGCAAAAATGTCCCAATTTTCCCGAAGGAATTCTCGTAGTGCGGCGTCTACATCGGGGTTTAGTTGTGCCCCAATGGAGGCCATCTTTGTGGGGTCCGTTTGATGGACCTGGAACTTGACTATTTCATCCGCTGGTTTAAAAGAGGTGGACTCGGATCTCTTATCGAGTATCACATCGTCCCTGTTCACCGTGGAGCACAGCGCAGTGAGTTCCTCTGCCACTAGGGCTTCGGATAGTGCCTCTAGGGCTAGTGCGGCTGTCTTGTTTTCGGCGCGGAGTGCTATGTCCGGATCACTGACAAGAGTGATGATTCCATTGGGGCCGGGCATTTTAAGCTTCATGTACCCATAATGGGGTATGGCTTGGAAAATTGTGAATGCCTCTCGCCCTAATAGAGCGTGATATCCGCTGCTGAACGGGGCCACTTGGAACGTGACCTCCTCGAACCTGTAGTTGTCCGGCGAGCCGAACACCACATCTAATGTAATTTTTCCTGTGCAGCGTGCTTCCCGACTAGGGATTATTCCTCTAAAGGTTGTCTTTGCTTCGCTCAATGCGGCTCCGACTATTTCCATTTTTCAAGAGTTTCATAGATTAGGTTTAATCATTGCCGCCATCCATGAGTACCTTGGTAAGACGAAAGCCGTCCACTATTGGAATGAGGACCAATGCGGCTGGTGCTCGGGCTGTTCGGAATTTAGGTTCGTCGCTAGCGTTGAAGGTGATAGCCGTGTCGCTCCATGGATTTGTTGTTGCTACTTGGTAGACTTCGGCGAGGCTGCGGATTGTTCGTTTCCGCATATTATTTGATGCGAAAGTCTCGAAGACTGTTAGTACCGTACTGGTACTGTTGGGGTGGTTCTCTGGAACTAGAAGCTCTTCGCCACTTTTGGCCACCTGCCGCAGTATCCAACATGCTCGAAGGCTATGTGTTGGAGTGGCGCCCTCTGTACTATGGATTTTACAGGGTCCGCCGAGCCATCCCTCCAGTACGGTTCCGTGCCCTTTATGGGGTTTTTGCTTTTTGGTTTTTATCCCGGGTGCCTGAGCATGATGCACCCTTTTGTTTCGGACTAGGGTTGTGTTCGGAGCCGGATTGTCCCAAAACTTAGTTTCGGTTTTCCAGACGCTCTCCATCGCACAGTACTTCCGTACTATGGACGCCAGGTTGGCGAAGTGTGTAATTTCGCGACGACTTACGGCGTTCAAGATTCCCTTGTCCGTGCAATTGTTGCAGAAAATTGAGATTGCGTTTTCCTCACGGCAGTCCTTTATCCTGTCCATTACCAGGAGGAATCTGGCCCAGTAATGATGTACTGTTTCAGCGGGCTCTTGCTGGATTTGGGATAGATCACTTATGTTTGGGTGGGCGGGTGGAATTAAGTCCGGAACCCTGCCCAACTTGAGGCTCAAGGGCCGAGAAGTTTCCGAATTTGGAAGCTTGGATTGCTGGATGTCGTCCAACGAATCTAGTCTGCTGCCTGACTTTAGGTTCAGTGCTTGATTGGCATCTGTCCCTCCGTGGGAATCCGGCATGGAGGGATCTGGAATCCGGACATAACTGGTCTTTAATATAGGAGAAGAGTCGCCGCGTTGTTCCTCCACCATAGCAACGTGGTGGGTAGCCTGGGAGAGTTGATCTCTCTCAGATCGGTTTTAAGCCCAATCTGATCATAGTCTGTAGCGACTCCCAGGGCGGCGAAGCGATCCAAGAGTTCGTTTACGGAGGAGAGCTCCGTCGGATCTAGCTGCTCGGCGAATTCCGAGTTGACGTGAAGATCACTTTTGATGACTTGAGAGGTCATTGTCGGAGCGGCGGCCGAACAGGCGGTCATTAGAAAACCACCTAGCCGGACAGTTTGGCCGGTGGCCAAAGCTCCTTTGGCAATGGTACCGTCTTTAAAGACGGGAAGAGGCATCCTTCCTGATTGTGACGACACAGAGGAACTCTCAATGAAAGCACCAATGTCGGTGTCAAAACCGGCGGATCTCGGGTAGGGGGTCCCAAACTGTGCGTCTAGGCGGATGGTAATAGGAGACAAGGGACACGATGTTTTTACCCAAGTTCGGGCCCTCTCGATGGAGGTAAAACCCTACTCCTGCTTGATTGATATTGATGATATGGGTAGTACAAGAGTGGATCTACCACGAGATCAAGGAGGCTAAACCCTAGAAGCTAGCCTATGGTATGATTGTTGTAATTGTTGTCGTCCTACGGACTAAAACCCTCCGGTATATATAGACACCGGAGAGGGCTAGGGTTACACAGAGTCGGTTACAATGGTAGGAGATCTACATATCCGTATTGCCAAGCTTGCCTTCCACGCCAAGGAAAGTCCCATCCGGACACGGGACGCAGTCTTCAATCTTGTATCTTCATAGTCTTGGAGTCCGGCCCATGATGATAGTTCGGCTATCCGGACACCCCCTAGTCCAGGACTCCCTCACCGCCTCAAGGGTTTTTTCTGTTTCATAACACACGGTTGTTATCTCTGGACCATGTGCGATGTTTCTTCTTCCCAATCCCACTGCATCCCTAGAAAGTATCCGTTCGCCTTGAGGAGGGTTTTTGTGTATCATAACACACGGTTGTTATCTCCGAACCGTGTGCGATGTTTCTTGTTCCCAATCCCGCCCGCCCCTAGAAAATATCTGCCCGCCTAGAGGGTTTTTCTATTTCATAACACACGGTTGTTATCTCCGTACCGTGTGGTATTCACCATCATCAAAATTTTCATTAGCCCCGGCATTTCACTCCCGCGTTTGACTCCCGCATTGTAAAATTTTCAGTACCCGCGTCATTTCCTCAAACACACCCCTCCCCCTCCACACACACACACACACCAAAACCTCCTCGGGCACGCGCACACACACACACCCCTCCCTCGCTCGAAATCCTAGCAAGGTCCCCGCCGCCGCCGCCGTGAGACCTTCATTGTCAACATCTGCCGGTTTGCTTGTGCAGCTTACCCACCGATCTCCATACCAAGGCCGCCCTGAGTTTCTTAGATGACGCCTACCAAACGCCCCCTTTCCCCCAGATCCCCATCCCCATCCCCCACTCCAGAGCGTCGCAGCCTAAGCCCGGCTACGCTTCCTGTTGGGGATATAACTACTGAGTGTAAACCGGCTAGGAGGGCCCGGTTCACCCTCGACTATGCTGAAGCCCATGAAGATCCAGAAGATGGCGCTTTACTAATGAAGCTTAGAGGCCCGGAGCCCAAAGGCGGATTAGGGCCCATAGTGGTAAACCGCCATGACTATGTAACTTGTAATGTAAGTTAGGAAAGAAGAGACCGAGCCGGACACTTTGTATGAGTCGGCCTCGGGGCTGTGTAGACCGGCCGGGCGTCAACCTATGTATATAAAGGGACGACCCGGCGGTGGTTCAGGGACAAGAAACTATAACTCGAGACTCAGGCAAGCATATTTACTCCCTGGTCATTGAAACCCAATCAATCCCATCACAACTAGACGTAGGCTTTTACCTTCATTGAAGGGGCCGAACTAGTATAAACAACCGTGTCCCTTTTCCGGTTTAACCCCTTCAAGCTAACCCGTTGCGATGGCTCCATGACTAAGTCCTTTCATGAGGACATCTGATGTGTTAATTCCATGACAGTTTTCGCCCACCGTGGGGCTATCGCACGGTGGTTTCGAGTTCTTGAAGGGCAGCTTTGAAGGACTCAAGGGTTACGTGGTTGGCCGGATGACCAAGAGTCATCGCGGCAAGCTCTACATCGACGATGAAGGATGGGGCCCCGAGGCCGCCTCAATCGAGTACCGGTACTGGGTCCCCTTTGGCGGAATTCATGTCTTCATCGGCAAGATCGGCGAACCAGGCCCTGAGCCGGACATCTGCACCGACCTCGTAGAAACGGCTCAGCGTGCAAGTCCAGCCCGGGTTAAGCCCGCCATGAAGCGTGCGTTTGTAGGATGTGTCCATGGGATCGGATCTGAACCGGTGTCTGAAGGTGAGACGACTATTTATTCCAATGGCGAGTCATCCACTGGCGAAACCGCGTCCTTGTACCAGATTCATAATGGTGTGTTCAAAGGATATTCCGATGGCAACAGTATTCCGGACCTCCTTGAACCGCCTAGTCGGGTTGCTGTTTACATGGCCGGAACACAGCCCATTTTGCAGTCTTCATCTACAGCAGCAATGAATACCGGATCAGCAGCCACGGCAGGAGCCCCGGCGCGCCGACCGGCTCAAGTCCTCTCCGGTTTGATGGATGCCTGGGCGACCTTGTTAACCGCGGCAGTCACCCCGAGACGCTGGATCGCACAATCACGGACATTACGGTGAAGGACCAGATAACACAGGCTAAGGAGGACCTGGCAATTGAGGATGCTAGGATGGCTGAAGAACGGGCCGCTTTGGATGCCTAGTCACAGCAGATACAGGTGCAAAATTATCGGCTCATGCTGGATCGGACTGCATCGGAGGATGTAATGCGAAGGAAGTACCGGTCTCGTCTGCCGTCGGTCTACGAAGGACTGAACCTCTTTCAAACACCAGGCGCCGGGCCGAGCAATCCGGCAGCTGCAAACAGGACTGATGCGCCTAGGACAGCTCCGGATCAACTACGGATAACGGAACCACCCCGACGAACAGATAACCCGCCGCAATACGTGTCCACACCGCCGGGTCACTTCTCGAGTCCTCTAGATAACATGATTGCCGTAGCATCGCGCCTGGCGGCCATTCCGATGGAAGGCGATTCACTGGCAGCAATTGAAACGCGGCGGGCTAGGGACCTTCTTCAAACCGCCGTGGTGCAACAGCAGGCTTATTCCTATAGCCGGGATAGAATTCATTCAACCCCCGTCCGAGCCCAAGCTATAGCAGGCACATGGATGAACCGGAATTGTCTAGCAGTGCTCGGCGTTGTAATGCTCAAGACGCGGTGGATAATGGCAGAGCACGAAGGGAGGCCACTTTGGGTCATCATCAACCCACCCCGGTTCAGCCAGCGGCGTCGGTAGACCAAGGCACCAGGCTTGCCTTAAGTTCCGGGGGAGTGCCGTGTCTTATTCCGGCTCTCCGTAATGTGCGTCTACCCAAGGATTTCAAGGGTCCATGTAAAGTGCCTAATTACACTGCGGATCAACCACCTGAGGCATGGGTTGAGAGTTATGAGATGGCAATGGAGATGCTAGATGTGGATGAAGCGGCATGTGCAAAGTACTTCACGATGATGTTGGAAGGGACAGCCCGTACTTGGTTGAAAAATTTACCAGCTAACTCCATCGAGTCATGGGATTAGTTGAAGGCCCGGTTTATAGCCAATTTCAAAGACACGTGCAAACAGCCCATGTCCATTGTGGATCTGGATGCTTGTGTTCAAGGGAGAACGAGTCAATAACTCATTGGGTACGCCGGGTTTCAGAAGTTTTGCATTCGTCCGACCGGATTAACGCTGGTCAAGCGATCATAATGCTGGAGCGTAATTGCCGGTTTAAGTCACTGAAGATGAAGTTGGGACGGCTCAAGCACAACTGCAATGACATGGGAACCCTCATGGTAGCCTTGTTCAAGTATGTCGATTCTGATAATACCAAGGATCCCGATTCTGATGAGGAGAAGCCGGAGAAGGGAAAGAAGAACGACGGTGCAAAGTGCCAGCATCACAAGCAAGGAGGCCATGGGAATAATGGTAAGCGCAAGGCAGATAATTCAGATCTTGTGGCTAACACTAACATGCAGCGTCGTAAAGGTAAACTGCCCCAGCGTGGTGGAGGGATGAATCTGGAACATTTGATGAACTAGCCCTGCCCAAAGCATGGAACCAAGGAGGCCCCTTCTACACATCTGTGGAAAGATTGTTATATCATGAAGGAGTTCAAGAATTCCGATGTTTTCCGGTATGATCAGGGTCCGTCGGGCGGTTCATGTCCAGGTTTTCATGGTGGCGGCGGTTCAAGCTCTGGATTCCAGAATAATCAGGGCAACCAACATAACCAAGGTGGCAATGGTCAACAGAATAGTCAAGGGAATCAGCATCAATCAGGTTATCAAAGTCACCCCAAGCAGTTGAATGGTGGGCAGTATCATGTGTTCACTACTAGCCTGTGTAAGCGATATCAGAAGCTTCACAAAAGGCGATTAATCTTTGTTGAACCGGCAGTGCCACGTTATTTACGGTGGTCCGAGCAGCCCATTGTGTGGAGCAGAGAGGATCATCCGCCCCGGATTGACAATCCGGGTTAACTAGCTTTGGTGGTGGCACCTCAGGTGGGAGGTTACAAGTTTACCAAAGTCCTGATGGATGGAGGGAGCAGTATCAACATCCTGTACTATGAGACTTTTTCGCATGGGGTTGACAGAAAAGAGTCTTAAACCGTCCAACACTGTTTTTCATGGTGTAGTACCAGGTAAATCGGCATATCCTGTTGGCAAGATCTCTTTGGAGGTTGTGTTTGGAGATGAGCATGATTCCAGGTCTGAAAAATTGGCCTTTGAAGTAGTGAAAATCCAGAGCCCATATCACGCACTGTTTGGATGGCCGGCTTACGCAAAATTCATGGCGAGGCCCTGTTATATCTATTTTACAGCTCAAAATGCCGGGTCACAAGGGAACTATAACGGTGTATGGAAGTTGAAAAATCGCTTTGGATTGTGAAGAAGGGGATGCAGCTTACGCTGAGTCGGTTTGTGCTACGGAGGAGCTGAAGTTTTATAAGGACAATGTTGATTCGGTAGACATGACTCCTTTGAAGAAGCCCACCACTGAGCATGACCTGACCCTGAAGTTCAAACCGGCTGATGAGACTACACCTGTTGACTTTGTTCCTCGCGATTCATCCAAACAGTTTAGCATCAGCACCAATCTGGATCCAAAATAGGAAAGCGCACTCATCGAGTTCATCCGTGAGAACCGGGACATTTTTGCATGGAAGCCTTCTGACATGGCAGGTGTACCGAGGGAACTCGCTGAGCACACTCTTAATATTGATCCCAAGTTTAAACCGGTCAAACAATTTCTTCGGCGGTTTAACGAGGAAAGACGCAAGGCCATTGGTGAAGAGGTAGCCTGGCTGTTGGCTGCTGGCTTTATCATCGAAGTATTTCACCCTGAGTGGTTGGCTAATCCGGTGCTCGTTCTTAAGAAAAACGACACTTGGCGTATGTGTGTGGACTACACAGATTTGAACAAGGCTTGTCCGGCAGATCCTTTTGCTCTCCCGTGTATTGATAAGATTATTGATGCGATGGCGGGTTGTGAGCGCCTGAGTTTCTTGGATGCTTATTCAGGTTATCATCAAATTAAGATGGCAGTTAAGGACCAGGAGAAGACAACCTTCATCACTCCCTTTGGAGCCTTCTTCTATGTTTCTATGCCCTTTGGGCTCAAAAGTGCCCAGGTTACTTATCAGCGTTGTGTGCAAAATTGTCTTCACACGCAGATTGGGCGTAATGTTCATGCCTATGTGGATGACATTGTGGTAAAATCCAGGAAGAAGGAAACCTTGATAGATGACCTCAAGGAAACGTTTGACAATCTTCGGGTTTACAAAATGATGCTTAATCCGGACAAGTGTGTTTTTGGTGTTCCGGCAGGCAAGCTCCTAGGCTTTCTGGTGTCCAACAAAGGCATTGAGGCTAATCCAAAAAAATCAAAGCGATTACATCTTTGGCTAAACCGAAGTGTATCAATGATGTTTAGCATTTGGCGGATCGAATTGCCGCCCTTAGCAGGTTTATCAGCCATTTGGGAGAGAAGGCGATTCCTTTGTATCAGATGTTGAAAAAGACAGACGATTTCGCCTGGAGTGATGCAGCTGATGCGGCGTTTGAGGACTTAAAGCGGCAGTTGGTTGAACCGCCGGTTCTTGCTGCTCCTGTTGACAAAGATCCCTTGTTATTGTACGTGGCTGCTAATGCCCGTGCTGTCAGCGTGGCGATTGTGGTGGAATGCAAGGAGGCTGGTAAGGAATACCCGGTTCAACGGCCGGTTTACTACCTCAGTGAAGTACTTATCGAGTCAAAGCAACGATATCCGCATTGGCAGAAGCTGGTTTATGAGGTTTTTATGGCAAGTCGGAAGCTCAAACAGTACTTTCAAGGCCATCCCATTACAGTGGTCAGTTCAGCTCATTTGGGCGATATAATTCAGAACAGGGAGGCGACTGGCCGGGTTGCAAAGTGGGCAATTGAGCTTGGCCCGCACGGAATGAAATATATGCCTCGTACATCAATCAAGTCACAGGCACTTGTTGACTTCATCAATGATTGGACCGAGTTACAAGCACCACAGGACAAACCGGATAATACATATTGGACCATTCATTTTGATGGATCCAGGCAATTGGAGGGCTTAGGGGCTGGAGTTGTTCTTACTTCCCCTCGAGGTGATAAAATTTGTTATGTTCTCCACTTAATGTTTCCTTGTACTAACAATGCAGCTGAGTACGAGGCCTTACTCCACAGTCTCCGTGTGGCTAAGGAAATGAACTTAAGCCGGGTTCGTAGTTTCGGAGATTCTGATCTGGTGGCTCAGCAAGTTTCTGGTACTTGGGATTCTAAGGACCCATTAATGGCGGCTTACAGATGCGAGGTGGATATTGTGGCAGGTCATTTTAAGGGTTATCAGGTGGAGCACATTGAGCGGCGCAAAAACGAGGCAGCAGATACTTTAAGCTGGCTGGGATCTCAGCGTAAACCGGTACCACCTAATACCGTTTTAGATATCTTGCATAACCCGTCTGTTAAGTTGCCTACAGAGGAGGATTTAGCTGTTCCTGATCCGGAGGCCCAATTGGTGGACGCTTTACACACTACTCCGGATTGGACCGTTCCATATTTGGCATATTTAAACCGGGGCGAGTTACCAGATGATGAGGTTTTCGCTCGTCAGATAATCCAGCGGTCCAAGTCCATGGTTATTCACAATGGCGAGTTACACCGTTGTAGTGTTCCCGGCGTTTTTCAACGCTGTATTTCCCCTGAAGAAGGACAAGAGATTCTACGTGAAATCCATGAAGGGGATTGTGGTCACCACGCAGATTCAACCCTAGTGGCTAAAGCTTTTCGTCATGGGTTCTATTGGTTGACAGCTCATGCCGATGCGGAAGATCTGGTAAAGCGGTGTGACGCTTGTCAGAAATTTTCACGTCGAGCTCATGTTCCGGCTCAGGAGCTATGGATGATTCCTATTACCTAGCCATTTGCCACTTGGGGGCTTGATATGGTGGGGCCTTTTAAGCGTTCCCAGGATAAGAAGACCCATCTGTTGGTGGCGGTTGACAAGTTCACTAAATGGGTTGAAGCGGAGCCTGTCAGCAAGTGTGATGCAGCCACGGTGGTTCAATTTCTCAAAAAGATCATTTTCCGTTTTGGGTTTCCACACAACATCATCACAGATAATGGCACAAACCTTTCCAAAGGTGAGATGGAGGAATTCTGCCAACGAGAGCACATCCGGCTTGATGTAGCGTCTGTGGCTCATCCCCAGTCCAATGGTCAAGCTGAGAGGGCGAATCAAGAGATCTTGAAGGGTATTAAGCCCAGGCTTATGGTTCCTTTGAAGCGGATGCCGGGTTGTTGGGTGGAAGAGTTACAATCTGTGTTATGGAGTATAAACACCACCCCAAACCGATCCACGGGTTATACACCTTTCTTCATGGTTTACAGGGCTGAGGCTGTCCTCCCAAGTGATATTCGTCATGACTCGCCCCGGGTTGCCAATTATGTTGAAGTGGACAGTGAGCAAGCATGTCAAGAGGCGTTGGACCTGTTAGATGAGAAACGGGATATGGCTTTGGCCCGGTCGGCGGTTTATCAACAAGACCCGCGGCGTTATCACAACCGCCGGGTTAAAACACGAACCTTTCAAGAAGGCGACTTAGTGCTTCGGCTCATCCAGGATCAGACCGATATGCACAAGTTATCCCCACCTTGGGAAGGACCTTTTGTGGTCAGCAAAAATCTGCACAACGGATCATACTACCTCATTGATGTTCGAGAATACTCACGCAATTCTGAGGAGGAGACCCGGAGGCCATGCAACATAGCTCTCCTTCGGTCTTACTACACCTGAGCCATAGGCTTTCCTTATGTACATATTATGGCAATGTATATATTATGATCAATATAATAAACCGGCATCCTTGCTACAAGCAGGGCCTCTGCCGTTCTTCCAATATTTCTGGATTACAAGGGGGCTTCTGCTCTCAAAGTGATGACTCACCTTATCCATTAAACCGGCTATCATGCCACAACATAGCTTGGGAGCTTCACACCCAAGGGGCCAAAGAGAGTCTGGATGTTATACACAACTCAAACATAGGCACCCATTGAGCACAGCTCACAAAGTTACTTGGGGGCTCTTTTGTGCAAAAGCCACAAAGAGTTTGAAAGGACCCTTGTAATTGGGTATCGACCCACGGCTTGGAAGCCTGGTGTATTCACCTAAAACCCCGGGTTAACCTGCCTTCATCAAGTAAGCCACTCCTATCCAGGTAATCCTGGCATGACCCGCCGAACGTTTGACAAGTCAATCTTATACAGACCCTAAATTTGTCAAAGTTAAAATGACGATTGGTTAGTTCAAGGCCCATCTTAAAAGGCTTTGCAAAATAGTTTAACTCAGTGGCCTGGCAGCGCATGAAAAGCCTCAAATTTGGGCCTGGCCGCCCTTGAAAAGCCTTGACTACATGGTTTCTTGTTTGCTTTTATTGCTAAGTTTTCACCTTTTTTGATGAATTTGTTTTAAACCGGTGTTCTTTGACCCAGTATGGCTTTTCAGTCATAATGTTAACCCGGTGTTTGTTAACCTAGCTTGGCTTTTAGCTATAAGTTGTCAGACCATCTCATCAAACCGGTGTTTGTCAACCCGGCTTGGCTTTGACTATATATCGCCAGTATGATCATCCGGTGTTCATTGTAACCCGGCATGACTTATTCATCCTATCATTATAGGGTAAGGGTCTTGACAGCTCACAAATTTGGGCCTCCACCCTTATTAAGTGATTCCACATCACAGGTATGAGTTATTTCATATTTATTCTGCTTTGGTTATTAACCAGGCTTTATCTTGGGTACTATGACCAGTCCTGCAGTAAACCGCCCGGACAAGATCTTTTTCTGTAGACATAGGGATTGCATAAGTATTATAAAGATATATAAGCCAGCATTGAAATCAGCATGGCAGATCAAGCAAAGTATATCACAATGCACGATGGCAGCAGATCAAAGTATTTTAACTAGCCTATTACAAGATGCTTCAAGGCTCAAAAGATGGACTTGTTCGTCCACAGATCAAATTTCATGACACATCAATCAGATTGCCGGATCAGGATTCATCACCATGTTGACGTGATGTTGATGGATCATCTGGCGTCAGTTCAGCCTCCTCTTTTTCATCCAGTAGCTGGAAGTCAGTGGTGGTCCAGTCAATCCGGGTTAAAGCCTGAAAGACAACCTCTTCACTTATAAGTTCAGCCGGATCAACATCAGGGGCGTAAGTGTGCTTACGGATTAGCGGAATAAGATTTTGCACTTCTGGTATGACAGTGTCAACCCGTTTGTTGTTGGTATCATAGAAGGACCGGTGAACCATCAAGTTAGCTTCTTCTGCCAGTTGACTCACCAGAGGACGCATCTCCCTTGTCACAGCTTTGAGGGCTTCGTTGTCAAACTCTGCCCCGTTCTCTTGTTCACTAGGGAAGCCCTTGGCAATATCCACTGGATCAAGGTCAGCTATCCATGCTTTGGCTCGGGTAAGTGCCAACAAAGCGCCGGCCCTGGCAGCAGATCGATTCATCTCTTCTATCTGTGCCGGTGTTACGGATAACTTTGCTAGAGTATCCTTGATCAAAGTGGGGGCCGGATTGTTGTATGAAGCTGCGCAGATAACCCGCTGGGCACCGGTATATAGTTGTTCAATCAGAGTGTATGCTGCCTTCAGCTTCATCCGCATATCAGAGCCCAGATGAGTAATGCGGCTACCTACAATGGTTTAAGAATTTCATGTTAAACCGGCAAATTACCAACATGGTCATTCAAGAAGTCTTGTCAACATTACTTACCAAAGACTGTAGAAGTCATTGCGTTCACTTGGCGCTTCAACCTAGTTAGGTCTTCCGCCACCGGTTTAAGAGCTGATTCAGCGTCTTCCACTCGCTTCAGCAATGCATTTTTCTCCGTCTCCCAGTTGGCACGCTCCGTCTTGAACCCTTCTTTGAGTTGCTCCATGGCTGCCAAAGCGGTTTTCAGTTCATCTTTTGCCTTGGACGTTTCTGTTTGTTGGGTTTTGAGGTTCTCTTGAAGATCAGCGATTTGAGTGCCTTGACGGTTTATATCAGCCTGTTACAGACAGAGGAGGAGCATGTAAATATTGTCATAGTCCCAAGCGTATAACCAGTTATACACTTGGCACTTGGGGGCTAATGCGGATTGCTTCTTTACTACTAATTGTTTAAAGTCCCAATGATCAATACAAGTTTTAATCTTGGCACTTGGGGGCTAATGTGCGTTTGATCCAAAAAATGCACAAGGAAAGTCAACAAGGTACAGTATGGAATATAAAAGTCCCGGCTTGTCTTCACAAAGACAAACTGGCCCTTGGGGGCTACGAGGTCAAAGTGTTTTTTATCTTTAAAGACTCGGTTTACCTTTAAGAGATAAACCGACCCTTGGGGGCTACAATACAGTGAATGTGCAGAAATAAGATGGTGTTTGGAAGATTACCTCATACCGTTCCTTCATCAGATTCACTAAAGGCCTCATAATCTCGGCTGGTGAAAAGCCGGTTCAGGAATCCGGAATGAAGATCCTGAGCAGAAAGGTTAACATAGTCTGATAAATCGGTCTTCCCCTTCCCCTTGCTCATAGCAGCAAATTCATCCTTGGCAGAGTGCTTTGATAAAGCAACTGGATTGCCCGGGGCGGTATAAGCAGTACCAGTGACCACAACGTCATCATCATCCTTGGCTGGGCTCGGTGGATTGACCTTGTCTTTGGCTGGGCTTGGCGGTTTGATAGCAGGGTTTGGCGGATTGGCAGAAGGACTTGGCGGATTAGCAGCTGAACCCATCGGATCAACAATTGGACTTGGAGGCGTGGCATGTGGACTTGATGTGTTGACATGTGTTTCCGGATCAGCCTCCGGCGGATTGGCATCAGCAGCTGGATCTTGTGGAGCGGACTCATTCATGACATTATCAGGATCTTCACCAGCGTTATCTGGGGTCTTCTCCGGTTCAACATCTTCAGAGCGACCGCTGGTCTTGGCTTTCTTGCTCAATTGAGCCTTAGCACTGCAACATCAAAATAAAGACCTGTATTATAAACCGACGCATGAAGAAACAGATTGAAAAGTAATATACTTACCCAGCGACGGTCTTGAGGGGAGGCAGCTATGTGGTTGATGAACCGCCAGACGAGTTAGAAGACGCCTAGTAATTTGGATCAGACGGATTAAGTGGGTATCGGAAGAAACCCTTCAAAGGATAACGTTTTTTGGGAGAGCAAGTAACCTCTGGACGACGCTTTCGGGTTGGTGTATCTGGTAAACCGAAAGAGGTGACTTGCTGGCCACTGTGTCGGGTTGTGCGGCGCCCTTCAGGTTGCTGTTTCTTTAAAGAAAATTTTGGATCCAAATAAGCAAGAGGGTGAGAGTGTTTCACTTTCCGAACTGCACGGCGAAATCTTTGAACCGGCACAAGATCTGAACCTGAGGAAGGAGAGATTACCTCAACATGGTCCGCACGGCTGACCTCCGCATCATCCTGATGATAGTCATTGTTAATAAGATGTATGAAAAAGGAGCCAAGGGAGTCAATTTCTACTTCTTGATCCGAATCTTCAGCATCTTCGGGCGGATCAACAACTTCGCCGGTCTTCTTCTTGGTTGATTTCTTGACAGCTTTACTCTTGGCACGAGGAGCTCTTGTCAGTTTCTCTGAAGCCTTCTTTTTCCAAAAGGAGCTGTTGGCCTGGAAAGTTAAACAAAGGATTATTAGAACAATGTTAAAGCAGAGGCGGATCAAGAAAGTACAAGGTTAAAAGACTTACTGCTGGCGGTTTGTTGGCGGCATAAAAAGGAGCCAGCCCGGTTTGACTGTATATGGCGATGGGTTCGTCTAACATCTTCTTTACTGATTCGGTGACTTCGTCATCAGTCACCTCTATCTCAGTAAACCGTTGAGGATCGTTGGAGTTGCCGGTATACTCATGCATTAACCTAGGGCGACGACTTAAGGGTGATACGTCTCCAACGTATCTATAATTTTTGATTGCTCCATGCTACTTTATCTACTGTTTTAGGCAATATTGGGCTTTATTATCCACTTCTATATTATTTTTGGGACTAACCTATTAACCGGAGGCCCAGCCCAGATTCTTTGTTTTATGTCATTTGGTGTTTGAGGAAAAGGAATATCAGACGGAGTCAAAACGGAACAAAATCAACTGGAGAAGTTAATTTTGGAAGGAAACCAACCAGATGGGCTTGGAGTGCACGTCAGGGGATCCCCGGGCTTCCCACGAGGGTGGGGGGTGCGCCCTCCCCCTGGGCACGCCCCCTACCTCGTGAGCCCCTGGAGGTCCACCGACGTACCCCCTGCACCCATATATACCCACGTACCCTAAAACTTCCAGAACAGAAGATAGATCAGGAGTTCCGCCACCGCAAGCCTCTGTAGCCACCAAAAACCAATCGGGACCCTGTTTCGGCACCCTGCCAGAGGGGGATCCCATCACCGGAGGCCATCTTCATCATCCCGGCGCTATCCATGACGAGGAGGGAGTAGTTCACCCTCGGGGCTGAGGGTATGTACCAGTAGCTATGTGTTTGATCTCTCTCACTCGTGTTCTCTCTCGTGTTCCATCTATGGCACGATCTTGATGTATCCTGAGCTTTGCTATTGTAGTTGGATCTTATGATGTTTCTCCCCCTCTACTCTCTTGTGATGAATTGAGTTTCCCCTTTTGAAGTTATCTTATTGGATTGAGTCTTTTATGAACACTTGATGTATGTCTTGCGTGGGATAACCGTGGTGACAATGGGTTATTCTATTGATCCACTTGATGTATGTTTTGGTGATCAACTTGCGGGTTTCGTGACACTTGGGAACCTATGCATAGGGGTTGGCATACGTTCTTGACTCTCCGGTAGTAGCTTTGGGGCACTCTTTGAAGTACTTTTATGTTGGTTGGATGAATCTGAGATTGTGTGATGCATATCGTATAATCATGCCCATGGATACTTGAGGTGACAATGGAGTATCTAGGTGACATTAGGGTTTTGGTTGATTTGCATCTTAAGGTGTTATTCTAGTATGAACTCTTTTATAGATCGATCCGAAAGAATAGCTTTGTGGTGGTTTCGTACCCGACCATAATCTCTACGTTTGTTCTCCGCTATTAGTGGCTTTGGAGTGACTCTTTGTTGCATGTTGAGGGCTTGTCATATGTTC
The DNA here is from genome assembly GCA_021437245.1 of Aegilops speltoides. Classification (NCBI taxonomy): domain Eukaryota; kingdom Viridiplantae; phylum Streptophyta; class Magnoliopsida; order Poales; family Poaceae; genus Aegilops; species Aegilops speltoides. The sequence continues at coordinate 86,548,526 of CM038145.1, read as the reverse complement.
TATCTATGTTATTATTGTTGAGAGAACTTACACTAGTGAAAGTATGAACCCTAGGCCTTGTTTCCTATCATTGCAATACCGTTTACGCTCACTTTTATCTTTGGTTACCTTGCTGTTTTTATTATTTCAGATTACAAAAACCTTTATCTACTATCTATTTTGCACTTGTATCACCATCTCTTTGCCGAACTAGTGCACCTATACAATTTACCATTGTATTGGGTGTGTTGGGGACATAAGAGACTCTTTGTTATTTGGTTGCAGGGTTGTTTGAGAGAGACAATGTTCATCCTACACCTCTCACGGATTGATAAACCTTAGGTCATCCACTTGAGGGAAATTTGCTACTGTCCTACAAACCTGTGCACTTGCAGGCCCAACAACGTCTACAAGAAGAAGGTTGGGTAGTAGACATCAAGCTCTTTTCTGGCGCCGTTGCCGGGGAGGCTAGGTAAGTGAAGGTATATCTTTAGATCTTGCAATTGAATCTTTTTGTTTCTTGTTTTAGCACTAGTCTAGTTTATAAAAGAAAACTACAAAAAAATGGAGTTGAGTTTGTCTCAAACGCTTCACCATTTTAATATCTTTCGTGAAAATTATGGGAAGGAAAATTGTGCTCAAGTGCTAGAAGAAGAATTACATAGAATGCTTGGCATAAAATATGTGAATGATGAGCATGAATGCAATGTTGTTAGTATGAATTCCTTGAATATCCATGATGCTAATGATATGCAAAGCCACAAGCTTGGGGAAGCTATGTTTGATGAAGATGATATTTTTTTGTCCCCCAAGCTTTGATGAGCAAATTTACTATGATGAAAGCATGCCTCCTATTTATGATGATTATTATGATGATACGTATGCTATAAAGAAGAAGTTTGCTTATGAGGAGAATAGTAAATTTTCTATGCTAGTAGATCATGAAAAGAATGCTTTAGGTTCTGGTTATATTGTTGAATTCATTCATGATGCTACTGAAAATTATTATGAGGGAGGAATATATGCTTGTAGGAATTGCAATAATGTCAAGTTTCCTCTCTATGCGCTTAAAATCTTGAAGTTATGCTTGTGTTACCTTCCTATGCTTGTTGATTATTGTTCCCATAAGTTGTTTGCTCACAAAATCCCTATGCATAGGAAGTGGGTTAGACTTAAATGTGCTAGTCATATGCTTCATGATGCTCCTGTTATGTTTCAATTCTTATCTTTTATGTGAGCATCATTATCATCATCATGCCTAGCTAGGGGTGTTAAACGATAGCGCTTGTTGGGAGGCAACCCAATTTTATTTTAGTTTCTTAATTTTTGGTTCTGTTTAGTAATAAATAATCCATCTATCCTCTGTTTAGATGTGGTTTTGTGTTTTAATTAGTGTTAGTGCCAAGTAGAACCTTTGGGAAGACTTGGGTGAGGTTTATGTGATCTTGCTGTGAAAAACAGAAACTTTAGTGCTCACGAGATTAGCTGCCATTTTTTACTGGAGAGTTCTTTTAGGTTGATTCTTTTTGCAGATGATTAATAGGCAAATTTCTCAGGTCCAGCAATTTATTTCATAATTTTTGGGGTTCCAGAAGTATAAGTTTTATATATATTACTACAGACTATTCTGTTTTTGACAGATTCTGTTTTCTATGTGTTGTTTGCTTATTTTGATGAATCTATGAGTAGTATCGGAGGGTATGAACCATAGATAAGTTGGAGTACAGTAGATATTATACCAATATGAATTTAGAATGAGTTCATTACAGTACCTAAGTGGTGGCTTTATTTTCTTATACTAGCAGACTTCTGAGTTTTGTTTTGAGTTTTGTGTGGTTGAAGTTTTCAAGTTTTGGGTAAGGATTCGATGGACTATGGAATAAGGAGTGGCAAGAGCCTAAGCTTGGGGATGCGCAAGGCACCCCAAGGTAATATTCAAGGAAAACCAAGCAACTAAGCTTGGGGATGCCCGGAAGGCATCCCTCTTTAAATCTTCGTTCATCGGTAACTTTACTTGGAGCTATATTTTTATTCACCACATGATATGTGTTTTGCTTGGAGCGTCATTTCTTTTGTTAGTTTTTGCTTGCTGTTAGTTAGAATAATGTTTTGCATCTTTAGTTTCAATAAAAAAGTCAAGGATAGCCTTTGCCATGCTTATTTTGCTAGTTTGCATGTTGCTGTTTGAAAACATAAAGTTTACCGCTGTTGCAAAAATTCCCTAGGAAAGTCAGAGCATGGTCTAACGTTGAATATTTTTGCATATTGAGATCTGATAAATTTATTACAGTGGGAATTTTAGTTCATAATATTTGGAGTCAGGGAAGTATTGATAGTCTTGCATTCTCTACAGACTATACTGTTCTGGCAGATTGCTGTTATGTTTGCATTGTCTGCATATGTTTGTTTGTTTAATGATTCTATTTGAGGATAGGAGTATTAAATATGCAGAGGCATTTAGTATTAAATGTTGAATAATAATTTTAGTGATTTGTTACAGTAGAAAATGATAAGGTTTTGCATTGGTTTATACTAACCTATCTCACGAGTCCTTGTTGAGTTTGTTGTGAATGAAGCTTTTGATAAAAAGAGAAACCATGATATGAGAGGAATTAAGGAGACACAGAAGCTCAAGCTTGGGGATGCCCAAGGCACCCCAATATAATATTTCAAGAAGTCTCAAGCATCTAAGCTTGGGGATGCCCCGGTAGGCATCCCACCTTTCTTCTTCAACAACTATCGGTTAGTATCGGTTGAGCCTAAGTTTTTGCTTCTTCACATGAGTTGTGCTATCCTTGCAATGTAGTTTTCTTTAGCTTTGCTTGCTGTTTGAATAAAGTATCAAGATCTGAAATTATTAAATGGGAGTGTCTTCACATAGTTGCATAATTATTCGACCACTCATTGATCTTCACTTATATCTTTCGGAGTAGTTTGTCATTTGCTCTAGTACTTCACTTATATCTTTTAGAGCATGTTGGTGGATTTGTTTTAAAGAAACTATTGATCTCTCATGCTTCACTTAGATTATTTTGAGAGTCGTTAATAGCATGGTAACTTGCTTAATGTTAATATACTTAGTGTTCAAGATATGTGAAACTTTCTTGTTTGAGTGAATTGAATACTAAGATAAATTTAATGCTTAATAATTGTTTTGAGATATGGAGGTAATAATATCAAAGTCGTGCTGGTTGAGTAGTTGTGAATTTGAAAAATACTTGTGTTGAAGTTCGTAAGTCCCGTAGCATGCACGTATGGGTAAAGTTGTGTAACAAATTTGAAGCATGAAGTGTACCTGGCTTGTGCATCCTTATGAGTGGCGGTCGGGGACGAGCGATGGTCTTTTCCTACCAATCTATCCCCCTAGGGGCATGCGTAGTAGTACTTTGCTTCGAGGGCTAATAAACTTTTGCAATAAGTATATGAGTTCTTTATGACTAATGTGAGTCCATGGATTATCGCACTTTTACCTTTCTCGCATTTGCTAGCCTCTTGATGCACCGCATTGCCCTTTCTCACATTGAGAGTTGGTGCAAACTTCAGCGGTACATCAAACCCCGTGATATGATCGCTCTTTCACACATAAACCTCCTTATATCTTCCTCAAAACAGCCACCATACCTACCTATTATGGCATTTCCATAGCCATTCCGAGATATATTGCCATGCAACTTTCCATCGTTCCGTTCATCATGACATACTTTACTTTTGTCATATTGCCATTGCATGATCATGTAGTTGACATCGTATTTATGGCAAAGCCACCACGCATTATTTTTCATACATGTCACTCTTGATTCATTGCACCATCCCGGTACACTGCCGGAGGCATTCATATAGAGTCATATCTTGTTCTAGTTTCGAGTTGTAATATCAAGTTGTTGTAATGAAAGTGTGATGATCATCATTATTAGAGCATTGCCCCAGTGAGGAAAAGGATGATGGAGACTATGATTCCCCCACAAGTCGGGATGCGACTCCGGACGAAAATAATAAAAAAATAAAAATAAAAAAGAAGAAGAAAAAAAGAGGCCAAAAAAAGGAGAAAAGGCCCAAATAAAAAAAAGAGAGAAAAAGAGAGAAGGGGCAATGTTACTATCCTTTTACCACACTTGTGCTTCAAAGTAGCACCTTGTTCTTCATGTAGTGAGTCTCATATACTTGTGCTTCAAAGTAGCACCTTGTTCTTCATGTAGTGAGTCTCATATATTTGTGCTTCAAAATAGCACCATGTTTTCCATATAGTGAGTCTCATAAATTATCTTGTTCATACTAGTGGGAATTTTTCATTATAGAACTTGGCTTGTATATTCCAATGATGGGCTTCCTCAAAATGCCCTAGGTCTTCATGAGCAAGCGAGTTGGATGCACACCCACTAGTTTTCTTTTGTTGAGCATTCATAGCTCTAGTGCATCCGTTGCATGGCAATCCCTACTCCTCATGTTGACATCAATTGATGGGCATCTCCATAGCCCGTTGATTATCCTCGTCAATATGAGACTTTCTCCTTTTTTGTCTTCTCCACACAATCCCATCATCATATTCTATTCCACCTATAGTGCTATATCCATGGCTTGCGCTCATATATTGTGTGAGGGTTGAAAAAGCTGAAGCGCGTTAAAAAGTATGAAACAATTGCTTGGCTTGTCATCGGGGGTATAGAAGTTGGGAACATCTTTGTGTGACGAAAATGAAGCATAGCCTAACTATATGATTTTGTAGGGATAAACTTTCTTTGGCTAAGTTATTTTGAGATGACATAATTGCTTTGATTAGTATGCTTGAAGTATTATTATTTTTATGTCAATATGAACTTTTATCTTGAATCTTTCGGATCTGAATATTCATACCATGATTAAGAAGTTTTACATTGAAATTATGCCAAAGTATCACTCCGCATCAAAAATTCTTTTTTATCATTTACCTACTCGAGGACGAGCAGGAATTAAGCTTGGGGATGCTTGATACGTCTCCAACATATCTATAATTTTTGATTGCTCCATGCTACTTTATCTACTGTTTTAGGCAATATTGGGCTTTATTATCCACTTTTATATTATTTTTGGGACTAACCTATTAACCGGAGGCCCAGCCCAGATTTGCCGTTTTATGCCTGTTTGGTGTTTGAGGAAAAGGAATATCAGACGGAGTCAAAACGGAACGAAATCAACTGGAGAAGTTAATTTTGGAAGGAAACCAACCAGATGGGCTTGGAGTGCACGTCAGGGGATCCCCGGGCTGCCCACGAGGGTGGGGGGCGCGCCCTCCCCCCTGGGCACGCCCCTACCTCATGAGCCCCATGGAGGTCCACCGACGTACCCCCTGCACCCATATATACCTACGTACCCTAAAACTTCCAGAACAGAAGATAGATCGGGAGTTCCGCCGCCGCAAGCCTCTGTAGCCACCAAAAACCAATCGGGACCCCGTTCTGGCACCCTGCCGGAGGGGGATCCCATCACCGGAGGCCATCTTCATCATCCCGGCGCTATCCATGACGAGGAGGCACTACTAGGGAAAAGCCTATACACAGAATCTTATCAGCAGCGCGCTTCAAAATAACTCGCTGCTGCTAACTAGCGATGGCGCGACCATCAAACTTCGCTGCTTGAGACAAATATAGCGATGAGCGTCCACCGAAGACGCTGCTGCTGCTATAATTCCTACGAGGCTGCCGCGAGGCTAGTTATAGCAGCAGCGTTAAAACGACAGCGCTATCATGCTACGTAGCATAGTAGCAGCGCATTTCACGACAAGCGCTCTTGCTAAGTTTCCTACAAAATTTAGTCCCACCTCGCTCCGTGAAGAGAGTTTCTACCACCTTAAATATGTTACTTCTCACACTTTGACAAGCACTTGATCTTCATTGAACTCTATGTGTAGAATTTGTGGCTGCAATATGAGTCTTCACTGTTCCTAAACGGTGAGGACTCATATTGTCAAATCAGATTGTACACAAAAAGATCGTTGATGATCAATGTGTATTTTTGCATGCTGACATATAGCAGTAGCGCTTTATTGTGAAAAGTGCTGCTGCTAGATAGCTTAGCAGTAGCGTGTTTTGCTGAAGAGCGCTACTGCTAAGCCATCCATCTCCCTGATCTCCTCCCTTCGGATCCACTCACACACATACAGCCACTCAAAATCTGCGTCGCGTGCCCCCGTCGCCCCTCTCCTCCGCGCGTCTGCGCCGCGCGCCCCCGTCGCCCCTCCTCCATCTGCGCCGCGCGCCGTCACCTCCTCCTCCTTGCTGGACTCGGTACCGGCCTCTTCCTCCATCCTCCCTCTCCACTCGCCGCTGGCCGACCCCTCCTCGCTCCGCCTTCCTCCTCCGTCCTCCCTCAACTGGCCGCGCCGGCCGGCCCCTCCTCGCTCTGCCTTCCTCCTCCATCCTACTCTCTTCTCCCTCCTCGAGTCGCCCTCCTTCTCCCTCCTGCTCATATGCAACATTTTGATTTAGTTGATATAATTTAGTTGACTTAGTAGGCTAGTTGATTTAGTTGACTTAGAACATTTTGATTTAGTTGATTTAGTAGGCTAGTTGATTTAGTTGACTTAGAACATTTTGATTTAGTTGATTTAGTAGGCTAATTCATTTAGTTAATTTAGTTGAGTTAGAACATTTTGATTTAGTTGATTTAGTAGGCTAGTTGATTTAGTTGCCTTAGAATATTTTGATTTAGTTGACTTAGTAGGTTAGTTGATTTAGTTGACTTAGAACATTTTGATTTAGTTGATTTAGTAGGCTAATTCATTTAGTTAATTTAGTTGACTTAGAACATTTTGATTTAGTTGATTTAGTAGGCTAGTTGATTTAGTTGCCTTAGAATATTTTGATTTAGTTGACTTAGTAGGTTAGTTGATTTAGTTGACTTAGAACATTTTGATTTAGTTGATTTAGTAGGCTAGTTGATTTAGTTGACTTAGGAACATTTTGATTTAGTTGATTTAGTAATCCTTTGCTCATATTGCTTTAGGAAGAATGGCGCCACCACCACCACCACTATGTCATTGTGCAAGTCAAGATCGCCAAAGACCTTGCAACCCAGCAAGCTGTTAAGCATCTACTTCCAGCCGAGTTTTAGTCATCTTGTGATAAGAAATTAGATGAAATGTAATAACTATTTTTAGTGTTGGCATTCTTGCATTGTGTCATTTAAGCTTAGTTTACAGATCGTCCCATGCAATGTGAGGTTGAAATTCTACAAGTCGACAGGAGAAAGCTGTGACATTTGAGGCTCTGGGGGCCGTACACTATGGAGGTCGAGAAAGGGCGCAATATGTCGCAGATTGGAGGAGATGGATGGGCCCGTTTAAATCGCTCGCATGCATCTTCTTGGTGGTGAGTTGATCAGCTTCAACTTCCGAGCGAAAGACCCAAGCTAGCTGTCATTTATCTCAACTTTGGTGGAAGACAATGAAGATGACGAAGATGATGAAGATGATGAAGATAATGAGGACCCACTCGATGAAGATGATGAGGACCCACTTCATGAAGCCATCGTAGCTCAAAGAACAAGGCTGAGTGAGGAGGAGGTGTCAACCTGTGGGACATAATTCCGCCACGTCTTGACTTTGTCGGGTGCCATTCGTGACCCGCTTGACAAATACCATGGTTGATCGACATGATATGGTATGTTATACTTACAAATGCAAATTAATAGTGTGAATTACTTAGTGTACAGTCCAATGATATGGTATGTTGTGTGGAATCTAGTCGATGATATATATGTTTTAGTGTAGAGTTCGATCACATGCTTATTAATTGATATGTTTTTCTTATTCGAAATTGGCAACGAGCATATCTGTGAGTTATGGTATCGAGCTTGATGAAGAAGGCTCAATTTGGACTACGCCTTCTTGCAAGGGGCTCCGTCACAACTCTGTACTTACAGCGTGGACACGGACGGTCGCACACACTTAAGCTCGGTTGGGTGGAAGAAATTCCTCGATGGCAAGAATCTTCGTGTTGGACATGCCATCCTAATTACTATCAGGAACACCAACCGCCCAGGCTTGAGGATGATGATTGTCTTCGATATCATCTAGAACTACATATGTGTGTGTGTGGCTATATCATCTAGAACTACATATGTGTGTGTGGCTATATCATCTAGCTAGAACTACATATGTGTGTGTGTGGCTATATCATCTAGAACTACATATGATGATCGTCGTCGATATCATCTAGAACTACATATGATGATGGCCGTTGATATGACCATGTACTGCTTGAGGATGCATGTTGGCTATGCATGAAATTGTTATCTTAGTACTCCCTTCGTTCCAAATTACTCGTCGTGGTTTGAACTAAAACTACGACGAGTAATTTGGAACGAAAAACTACTAAATCTAGTAATGGTTTATGAATTTGATATCTACTAGTAGTACCTAGTATCTAGCATCTGAAAGGAGAACTGAAAGTGAAAGGAGAACTGAAAGGGAATGGGGCAGTGGGAAAATGATGAAAGATATAGCAGTAGCGTGGGATGAAGAAATCACTACAACTAGTTAATAGTAGCGCGTTCCCAAAAAGCGCTGCTAATATCGTTCAACAGTAGTAGCGCGGGTTGGGGCCGCGCTACTACTATGAGTTAGCTGTAGCGCCTTATTAGTAGCGCGGCCACCCGCGCTGCTGCTAGCCTGAAAACCCGCGCTGCTGCTAGCCTTTTCCCTAGTAGTGAGGGAGTAGTTCACCCTCGGGGCTGAGGGTATGTACCAGTAGCTATGTGTTTGATCTCTCTCTCTCTCTCTCTCTCTCTCTCTCTCTCGTGTTCTCTCTCGTGTTCCATCTATGGCACGATCTTGATGTATCCCGAGCTTTGCTATTGTAGTTGGATCTTATGATGTTTCTCCCCCTCTACTCTCTTGTGATGAATTGAGTTTCCCCTTTTGAAGTTATCTTATTGGATTGAATCTTTTATGAACACTTGATGTATGTCTTGCGTGGGATAACCGTGGTGAAAATGGGTTATTCTATTGATCCACTTGATGTATGTTTTGGTGATCAACTTGCGGGTTTCGTGACACTTGGGAACCTATGCATAGGGGTTGGCACACGTTCTTGACTCTCCGGTAGTAGCTTTGGGGCACTCTTTGAAGTACTTTTATGTTGGTTGGATGAATCTAAGATTGTGTGATGCATATCGTATAATCATGCCCACGGATACTTGAGGTGACAATGGAGTATCTAGGTGACATTAGGGTTTTGGTTGATTTGTATCTTAAGGTGTTATTCTAGTACGAACTCTTTTATAGATCATTCCGAAAGAATAGCTTTGTGGTGGTTTTGTACCCGACCATAATCTCTACGTTTGTTCTCCGCTATTAGTGGCTTTGGAGTGACTCTTTGTTGCATGTTGAGGGCTTTTCATATGTTCTATCTATGTTATTATTGTTGAGAGAACTTATACTAGTGAAAGTATGAACCCTAGGCATTGTTTCCTATCATTGCAATACCGTTTACGCTCACTTTTATCTTTGGTTACCTTGCTGTTTTTATTATTTCAGATTACAAAAACCTTTATCTACTATCTATTTTGCACTTGTATCACCATCTCTTCGCCGAACTAGTGCACCTATACAATTTACCATTGTATTGGGTGTGTTGGGGACACAAGAGACTCTTTGTTATTTGGTTGCAGGGTTGTTTGAGAAAAACCATCTTCATCCTACGCCTCCCACGGATTGATAAACCTTAGGTCATCCACTTGAGGGAAATTTGCTACTGTCCTACAAACCTGTGCACTTGCAGGCCCAACAACGTCTACAAGAAGAAGGTTGTGTAGTAGACATCGAAGGGCAGGATGTGCTATTTAACCCAGCAGCAAACAAGATCAACGCCAGTTAATCCATTGGCCATGAGAGCCTGGAGCTTGGCGAGTTGAGGGGCATAAGTCCGCCTCTCTCTGGCAGTTAATCGTTTAGGTAACGGGTGGCCATTGCTAAGTCGATGAGGGCGATAACCTGACAAGGGATTCTCTTAAGCAGGGGCAGTGTTTTGACAGTAAAACCAAGTTTGGTTCCAGTCTTTGGGATGACTGTGGTGTGATGCATGTGGGAAATCAACCTCCTTCCTCTTCTGGATTGATACCCCGCCAAGTTCTGTGTTAGGGCCATCAGAAAACTCGGTTCGGCGGTTTAAGTTGAAGAAGTCCCGGAACACCTCGGTAGATGGTTCTTCTTGAAGGTAAACTTCACAAAATACTTGAAAGTTGCATATGTTTGACACGGAATTTGGTCCAATGTCTTGTGGATTGAGTTGAAAGCTGGCAAGGACATCCCGAAATTTTTTTGAACCGGGAGGGCTGAAGCCCCGGTCTAAGTGCTGCATAAATACAACGACTTCTCCATCCTGAGGCTCAGGAGGGCACTCAGGGCCAGGAACTCGCGAGTGAAGGACATTCTTTGAAGCTAAAGCGCCTGTCACTACATATCCATTGATCTGCGTTTCCGTAATCCGGGACGGAACCCAGTTGCAAGTAGCGAATTGTTTGGTCATCTTGAAACAACAAACTGTAAAGGTAAAATGAAGGCCGGTTTACGACGGACGGTTCAAGAGTATTAATTGGTGTTCAAGGTATATGTGTAAGATAAACTGGAAACTGCTATTCAGATCAAAATGGCGGTTTAAAAGCGAGGGCTAATGATAGGTGGCAGATCACCGACTGCTAAAAGGTTGAACCGCCCTTTGGCGGAGGAGACAGAGATGAAAATTTGCTAAGTGTTGAAAGAACAGGTTCCACACAGTGATGAAATTTATTTGGATCTACCACGCTTCAGTAAAGAAAAGTTACTGCGACTTATAATGGTGTTAAGCAGAAAAGAGAAGGTCGTGCGCTCTACAAAAGAAAGGGAAGATCTACTAGTATTAAAAATGGATGCGGAGTCACTACCGCACGAGATCTACACTGCTACTGGATCAAAGCAACCACGGCAGAAGGAAAAACAAAGAACTGAGAAGGAAAAACGAAGAACTGTATAGACGAACTCGTGAACCCTAGCACAGATCTAAAAATGCGGGAAAGAGAAAACTTACCACTGCAGATCTACTGTGGAGGGATGCGGCGAACTCTGGTCCGTTTCAGGTTGATGCAGCGGCCTTTGTCGATGCAGTTCTCAAGGGTCGAGGGCGGCGGCGGAGCTTCAGAGCTTGGGCGTCACGAGCAAGAAGAAGGCACGGAAGGGAAAGAAAGAAAAGGACCCTCGGGCTTTATTTATAAGGAGGAAAGGATAAAGGGCAGGCGCGAGAATCGAGGAGCCTGATGCGGCAGAGTGGGCGCGCCTGTCGCCTCGATTTTCGGGACGCCATTAATGAGGGGAATCTTTTTTTCTTTTTATACAGAGATGATGTCATGATGGGCCGTTGTTGTGTCCAGAGGATGACGTCACGGCGGTTTAACAAGGTTTATAGGAGAAGACAATATGGCGGTTTACGAGAATATAAGAAGATGTTCACAAGATTTCTTTAAAGTATTGAAGATTGACATGAACAGGTTCAAATCAGTCTGGGGCCTAATGTTGGGGATATAACTACTAAGTGTAAACCGGCTAGGAGGGCCCGGTTCACCCTCGACTATGCTGAAGCCCATGAAGATCTAGAAGATGGCGCTTTACTAATGAAGCTTAGAGGCCCGGAGCCCAAAGGCGGATTAGGGCCCATAGTGGTAAACTGCCATGACTATGTAACTTGTAATGTAAGTTAGGAAAGGAGAGACCGAGCCGGACACTTTGTATGAGTCGGCCTCGGGGCTCTGTAGACTGGCCGGGTGCATACCTATGTATATAAAGGGACGACCCGGCGGCGGTTCAGGGACAAGAAACTACAACTCGAGACTCAGGCAAGCATATTTGCTCCCTGGTCATCGAAACCCAATCAATCCTATCACAACCAGACGTAGGCTTTTACCTTCATTGAAGGGGCTGTCGTGGTTCTAAGCCTGACAGTAGAATAGGGGGTAGGAATAGAGAGGCAAGATCCTAGCTATGAGGTAGTTGTATACGCAAGGGATTTACGAGTTCAGGCCCTTCTCGGAGGAAGTAACAGCCCTACATCTCGGAGCCCGGAGGCGGTCGACTGGATTATATGCGTATGAGTTACAGGGGTGCGAACCCTTTACACCGAGGAGGGGTGGCTTATATAAGTCTCGCGGACCCTCCAACCCTCGATTATCTTGGGTTTAAAGTAAATTAAGGCCTGGCGTTACTGGTAACTCCCTACATAAAGTGCTATCATGACCATAAAGACTACTTAATAACAGACCGTTTGGGTGCAGAGTGACTCTTGATCTCCTGGTGGTCGAGTGAGGCTTCATGGTCGAGTGTCTTCGAGTTCGTCGAGTGGAATCCTTCCAGGTCGATTGAAAGGTAGTTTCTTCTAGAGATGTCCTTGGGGAGGGTATCTTGGACAGCTCCATGACCCTACCCTAGGTACATGGCTTCATCAGTAGCCCCCGAATGGATCGAGGTTTGAGTGAGCAAGGAGTTGAAAATTCTTCCGACCCGTTTTTCATGCTATGAGTATGTCTTGTTCCGGATCAACGACTTCAAGTGGCGGCATCAACTTCTTTTTCAGTCGAGTGACTTTTCTGTGCTTGGAGGCTTCCAAACGACAGATTGGAAGAAATCTCCGGTCTGGCAAGTTGCTCTGCTGTTCGCGGATTTAGCGGGATCCGAATTTTGGGAAGCGCGTGGGGCGGAGGAGGCCGCGGTACTCGGATGGGATAAGGCAGGGACGCCTCGATCTTTGCGCCACCTTTTTCGCGACGTATCACGCGCGCGACTGTTGCGGGATTTGACAGGATCGTCCGGGCCTACCAGTCAGCCACTCGGAAGCGACTTCATATAAGGCGCCGGACGGGGTTTTTGAACAGTGCGCCCTCATTCTCCCCTCCCTCTTCCTCAGATTCATCTGCTGCGCTCACCACCTTCTCAGCGCTGCTGCTCTGTGCCTGCTTCGCCAGTGACGATGGTGAAGGAGAAGACGACGGCTTTGGAGCGGGCGAAGAAGGCGACGGCGAAGGCGAAGGGGAGGGCGGCCAGTCGGGCTGGATCCTCGTCGCGGGCCAGCCTGCCGCAAGGCTAGATCCAGGGAGACTGGATTCGCTCGACCATCAGCCAGAAGGACCTGGACGACCTGGCCAACGAAGGACTGATCCCCCATGGGTCAGTGAGGCTTCCAGGGAAGGAGTGGCAGCCGCAGCCTCAGGAGGGTGAGTGCGTCCTCTTAGCCACCCATGTTAACCGTGGGTTTTCTCTTCCGCCGAATCCTTTCTTTCGGGGATTTCTGAACTTCTTTGGAGCGCAACTCCACCACTTCACACCCAATTCTATTGTTTATCTCGCCGCTTTCGTGTCCTTGTGTGAGAACTTCTTGGGTTGTCGGCCGCACTGGGGCCTTTTCAAACACATTTTCACCTGTCGCTCTCAGACGGTGAAAAAGGCTAGTCCGAGTGACGAGAAAACCCAAGTAATCCAGATGTGTGGGGGTCTTGGGGTTCAGATGAGGAGTAAAAGTGCCTATCCAGTCATGACCCTTCCCGAGTCAGCTCGAGGGTGGCAGTCGACCTGGTTCTACTGCCAAGACCAGCCGATGCCAGGGCAGTCGACTGGACTCCCTCCTTTCTCCATGGACCGAGTGAACAAGTCGTCCTCTCTGAAGGTGGTCCCGGAGGAGAAAGCTCAGGTTAAGGTGTTGGTAGAGCGTGTAGTCCAGCTCATCCACGACGGGGTGACTGGCATGGATCTTCTGGAGGTTTTCCTTCGATGGCGCATTCAGCCACTTCAATATCGAGGCCACCCGATGTGGATGTACTCTAGTACTGAAGACACCACTCGGGTCCACCCAGAGGAGGTCGACGACGCCACACTGGAGAGGTGGATGACTGCCATCACAGGGAACAAAGATAATCCCCGTGGAGCTAGGAGGATCCCACCACTCGATCATTCTTATGAACCAGACAAGGTTTGACCACGTATCTCTGACTGTGATCCTGTTTCATTCATTATGTTTTGCTACAATTCGGTCGACTGACATTTGTCTTGTTCGTTGTCTTCCAGATCACTACCGAGATGTATTCGATGCCCAATGGGGCGCAAGAACAGACCGAAGAAGAGGAAGGGAGCGGGGGTGAAAGTCAGGAGGAGTGGGAATCGGATGGCGAGGAGGGCGAAGAAGACGCTGGCTCTGATGAGGAAGAGGTGGAGGAAGAGGAGGAGGAAATCGAACCTCCCCGTACTGAAAGGAGATCCAAGCTCGTCCATGACCCTGCAGTCGAGCGCGGCAAGGCGGCCGTGCCTGTTGGTCAGTCGACCAAACGTCCTCGGACGACCTCTCCGGCGCCGACTGAGAAAGCTACGAAGCAACCCCGAGCGGCGTCATCAAAATCGATGAAGGCCCTACCGAAGATGAGGATGGTGATTCCTACCATTTCCGGGTAATGGCCTAACTTGTGTTTTCTTGTTTAACATGGATACACTCTTGGTCGACTCGTTCGCTGACCGACTGATTTTTGAAATCATAGTGCTGCTACTTCTAAGACCTCAACCAGACATGACGATCAAGAAATGGAGGATGCTGTCACTGCCAACCCTGGTATGATCTCTGGAGTTTTGCTTTCGGTCGACAGGATCTTCATTTTTAACTTCGAATCTTTTCTGTAGCTCCACCTAATATCATCATTGATCTCCCTAATGATGACGATGAGGAGCCACTGAGGCAGAGGAGGAATAGGAAGACGTCAGCTGGCAAGACTGCTCAGATTGTATCAGCACCGAGATCTTTGGTTACGGAAGGGGCACCGTCACTCGCTACTCTGATCCTTTGCTATGCCGCTGAAGAGTGCTCGCCCTTCGTCGTCGAGTGCTGATGCGCCTTCCCTTTTCTCCACCCACCACGTCCCGGAAGACCAAGCAGGCGCTGCTAAAGAAGCTATACATCAGGCAGGGGTCATGATGGAGCAGGTGAAGGCGATCCGAGACGCCAGTCAAGCGTCTTATGATGCAAGTTCGGCCCTTCAGAGCAATGTCCAGGTTAGTCGATCACCGCCTGTTCTGTTAGGATATGGTACCTGAAAACTCTTCTTTCTGAAGATCTTCGTACCTGTACACCCACTGGGTGTGTCGATTGAATATCTGGATTGGTGGGGGCATGCGGAGTGCACCCACTGGGTGTAGTCCCCGAGACTATGGTGGACTGCTGGCAGTCGACTATAGTCTTTATACCTTGAATTTTTTCTCTTTACTTTCTCCACTCGATCTGGTCGAATGGAATCATGGAACCAGTGGGGGCACGCTGAGTGCACCCACTGGGTGTAGTCCCCGGGACCGTGGTCGACTGCTGGCAATCGACTATGGTCTGAAGAACACATTTTTTTGAAACTGTGGTTAACTGCTGGCAGTTAGCCTTTTTGTCTCTTTTGGTCGACTGATCCAACCCTGAGCCGATAGAACCAGTGGGAGCACGCTGAGTGCACCCACTGGGTGTAGTACCCAAGACTACAGTTGAATATTTTGATTCGGCTATAGTCTTAGAAATACTGCGATTTTTCTATTAGTCACTCAGAAGTGACCTATCTTTGATGTCTGTCGATTGAACTTTTGCAGAAATCTTGCGAGCTTGTGGCTCGTTATACTGAGTTGGAGAACAAGCATATCCAGCTCGAACTTGATCTGAAGCTTGTCCAAGAGAACTTGACGAAGGCGAAGGAGGAGGCAAAAGGTATGTTCGGTGAGAACCTTGACGAGTGCCCTTATTTCTTGTCCATTCCTGAGTCTGACCTCACTGCCATTTTGCAGATAAACTGAGGGATGCTCTGAAGAAGAAGGACCTTGACCTTGCCGAGGCACAGAAAGCGGCTTCGGACAAGACGAAACTTGCAGAAGAGAAGATGGCTTCTATCAGCAAACTTGAAGAGGAGAATACCAATCTGAAAGCTGCTCTCGACGCGGCCAACAAGGAGGTCAGTCGACTGAAGAATGACAAGATAACCCTGAGCGACAAGGCTAGCAAACTGGCGGGAAAGAAGAATGATCTAGAGGTTTGTCTGGGAGGCCTCGCCGAGAAGCTATTCCTCATGCTTGAAGGTAATCCCTTGTACCCGACTGGCTTGTGATTATGGACTTACCACAAAACTGCTGGCTTATCTTTGGGTTGTGTCTACAGAGTTCTTCCAAAACTTTGAGGAAGAGACTGGTCGAGTGGAGACAAGCCTGGATCCCATCAACTCTCCTGTGAAGGATGAAGCCGCCATGAACGTGCTCCGACTGGAGTCTCGTGTCGCTGCTGTGGTCGATTATCTTGCTAGACTGAAGGTTGCCACGTCACGCATCGACATAGCACTCTGGCCGGGGGAAGCACTTCAGAATGACCTCAAGTCTCTGATGACTCGACTGAACATTCCAAGTTGAGTGCAAGAATGGAAGAAGTCTTCTGCCAGGTGTGGTGCTGATGTTGCTCTGTCTCTGGTCCGTGTTCACTGCAAGGACGCGCGAGAGGACAAGCTGGCGTCTCTCAAGGTGGCCAATACCAAGAAGCATGACTTCAGATCTTTCATGGAGACCTTCATTGCTGCTGCCACTCGGATTGCAGATGGAATTGACCTGGACGAGTTTGTCGCGCCTTCCAATCCTCCACAGGAGGAGTAAAAAACTTCTATGCTTGATGCCTTAAATTTGCCTCGGAATGCCGAGTGGTTTTTGTAACCGGTAAACTTTAACAGGCTTGGTGCCTGAGCACTTCTGGACTCACAGGATGCTATCTGAACTTGGGTTTGCCATTGAATATGTTTGCATTTGTCTTCGAACGAACATTGTTATTCGCTCGGAATATATGCTAGTGCTTGTGATGCACCCTTGCAGGTAGGAATGAAGCACAGATTGCAGTTGACTTGCGTCCTTGCAGATCGGGGTGGAGTGCACATTGTATTTGTGGCGGAGCTCTGAAGGGGAAGGTAGCAGTCGACTTGCACCTCGTCATCCTTGTAGAGCGGAATGAATCTCATACTTAGGCTAGCACTGGGCTGCAGCTAAGCCCCCGAGTGGGAGGTTTGCTCTCCACTCGGTAGGATTTTCAAAAACTTAGGCGAGCACTGGGCTGCAGCTAAGCCCCCGAGTGGGAGGTTTGCTCTCCACTCGGTAGGATTTTCACAATCTTAGGCGAGCACTGGGCTGCAGCTAAGCCCCTGAGTGGGAGGTTTGCTCTCCACTCGGTAGGATTTTCAAAAACATAGGCGAGCACTGGGCTGCAGCTAAGCCCCCGAGTGGGAGGTTTGCTCTCCACCTGGTAGAATTTTTGTGACGTACTTCCGAAGGAGAAGGCGGCAGTCGACCTGCACCTCGTCCTCCTTGCGGAGCGCACATTGTATTTGCGGCGTAGCTCGGAAGGAGAAGGTAATAGTCAACCCGCACCTCGTCCTCCTTGCAGAGCGCACATTGTAATTGTGGCGTAGCTCGGAAGGAGAAGGTAGCGGTCGACTTGCACCTCGTCCTCCTTGCGGCGCGCACATTGTATTTGTGGCGTAGCTCGGAAGGAGAAGGTAGCAGTCGACCTGCACCTCGTCCTCCTTGCGGAGCGCACATTGTACTTAGGCGAGCACTGGGCTGCAGCTAAGCCCCCGAGTGAGAGGCTGGCTCACCACTCGGCGGGATTTTGTTAAACTTAGGCGAGTACTTTGGACTGCAACTAAGCCCCCGAGTGAGAGGCTGGCTCACCACTCGGTAGAATTTTGCTTAAACTTAGGTGAGTACTTGGACTGCAGCTAAGCCCCCGAGTGGGAGGCTGGCTCACCACTCGGCAGGATTTTGTTTAAACTTAGGCTAGTACTTGGACTGCAGCTAAGCCCCCGAGTGGGAGGCTGGCTCACCACTCGGTAGGAGTTGAAAGTACTTAGGCAAAACGGATTCGCAGCTAAGCCCCCGAGTGGGAGACTGGCTCACCACTCGGCAAGGATTTTCTTTTTACAAACTTAGGCGAAACGGATTCGCAGCTAAGCCACCCACTGGGGGACTGCTCATGTAAACAAAAGTAACAACAATCGCTGGGAAAATTGTCTTTGATAAATAAACTACAGAAGTACTTTTATTACATCTCTTCCGAGTGAATACTTAAGTATAAAAGGGGCGGAGCAGCTCCGCGTTCCAAGCTCGGGGCTCGTCAATCTGGTGACCAACATTGTACAAACGGTACGCCCCGTTGTGGAGAACTTTGGTGACGATGAAGGGACCTTCCCAAGTAGGAGCAAGCTTGTGTGGCTTCTGCTGATCCACTCGGAGAACCAAATCTCCTTCTTGGAAGGCTCGACTCTTCACGTTTTTGGCATGGAAGCGATGTAAGTCCTGCTGATAAATGGTCGATCGGATCATTGCCATCTCTCTTTCTTCTTGTAGAAGGTCGACTGCGTCCTGTCGGGCTTGCTCTGCTTCATCTTCAGTGTAGAGTTCGACTCGAGGTGCGTTGTGAAGCAGGTCAATCGGCAAGACTGCTTCAGCTCCATAAACCAAGAAGAACGGAGTTCTCCCAGTCGACCGATTAGGTGTGGTCCTTAATCCCCAAAGTACTGACAGAAGCTCGTCGACCCATGCACCAGCCGCGTGCTTGAGATCACGCATCAGTCAGGGTTTCAGCCCTTTGAGAATTAAACCATTTGCTCGTTCTGCCTGTCCATTCGACTGGGGGTGAGCGACTAAAGCATAGTCGACTCGTGTGCCCTGAGATGTGCAAAAGGCTCTGAATTCCTCGGAATCAAAGTTTGACCCATTATCAGTGATGATGCTATGTGGAACTCCATATCTGAATATCAACTCCCTGATGAAGCTGACAGCAGTGCCGACATCAAGATTCTTGATGGGTTTAGCTTCAATCCACTTAGTGAACTTGTCGACTGCCACCAGCACATGGGTGAAGTCGCTTCTGCCTATTCTCAGTGGTCCGACCATATCCAATCCCCATACAGCGAAAGGCCAGACAAGTGGAATGGTCTTCAAGGCTGAGGCGGGCTTGTGTGACATATTGGAGTAAAATTGACATCCTTCACACTTGTCGACTATCTCCTTTGCCATTTCATTTGCTCTTGGCCAGTAAAATCCCGCTCGGTATGCTTTAGCCACAATGGTCCGAGAGGACACATGATGGCCATAGGTCCTCGAGTGGATATCGTCAAGGATTATCCGACCTTCCTCTGTCGTTATACATTTCTGACCGACTCCAGTCGCGCTTTCTCTGTACAACTATCCCTTTATCACGGTAAAGGCTTTGGATCGGCGGACGATTTGCCGAGCCTCTTCTTCATCCTCTAGGAGCTCTTTCCTTAAGATATATGCGATGTACGGCACTGTCCAATCGGTAGTGATGACCAACGCTTCCATGATCAGGTCGACCACCGCTGGAACTTCAACTTCAGTCGGATCTGTGACACTTTTTGGCTGCGGAGCTTCTTCGGTAAAAGGATCTTCCTGAACTGATGGAGTATGGATATGTTCCAAAAACACATTACTGGGAATGGCTTCTCTCTTGGAACCTATTTTTGCCAAATCATCGGCCGCCTGATTCTTGAGTTGGGGTATATGATGGAGCTCTAACCCTTCAAATTTCTTCTCAAGCTTTCTTACTGCATTGCAGTAACCAGTCATGGCTTGGGCTTCTAACGTCCCACTCCTTCATCACCTGATTGACCACCAAATCTGAGTCGCCATAAACCATAAGGCGACGGACGCTGAGTGAAATGGCCATGCGCAACGCATACAAGAGGTAGGTGTTTCATGGCCACCTCATCATTGCCACCGCTAATCTGAACAGCCACTCGGTAGTCCTCAAGCCAAGTATCGGGCTTGGACTCACCAGTGAACTTACTCACCCCAGTCGCCAACCTGAAGTTGGGGGGAATCACAGTGGCTCTGATGGCTATGCTAAAACACTCTGGTCCTGAGACATGAACTCGGCTGCTGGTGGGCACATCTCTGTCATGGCCTTCTCGGTGAGCTCTGTTCTGGTCGACCAGACCTTGCACGATAATTGATCTTGCGTCAAAGCCTGGTTCTCTGGGATCGACTGGAACCCTTCGCCCAACACTGTGTTGGCGTCTGTCATCTTGCTGTCGAGGAGCGTACGACCCACCCCTTGGGGGAGGAGTGGGCACTCGACGCCGATCATCGCGATCGAATCGGTCATCATGCTAATCACGTCGACCTCCACGTCCCTCACGCCGCGAGGGCGATCTTGGGCTATGGGCCGACTGGACTGTATTCACAACAACGGATCTACTGTGAATTCTATTGAGCGACTGCAATACAGCTGAATTTTGATCTCCTGCTGCCCGGAGTAAATCTCTGATCTACATCAAGCCTCTGCCAGCCTCTGACTGGGAGGGCTGAATCGACTCGCTATACGGGCTGCGGTGCTAGATTCTGAATCGGAGTTCGATATACGAGTCGATGGTGGAAAGAGTTGGCGTCAATCGAGTGCGGAACTTCGTTGCCACGCGCGCTTGTCGAGTGCTCACTGGAGGTTCTCGGTCGGCGCTCAGCCAAGTTAATGGCGCTGCGTCCTCCAAGGCACGAGCCTCGGGGATTTCTCCTACGATAGGAGTATGCAGAGCATCCATGTTCCGGCGGCGAAGATCTTCCCTTTGCAGCAAAGTGAGTGGCTCGAGTTGATACTCCTCGTGGACCTGCGCTGGGTCGCCTCTGCTGTCCCCTCCATTGGTGCGGGGGAAGCCGGGAGGACTACGCGGTCCATTGACCATCAGGACCTCTACCGCTGGATCATTCTTTGTCGCTTTTCGGATCACGATCTCTCTGAGCCGGTCGGCGGATCGAACAGTCGTAGAGATTCGTCGGACTCGATCGCCGCGACTTGGGAGGTGGCCAACTAGCGAGCCACTGCATGCCTCACCCACCGCTGAAGCCTCGACCGACCGGAGCGCTTGCGCTGGCGGGAGACAGGGACCGATACGGGGCCGACGGTTGTCGCAGCAGGACGCCGCGGACACATGCGCGAAAGTGTGTCTCCCCGCGGACTGGAAGCGCGTCGATGTCGAGTGGAGCCTCCTGGAGCCAAACGGAGTCGTCGGCGATGAACGTGAGCGCGCCGAGACGGATCTCACGGCCCTCAACTAAAACTCCGCTGGAAACCATGGTGAAGGCGATCGGAACAACTGCAACTTCTCCAATAAGTCGCTAAGACACCTGCCCCACGGTGGGTGCCAACTGTCGTGGTTCTAAGCCTGACAGTAGAATAGGGGGTAGGAATGGAGAGGCAAGATCCTAGCTATGGAGTAGTTGTATACGCAAGGGATTTACGAGTTTAGGCCCTTCTCGGAGGAAGTAACAGCTCTACGTCTCGGAGCCCGGAGGTGGTCGACTGGATTATATGCGTATGAGTTACAGGGGTGCGAACCCTTTACACTGAGGAGGGGGGTGGCTTATATAGAGTCCGCCAGACCCCTCCGGCCCTTAGTTATGCGGGGTTTAAAGTACATTAAGGCCTGGCGTTACTGGTAACTCCCTACATAAAGTGCTATCATGACCATAAAGACTACTTAATAATAGACCGTTTGGGTGCAGAGTGACTCTTGATCTCCTAGTGGTCGAGTGAGGCTTCATGGTCGAGTGTCTTCGAGTCCTTCGAGTGGAATCCTTCCAGGTCGACCGAAAGGTAGTTTCTTCTAGAGATGTCCTTGGGGAGGGTATCTTGGACATGTCCATGACCCTACCCTAGGTACATGGCTTCATCAGGGGCCGAACTAGTATAAACTCCCGTGTCCCTTGTCCGGTTTAACCCCTTCAAGCTAACCCGTTGCGATGGCTCCACGACTAAGTCCGTTCATGAGGACATCTGACGTGTTAATTCCACGACACTTCCCGTGGAGCTCGAGGAGCGGCTGGCCCAAAAGAGGTGTATCGCGGTCTTTTCGCCCGACGTCGCCGAGGAAGCTGACAACCATTACAGGCGGTAGGAACTCTAGCAGCGGGCTAGAGTATGCGGGCATGTCTCTTCCACCGGTTATGACATCGAGGTCACGGACAGCGACGGCCTGAGGCGGGCTATGTCACAGGTTAAGTGGCCCACCCCCAACCCCTCAGGTTCAACCGACGCCGATCTCATGCATGGCCCCGCTGCTGATCTCCTATGGCTCGCTCTCAACAACTTGCCATCCTACATCTCCATCAAGCCCCTTTTGTCATTTCTGAAGGACACATTCTGCGATGCTGGCTTGGGATCCACAGCTGCCAAGTCAGACCTCATCGACGGCGACCACGAGGAGGGAACCCTCTCCAGCTCTTCCAAGGGGAAAGAGCCCATCTGCTCTTCCTAGGGGAAAGAGCCCGTCTGCGACATCAGGGAGGGAACCCTACAGCCGTGCTCTTCCAAGGGGAAGGAGCCCATCTGCGACAACATGGAGCGCATCCAGGGTCCATTCTCTTCCTACGGGAACGAGCCCATCTGTGACAAGTGAGGAAACCCATGATTTGTTTTGCCGTGCCACTTCATAGGGGGGAACCCATGATTTGTTTTGTTGAGTCCTTTTTGTAGTGTAGTGAGAATATGTCCAGTTTTAATTGCTATATCGGGTTGTTTGCAGTATGCGTTGTTTATTTCAGTTGTTCACAATGCGATGCTCTGTATGTGCAATTATTTACTTGTGCGAGACATTTCATCAATCCAGTTTTAAACATACCGATAGGAATGCATATATTTGCTTCTTTGTTAAGCTGTTATAGCTAGCATATGCCTCTTTTAAAGTTTTTGATTGTTCTATTGTTTGTAGTTAGCATATGTCCTGTTTCAAATGCTATATTTGGTTGTTAAGTAGTATGCCTTGTTTATTCGATTATTCTGGCGTGATGTTCTATATGTGCAAGTATGAACTGTGCAGTTCAATTTCATCAGTACAAGTTTCAACAATACCACTGTGGCCCTATTTGTTTCGGATTCTGGGACCAGATTCAGCTTTGCTAGTGAAGCCGAATCTGGAACCCGAAACAAAAAGCTATTTGGAATAAGCTTTGCCAGTAAAGCTGAATCTGGATTTGGGTCACTTTTAGTGCAATTTCCTGAAGCACCTCAAAGTGTACTTCGGTGGTGAAGCTGATTCGCAGAAACAGGTTCGCCACTGAAGCGAATACATAGGTGATTAAAATCGAAGCAAAGGTGAAACAAATAGGGCATGAATGACTACATTTGGTTGCTGCATCTTGTAGTTAAACACACCTTTCCATTTTTATTTAACAATAACCGGTGTACTTAGACCGGCACAATACCATTTGGAATGACTATGTTTGCTTGTTGTTAAATGTTAGGCCTGTTGTAGTTAACACACCTTTTCACTTGTTTTGCTTTACTAGCATGCTTAAACCTGCACACTGAAGCTATCTTTTGGAGATTATTTTGTCTGCCATGGATAATTTTGGTTGATGTTTAGCCTGTTGTGCTTAACACTCTTCTCGATGTCCCTACACAGGACAATTTTGGGAACGACTGCTGTTTTCCATCGAGGTTAGTTTCATCTGATGGCTTATATATGCTCACTGTTTAGGATATCGGTAGCTGGTACCATATAGGCTGGGGGCTGATAAGGGACTAATCGGTCAATCAGACTTTTAACGGCATATATCTGCAACCCATTTATCGTTAGGTTAACTAGGGCTATATGTAATATATTTGAGGCTACATAGCAACATGCACTGTACTTAATGTCTACATATGCAATCCTAGGCTACATAGCAACAAGAAAGAGTGTTACCTTAATGTTCTGATGATGTCTAGATACACGTAGAAGAGCAACAACAACAACACAACCCTGTTTGGATACTCAACTTAGCTTAGAGGTTAGAGTTAGTTTCTAGCTCATGACTAACCCTGAACTAACTCCATCCAAAGAGGTGTTTGGATGACAGGATTAGATACTTTGACAATAAATGCACTAGGAGAACTAGCTCCAATTAGTACCTCTTGGGTTGGATAGTTTTTTGGGTGGGTTATAGATGCAACTAGCTCAAACTAGCCCTCATGTTTACATATACTTTAGGGCTATTTGAGCCCGAACTAGCTCAAACTAACTCTAACCCATGGATACAACAGCAGTTAATCAGCCGATAATTTGTAAGAATACAATAAACTCCTTCCGGCCCGTAATATAAGATGTTAATCCATCTAATACATGAGTATATTGGATGTTATAAGATATTATATAAGAGTGTTGTACTACATCATTGTGCAATTGTTGTTTATCTTCTAATATTAACTTGGTGCTTTTAGGTACATATGTCATTGGCAAAGATTTGCGTTTCGACCCTTTATGCGTATGGGGAAATGAGATATCAATGAACCAGCATCAAGTGAGGAAGCTGATAAAGATTGTTAGTAAAATGGGTCAAAAGATGGCAATTAAACTATTTGTTTACACTTTATCCAATACAACAGCGAACTGCAGGATGGTAAGTAAGAACTCTGCAGCCTTTTTGTTACTGCCCATAATGAGTTGTGTTAAATGACAATGTCTGAATCTTTTTTACTTTGCAGTGGTTCCCAAAGCAGTTTACTAAAGATTACCTCTCAAACTACATGATTGGTGGGCATGCAAAGGTTAAAGTATTTCTACCAGAACACGATGATTATCTAGATGTTTCCATGAAGACCTTGAAGGGTGGGCGGTCGGCCATCACAAGGGGTTGGAGTAGAGTCATGTGTGCCTTCTGCATGGAGGAGGGCACAATATGTGCATTCCGCTTCACCTTGTTCAGCAACCAGAATGTATTTCGCCTCTTTCTTTACTGTCTTTAATAATACAAGTATACAACTGTGGTTCATCATTCTTTATTTGGTTCTTATGTAATTCTTGATGTGTACCTATGAATCAAATAATTCATTGGCTGTCTGAACCTGATGGATCGCATACATTCAATTTCAGTTTCAATTTCAATTTGATATAGCAGCAATTAAATTACGGTGAAATTACGCTCTCCAGGTTGTTACGGCACACACGGTTGGTAAAATACAAATGTTTGCGATATACACCATAATCCGAGACGGCTCACAGAGAGGAATTGTGTGCAAGCGTGCACACAGTTGCCATTTGCAAAGCGTGTGCGATGTCAGACAATATCACAAACGGTGCTGGCAAACTAACCGTTTGAGATAGCTTCCTTATCGTACATGATTCGCAACCATGAACTGTTTCTGATGAGGTATGCATCATAAACATTGCACCACATAATAGTGTGTGCGATAGTTGCCTTATTGTACACGATTCGCAACCATGAACTGTTTCTGATGAAGTGTGCATCTTAAATGTTGCACCACAGAATAGCGTGTGTGATAGTTGTCATGTATGATGATGTTACGATGGTCCGATGTTTCGTAATCCTATCTGACACTCGTACGACGATTAGCTAATATTCTTAATTAGTTATCGCATACAATTTGTGAAAAGAGAATGTGTGTGATTGTATGCTTATCATACACGTTCTATAATAGTGAACCGTTTGTGATGGGCCGAGCATCATAAACGTAGCACCACAGAATATCGACTGCGATGGCAATGCGACCACAAATGATAAGGAGTACTATAGGGTCCCTATCCCTGACGATTTTTGGGTAGTGTGGGAAGGACCCCCTAATCGCCCACACTCACTAGGTGACGGTTCCAAATGTCGTCGCGGAAAGGGGTTTAAAACCGTTTGTATAGCACCGACGCGTACAAGTGACTCCAATGTCACCTCAAGTATCCGCGGGTTTGATTATATGATATGCATCACAAAATCTCAGATTCATCTATCCAAACCAACACAAAGAACTTCATAGAGTGCCCCAAAGTTTCTACCGGAGAGTCAAGACGAAAACATGTGCCAACCCCTATGCATAGATTCCCAAGGTCACGGAACCCACAAGTTGATATCCAAAACATACATCAAGTGAATCAATAGAATACCCCATTGTCACCACGGGTATCCCATGCAAGACATGCATCAAGTGTTCTCAAATCCTTAAAGACTCAATCCGATAAGATAACTTCAAAGGGAAAACTCAATCCATTACAAGAAGTTAGAGGGGGGGGGGGACATCATAAGATCCAACTATAGTAGAAAAGCTCACGATACATCAAGATCGTGCCATACAAGAACACGAGAGAGAGAGAGAGAGAGAGAGAGAGAGATCAAACACATAGCTACTGGTACATACCCTCAGCCCCGAGGGTGAACTACTCCCTCCTCGTCATGGAGAGCGCCGGGATGATGAAGATGGTCACCGGTGATGGATCCCCCTCCGGCAGGGTGCCTGAATAGGGCCCCGATTGGTTTTTGGTGGCTACAGAGGCTTGCGGCGCGGAACTCCCGATCTTAGTTCTGTTCTGGAAGTTTGGGGATATATAAGAGTTGTTGGCGTTGGGAACAAGTCGGGGGGTCCACGAGGTAGCCACGAGGTAGGGGGGTGCGCCTAGGGGGTATGGAGCACCCTCCAACCTCATGGTGGCCTCGGGACTCTTCAGGACCATCTTCGATGCTCCGTAGGCTTCTTCTAGTTCCAAAATAATCTCCGTAAATTTTCAGGTCAATTGGACTCCATTTGGTATTCCTTTTCTGTAAAACTCAAAAACAAGGAAAAATACAGAAACTAGCACTGGGCTCTAGGTTAATAGGTTAGTCCCAAAAATCATATAAAATAGCATATAAATGCATATAAAACATCCAAGATGGATAATATAATAGCATGGAACAATAAAAAATTATAGATACATTGGAGACGTATCATTCACATCGCCATGTGACTTAATACCCAATGAGTTTACTATAGTCAATAATCTAGTTCACATCGCCATGTGATTAACACCCAAAGAGTACTAAGGTGTGATCAAGTTTTGCTTGTGAGAGAAGTTTAGTCAACGGGTCTGCCACATTCAGAGCCATATGTAATTTACAAATTTCTATGTCTATAATGCTCTGCATGGAGCTACTCTAGCTAATTTCTCCCATGTTCAATATGTATCCAGACTGAGACTCAGAGTCATCCGGATCAGTGTTAAAGCTTGCATCGACGTAACCCTTTACAACGAACTCTTTATCACCTCCATAACCGAGAAACATTTCCTTAGTCCTCTTTAGGTAGCTAAGGATAATTTTGACCGTTGTCCAGTAATCCACTCCTGGATCACTATTGTACCCCCTTGCCAGACTCATGGCAAGGCACATAATAGGTTTGGTACACGGCATAGCATACTTTATACAACCTATGGCTTAGGCATACGGAATGGCTTTCATTCTCGCTCTATCTTCTGTCATGGTCGGGCTTTGAGTCTTACTCAACTTCACACCTTGAATACAGGCAAGAACCCTTTATTTGAGGACTTAGTCGTGGAGCCATCACAACGAGATTAGCTTAAAGGGGTTAAACTGGAAAAAGGACACGGGGAGTTTATACTGGTTCAGCCCCTTGCGGTGAAGGTAAAAGCCTACGATCCAGTTGTGGTGGAATTGCTGGGGTTTCGATAACTAGGGAGCGAATACATGTAACCTGGCTCTCGAGTTGTTGTTTCTTGTCCCTAAACTGTCGTCGGGTCATCCCTTTATATACACAGGTTGACGCCCGTCGGTCTACAGAATCCCGAGGCCGGTTCATAAACGTGTCCGGCTCGGTATCTATTCTTTCCTACCTTACATTACAAGTTACACGCCCATGGCGGTTTATGTCTATGGGCCCTAACCTGCCTCTGGGCTTTGGGCTTCCTTGTTAAGTTTCCTTCATAAGTCGCTGTCTTCTATAACTTCATGGGCTTCAATATTAGTAACCTCTCTAAGGATAAACCGGCCCCTCCTAGGCGGTTTATACCAACCAGTTATATCCCCAACATTAGGCCCCAGGTTGATTTGAAGTTATTCACGTCAATCTTCAACACTTAGAAAAACCCCTTCTTTATTACCTTCGCGAAAACTTGTAACTCGCCATGACGTCATCTTCTGAGATCGTGATAACCCGCCATGATGTTACCTGCCATTAAGTTTATCCAAAATCATATATATATACATCCTCATTTTTAGTGAACTCCCAAGAATCAAGGCGTCGACCCTGTCACATATCCAATTTGGAACTCCTCGATTCCCATGCCTGCCACTTATCCATTCGCCTTATAAATAGGGTCGGGGGTCTCTTTTCACTCCCCCCTGTGCCTCTTCATCTTGTCTTCTACCTTGCGACGCCCTAGCGCTGGAGCCCAGCCACCACTGTCAAGCTCCTCCTCTGCTTCACCGTCGGCCGCTGCATCAACCTGACTGATAGAGGCGAGGGTCCCGATCTTTCGATGAGACGAAACTATTGATTTGGTGGAGTAGACTTTGACGATCCGACTACAAACGTGTACGAGGTTGCGCCTTAGCAATCACTAAACCAACTCCGAGAGGTTACCGGCGATCTTTGAAGCACGATCACCGACCACGAAGGTCTATTCCTGCAAGCAATCGAAGAACAGGCAAGAATATGATAAAGCAATCTGAATATTGCGAGTATATATGAAGTATAGATGAAAGTGGGGTTTCATAAGCGGTCTTGGTCTGGTTGTTGGACACAAACGAAGTACATGAAGTTGCAACGATGGCTAACTTTTAACTAAATAAAACCCAAGGAAAAAGCTACTAGATGGATCTACTTATATAGGAGCAAGGGGTGGCGGCCAAGGAGGTGGGAGAATGTCCCAAGGCAGCCTAAAACTAACCCTAGATTGTACAAGGCCAATGGGCCCAAGTGGAGGTGACGTAACACCTTTGGACTTGTAGTTTGACTCGGATTCTGCTGCAGTATCAGATTATTTCGTCCATAACTCAACGCTCCGGACGAATTTTAAGGTGAATCCAATTGGTTTGGAAAGAGCACGAAATCTACTTTATTGATGGATGGGATGGTGGACAGCGGAAGGGATAATGATGCAGCGGCGGCGTGACTAATGTGAATAGAACTCGAAACTCTAAAGGAACTAGACACTAAGACCAGCAACTCAACACGACGATGCAACCGATAATTCAATAAAGCAAACAATGAAAATAAAATTGCAAAGGCTCGGACTGGCTAGGACAAAGGAAGAATAGATCTAACTTTTTTTTTGTGGCTTTTTCTTGGACAATAGGTAAGAAAATAAATCGAATCTAGGGATAACTGGAAAATCTCACCGACCAACCTGAAAACTGATACCACTTGATAGAGGCGAGGGTCCCGATCTTTCGATGAGATGAAACTATAGATTTGGTGGAGTAGACTTTGACGATCCGACTACAAACCTGTACGACGTTGCGCCTTAGCAATCGCTAAACCAACTCCGAGAGGTTACTGACGATGCTGGAAGCACGATCAGTCTGACCACGAAGGTCTATTCCCGCAAGCAATCGAAGAACAAGCAAGAATATGATAAAGCAATCTGAATATTGCGAGTATATATGAAGTATAGATGAAAGTGGGGTTTCATAAGCGGTCTTGGTCTGGTCGTTGGACACAAACGAAGTACACGAAGTTGCAACGATGGCTAACTTTTAACTTAATAAAACCCAAGGAAAAAGCTACTAGATGGATCTACTTATAAAGAGCAAGGGGTGGCGGCCAAGGAGGTCGGATAACGTCCCAAGGCAGCCTAAAACTAACCCTAGTTCGTACAAGGCCAATGGGCCCAAGTGGAGGTGACGTAACACCTTTGGACTTGTAGTTTGACTCGGATTCTGCTGCAGTATCAGATTATTTCATCCATAACTCAAAGCTCTGGACGAATTTTAAGGTGAATCCAATTGGTTTGGAAAGAGCACGAAATCTACTTTCCAACAAAAAAAGAATCACCCAATTCGGAGTCCGTATGAAAAAGTTGTTGACGTTTTGACTCAAGTATGTCTGTGCAGTACGAATCTGAGTCCAGAACGTGAGAGACTTGGACTCTATCTTCTCTTGGGCCAAAAGTGACGTGAGAGAACTTTTTGAACAGCAAATAAACATCTCTTTCTTCCTTATCTTGATATGTGGATTGTACAAATGTCCCATACACCTGCAATTAGACAAAACACAAAAGTGTGTGAAGTATTTTTGTTCTGGATAACATAAATAGATGATTGAATAGTTTGCACTAGAAATCACCTGACAAATATGCATGTATGCAATATTTTTGGTCATCCAAGGTAGTCATGTCCTCATCACTGACTGATCCAGATTCCGCTCGCGCGCCTCCGCCATCAAACAGCCTTGGTAAGTTCTTCCTCTTCCCCCTCCGTAGATCTCATTATGGTTTACATGAATTCATGGAAACTCGTCGCTGTTCTTCACTTGTTCTTTGCTGTCGCATGAATATTTTGATGGAAACTTGATATTTTCCTTGTGCGGCAATAGCCATAGTCCATTTTTCTTCATCATAACATCTCTTTTTTGGTAGAAGATCCCATCTGGACCTTAACTGTTCAAGCCCCAATATTTAGGTCTGAATATATTTTCATTTTCTGACACACGGTAGATCCAAAACGGTGATATCAATCTGCGAAACCTGTTTTTCATCACTTAGCCATTTTCCACTCATAGATCAGAGAATTAGCAACTGTGCGGGCGGTTTAACCTTTGAATCCTAACCAGCCAGTATACCATTAGTCCCCTCTTAAACCACCAACTGCTTATCTCTGCAAGCTGATAATGTATATCTCCGGCTTATAACTCTTTCATGCTTGAATACTTCCTGCCCCTTTACTTTTAGCAGCTGATCATGATCTTTTAATCTGGCACCAATCTTCCTTCACGTTTTGTTTAACAAATAGCCAAACAATTTTACGCTTGCAATTGGGTTCCTTCCCGAGTTACGGAAGAACAGCTGAACGAGTGTGTTGCAACCGGCGCTTTAGTGAAAAAAGAAGTCATCCACTGGAGGGTCCCCGGTCCAGAGAATCCTCCTGAACCCAAGGATGGAGAAGTGATTGTGTTTACTGATCATCTGGGTCGAGGGTTTAGCCCTCCCAGATCAAAATTCTTCCGTGACGTGCTTGCTAGCTTCCAACTCCGCCCTCAAGATATTGGACCAAACTCCGTGTCCAATATTTGCAATTTTCAAGTGTTTTGCGAGGCTTATCTGCAAGAAGAACCCACTATTGAGTTATTCAGAGACTTCTTTTACTTAAACCGCCGTACTGAATTTACGGATGGGCCCAATACTAAACTTGGCGGGGTTTCAATTCATAAAAGGAAAGATGTTAGCTTTCCTCACGCAAAGCATCATAGCCACCCCAAAGACTGGAATCAGACTTGGTTTTATTGTCAAAACACAGCTCGAGCTGAAGAAAATCCTCTGCCGGGTTATCGTGCTAACCGGCTTACCAATACACATCCATTTCCCCAATGACTCACTGCAAAGGAATGAGCTAAGTATGCACCACAACTTTCAAAGGTCCGAGCCTTTATGGCAAATGGTTTAACTGGTGTCGACTTTGTCCGTTGTTGGGTCTCTTGGAGTATCTTGCCCTTAAGCTGTCGCCCCGGTTTAATGTGCAAGTACACAGGGAATGTCAAAGACCCTCAGCGTCACATTGATATTCAGCTACTGATGAGGAGATTACTGAATCTGTCAAGAAGATGCTGGATGAACCGGTATCTGAGTGCAGCAAGGCAGGGCTTAGTCCTTTATGTGTTTCCAATAAACCGACAGCTGTAAGAATTGCATCATTCTTGTCTTAATTCGACCCCTCTTAAATATTTCTTTATAACTTTGTTGTCCATCTTTGCAGGGTGATGATCCATTCTAGAAGAGGAAGCCGCAGGATAAACCGGCGAAGCCGCAGGATAAACTGGCGAAAACACCTCGCACTAAGACCAAAGTTACAAAGAAACCCGCGAAGAAAAAACTGTTGAGTCCCCTGACCTACCCAATGATGAAGAGCTTGATGATCCGGAGTCAGAGGTAGAACTTGATTCTCTTGGTTCTTTTTTCATACACCTCATTGACAATGATCATTATCAGGATGATGCGGAGGCTAGCCGTGCTGGTGATGTAGAGGAATTACTCTTTCTTCCAACTCAGACCCTCTGCCAACACCGAAAACCCGTCAAGCAGTCCGGAAAGTAAGATTTTCACACCCTCTAGCTAATTTGGATCCGCACTTTCTTTTGAAGACACAACAACATGAAGCTCGCCGCACTACCCGACATAGCGACCAGGTGGTTACTTCCTCCGGTTTACCAAACACTCCGGTTCGTAAACGCCGCCAAGAGGTCTTTTGTACTTCTGATACACCTTGTCCCAGGGGGGGTTATTTCTGATATCCTCTTAATCCGTCTAACTCAAATTACCAGGGGACCTCTCATTCATCTTCTGGGAATCAACAGGGATGAAGCTTCCAACCCTTAAAACGGTTCCTGCATGAGCAGATTTTTCTAATCCGTCATACCTTTATATTTTTTATCCTTGCATTGTTCTGATGCATACTTATTATTTTCCAGGGCCAAAGCTAAAGCCAACAAGAAGGCCAAAGTGAACAAACCAGCTGAAGACCCCAATCGAGATGAAACAGAAAAAACTCCTGAACCGTCACATCCAGATGTTGACAACATTCCTGATGGCCCGTCGTTGCCAGATCAAGCAACTGAAGCTGAGCACATGGATATTGATCCCGCCAAGCCCGGGGAGGGAGTCCTGGACTAGGGGGTGTCCGGACAGCCGGACTATCATCGTCCGCCGGACTCCAAGACTACGAAGATACAAGATTGAAGACTCCGTCCCGTGTCCGGATGGGACTTTCCTTGGCGTGGAAGGCAAGCTTGGCAATACGGATATGTAAATCTCCTACCATTGTAACCGACTCTATGTAACCCTAGCCCTCTCCGGTGTCTATATAAACCGGAGGGCTTTAGTCCGTAGGACACAACCTCCATTACAACAATCATACCATAGGCTAGCTTCTAGGGTTTAGCCTCCTTGATCTCGTGGTAGATCCACTCTTGTAATACACATCATCAATATTAATCAAGCAGGACGTAGGGTTTTACCTCCATCAAGAGGGCCCGAACCTGGGTAAAACATCGTGTCCCTTGTCTCCTGTTACCATCCGCCTAGACGCACAGTTCGGGACCCCCTACCCGAGATCCGCCGGTTTTGACACCGACATTGGTGCTTTCATTGAGAGTTCCTCTGTGTCATCGCCGATAGGCTCGATGGCTTCTTTAATAAACAACGCCGTCCAGGGTGATACTTTTCTCCCCGGACAGATCTTCATATTCGTCGGCTTCGCACTGCGGGCCAACTCGCTTGGCCATCTGGAGCAGATCGAAAGCTACGCCCCTGGCCATCAGGTCAGGTTCGGAAGCCTAAACTTCACGGCCGACATCCGCGGGGACTTGATCTTCGACAGACTCGAGCCACAGCCAAGCGTGCCACGCTGTCTCGATGGGCATGATTTAGCTCTACCGCCGGACAGTGCCTTGGTGGCCGCACACGAATCCGCTCCGGCCCTCAGCCCGGAGCCAATAGCGCAGATCGAGGACCGGTGGCTGGACACCGCCTCGGGGGCTGCACCTTCCACGGCGATGGAGCCAAACACTAACCTTGTCCCTTGTAAAGCTCGTGACTCCGGGGTGCCAGACTCCCTGCCGGACTCCGAACCTCCTGCGCCCCTGCCAATCGAATCCGATTGGGCGCCGATCATGGAGTTCACCGCGGCGGACATCTTTCAGCACTCGCCCTCTGGCGACATCCTAAATTCGCTAAAGCATCTCTCGCTATCCCGAGAGACCTGGCCGGACTATGGCCAGGATGGTTGGTATGCGGACGACGAAGAAATTCAGAGCCCACCCACCACCCACTTTGTAGCCACTGTCGACGATCTAGCCGACATGCTAGACTACGACTCCGAAGACATCAACGGTATGGACGACGATGCCGGAGATTTATCAGAACCAGCGCCTACAGGCAATCGGAAGACCACCTCGTCATATGACATATATATGGTGGACACCCCAAAAGATGGGGACGGCGAAGAAGCAATGGAGGCAGATTCCTTAAAGAAACAGCCCAAGCGCCCGGCGTCGTGGCGCCGCCTAAATCCCGCCACAACAAGAATGGAGATTCCGCACAGAGATAATAACACTCCAAACAGGTTGAAGACAATCCTCCAAAGAAGATTCAGCGCAGAGGATGCGTACAAGCCCTCGCGAGAGAGCGGCAGGCGAAAAGGTCGAGGATGATAATTACATCCCTCCCTCCGGAGATGAAGCAAGCCTCAGCGACGACGAATTCGTCGTGCCCGAGGATCCCGTCGAACAAGAGCGTTTCAAACGCAGACTAATGGCCACGGCAAATAGCCTAAAGAAAAAGCAGCAGCAGCTTCAAGCTGATCAAGACCTGCTGGCCGATCGATGGACCGAGGTCCTCGCGGCCGAAGAGTACGAACTCGAACGTCCCTCCAAGAGCTACCCAAGACGAAGTTGCTCCCCCGATTAGAGGAAGAAGCATACATACCTTTATCACCAGCGCAGGATACGGCCGACCGACCACCCCGTGGTCGCGACAGAGAGGCATCCAGGCCCTCCACCAAGACCGCACCCCGCATCGCTCCGTAAGCAATCGGCCAAGAGGAAGGTGCCGGACTTGCGAGATATATTGGAGGAAAAAGCAAGGCAATTCAGATCCATCTACGGATCACGTGGGCGCCCAACGACCCACGACAAACACCGTCGCACCGGATACAACAACTCCGGCCGGGCCGAACGCAGCAGACAACGCTCCCTCGAGCTACGTCGTGATATTGCTCAATACAGAGGCGCCGCACACCCGCTTATGCTTCACCGACGGGTTATGGATCATCAAATCCTCAAGGGTTTAAACCCAGAACATCGAATCCTACGATGGCACAACAGACCCCGCGGTTTGGATTGAAGATTATCTCCTTCACATCCATATGGCCCGCGGCGATGATCTCCACGCCATCAAGTATCTCCCACTCAAACTTAAAGGACCAGCTCGGCATTGGCTTAACAGCCTGCCCGCAGAGTCAATTGGGTGTTAAAGACCGGAAGCCGCATTCCTCGACAACTTCCAGGCACATATGTGCGACCACCGCACGCTGATGACCTAAGCCACATAATTCAGCAGCCAGATGAATCGCCGCACGATTCGGACACGCTTCTAACAAAGAAAAATCAAATCGCCGATTGTCTCGGATGCAGAGGCCCTCGCAGCCTTCAAACATAACATCCGCGACGAGTGGCTAGCCCAGACCTAGGACAGAAAAGCCAAAATCCATGGCAGCCCTCACATCATTAATGACCCGCTTTTGTGCGGGAGAGGATAGCTGGCTAGCTCGCAGCAACAACCTCAGTAAAAATTCTGGCAGTCCGGATACTAAGGACCACAATGGCAGGTCGCGTCGAAGCAAAAATAAACGTCGATAACGGCGCATTTACAAGGAGGATACGGCAGTCAACGCCGGATTCCGAGGCTCCAAACCCGGTCAGCGGAAGAAGCCATTCAAAAGAACCACTCCGGGTCCGTCCAATTTGGACAGAATCCTCGACCGCTTATGCTAGATACATGGCACCCCCCAAAAGCCAGCTAACCAGACCAACAGAGACTGTTGGGTATTCAAGTAGGCATGCAAGTTAATTGCCGAAAACAATGATAAGGGGCTGCATAGCGATGACGAGGAAGAGACCCGGCCACCGAACAGTAGAGGACAGAAGGGTTTCCCCCCACAGGTGCGGACGGTGAACATGATATACGCAACCCATATACCCAAGAGGGAGCGGAAGCGCACTAAGGGACGATATGCGATGGAGCCGCCGCCTTAAGTTCAATCCATGGTCCTCTTGCCCGATCACTTTTGATCGAAGAGACCATCCGACCAAAGATCCGCCATGGCGGATTTGCCGCATTGGTCTTAGACCCAATCGTCGATGGATTTCACCTCACGAGTCCCGATGGACGGCGGCAAGAGCTCAACCTGCTTTATCGTGATACGGGCGCAAGATGGGCATAGACCCTCAAGGATTAAACCTACAAAGACGACCTTTAAAGGCGTCATACCAGGTGTTGAAGCCAATTATACAGGCTCAGTCACACTGGAAGTGGTCTTCGGATCCCCGGACAATTTCCGGAGCGAGGAGTTAATCTTCGACATAGTCCCGTTCCGCAGCGGCTATCACACTCTGCTCGGACGAACCGCATTTGCAAAGTTCAATGCGGTGCCGCATTACGCATACCTCAAGCTCAAGATGCCAGGCCCTCGAGGAGTCATCACGGTCAACGGAAATACGGAACGCTCCCTCCGAACGGAGGAACACACTACGGCTCTCACGGCAGAAGTACCGAGCAGCCTTCTAAGGCAATTTTCGAGTCCGGCCGTTAAACGGCCGGACACGACCAAACGCGCCCGGAGCAACATCAACCAAGACCACCGGCGCGCTTTGAGCATCGCCAGAGTAATGCGGCCCCAACCCCAGCCCTCGCATGATTGTA
Source organism: Aegilops speltoides (assembly GCA_021437245.1). NCBI lineage: Eukaryota > Viridiplantae > Streptophyta > Magnoliopsida > Poales > Poaceae > Aegilops > Aegilops speltoides. Next base: position 86,512,103 of record CM038145.1, on the reverse strand, counting down.
AGACCAACCTCCGCGACATCATTACGCCTGGAGGTACCATGGGCCTGGGGAGGGGCACGACCACAATAGACCCAGAGTGCGGCTCGACCACACCAGGGGCTCACAAGTGTGTCGCTTTTTTATTTTCCTTCTTTGTATACACAGGACTCCGCTCACTGAGAGGTTACGTCGGCGGCGAACCCGCCAACTCACGATGCAACAGCCGGGGGGGGAGGAAGGCTGCATTTAACATTCGTGTGGTCTCCATTACGAGCATTAAATTCAATATATACACCATCAGCAGCCCACCCACGGAGGGGACATGTTTATTTAGTCCAATCCCTTGCTTATCGTGACTATTTGTATCCTTCGCACTCATAGCGTAATCCCTTGAATAAATAATGCAGCATCTTTTTGCCCGTTATTGCATTACTTTACACATATGTTCATTAATGACATCTTGCACCAGATATTTTGGTACGGCCGAATACACCAGGGCGACGCCTCCGATTATGGTGGGATAAGTCCGAGCACTTTCACAAGTGCGGCACCCTAACTTATAGCATTATATGAATTGGCTCAATCATGTCTTGGGTCAATAGTTGGGTTTGCCTGCTCCTGTGTTTTGGTGCCTTACGCCCGCTCACGGCTAAGGTGGCACTGGAGAACCACCGCGATTGCGCCTCGTTGAGCTGGGCGAGCGCCTCGGAGAAAGCTAAACTGACCGGCATGATAAGGCGAGAGACTGGTCGCTGTTCGAGAGGTCTTTTCGGGTCCCTAAAGACTCATGCCGCTTCGAGCGAAGTACCGGATAATGTCCGACGAAGGCGTGGATAGCGCCCCGGTTCAGTCTTCCGAATACTCGAGGCTTCGCCAAAATTTAAAATTATAGAATTCTATGGCTAAGTGAGAGTGTTCAAGCATTATAAGTTCGGTTGCCTTGTTCGTCGTGTTGAGCGCCTCCCTAGATGGACCCAAAAATGGGAACAAGAGTGCTCAAGTTATCCCGAACACCCCAAAGACTTATGCTCGGGGCTGAAGCCAACGACTTGCCATCTCTCAGATTTTATAAACGGCCGCACAGAAGGTAATATTTTAAATTAAACAAGCGTTGCTTGAGCACATATGAACAAAGTTTTCAGCGCATAGGATAATACATAGCGAGTTTTACTCAATAATTACATCTCTAGGGCACTCATCCGCAATATTGCGGGCACCCTTTAGGACAGTCTTATAGTACATTTCGGGCATACGATACTCCTTGCCCGCTGGCGGCGGGTCAGTAAGAAGCCTTTCCGCATCGAGCCTGCCCCAGTGCACCTTTGCGCGGGCAAGGGCCACAGCCAGACTATAAGGCCCTTCATGGCCTCCTCAGCCGCCTTGTGGAGCTCGACCAGCTGCTTCAGCTGGTCGCTAGGGGGCACCGGATGGCCGGCCTCAAAGATACCGAGACCAAGACCTTCTCCGCTGAGCTTCCCTCCGCCACGGTAGAATGCGGCAAGATCGGATACATCACGCGCCAGATCTGCAAACGCCCCTGGAGAGCTCCGAATGCGGGTAAGTGTCAGGTAGTTTACATTAACATGCTTGCTTTGCATGAAAAATGCCTTACCCGCCGCTATCTTCTTCACATCTTCAACCTCCTGAAGGGCCTTACGGGCCTCGGCCTTGGCGGATTTACACTTTCGAGAGCCGAGGCGAGCTCGGACTCGAGTCTTGAGTCGCGCCCAAGCTCTCATGCTTCTCATGAGAGCTCGAGCTCTTGCCGCACTTCCGCCACCCGCGCCTCCCGCTTCTCTCGCTCGCCTGCTTTCGGGCTGCATTATGCTCGTCACGAACACAGCCTCCTTCAGTGTCGCCACCTCGTTAGTGGCCCATGCAGTACCCACGTTATCCTTGTTATTTTTATTGCAACCTAAATCCTTTTCTGTAAGGTAAAACTTTAAAGTGGTGCTACTCACCTTCTTTGTCCTCGAGCTACTTCTTGGCACGGCCGAGCTCTTGCTTGGACCGCTCGAGATCCTGCTTCAATGCACCGACCTCCGCAGTCAGTGCGGCAGAGGTCAGCAGCGCAGCCTGCAAACCCATATTGACATATTTTATAGCAACCCTGTGTATATCTTTTTAGATCCTCAGTCCAGCTTTTCTTTCTGAATGCCGAATCGAGCATCGTGGGCTACCGTCTATGCGCGTATTACATTACATAATTTTAACTTCTTACCTCAAAGCTCGTTAGAAGGCTGCTGCAGGCTTCGGTCAGCCCGCTCTTGGCGAAGCTGAACCTTCAATCACCGCACTCATGATAGTGCGGTGCTCTTCCTGATGGAAGTGCCTTGAGCGCCCAACAAGTTGTCCGCGCCCGGTTGGACAGGGCCGCCGGTGTCACGGTCTTGCCCTTCTTGCGAAGGGGCCGCCTGCCGGACTCTGGAACCACTGCAGGTTCCGGCGTAGAGTCCAGCGCAAAGTCCGGGAGGCTGCCTTGCAGCGCCTCCGGAGCCTCCTCCTGATGGGTCCCTTTCCGGGATCCCACCTCGGTGTCCTTGTTGGCGCGAGGGGTGGAGGCAGTCGGGATGGAATCCACATCCGACGGAGCCAACGACCCGCTCGATGAAGCGGGGAGATCATCATCGGCCGGACTGCAGCAGTATGCGGCATTAGAAGGACACTATGTGACACGAAAGAAATTGCAGATTCAGGGATCCGGACACTTACGATCTCGCCGGAGGCCTTGCCCTTGAGGGCCACTCTTCTCCGCCAATGTTGGTGTTGGCGGAGCTGTCCGGGGGAATAGTTCTTCCCCTCTTGGACCATTCGGCCTCCCTCATTGGGGATGCCTTCCTCTTTCTCTCTCCCTCCTCTGGGAGAGAGTCTTCTTCCTCCTCCTCATCTTCGGGGGAGGAATCCTCCTCGGAGTCGTCGGACACCTGAAAACGGGAACTCTTCCGAGTACCCGTGGCCACCTTCTTGGCCTTCTTCTCCTTCACCACGTGCGGTGCTGGAACCAGCAGCCCCGCTAGACGGGCGTCCACTGGGTCTTCTGGCATGGGAGCGGGGCAGACGAGCTGCTCGGCCTTCTTTATCCATTCCTGTCAAAGGAGAAGGGAGATTAAAACCCGCTTAGGGTCGAACTATTAACAACAAGTGTCCCGTAAAGGGGTAGAATCACTTACCTCGTCAGCTGGACGCTGCGAATGGAATCCGCGATCTTCCGTCGCGGATGCGGGGGCTTCGGCGCCCTTAAACAGCACCCTCCAGGCGCCTTTGTACGTTGTGTCGAAGAGCCCGCTCAGCGCCTGGTGCTGTTCCGGATCGAACTCCCACATATTGAATGCCCGTTCTTGGCATGGGAGAATCCGGCGGACGAGCATGACTTGGACCACGTTAACCAGCCTGAGCTTCTTGTTCACCACTTCGGATACGTGCTTGGAGTCCCGCCTCCTTTTCGAATTGCCCCACAGAAGCCCTTCTCTTTCCAGGAGGTGAGCTGCGTGGGGATACCAGATCTGAACTCGGGGGCCGCCGCCCATGAAGGGTCGCGTGGCTCGGGGATATAGAACCACCCCGACTGCCACCCCTTGACAGATTCCATGAAGGCCCCTTCAAACCAAAGGACGTTGGGCATCTTGCCCAACATGGCGCCTCTGCACTCCGCTTGAGTGCCCTTCACTACCTTCGGCTTGACATTAAAGGTCTTGAGCCACAAGCCGAAGTGGGGCTGGATGCAGAGGAAGGCCTCGCACAAGATGATAAACACCGAGATGTTGAGGATGAAGTTGGCGCCAGATCATGGAAATCCAGCCGAGTAGAACATGAGCCCCTGCACAAAGGGGTGAAGTGGAAAGCCCATCCGCAAAGGAAGTGGGGAGGAAACGACCCTCTCATGGGGCCCGGGTGGGGATGAGCTGCCCTCGTCGGGCAGACGATCGCGACGCCACCGAAAGGTATCCGGTCTTCTGCGAGCTTTGTGATGTGCTCCTCCTTAACGGTGGAGGCCAACCATTTACCTCCGCCTGCACATGGTCGGAGAAGGTCGAGGCGAGATGCGCGAACTTGGGCGCCGGAGGTTGAGTCGAGGATGGATAAGCAAGGAGGAAGAAGGCGAGGTGAAAAGGTGAATCCTTATCCCTTATATATAGGCGGACGAAGACTATGCGTCCCCACTAGCCTGGTAAAACTCGCTTATCTCCCAAGCGCCACCATCAATGGCGTGGTTGGGTTACCCACGTCCGTATTGATAAGAATCCCGGAATAAGGGGAACACGATCTCGCTCGACAAGACATGCCAAGAAACCGCCGCTAAACGCTACCAAGTGGTATAATAAAAACGATTCAAGTAAAGGCTTGGTAGTGGTGTGACGTCATGCCACAAAATACGCCCAGATTGAACTTGTGTATATATTATTCTCTACGGTGGAACGTGGAATTTATTTTGCGAGCCGACACTATCCTCGGTGTTCACAATCTTCTCTGGATTATTCAAAGGAGGAACCCGCCTTGCAATGCCGAACATTATGCGCGCCGGACTCATCGTCATTGAAGCCAGGTTCAGGGGCTACTGAGGGAGTCCTGGACTAGGGGGTGTCCGGACAGCCGGACTATCATCGTCCGCCGGACTCCAAGACTACGAAGATACAAGATTGAAGACTCCGTCCCGTGTCCGGATGGGACTTTCCTTGGCATGGAAGGCAAGCTTGGCAATACGGATATGTAGATCTCCTACCATTGTAACCGACTCAGGTAACCCTAGCCCTCTCCTGTCTATATAAACCGGAGGGCTTTAGTCCGTAGGACACAACCTCCATTACAACAATCATACCATAGGCTAGCTTCTAGGTTTAGCCTCCTTGATCTCGTGGTAGATCCACTCTTGTAATACACATCATCAATAATCAAGCAGGACGTAGGGTTTTACCTCCATCAAGAGGGCCGAACCTGGGTAAAACATCGTGTCCCTTGTCTCCTGTTACCATCCGCCTAGACGCACAGTTCGGGACCCCCTACTCGAGATCCGCCGGTTTTGACACCGACACCCGGCTAAAGGTGCTGATGACGATGTTGTCGTTACTGGCATTGGTTACACCTCCTCTGGCAACCCCATAGCCTTGTCAAAACACAGCGCCAAAGAGGAAAAAGCTGTTGTTGATAAGGGCAAGTGGAAGGCAGATTTGGATAGCTACGCTCACCTCAGTGCCCCAGACATTCATTTTGGGATTTTGAACTGTCTGTACACAAACCATGACTACGAAGCCGGTTTAGTGAACATGATGAAGGAGCGATATGAGGTAAATCCCGTTGAACTCTTCATAAATATTCCTTCCTTCGGATCTGTTTATAATATCCACTCCAGTAGCCCCCCAAGGGTCGGTTTGGCAATACCTATTCAAACCGGGACTTCGTAAAATAATGATTCTTCAACTTTGCCTGTGTAGCCCTCAAGGGCCGGTTTATCTCTTCAATATGAACCGGGACTTCATAGAATAATAATTCAATTTCACCTGCGTATCCCTCAAGGGCCGATTTATCTCTTCAAGATGAACCGGGACTTCATGTTGTAAAGCTCACACTTCTTGTTTAATACCTTTGGAAACCTGTTTATCATCAAAGAAAAAATCCACAACTTTATACTTGAGCAAATAGGCATTAGCCCCCAGGTGCCAAGATTAATACTTGTATTGAGCTTTGGGGCTTTTCCATATTATTGATAAGAAGCGATAGGCATTAGCCCCCAAGTGCCAAGTGTATAACTTGTTATGTTCTTGGGACTTAAAATTTGTTCTGTCAACTCATAATATCTCTTGCAGGCTAAGCTGGACAAAAAGGAATCCCAAATCACCGACCTTGAAGAGAATATCAAGACCTAGCAAGCAGAAACTTCCAAGGCGAAAGAGGAGCTGACTGGCGCTTTAGCGGCCATGGAACAACTGAAGGAAAGCTTCAAGAATGAATGTCTAGGCTGTGATGCAGAAAAAACAACTTTGCTGAAGAAAGCTGAAGATGCTGACGCGGCCCTTAAACCGGTGGCGGAAGAGTTAACCAGCTTGAAACAACAAATAAATGCTATGACAGCTGCTGTCTTTGGTAAGTAACTTCTTCACAACCTTCGAAATTTCATTATTCCATAAATCACCGCTTTACCGATGTCTGTGATGATGCAGGATCTCACATTACGCATCTGGGCTCCGATATGTAGAAGAAGTTGAAGGCTGCCTATACACTGATAGAGCAACTGTATACCGGCACACAACGGATTATCTGCACAACTTCTTACAATAAACCGCCGCCAACTTTGATCAAAGATAATTTAGAGAGGCTGTCGATGATGCCCGCCCGGCTTGAAGAGATAAAACGATCAGCTGCAAGGGCCGGCGCTCTTACCGCACTGACCCATGCTAAGGCATGGATATCTGATCTTGATCCAGCTGACATAGGGAATGGCTATCCAAGCATCAAGGAGGACGGATCAGCATTTGATAATGAAGATCTTCGGGCTTTGACGAGGGAGATGCGCCAGTTGGCTAGTAAGTTGACTGAAGAGACCGATCTTTCATTTCATCAGTCGATTTATGATGCCCACAATAAGAGGGTCAATACGCCAAACTACGAAGCTCCCACTCTTATTCCGCCAATTTGTAAGCATACTTATGCCCCTGAAGTTGACCCCTCCAATCTTATAAGTGGTGAAGTTGTGTTCAGAGCCTTAACTGGGATCGATTGGTCAACCACTGACTTCCAGCCACTGGATAGAGAGGAGGAGGATGAACTGGCGCAAGATGATCCGCAACCGTCAAGCCAGCCCACTGCTGATGCATAAATCGGAGGCCGATTTAACTTCTTCATTTTGAAGACTTGGTCTTTTGGGCATAAAAATGCCATGTAATAGGCTAGTTGAAAACTTCTTGGATCGGATGTGCCATCGTGCACATTGCATGACACTGTTAATCCACCATGCTATGATAATGTTATGTTTGCTCATGATACTTTGTTTTTTGTAGAATCTATTCCTACATATAACAGATAAGTTGCGTCTTGGCGGTTTACCGCTAGATGGGTTATCATGCCCAACAACATAGTTTATAACTGATGTAGGACTGAAAATAACAGTATACAACATACCTATGATATGTGTTTACTGCTGATTTATCAAGCTAGTGTAATAAATATATTTCCGGTTTAATACCAAGTCGGGTTAAAAAACATCGGATTACCTTTCTTTCATACTGGTGACTTATAGTCAGAAACTAGGCCGGGTTAATAAACACCGTTTTATTGCCATATATACGACTCATGAAGCTTTATAAGCCTTACTTGGTTTTCAACCATGTAATTTTTTTGTGTCATAGGAGAAAAAATTGCAAAAATACATTCAAAGCAAAATCAACAGAAGAAAATCCAAGGCTTTCAGAGGCCGCCGAGCCAAAATATCTTCTTCAATGAAACTAGTATTAACCACTGGAAGGTACGTGCTTTCCGTGAGCCAGCACTCACACTACCAGTTTGACATTTTAACCCGGATAAGTTCAGTTCTTATTTAAAGATAGACTTATTAGGAGTATGCGGGGTCAGAGTACATCAAGCATCACAAGACGAATTATCCAAGTTTCAAGGAAGGCGGCTGTAACAGCCCGAGCTTCTCCTTGCTATCCGTAAACCGTACCCTCTCATGACGAAACAACATTTTAATCTTAACAAGTTCAGGGTCTTTGCTAGAAAAAGACTGACTGTTAAGAGTTTGCCAGGTCAATCAGGATTACCTGATGGAGAAGCTTCCGGAATACAGGCAGGCACTACAAAAAAAAAGACACATCCGTGACATTTTGGGCCGAACGAATTTTTTTCTGTCATACATATGACACTTCTATGATGATAATTGTGACAAAACCCGGTATCATCATAGATGTGGTGGGCTCCTACTTCTATGACAAAAAATCATGACAGAAAATGGGCTTTTTGTCCTGGGCGGGCCGGAGACGCAGCTGCATGACATTCTTTGGGCTGTCCATGACGGAAAAACCGTGGTAGAAGCGAGGGGAGGAAAATTTTGGGGAGTTGCGATTCACGGTGGGAGGTTGGGGCCGAGCGATCGCGTTTCTCTCATACACGACGCCTGCGTGTGTGCGTTAGCTCGATCGAACCCAAGCGAGGCATGGGCTCTAATCAACCCGAGCGACAGACCGCAGTTACGCTTCTTCGAACCCGAGCGATCGATCGATGGTTGTTAATCAACCCGATCGAGCGATTCCTTCGCTACTGCTGCTAACTGAAGCCGATCGATTGGATGAATAGTGAGCGTTGCGGGAGGGGGGGGGGGTTGTATGAATAGTGAGCGGTGGCCTTGCCTTTGGATGAACAGGACCCCGTGGTGTGGAAGGCTGGATGAATAATAGACGGTGGAGGGGTTGCCGTGGAGGGGTGGTTGAATAGGACCCCGTGGTGTGGAGGGCTGGATGAACAGTAGACGGTGGAGGGGTGCCCGTGGAGGGCTGGTTGAACAGTAGCCGGTGGAGTAGCGCGTGGTGGAGGCTGGATGAACAGGAGCCCGTGGAGGCTGGAGGAGGTCGACGGTAGCCCGTGGAGGCTGGAGGAGGTCGACGGTGGAGATGAACAATATCCCATGGAGTCCCGTTTTTGCATAATGCCACACCCTCCTGATGAACAGACCCCTGCTGACCAGTGGCGCCCAACACAAGTCCGCTTTTGTCCATTTTGCGGTCGCCACACCCTCCCAATCAACAGACCCCGTTTCGACCGTAGGAGGTCTGCTTTCCTCCGTTTGGCATGCGCCACACCCTCCCGATCAACAGACCCGGCCCAACGTGGGAGGTCCGCTTCTTCACAGTCGCGGTATGCTAGGCCTCGTTTCCATCGTCTGTTCCATCCAAGCCCTCCTGATGAACACGACCACGCATTCTGTTCTGACCCAGCCGGTTGGCTCCCACGCATTTCGTTGCCTCCCGATGAACACGACGCATTCCGTTGCCTCCCCATGAACACAACGACGACGCTGTTTCTCCATTCCGACCCAGCCATGTACACGAGCCCTGGTCGTACGTATGCGCGAGTAGGCGTTCGAGACCATGCCCGTATGTACGTACGTGGCCGTATTTTCTTTCTTGCACCCTCGCCGCTGTACATACATGTACATGCTACGTGCGCGCCTCTACTACGACACATGCCCGCCTCTACAACGACCAGTATGTACGTACACGTTCACGACCAGAATGACAACGCTACGTATGCTTCGACCAGGTGGGTCCCGACTGTCAGGCACTTCCTTGCCTGCGAAGATGTAGCTGGTGGGTCCCAGCAGTCAGGGGGGCAAATCGTTTTTTTGCCCGGACGCACTTCCTTGCGTGCGAAGATGTAGCTGGTGGGTCCCAGCAGTCAGGGGGCGAATCGTTTTTTTGCTCGGACGCACTTTCTTGCGTGCGAAGAGGTAGATGGTGGGTCCCAGCAGTCAGGGGGGCGAATCGTTTTTTTTCACGAAATACGGTGGCCCGTCCGATGGGTCCTCGCTGTCAGGTGGAGGAATTATTATTCTGCACGTAATAAGGAGGCACTTCCTTGCTGCGGCCATGGACCAAGCTGTCAGCCTCTTCACGTACAGTCCACGTCCGATGGAAGCCGTTCCTTGACCACGTTGACCACGCCGCACCGAGAGCACCAGGGCGGTGGATGATGGTGAGGCCTAGGAAGGGGACGACACGGAGCCGGGGAACACGCGGCAGTGGATGCCCACGCATAGAGGAGTACGAGGGTTCACTGGTTCGCTGTGATGTGAGGCTGCCGTCGCCGCAGAATAACAGGGGGTGTGGGTGAGTAGAGGGATGGCCTAGCCAGCGGTGGGAGTAGTAGGGGCGGTGAGGCCTCCGCAATCATCATAGCCGCCACGGAGGCGTGGAGCACGAGGCACGACCGACGCTGGTTTGTGCGGCTGGAGCAAGAAGACCAGAGGTTGAAGAAGCACTACGGCCGTTGGATGGACATCGTACGGTCACTAGAGCTAGAATCATGCATATTGACTAAGTTGACAAAGCCCTCCATCCCCGTCAACTTAGTAGGCCCACAAGTCAGCCTGCCACTATACTGGGTCCCAGCTTACAGGGGGAGTATTCATTTTTTTGTGCGTAATAAGGAGGCACTTCCTTGCGTGCGAAGATATAGCTGGTGGGTCCGAGCTGTCAGTGGCGGTAATGTTTTTTTCGCGAAATACAGAGGCCCTTTCGGTGGGTCCCTGATGTCAGGTGGAGGAATCATTATTTTGTGCATAATAAGGAGGCATTTCCTTGCGTGCGGCCGTGGACCCAACTGTCGGCCTCTCCATGTACAGTCCACTTTAGATGCATGTCGGTCGTTGACCATGTTGACCAAGCTGCGCCGAGAGCACCAGGGCGGTGGACGATGGCGAGGCCTAGGAAGGGAACGACAAAGAGGCAGGGAAGACTCGGCAGTTGTTTCCCATGCGGAGGGGAGTACGACTGTACGAGGGTTTACTAGTTCGTCTGCCGTTGCTGGAGAATAACAACAGGTGTGGTTGAGTACAGGGATGGCTAGGCCAGCGATGGGAGTACGGTGGGGCGTTGAGGCCTGCTCGGCAGCATAGCCGGCCACGGGGAGGAGGGAGCAGGCAGTCCCGCCGGCGCTTGTTTGAGCGGCTGGAGCAGGAAGAGCAGAGATTGAAGAAACACGACGGCCAGTGGATGGACATCCAACAGTCACTGCTTGTGCGTCAACCTTTTTTTAGGAAAGCCACAAATCTGTGGAAAGCATCATATAGCCCATCTGCCATTATTTCTAATAATTTACAGCCCATTTGCTAATTCTTAAGGTTTTTTTGGAGCCCATATTCTTTTTGTTAGCATTACAGCCCATATTGTGGCCACAATTAAAAAATTATACGAAATTTTGCATATTTCGGTGCGGTCCGAACTGTTTTTAATCCCGAAATTTCGACTCACATTCAAACTGATTTTAAAAATAAATGTATATCAATATAAAATCCAACAAATTCTCCACGCGTAAAAATTAATGTAATTTAAAATCTCAAAATGAAAAAAGATATTTGAAACTAATTGCCGGTTTGATGTGCTTTAAAAATCTACATCCCATTTCTCATTACTGATAGGCCATTTTATCGGCCAGCTGAATGAAGCTCTCCTCGTCTTGAAAGATTTGCAGCCCAACAGGCCTGACAAAGCGACTTACTTGGCAAATCACAAAAAAACTGGGCTGTGGCGTGGACCCAAATTGTCACCTCTGCACGACAAAGATCTTCTAATGGAAGTCGGTCGTTGACCACATTGACCACGCCGCACCGAGAGCACCAAGGCGGTGGACGACGGAAAGGCCTAGGAAGGGGACGATGCGGAGCCGGGGAAGATGCGACAGTGGATGCCCACATGGAGAGGAGTATGAGGGTTCACTGGTTCGGCTGTGGCGTGAGGCTACCATCACCGCAGAATAACAGGGGGTGTGGGTGAGTAGAGGGATACCCTGGGCCAGCGGTGGGAGTAGTAGGGGACGGTGAGGCCTCCGCGGCATCACAGCCCGCCATGAGAGGTAGGAGCACGCGGCACGACCGGCGCTGCTTTGGGCGGCTGGAGCAAGAAGACCAGAGGATGAAGAAGCACTATGGTCGTTTGATGGACATCGTACGGTCACTGGAGCTAGAATTGTTCATATTGACTAAGTTGACAAAGCTCTCCGTCCTCGTCAACTCAGTAGGCCCACAAATCAGCCACCCACTATGGTGGGTCCCAGCTAGCAGGTGTTGGAAATATGCCATAGAGGCAATAATAAAAGTATTATTATATTTCCTTGTTCATGATAATTGTCTTTTATTCATGCTATAACTGTATTATCCGGAAATCATAATACACGTGTGAATACATAGACCACAAAATGTCCCTAGTGAGCCTCTAGTTGACTAGCTCACAGATCAACAGATAGTCATGGTTTCTCGGCTATGGACATTGGATGTCGTTGATAACGGATCACATCATTAGGAGAATGATGTGATGGACAAGACCCAATCCTAAGCATAGCGCAAGATCGTAGTTCGCTTGCTAGAGCTTTTCCAATGTCAATTATCTCTTCCTTAGACCATGAGATCGTAACTCCGGATACCGTAGGAGTGCTTTGGTGTATCAAACGTCACAACGAATCGGGTGACTATAAAGGTGCACTACATGTATCTCCGAAAGTGTCTGCGGGTCGACACGGATCAAGACTCGGATTTGTCACTCCGTATGACGGAGAGGTATCTCTCGGCCCACTCGGTAATGCATCATCATAATGAGCTCAAAGTGACCAAGTGGTTGGTCACGGATCATGCATTACAGACGAGTAAAGTGACTTGCCGTAACGAGACCGAACAAGGTATTGGGATACCGACGATCGAAGTCTCGCAAGTAACGCATCGATTGACAAAGGGAATTGTATACGGGGTTTGATCGAATCCTCGACATCGTGGTTCAACCGATGAAATCATCGTGGAACATGTGGGAGCCAACATGGGTATCCGGATCCCGCTGTTGGTTATTGACCGGAGAGTCGTCTCGGTCATGTCTGCATGTCTCCCGAACCCGTAGGGTCTACACACTTAAGGTTCGGTGACGCTAGGGTTATTAGGAAGACTTGTATGTGATTACCGAATGTTGTTCGGAGTCCCGGCTGATCCCGGACGTCACGAGGAGTTCCGGAATGGTCCGGAGGTGAAGTTTTATATATGGGAAGTTGTCATACGGACACCGGAAAGTTTCGGGGGCATATCGATATTGTACCGGGGCCACCGGAGAGGTTCTGGGGGTCGACCGGGAGGAGCCACCCCTCCCGGAGGGCCACATGGGCCGCAAAGGGGAGGGAGCCAGCCCCTGGAGGGCTGGGCGTGCCCCACCTTGGGCCCATGCGCCTAGGGTTGGGAAACCCTAAGGGGCGCCTGCTTGGGGGCAAGTCCCCCCCTCGGCCGCCGCCCCCTCTAGATCCCATCTAGAGGGTCGGCCCCTGCCCCTTCCCTATAAATATAGGGGTGAGGGAGGGCTGCACACATCCCAAGCGCAGCCTCTCCTCCCAACACCTTTCCTCCTCCGCTACGCTTGGCGAAACTCGCCGAGTATCTTGCTGCACCAACATCACCACGCCGTCGTGCTGCCGTTGGAGGAATCTTCCTCAAGCTCTCCTTCCTCCTTGCTGGATCAATACGGAGGAGATGTCGTCCGTCCCGTACGTGTGTTGAACACGGAGGTGCTGTCCGTTCAACACTTGGTCATCGGTGATCCGAATCACGGCGAGTACGACTCCATCATCACCCTTCCCGTGAACGCTTCCGCACCCGATCTACAAGTGGTATGTAGATGCAAACTCACTCCCTTGACTCGTTGCTTAGATGAACTCATAGATGGATCTTGGTGAAACCGTAGGAAATTTTTTAATTTTTTGCAACGTTCCCCAATAGTGGCATCATGAGCTAGGTCTATGCGTAGTTCTCTATTGCACGAGTAGAACACAATTTTGTTGTGGGCGTGGATCTTGTCAACTTGCTTGCCACTACTAGTCTTTTCTTGCTTCAGCGGTATTGTGGGATGAAGCGCCCGACCAACCTTACACGACGCTTACGTGAGACCGGTTCCACCGATGACATGCACTAGTTGCATAAGGTGGTCTGGCGGGTGTCCGCTCTCTCCACTTTAGTTGGAGCGGATTCGATGAAAAGGGTCCTTATGAAGGGTAAATAGAAGTTGACAAAATCACGCCAGGTTATTCAGAGGTAAGAAAACGTTCTTGCTAGAACCCAATTGCAGCCACGTAAAAGATGCAACAACAATTAGAGGACGCCTAACTTGTTTTTGCAAATGATTGTCATGTGATGTGATATGGCCGAAGTTGTGATGAATGATATATTGTGATGTATGAGATCATGTTCTTGTAATAGGAATCACGACTTGCATGTCGATGAGTATGACAACCGCAGGAGCCATAGGAGTTGTCTTTATTTTTGTATGACCTGCGTGTCATTGAAGAACGCCATGTAAATTACTTTACTTTATTGCTAAACGCTTAGCCATAGAAGTAGAAGTAGTCGCTGGCATGACAACTTCATGAAGACACGATGATGGAGATCATGATGATGGAGATCATGGTGTCATGCCGTGACAAGATGATCATGGAGCCCCAAGATGGAGATCAATGGAGCTATATGATATTGGCCATATCATGTCACTACTATATAATTGCATGTGATGTTTATTATGTTTATGCATCTTGTTTACTTAGAACGACGGTAGTAAATAAGATGATCCTTACAAAAATTTCAAGAAGTGTTCTCCCTAACTCGCACCATTGCTACAGTTCTTCGCTTCAAGCACCACATGATGATCGGTGTGATAGATCCTTACGCTCACATACAACGGTGTAAGACAGTTTTACACATGCAAAACACTTAGGGTTAACTTGACGAGCCTAGCATGTACATACATGGCCTCGGAACACGGAGACCGAAAGGTCGAACACGAGTCGTATGGAAGATACGATCAACATGAAGATGTTCACCGACGATGACTAGTCCGTCTCACGTGATGATCGGACACGGCCTAGTCGACTCGGATCGTGTAACACTTAGATGACTAGAGGGATGTCTAATCTGAGTGGGAGTTCATTGAATAATTTGATTAGATGAACTTAATTATCATGAACTTAGTCTAAAACCTTTGCAAATATGTCTTGTAGATCAAATGGCCAACGCCATGTCACATGAACTTCAACGCTGCTCCTAGAGAAAACCAAGCTGAAAGATGATGGCAGCAACTATACGGATCGGGTCCGAACCCGAGGATCATCCTCATAGCTGCCAGAAACAATATGTCCTAGAAGGACCGCTAGGTGACGCCTCCGTCCCTGAGAACCAAGACGTTATGAACGCTTGGCGTCTCTTGTCGATGATTACTCCCTCGTTCAAGGCGGCATGCTTTACAGCTTAGAACCGGGCTCCAAAAGCGCTTTTGAGCATCACGGAGCATATGAGATGTTCAAGAGCTGAAACTAGTTTTCCAAGCTCATGCCCGGTCGAGAGATATGATATCTCCGACAAGTTCTATAGTTGTAAGATGGAGGAAAACAGTTCTCACAAGTGAGCACATACTCAAAATGTCAGGTTGCACAACCGCCGACTCAAATGAACATTAACCTCCTCGATGAGGCGGTCATTGACAGAATCCTCCATCGCCCCACCAAGTTACAAGAGCTTTGTGATGAACTACAATAAGCAGGGGATGGTGAAGACCATTCCTGAAGTATTTTCAAAGCTGAAGTCAGCAGAGGCTGAAATCAAGAAAGAACATCAAGTGTTGATGGTCAATAAGACCACTAAGTTCAATAAGGGCAAGGGCAAGAAGAACTTCAAGAAGGACGGCAAGGATGTTGCCGCCCCGTAAGCCGCCACGGAAGAAGTCAAAGAATGGACCCAAGCCCGAGACCGAGTGCTTTTATTGCAAGGGAAGGGTCACTTTGAAGCGGAACTGCCCCAAATACTTAGCGGATAAGAAGGTCGGCAACACCAAAGGTATATTTGATATACATGTAATTGATGTGTACCTTACCAAGACTCGTAGTAACTCCCGGTATTTGATATCGGTGCCGTTGCTCATATTTGTAACTCACAGCAGAGAGCTGCGGAATAAATGGAGACCGGCGAAGGCGACGAGGTGACGATCGCTGCCGGGAATGGTTCCAGTGTCGATGTGATCGCCGTCGCACACTACCTCTACATTTACCTACGGGATTAGTTATAAACCTTAATAATTGTTATTTGGTGCCAAGTTTGAGCATGAACATTGTATCTGGATCTCGTTTGATACGAGATGGCTACTCATTTAAATCCGAGAATAATGGTTGTTCTATTTATATGAGAGATATGTTTTATGGTCATGCCCCTATGGTCAATGGTTTATTCTTAATGAATCTCGAGCGTAGTATTACACATATTCATAGTGTGAATGCCAAAAGATGTAAAGTTGATAACGATAGTCCCACATACTTGTGGCATCGCCGCCTTGGTCACATTGGTGTCAAGCGCATGAAGAAGCTCCATGCTGATGGACTTTAGAGTCTCTTGATTATGAATCATTTGACACATGCGAACCATGCCTCATGGGCAAATGACCAAGACTCCGCTCTCCGAACAATGGAGCGAGCAACCAACTTGTTGGAAATCATACATACCGATGTGTGCGGTCCAATGAGCGTTGAGGCTCATGGAGGATATCGTTATGTTCTCACTCTCACTGATGACTTGAGTAGATATGGGTATGTCTACCTAATGAAACACAAGTCTGAGACCTTTGAAAAGTTCAAGGAATTTCAGAATGAGGTAGAGAATCAACATGACCGAAAGATAAAGTTCCTATGATCAGATCATGGAGGACAATACTTAAGTCACGAATTTGGTACACACTTAAGGAAATGTGGAATCGTTTCACAACTCACGCCGCCTGGAACACCTCAGCGTAACGGTGTGTCCGAACGTCGTAATCGCACTCTATTGGATATGGTGCGGTCTATGATGTCTCTTACCGATTTACCGCTATCATTTTGGGGATACGCTCTAGAGACAGCTACATTCACTTTAAATAGGGCACCGCCTAAATCCGCTGAGACGACACCGTATGAATTATGGTTTGGGAAGAAACCTAAGTCTGTCGCTTCTAAAAGTTTGGGGATGCGATGCTTATGTCAAGAAACTTCAACCCGAAAAGCTCGAACCCAAGTCGGAAAAATGCATCTTCATAGGATACCCTAAGGAAACCGCTGGGTATACCTTCTACTTAAGATCCAAGGGCAAGATCTTTGTTGCCAAGAACGGATGCTTTCGAAAAGAGTTTCTCTCAAAGAAGTAAGTGGAGGAAAGTAGAACTCGATGAAGTACTACCTCTCGAATCGAAAGTGGTGCAACTCAGAAAATGTTCCTGTGATGCCTACACAAACCAAGAGGAAAATAATGATGATGATCAAGGTACTTCGGATCAAGTTGCTACCGAACTCGAGGTCCACAAGGACACGCCCCACTGCAGAGTGGTACGGCAACCCTGTCCCGGAAATCATGTTGTTAGACAATGGTGAACCTTCAACTATGAAGAAGGATGGCGGGCCCAGATTCCAACAAATGGCTTGAAGCCATGAAATCCGAGATAGAATCCATGTATGAAAACAAAGTATGGACTTTGACAGACTTGCCCGATGATCGGCGAGCGATAGAAAACAAATGGATTTTTAAGAAGAAGACGGACGCGGATGGAAATGTTACCATCTATAAAGCTTGACTTGTCGCTAAGGGTTATCGACAAGTTCAAGGGATTGACTACGACGAGACATTCTCTCCCGTAGCAAAGCTGAAGTCCTTCCGAATCATGTTAGCAATTACCGCATACTATGATTATGAGATATGGCAGATGGACGTCAAAACGGCATTCCTTAACGGACATCTTAAGGAAGAGCTGTATATGATGCAGGTTTTGTCGATCCTAAGAACGCTAACAAAGTATGCAAGCTCCAGCGATCCATTTATGGACTGGTGCAAGCATCTCGGAGTTGGAACATTCGCTTTGATGAGATGATCAAAGCGTTTAGTTTATGCGACTTATGGAGAAGCTGCGTTTATAAGAAAGTGAGTGGGAGCTCAGAGCATTTCTCATATTATATGTAGATGACATACTCTTGATGGGAAATGATATAGAACTTTTGGACAGCATTAAGGCCTACTTGAATAAATGTTTTTCAATGAAGGACCTTGGAGAAGCTGCTTATGTATTAGGCATCAAGATCTATAGAGATAGATCGAGACGCCTCATAGGTCTTTCACAAAGCACATACCTTGATAAGATTTTGAAGAAGTTCAAATGGATCAGTCCAAGAAGGGTTCTTGCCTATGTTGCAAGGTGTGAGATTGAGCTCGCCTCACCCCCAACCATGGCAAAAGATAAAGAAGAGATGAGTGTCATCCCTATGCTTCAGCCATAGGATCTATTATGTATGCCATGCTGTGTACTGCACTGATGTAAACCTTGCCGTAAGTTTGGTAGCAAGGTACCAAAGTAATCCCGCAAGGAACACCGGACAGCGGTCAAGAATATCCTGGCACCGAAAAGGACAAAGGACATGTTTCGCGTTTATGGAGGTGAAGAAGAGCTCGTCAGAAGGGTTACGCCGATGCTAGCTTCGACATAGATCTGATGACTCTAAGTCACAAACCGGATACGTATATGTTGAATGGTGGAGCAAGAAGCTGGTGCAAATGGAAGCAGAGCGCCGTGGCGGGATATACATGTGAAGCGGAATACATGGCAGCCTCGGAGGCAGCGATGAAGCAATTTGGGTGAAGGAGTTCATCACCGACCTAGGAGTCATACCCAACGCGCGGGGCCGATCAAACTCTTTTGTGACAACACTGAGCTATTGCCCTTGCCAAGGAGCCCAGGTCTCACAAGAAGACCAGCACATCAAGCGTCGCTTCAACTCCATCCGTGAAAATGTTCAAGATGGAGACATAGATATTTGCAAAGTACATACGGATCTGAATGTCGCAGATCCGCTGACTAAACCTCTCTCAAAGCAAAACATGATCAACACCGTAACTCTATGGGTGTTCGATTCATCACAATGTAACTAGAATATTGACTCTAGTGCAAGTGGGAGACTGTTGGAAATATGCCCTAGAGGCAATAATAAAAGTATTATTATATTTCCTTATTCATGATAATTGTCTTTATTCATGCTATAACAGTATTATCCGGAAATCGCAATACACGTGTGAATACATAGACCACAAAATGTCCCTAGTGAGCCTCTAGTTGACTAGCTCGTTGATCAACAGATAGTCATGGTTTCTGCTATGGACATTGGATGTCATTGATAACGGATCACATCATTAGGAGAATGATGTGATGGACAAGACCCAATCCTAAGCATAGCGCAAGATCGTAGTTCGCTTGCTAGAGCTTTTCCAATGTCAAGTATCTCTTCCTTAGACCGTGAGATCGTAACTCCCGGATACCGTAGGAGTGCTTTGGTGTATCAAACGTCACAACGAATCGGGTGACTACAAAGGTGCACTACTGTATCTCCGAAAGTGTCTGTGGGTTGACATGGATCGAGATCGATTTGTCACCCATATGACGGAGAGGTATCTCTCGCCCACTCGGTAATGCATCATCATAATGAGCTCAAAGTGACCAAGTGGTTGGTCACGGATCATGCATTACGGTGCGAGTAAAGTGACTTGCCGATAACGAGACCGAACAAGGTATTGGGATACCGACGATCGAGTCTCGCAAGTAACGCATCGATTGACAAAGG
Organism: Aegilops speltoides; assembly: GCA_021437245.1. Lineage (NCBI taxonomy): Eukaryota > Viridiplantae > Streptophyta > Magnoliopsida > Poales > Poaceae > Aegilops > Aegilops speltoides. Next base: position 86,492,783 of record CM038145.1, on the reverse strand, counting down.
GAATTGTATATGGGGTTTGATCGAATCTCGACATCGTGGTTCAACCGATGAAATCATCATGGAACATGTAGGAGCCAACATGGGTATCCAGATCCCGCTGTTGGTTATTGACCGAGAGTCGCCTCGGTCATGTTCCATGTCTCCCGAACCCGTAGGGTCTACACACTTAAGGTTCGGTGACGCTAGGGTTATTAGGAAGACTTGTATGTGATTACCGAATGTTGTTCGGAGTCCCGGATGAGATCCCAGACATTACGAGGAGTTCCGGAATGGTCCAGAGGTGAAGTTTTATATATGGGAAGTTGTCATACGGACACCGGAAAGTTTCGGGGGCATATCGGTATTGTACCGGGGCCACCGGAGAGGTTCCGGTGGTCCACCGGGAGGGGCCACCCCTCCCGGAGGGCCACATGGGCCGCAAAGGGGAGGGAGCCAGCCCCTAGAGGGCTAGGCGCGCCCCCCACCTTGGGCCCATGCGCCTAGGGTTGGGGGGGAAACCCTAAGGGGGGCGCCCCCCTTGCTTGGGGGGCAAGTCCCCCCTCAAGCCGCCCCTCTAGATCCCATCTAGAGGGGTCGGCCCCCCTTGCCCCTTCCCCTATAAATAGAGGGGTGATGGGAGGGCTGCTGTACACATCCCAAGGCGCAGTGTCAGGGGTTGGATGCGACATATGCCAACGGGTGGCTTATCATGGTGGGGGCGAGTAGAACGTCGCGGTGTGCTCGAAACGGATGAGGCGCAAAACATGCACGCCGCGAATCTTACCCAGCTTCGGGCTCTCCGGGAGATAACACCCTCATCGCTGTTCAAGGGTCTTTGCATGATCACTATGGGGTGATAATACAAAGGTGCTCCTTGAGCTGTTTCGGGAGGCAGGAGGGAGCAAGGCTGGCTCTCTCCCCTGCTTGCTATGTGTCTAAATCTATCCAAGGCCGAACCCTTTGCATGGGTGCCCCGGGGGGGGGGGGTTATATAGGCCTACCCCCGGGGGTACAATAGTAATCTGACTGGGCGTGGCCCCCAGCCGTCTGTCTCTCACGTCGCCGACCTTTCCGCCGGCTTCTGGGGCCCGCCGGCTGGTGGGTCCCGCGGACAGGTCGACACTGTGCGGCGCTCCTGATGACGCAGGCTCGGTCATGGGGTCGTGGGAATAGTGCCGCCGTCTGTCGGGCGATCACTGTCGCCACTCCCCGTCCAATCTGGTTTATGGCTTATGGGGCCACCCGAGGAGGCGGCCGACTCTAGGGAGGCCAACTCCCACGGGGCCGACTCCAGGCGCTCTGGCCGTCTTCTACTCTCCCACTGACAGGGGGCCCGGCGATCTTTGGGCTGTACAGGCCGCCGTCGTGGGCACAATGCCTCGCGCACGGTGGCTGAGGTCAGGGGAGGCATGGCAACAGTGCCGCGCCTCACCGGAGATCTCCCGGCGATACGACTCACTATAGCCATGCCTACCACTCGTGGGTCTGAGGGGACGGCCACGCCGTGGCCGCACCGCGATCGGGTTCGAGAAGGTCGAGGGCCGACTCCCATAGTCGGCCCCCCGAAGGTCGCAAGCCCAGAGTCGGCTTGCTTCAGAGTCGCCGTCTGGACTCGGCCTCTCCGAAGGTCGCCACCGACTCGCCTTCCCAAGGTCGCCACCGATGCGGTCAGAGGGGCGCGGCTTGCCCCGATGTCTTGAAAGATCCTGGGTCCCGGGTCGGCCTACCCATGGCCCATTACTCCGACACGCAGCCTCTCCCATCCCCAACACCTCTCCTCCTCCGTTACGCGCTTGGCGAAGCTCTGTCGGAGTACTGCTGCACCAACATCACCACGCCATCGTGCTGCCGTTGGAGCAATCTTCCTCAACCTCTCCTTCCTCCTTGCTGTATCAAGACGGAGGAGACGTCGTCCGTCCCGTACGTGTGTTGAACGCGGAGGTGTTGTCTGTTCAGCACTTGGTCATCGGTGATCCGAATCACGACGAGTACGACTCCATCATCACCCTTCCCGTGAACGCTTCCGCACCCGATCTACAAGTGGTATGTAGATGCAAACTCACTCCCTTGACTCGTTGCTTAGATGAACTCATAGATGGATCTTGGTGAAACCGTAGGAAAATTTTTAATTTTCTACAACGTTCCCCAACAGCAGGGGTATTCATTTTTGGTGCGTAATAAGGAGGCATTTCCTTGCGAGCGAAGATATAGCTGGTGGGTCCGACCTGTCAGCGGGGGGAACCTTTTTTTCACGAAATACGGAAGCCCTTCCCACGTACAGTGCACGTACAGTGCGTAATAAGGAGGAACTTTCCTTGCGTGCGACCATGGACCTCGTGGGTCCCAGCCGTCAGGCTCTCCATGTACAGTCCTCTTCCGATGACTCAGATAAGTTGACCACGCCACCGAAGCGCACTCAAGTGTTGGGGAACGACACTTTCAAAAATTTCCTACGCACACGCAAGATCATGGTGATGCATAGCAACAAGAGGGGAGAGTATTGTCCACGCACTGTCGTGAGACCGTAAGCGAAGCGCTATGACAACGCTGGTTGATGTAGTCGACGCCTTCACGATCCGACCGATCCAAGTACCGAACGTCTGGCACCTCCGAAGTTCAGCACACGCTCAGCTCGATGACGATCCCTGACTCCGATCCAGCAAGGTGTCGGGATGAGTTCCGTCGGACGACGGCGCAGTGACGATGATGATGTTCTATCGGCGCAGGCTTCGCCTAAACTCCGCGACGATATGACCGAGGTGGAATATGGTGGAGGGGGCACCGCACATGGAAAAGGAACAATCTTGAAGATCATCTTGTGTGTTCTAGGGTGCCCCCTGCCCCCGTATATAAAGGAGCAAGGGGGGGGGGTGCGGCCGGCCCTAGGAGGAGGCACGCCGGAGGAGTCCTACTCCCACCGAGAGTAGGACTCCCCCCTTCCCTAGTTGGATTAGGACTTGGGGGGAAGGAAGAGGGGGGGGGGAAGGAAAGGGGGGCGCCGCCCCCTCCTTGTCCAATTTGGACTTGGGGGGGGGGGGAGGGGCGCGGGGCTGCCCCTAGGCCTCCTCTCCTCTTCCTCCACTAGGCCCAATAAGGCCCAATAGGTTACCGGGGGGTTTCGGTAACCTCCCGGTACTCCGGTAAAATGCCGATTTCACCCGGAACACTTCCGATGTCCAAACATAGGCTTCCAATATATCAATCTTTATGTCTCGACCATTTCGAGACTCCTCGTCATGTCCGTGATCACATCCGGGACTCCAAACGAACTTCGGTACGTCAAAACTTGTAAACTCATAATAAAAATGTCATCGTAACGTTAAGCGTGCGGACCCTACGGGTTCGAGAACTATGTAGACATGACCTAGAACTATTCTCGGTCAATAACCAATAGCGGAACCTGGATGCTCATATTGGCTCCTACATATTCTACGAAGATCTTTATCGGTCAAACCGCATAACAACATACGTAGTTCCCTTTGTCATCGGTATGTTACTTGCCTGAGATTCGATCATTGGTATCGAATACCTAGTTCAATCTCGTTACCAGCAAGTCTCTTTACTCCTTACATAATGCATCACTCCGTAACTAACTCATTAGCTACATTGCTTGCAAGGCTTATAGTGATGTGCATTATCGAGAGGGCCCATAGATACCTCTCCGACAATCGGAGTGACAAAACCTAATCTCGAAATACGCCAACCCAACATGTACCTTCAGAGACACCTGTAGAGCTCCTTTATAATCACCCAGTTACGTTGTGACGTTTGGTAGCACACAAAGTGTTCCTCCGGTAAACGGGAGTTGCATAATCTCATAGTTACAGGAACATGTATAAGTCATGAAGAAAGCAATAGCAATATACTAAACGATCAAGTGCTAGGCTAACGGAATGGGTCATGTCAATCACATCATTCTCCTAATGATGTGATCCCATTAATCAAATGACAACACATGTCTATGGTTAGGAAACATAACCATCTTTGATTAATGAGCTAGTCAAGTAGAGGCATACTAGTGACGTTATGTTTGTCTATGTATTCACACATGTATCATGTTTCCGGTTAATACAATTCTAGCATGAATAATAAACATTTATCATGATATGAGGAAATAAATAATAACTTTATTATTGCCTCTAGGGCATATTTACTTCAGTCTCACACTTGCACTAGAGTCAATAATCTAGATTACACAGTAATGATTCTAACACCCATGGAGTCTTGGTGCTGATCATGTTTTGCTCGTGGAAGAGGCTTAGTCAACGGGTCTGCAACATTCAGATCCGTATGTATCTTGCAAATCTCTATGTCTCCCACATGGACTTGGTCCCGGATGGAATTGAAGCGCCTCTTGATGTGCTTGGTCCTCTTGTGAAATCTGGATTCCTTTGCCAAGGCAATTGCACCAGTATTGTCACAGAAGATCTTCATTGGTCCCGATGTACTAGGTATGACACCTAGATCGAAATGAACTCCTTCATCCGCATTCCTTCATTTGCTGCTTCAAGCAGCTATGTACTCCGCTTCACATGTAGATCCCGCCACGGCGCTTTGTTTAGAACTGCACCAACTTACAGCTCCACCGCTTAATAAAAACACGATCCGGTTTGCGATTTAGAATCGTCCGGATCAGTGTCAAAGCTTGCATCAACGTAACCATTTACGACTAGCTCTTTGTCACCTCCATATACAAGAAACATATCCTTAGTCCTTTTCAGGTATTTCAGGGTGTTCTTGACTGCTGTCTAGTGATCCACTCCTGGATTACTTTGGTACCTTCCTGCCAAGCTTATTGCTAAGCACACGTCAAGTCTGGTACACAGCATTGCCTACATGATAGAGCCTATGGCTGAAGCATAGGGAACATCTTTCATTTTCTCTCTATCTTCTGCTGTGGTCGGGCATTGAGTCTGACTCAATTTCACACCTTGTAGCACGGGCAAGAACCCTTTCTTTGCCTGATCAATTTTGAACTTTTTCAAAACATTATCAAGGTATGTGCTTTGTGAAAGTCCAATTAAGCGTCTTGATCTATCTCTATAAATCTTGATGCCCAATATGTAAGCAGCTTTACCGAGGTCTTTCATAGAAAAACGTTTATTCAAGTATCCCTTTATGCTATCCAGAAATTATATATCATTTCCAATTAATAATATGTCATCTACATATAAAATCAGAAATTCTACAGAGCTCCCACTCACTTTCTTGTAAATACAGGCTTCTCCAAAAGTCTGTATAAAACCATATGCTTTGATCACACTATCAAAGAGTTTATTCCAACTCCGAGATGCTTGCACCAGTCCATAAATGGATCGCTGGAGCTTGCATACTTTGTTAGCACCTTTTGGATCACCAAAACCTTCTGGTTGCATCATATACAACTCTTCTTCCAGAAATCCATTCAAGAATGCAGTTTTGACATCCATTTGCCAAATTTCATAATCATAAAATGCAGCAATTGCTAACATGATTCGGACAGACTTAAGCATCGCTACGGGTGAGAAAGTCTCATCGTAGTCAACCCCTTGAACTTGTCGAAAACATTTCGCAACAAGTCGAGCTTTATAGACAGTTACATTACCATCAGCGTCAGTCTTCTTCTTAAAGATCCATTTATTCTCAATGGCTTGCCAATCATCGGGCAAGTCAACCAAAGTCCATACTTTGTTCTCATACATGGATCCCATCTCAAATTTCATGGCCTCTAGCCATTTTGCGGAATCTGGGCTCATCATCGCTTCCTCATAGTTCGTAGGTTCATCATGGTCAAGTAACATGACTTCGAATAGGATTACCGTACCACTCAAAAGCGGATCTTACTCGTAGACATACGAGGTTTAGTAGAAACTTGATCCAAGTTTCATGATCAATATCATTAGCTTCCTCACTAATTGGTGTAGTTGTCACAGAACCGGTTCTTGTGATGAAATACTTTCCAATAAGGGAGCAGGTACAATTACCTCATCAAGTTCTACTTTCCTCCCACTCACTTCTTTCGAGAGAAACTCCTTCTCTAGAAAGGATCCGAATTTAGCAACGAAAATCTTACCCTCAGATTTGTGATAGAAGGTGTACCCAAGTCTCTTTTGGGTATCCTATGAAGACACATTCGATTTGGGTTCGAGCTTATCCGGTTGAAGTTTCTTCACATAAGCATCGCAGCCCCAAACTTTAAGAAACGACAACTTTGGTTTCTTGCCAAACCACAGCTCATGAGGCGCCGCCTCAATGGATTTTGATGGTGCCCTATTTAACATGAATGCAGCCGCCTCTAAAGCATAACCCCAAAACGATAGCGTAAATCAAGAAGAGACATCATAGATCGCACCATATGTAGTAAAGCACGACACGACGCTCGACACACCATTTCGTTGTGGTGTTCCGGGTGGCGTGCACTACTAGGGAAAACCCTAGCAGTAGCGCGTGTTTTGTGCCCACTAGTAGCGCGGGAAGCCGCGCTACTAATAAGGCACTACAGCTATTTCTTAGCAGTAACGCGTGCCATCACGCGCTACTACTAGTACAAATAGCTGCAGCGCTTGTCTAGTACCGCTCATCGCTAAGGTATCTACTTGCAGCGTGTTTTCTTTCCATCGCTACTAGTATTTTTTTTTTTTTTTAGTGTATTTATGCGCCATCATACAAATATTGGTACAATACCAGCTGTTATGAGGTTTACATCATTATGTCCATAACAGTGTATTAATGAAGGTGGATTAGGTTCTAGTGGAGGCAATATGTGGTGCATGTCAGTATACTACTAATCCAAACTTGATCTAGTTTGGATTAGTAGTACTTTCGATGTGCACCACATGTTGCCTCCACTTGAATCTAATCCGCCAAAGACAAGATATTTAATCATCATCATGCTCATTACCACCAACAGATTTATTTAATAACCACTAACACTAGCTAATAATAATCATCATAGTCATTACCACCAACACTAGCTATTTTATCATCATAGTAATAGTGTAGCACATCATCATCCTGAAACTCATTTCTAGCCAGCCTACTCACTCCTGCTACTCACTCCTGCTGCTCTCTCTTAGGTAAAAGAACATAAAACATGTGTAGCTCTCCTCCTTGATCAAGTTGGAGCATGCAGATGAACCTGTCTCCTAATCGTGGAAGGCGCCTGTTGCTGCTCCCTAGTACTTCTCTGCGCTCCCCAACACATATTTGGTCCATTCTTGCACTATTAAGCATCTGTCGCTAATCTTGAATGCACTAAAGTAAGCTGTAGGATATCTTGGCCGTAAGTTGATAATACTCATGATACCTTTAGTCTCGATCCCATAAGGCACAACATTCATCGGGAGTCCCTGTTGAAGAACATCGTATGGTAACATACTTAGCAATGAAGTTTAGCTTCAAAAATAATGTATGGAAAAGATGCAATGAGGATAAAAAGTAAAAATCTTACCATCCTTCCTAAATGGATGTGACCGTAGTTCATTACGAACACTATTGGTCGCACATTTTCAGTACTAAGATTTCTAAATGCAGGAAGAAAATTTGTCTTGACAAAGATCAAGATCCTCAAGCCATGAAACATAATGACTAAACTCCTCGCAGCTTGAGTTCAGCCCGTGACAAAGATATCTGGTCCTGCTCTACCAAGCTACTGTACATGTTTGCTTGCACGGAAATAAGTCGACAATACAAATTAGTTGTCAACTATTTTGAATAAACAATATCAAAGACATAAATATGGTTGAGAAACTTACATAATGGTATAATCGAGGCATTTGCACATTGATCCAGATATCGGTATTACCTTCAATATCATCTTCCTGGACGAATATCAAAGGTGATAACCATATCAGGCTCAAATGCATAAGTCTTGCATAGTGCTCGCCATGTTTTGCATCCAAAATAGGTGTAGTCGTCTGAATTGTATAACTTCGCATGGAAAATATAACCATGCTCGGTCTTCAAGTAAACTTTCTTTTCCTCCATACTATGACTGAAACCTATCTTATCCAATACAAAAACTCTTGCATGGCGGAGATACGCTAGTAGAATAGTAAAAAAATATAAGTTGAAGCAAATGAAGCGTATGTCATGCTTAATTACTTAAAAAAGACTTGTCGTTGTGACTTCATCAGATCCACTTCAAGTTCTCGCCTAGCTTGATGTCAAGCGCCTATCATCATCTAGAAAGATTCCGTCACACATGCCGCGCTTCGTCTTCGCAGATTTGCAAATACCGAAATCCTTCTAAATCGCCGCCGACATTTCCTATGTTCATAGTTAAAACATTAATTGAAAATCGATCAAGACAACTACCAAGATACTCAACACACAAATCTGGGCACTCGATATTTCCTACATATTCTAGCACAAGTCATGCCAAAATTCACGGAAAAATCCGCATGACCTTTGCTAAAATAGGACATATCTAGCGCTGAAATTTGCCGGAACGGAAATGAATCAACACTCCGCAAAACATAGGCCACTCAAGGTATAACTTGCAAACATGACCGCCACTTGGATATTGAGCAACACAAGATATACATTTCAAAATATCTTATAGGACTCAAATTAGCATGCATTCAATAAGCAAAAGTAGATCATCTCATGCGCCAAGACATCGTCGAATATTATCACTAATACATCACGAATAGTGTCATACATATAACATCACTAATACAACTAAAACTCTAGCACACGACGGTATCGGCGCCAAGCGGTGGACACCCATAGAGAAGGCACCATCACGGGATCATAGCTCCAAAGAGATCCTCGGAGAACCCGCCAGTATTGGAGAACGGCCTGTGCTCCAACGCAAACAAGTAGCGACGGACGTGCGCGTCCTCCTCACTGACACGGTGACGCACCACCTCCTCACCTAGGAACTATTGCCCTAATTACCATCTAAGTAATTAACTAACTAGCACTAAAAATAGCCTAGGGTTCATACTAACTAGCACTAAATAGCTAGGGTTCATACTAAGCAGAAGAGGGATCAAGGGAGAGAGGGATCGGAAGGGAGAGTGCTTACAGAGGGCGGGAGAGAGATGGGGTCGGGGAGACGGCGGCACCAAGGCGCGGGCGAGGTGGGGTCGGGGAGACGGCGGCGAGGCGGGTCGGGGAGACGGCAGCGAGGCGGGTCGGGGAGACGGCGGCAGGCGGGTCGGGGAGACGGCGGTGAGGCGGGGTAGGGGGAGACGGCGGCAAGGCGGTGTCGGGGGAGACGGCGGCGAGGCGGGGTCGGGGGAGACGGTGGCGAGGCGGGGTCGGGAATTGGGGAGGAAGCAGAGAGAGGGAATCAGGCCGCAGGGGGTTAGGTGAAAATAGCTTTAATCAGAAGTGTGAAGGAAAACGCGCTGTTGCTAAAATCCGTAGTAGTAGCGCTGTCCGTAGAAGGGCGCTACTATTATACCTAGCACACCGAACGGTGTGGCAATTTTAGTAGTAGCGCTTTACTCGGGCAAGCTCTTTGCTAAGCTTCTAATCAGAAGCGCTGTTCTACCAAACGCGCTATCAGTAAGTAGCAGAGGCGCCTCATTTTAACAAGCGCTACTGGTAACATTCTGTGTATAAGGTTTTCCCTAGTAGTGGTGAGTAGCGAAACTATTCCGCATTGTTTCAAATGTAAACCAAACTCGTAACTCAAATATTCTCCTCCATGATCGAACGTAGAAATTTTATTTTCTTGTTACGATGATTTTCCACTTCACTCAAATTCTTTGAACTTTTCAAATGTTTCGACTTGTGTTTCATTAAGTAGATATACCCATATCTGCTCAAATCATCTGTGAAGGTGAGAAAATAACGATATTCGCCATGAAGCCTCAACATTCATTGGACCACAAACATCAAGATGTATGATTTCCAATAAATCAGTTGCTCGCTCCATAGTTCCGGAGAACGGCGTTTTAGTCATCTTGCCCATGAGGCACGGTTCGCAAGTACCAAGTGATTCATAATCAAGTGATTCCAAAAGCCCATCAGTATGAAGTTTCTTCATGCGCTTTACACCGATATGACCTAAACGGCAGTGCCACAAATAAGTTGCACTATCATTTTCAACTCTGCATCTTTTGGTTTCAACACTATGAATATGTGTATCACTACTATCGAGATTCAATAAAAATAGACCACTCTTCAAGGGTGCATGACCATAAAGGATATTACTCATATAAATAGAACAACCATTATTCTCTGATTTAAATGAATAACCATCTCGCATCAAACAAGATCCAGATATAATGTTCATGCTCAACACTGGCACCAAATAACAATTATTTAGGTCTAAAACTAATCTCGATGGTAGATGTAGAGGTAGCGTGCCGACCGCGATCACATTGACTTTGGAACCATTTCCCATGCGCATCGTCACCTCGTCCTTAGCCAATCTTTGCTTAATCCATAGTCCCTATTTCGAGTTGCAAATATTAGCAATGTAACCAAGATCAAATACCGGTACTATCTGCGAGCATTAGTAAGGTACACATCAATAACATGTATATCACATATACCTTTGTTCACTTTGCCATCCTTCTTGTCCGCCAAATACTTGGGGCAGTTCCGCTTCCAAAGGTCCACCGCTTGCGGTAGAGAAGCACTCGGCCTCGTGCTTAGGTCCAGACTTGGGTTTCTTCTCTTGAGCAGCAACTTGTTTGCTGTTCTTTTGAAGTTCCCTTCTTCTTCCCTTTGCCCTTTTCTTGAAACTGGTGGTCTTGTTGACCATCAACACTTGATGCTCCTTCTGATTTCTACCTCCGCTGCTTTTAGCATTGCGAAGAGCTCGAATAGTCTTGTCCATCCCTTGCATATTATAGTTCATCACGAAGCTCTTGTAGCTTGGTGGCAGTGATTGAAGAATTCTTTCAATGACACTATCACCAGGAAGATTAACTCCCAGTTGAATCAAGTGATTATTATACCCATACATTTTGAGTATGTGTTCACTGAGAGAACTATTCTCCTCCATCTTGCAGCTATAGAACTTATTGGAGACTTCATATCTCTCAATCCGGGCATTTGCTTGAAATATTAACTTCAACTCCTGGAACATCTCATATGCTCCATGACGCTCAAAACGCCGTTGAAGACCCGGTTCTAAGCCGTAAATCATGGCACACTCGAACTATCGAGTAGTCATCAGCTTTGCTCGCCAGACGTTCTAACATAGTCGGTTGCATCAGCAGAGTTCGCACCCAGCGGTGCTTCCAGGACGTAATTCTTCCGTGCAGCAATGAGGATAATTCTCGAGTTACGGACCTAGTCCGTAATTGCTACCATCATCTTTCAACTTTGCTTTCTCAAGGAACGCATTAAAATTCAACGGAACAACAAAGACGAGCCATCTATCTACAACAAACATAGACAAGCAAAATACTATCAGGTACTAAGTTCATGATAAATTTAAGTTCAATTAATCATATTACTTAAGAACTCCCACTTAGATAGACATCCCTCTAATCCTATAAGTGATTACGTGATCCATATCAACTACACCATGTCCGATCGTCACGTGAGATGGAGTACTTTCAACGGTGAACATCAATATGTTGATCATATGTACTATATGATTCACGCTCGACCTTTCGGTCTTCGTGTTCTGAGGCCATATCTGTTATATGCTAGGCTCGTCAAGTTTAACCTGAGTATTCCGCGTGTGCAACTGTTTTGCACCAGTTGTATTTGAACGTAAGCCTATCACACCCGACCATCATGTGGTGTCTCAGCACGAAGAACTTTCGCAATGGTGCATACTCAGGGAGAACACTTCTTGATAATTTAGTGAGAGATTATCTTAAAACGCTATCGTCAATCAAAGCAAGATAAGATGCATAAAGGATAAACATCACATGCAATCAATATAAGTGATATGATATGGCCATCATCATCTTGTGCTTGTGATCTCCATCTCCGAAGCACCGTCGTGATCACCATCGTCACCGACGCGACACCTTGATCTCCATCGTCGCATCGTTGTCGTTATGCCATCTATTTCTTCTACGACCATCGCTGCCGCTTAGTGATAAAGTAAAGCAATTACAGGGCATTTTTATTTCATACAATAAAGCGACAACCATATGGCTCCTGCCAGTTGCCGATAACTTCGGTTACAAAACATGATCATCTCATACAATAAAATATAGCATCACGTCTTGACCATATCACATCACAACATGCCCTGCAAAAACAAGTTAGATGTCCTCTACTTTGTTGTTGCAAATTTTACGTGGCTGCTACGGGCTTAGCAAGAACCGTTCTTACCTATGCATCAAAACCACAACGATAGTTCGTCAAGTTAGTGTTGTTTTAACCTTCGCAAGGAGCGGGCGTAGCCACACTCGGTTCAACTAAAGTGAGAGAGACAGACACCCGCCAGCCACCTTTAAGCACGAGTGCTCGTAACGTGAAACCAGTCTTGCGTAAGCGTACGCGTAATGTCGGTCCGGGCCGCTTCATCTCACAATACCGCTGAACCAAAGTATGACATGCTGGTAAGCAGTATGACTTGTATCGCCCACAACTCACTTGTGTTCTACTCGTGCATATGATATCTACGCATAAAACCTGGCTCGGATGCCACTATTGGGGAACGTTAATTTCAAAAAATTTCCTACGCACACGCAAGATCATGGTGATGCATAGCAACGAGAGGAGAGAGTGTTGTCCACGTACCCTCGTAGACCGTAAGCGGAAGCGTTATGACAACGCAGTTGATGTAGTCGTACGTCTTCACGGTCCGACTGATCCAAGTACCGAACGTACGGCACCTCCGAAGTTCAGCACACGCTCAGCTCGATGACGATCCCGGACTCGATCTAGCAAAGTGTCGGGATGAGTTCCACAAGATGACGGCGTGGTGGACGATGATGATGTTCTACGGCGCAGGCTTCGCTTAAACTCCGTGACGATATGACCGAGGTGGAATATGGTGGAGGGGGCACCGCACACGGCTAAGGAACGATCTTGAAGATTAACTTGTGTGTTCTAGGGTGCCCCTGCCCCCGTATGTAAAGGAGCAAGGGGGGGGGGGGGTGCGGCCGACCCTAGGAGGAGGCGCGCTGGAGGAGTCCTACTCCCACCGGGAGTAGGACTCCCCCCCTTCCCTAGTTGGATTAGGACTTGGGGGGGAGGAAGAGAGGGGGGAAGGAAAGGGGGGGGGGGGCGCCGCCCCCCTCCTTGTCCAATTCGGACTTGGGGGGGGGGGGCGCGGCTGCCCCTAGGCCTCCTCTCCTCTTCCTCCACTAGGCCCAATAAGGCCCATTAGGTAACCGGGGGGTTCCGGTAACCTCCCGGTACTCCGGTAAAATGCCGATTTCACCCGGAACACTTCCGATGTCCAAACATAGGTTTCCAATATATCAATCTTTATGTCTCGACCATTTTGAGACTCCTCGTCATGTCCGTGATCACATCCGGGACTTCGAACAAACTTCTGTACATCAAAACTTATAAACTCGTAATAAAACTGTCATCGTAACGTTAAGCGTGCGGACCCTACGGGTTCGAGAACTATGTAGACATGACCTAGAACTATTCTCGGTCAATAACCAATAGCAGAACCTGGATGCTCATATTGGCTCCTACATATTCTACGAAGACCTTTATCGGTCAAACCGCATAACAACATACGTTGTTCCCTTTGTCATCGGTATGTTACTTGCCCGAGATTCGATCGCGTCGGTATCCAATACCTAGTTCAATCTTGTTACCGCAAGTCTCTTTACTCGTTACGTAATGCATCATTCTCAGAACTAACTCATTAGCTACATTGCTTGCAAGGCTTATAGTGATGTGCATTACCGAGAGGGCCCAGAGATACCTCTCCGACAATCGGAGTGACAAAACCTAATCTCAAATACGCCAACCCAACATGTACCTTCGAGACACCTGAGAGCTCCTTTATAATCACCCATTACGTTGTGATGTTTGGTAGCACACAAAGTGTTCCTCCAAGAACGGAGTTGCATAATCTCATAGTTACAGGAACATGTATAAGTCATGAAGAAAGCAATAGCAATATACTAAACGATCAAGTGCTAGGCTAACGGAATGGGTCATGTCAATCACATCATTCTCCTAATGATGTGATCCCATTAATCAAATGACAACACATGTCTATGGTTAGGAAACATAACCATCTTTGATTAATGAGCTAGTCAAGTAGAGGCATACTAGTGACGTTATGTTTGTCTATGTATTCACACATGTATCATGTTTCCGGTTAATACAGTTCTAGCATGAATAATAAACATTTATCATGATATGAGCAAATAAATAATAACTTTATTATTGCCTCTAGGGCATATTTCCTTCGCCAAGGCGGTGGACGACGGCGAGGCCCCAGACTGGAACGACCCGGAGATGGGGAAGACGTGGCAGTGGAGTCGCAGACGGAGAGGAGTGGGAAACTTGACTGGTTCGGGTGCGGGGTGGGCCTACACTTGACAGAGAATAACAGGAGGTGTGGAGTGGAGGGGTGGCCTGGCCGTCGACGGGGTAGATTTCGCTGAGCAGCACAAAACAACGCCGCTGGACGCCGAAGGCTGGAGCAGGCGGTTCCGGCAGCGCTGGGGGAGAAGACGAGAGATTGAAGAAGAATGCCGGCCGTTGGATGTAAATCCAACGCCTTCTTAGGTTTTCACCCATCGCCCACATGTCACCACCCATTTGTTTTTCTAGTCCATTTGGTGGGCTGGGTGAAACAATGATGTAGCATCTATGCAGCCCGCTTAAATCCCATTTGCATTTTTCTCAAATCATGGACTTGCTCGGCTGGGTGAAAATATCATGTTGGGCTAGATGGAGAAATGTTATAAAAACATAAACACATGATTGCACGTCAGTAAAATCTTTGCAAGCTTATGTACGCAATCACTAGGAGTTAACTTGGCAAGTTATATATAAACAATTATTATTATTATTTTGTAAGAACTTTCAACTTACGAAATAAAATATCATTTTAATTTGATGAGTTAATAGTACGTGGGGTATTATTATTTTTAGGCTAGACGGGACAGCTTGAGTTGGTTCTAGGGAAAGTATCGGGAGAAAACTCAGCTTACATCGAAAAAGAAAGTGGGAGAAAATTCAAAGACCTGCTGGGTCCACCTGAGGAGAGGAATATGTTGGGAGGAAGGAGATTCAAAGCACGGTAGCCGAGTGAACTAGTTTTTTTTACGGACAAGTGAACTAGTTTACATACATAAGCAAATAGCCACTAAAAAGCAATCAGGTTAATGGGTTCTTAAAAGAAATATTTTGGACAAAACATATAATTATGACACATAGGCTAATGCATGAAACACTCAGATGATAAAGGTGCTTATAAACAGATAAATTACAACATCTATACCTTCCTGGCACGCTTGATCATGACGCTGCGGCTGCCCGTGTACTCGTCGGTTACGGGAAGCAGACACGCCCTCATGTTCAAGATCTGCCTGTACATGTCGTAGCATGCGTATGCGTCCTTGGCCGCATAGGTTATGTAGGCTAGATTCAGAGGTACCTCCCACGTGTTCAGGTCGTCTTCTTTCATGTTGGCGTATCAGGGGTCGATGATGGTCTCAGTGAGGTCAACCACGGAGTCCTTCTACTGCCCGTTGCTGATGATCTTGTATTGCTTCTGGATGTCGACAAGCTTGTTGCACCAGATGGCCGAATCGCCGCGTTCTTCCTTCTCTCCACCGTAGAGAAGGTGCAGTCGGCACTGCCGATGAAACGGGCGAATACTCCAACCTGGTGCAGCCATAGGACTAAGGCGAGGCAGAGCTTCACCGAGTCCGTATCATTGGTGTACATCACATTCAACTTCGTGCAGCCATAGGAATGAACATCGAACTCAAAGGGGAACTCCTTGCTGAAGTCCATATCCAGCAGGCTAACCCCTCGGATCGCCATTGGAGTCTCTTCGAGTGAACGAGTGTGTAGGCGGCGGCAGCAGTTCGCTTTTTCAGCTCTTGGGAACTGGATTCAACAAGAAGCTGAGTGTGTACAGCGACAACAAGCATTACTACCCTCCTCGTCTGCTGCACGCCCGCGAAGATGCACCCTCGGCGCATTCAAATGCCTCCATTAAGAAACCTACTCCGGCCACACGTCGGTTCACGAGTGGGTCTGTATTGGTACTATAATAACAGGAGTTAGTGGTCACTTTACTTAAATTTAATTAGCTTTAATATAAATTTATACTTAAAATAAGCAATGCATTCGCTCGTTCTATTAGTGCCACAGGATCAACTTGCACAACAATTAGAATTATTATTCTCAGGACGCACACGATCAACACATTTGTCGCACTTTCACAAAGATAATACTACCAAGTTTGAACTGTTTGTTATGGTTGTTGTCCTCTGCATCATCATGCCGTGTTTCCCAGCTTGCAAGATTCAGAACCAACAAATAAGATTCAAATAATAAGTACAACAAAGATGCCTACACATCTCATTGATTCCCAGCTTGCAAGATTCGTAACCAACAAATAAGATCCAAATAATAAGTACAACAAAGATGCCTACACATCTCATTGATTCCCAGCTTGCAAGATTCGTAACCAACAAATAAGATTCAAATAATAAGTACAACAAAGATGCCTACACATCTCATCGATTCCCACTTGCAAGATTCGTAACCAACCCATTAGAGCCTTTTGATAAAGTGAATATCGGATTAAATCGATCTTGGCTAGCCATGTCATACAATCAAGAACTTGGCGAATGCTCTTGACCGTCACAACATCTCAGAGTTGAGTATTCCTGTTTGCACAACATGTTTGCACAAAGACAAACAAGGAGACAGAGAGCATGATTTCTCTTTAATAGCGGCCTCCTTGAACTCAACCTCCAGCTCTACTTGGATGAGGTCTGCCCGAGTTCCATGATTCAATTCAGGCGCGCTTTTTGCAGCTTCACCGAAATGAAGCAAAGATTGCATCATTCAGCTAGCAAGAAGTACTTGCTCTTGTGAGTCTGGCAGGTTCTTATTTAGTAGTTGCACTAAAATTGAGGAACATTAAGGTTGGCTGTCCGCTCATGTAAGGTGCAACTATAATTTTCTTATCCTTTTGTGCGTTCCACTAAAATAAAGTGCCATTGTGTTGACAGTGACGGCTCCATCTTGCAAAGGCTAATAAAATGTTTCACGAGATTACCAGCAGAACTTGACGGAGATTTTGGAAACTCCAATCACCATTTTGTGCAGTTCCACCAAAATTGAGAGATGTTGCCCACGTGACATTTTAGTTGAACTGCACAAGACACTCATTCCAAAAAAAGTGTTTTGTGCAGTTCACCAAAAGGTCACAATAGCAACAAGGTGAAATGGATATCTCTATCTGCACAAAATGATAGAAAATAAACAGTTGCTGGTCAATAAGAATATATGAAACATATACAAAATGTAAAGAAGCATCTTAATTATGTTCATGACAATCACGCAAGGACAATAGAAATTTTAAAACGTCGGCAATGCTTCATGTTACCAGAAGCATTACGATCAACAATGAGATTCCTCAAATATGGGATTACTTTAATGGTGGCATTGCTTGTTTACCAGACACAGTAAATCAACAACAGCTAAAGAGTTGGTTTAAGGGCATGGGACCGTTTGGACACCAGGACACTCAGCAGCGTAAAGGAGCAACTTACTTATCACACTGGGGAAAACAACAGGAGTGCCATTTGTAACACAGTTTAATTGTATCTTATCACTGGAGGCATGAGATTAACAATAACACTGGTTAGACATGTCCCTAAGGTAACAGTGTGATCGCTTCATTTTACGTGCGCCCTTACATTAACAACAACAAAAGGTTGGTATAAGGACATGTGAAAGTGGACGCATCAGCATAATGTACCTACAAGGAGGCATAATGTTGTGATGCCGAGCTTGTTCACGCTATGTGAGGACAGCAAACCTAATCCTGGAGACCTTGTACTATGTGAGGGCAGCAAATCTAATCTTGGAGACCTTTTACTATGTGAGGGCAGCAAATCTAATCCTGGAGACCTTTTACTATGTGAGGGAAGCAAATCTAATCCTGGAGACCTTTTACTATGTGAGGGCAGAAAATCTAATACTGAGACCTTTTACTATGTGAGGGCAGCAAATCTAATCTTGAGACCTTTTACTATGTGAGGGCAGCAAATCTAATCCTGGAGACCTTTTACTATGTACCCTGTTGACTTGTCCACTAGCCACCACTTTCTATCCTTTTTTCAACCAATAATAGATATGTTCCTTATCCACTTTGTACTGCGTTTTCCCATTATTTCCCTTTTCAACCAAGAGACCAGTTGGGTATCCGGTCTCTACTACTTTCACCATATTATTTCCTCTTTGAATCAAGTCCTAGATTCATGCCACAACTTTCCCCCCTTTCTTCGTTGTTTGAACAAAGCCCTAGATTCGAATGCATGAAGTAGCTTTACCTCTAATAATACTAAAAATTTAGGTGGCTTTGGAAGAGCTGATGGGAGTAGAAAAAGATGCACATGCAGACACGTGGGGAGCTGGGGCAGTAGAGCAAGGCCGCTTTCAAAGAACTTATACCTGAGGGTCGCCGGGATGTCGGCGGCGGTAGGTCGGATCTGCGGACAATACGACAGGGAGGAAGAAGGGTTGGAGGACCTCCCGAGCCGGCGCTATGTCGGAGAGAACAACAAGGGCAGAGGATCGGGCCCCTCCGGCAGCTGTGGGTTTCCTCCCTCGGCAGCGATGACCGCGTGAACAATGCACCTTTTAGTCCTCTACACACACCGGCCGAAGGGATCCGGCCGGATCTGTGACCAGCGGTGAGCAGAGAGAAAATGTCGCTACCGCTGTCTTGTTTATATCTGGAGAGGATGAGAGAATGAAGAGAGCAACCCTAGTAAAGCAAGCGCCAGGCCCTCGGCCCATATATAGTGGAGTGATTATCCTTTTTCTCTCCACAACAAGCGTTTCAATTTGTGTACGTGGCATTAAAGAAAAGAAACTCTCTATTTAAGGTGACTACTCTACTACTCCTACTTACTACTACAAAGATTACCTCATCTCCGGTTTATAGGTCCCTTTTATAGTTTGTGCCAAATTTTGACTAAAGATTTAACTAACAAAATGTTAATGCATGTCAAGAAAAATTATCCTATTTGAACATAGTTTTGAAAAATATAATGTTTGGTTACATGCGTGAACATTTTCTTAGTTTAATCTATGGTCAAAATTTGGCACGAAATACAATGGGGACCAATAAACCCGGATAGAGGTAGTATTGTTCACTTGTGCTCCCCGCCCCTCCATTCATTGAACAACCCCACAGGTGAATAAACATACAGTAAGTACTGTATTTATATAGAACGAACAAGCTCGAACTATTTTCGCAGTTTAAAAGTTGGGGCGGGCTTTTCCCGCAAGACGCATGGCAGTTTTCGGTAGGCGGTTTAACAGAGAGGCGAGGAGGGTGAGCGAGTGGGCTAAGGCGATTTGACGCTGCTGCATCGCTGGAAAGACTTGTGATATGACCACTCACTATAGTCATGAATTACTGGTGCTCCGACTGGGGTGATGCCCCTCTTCCGTTCCGCGCTCTAATCTGGTGCATGACACATCGACCCGAATGCTGGCTCTCCCACATGTCGGAGTAGTAAGAAGGAGCAAAGAATGATGCGGTATATACTAGTACTATACTTACTAATCAGGTCGGAGGAGTGCGAACCACGGCAGCCCAGTAAACCAGCAGTGCAAACCACGGAAGCCCAGTGAACCAGCAGTAGAAAACAATGTGGTGATATGGCCATAAAAACAATGTGCTACGGTCCACACTGTAGCATGTACAGTAACACTCCTCTTTGTTTGGATCCCTGAGTTAGAGCTAGTTTGGGTTGAAATAGCCTCAAATTATCGAAACAAGAGGGGTTAGTTTGAGCTAGTTTGCTCTAACCCAGCTAAAAAACTAGCCCAGTGGAGAGGTTCTAATTGGGTTAGTTATCCTTGGTCCCACTAAAAGAGAACTAAAAAAAATCTCACCTGCCTGCACCAGATCGCTCCCCCCCCTCTCGCACGACTCCTCTTTGTTCCCCATAGGGCCGCCCGCCAAAGCGCCGCTCGCCCTCTCTCTCCTCCGGCCGCCCTCTCCTTCCGGCCTTCGCCGCCCTACTCCGCCGCCTCTCCTCCGCCTACGGTCGCCCGTTCCCCTTCACTCATTTTTCTCCCTCTGCTGTATGCCAAGGTGGCGATCTACCAGGGAGGTCGCGAGAGGGGTGAGTTTGTTCATTCCTTCTCTGTCTCACAGCCATATCATTGATCTTGCTTGCTCTAGCGCTAATTCTGATTTGGAAAAGTAGATCCTGATCAAACTTGCTATAGATTTGTGGTGCACGCATGAAATTGTTTGATGCTGCTTGAGGAGGTAATAAATCTTTCTAGAGGCCCAAAGATTCAGGTCACCTTTCTAGGTATTTTAATTTCAGGCTTGCATTATTTGTAGAGGCCCAAAGATTCAGTTCACCTTTCTAGGTATTTTAGTTTCAGGCTTGCATTATTTCTAGAGGCTCAAAGATTCAGTTCACCTTTCTAGGTATTTCAGTTTCAGGCTTGCATTATTTATAGAGGCCCAAAGATTCAGTTCACCTTTCTAGGTATTTCAGTTTCAGGCTTGCATTATTTCTTGAGGCCCAAAGATTCAGTTCACCTTTCTAGGTATTTTAGTTTCAGGCTTGTATTATTTCTAGAGGCCCAAAGATTCAGTTCACCTTTCTAGGTATTTCAGTTTCAGGCTTGCATTATTTCTAGAGGCCCGAAGATTCAGTTCACCTTTCTAGGTATTTTAGTTATAGGCTTGCATTATCTCTAGAGGCCCAAAGATTAAGTTCCCAGTTGGCAGCAAGCGACCCTGCTACCCATGCCGGTGTTGACCTCAACTCGCAAGGGCCGGCATCAGAGGGGTTCCCGGGGCTTGGGCTCTGTAGAGCCTTCCTCCAGAGCAACGATGGCGAGCTCCTCCCTCGGTGCTTGAGGGGCTCCGGGCTCCCTCCCTATCGTGAATGACTTCCGTGATGAGTTAGCTCATTCTTTGTTTCATGAAGTGTTTTTTTATTTTAAGAAGCTTGATCGACGACTTGTATGTTTAAGTGGGATATCTCATTTATATGGACAAAGTAAAAATTATCATGTTTTGCATGCTTGATTTGTATAGATGGTTCGTTTATGTCAATTGTGAGCGGGAGGAGGCCACAGAAGAGCCAGCCACACCAAGAGGGTGCTTGGATCCAAGGGACTTATTTTAGTCTGATTAAAAATAGGGTCCAAAGTAGTCAAATGATTGAGATAGAGCATTTATTGTCAATCTAACCTTGCCATCCATACACCTCTTTGGTTTAGACTTAGTTCAGGGTTAGAATCTAACTCTAACCTCTAACTGAGTTAGAGTTCTCCTCGTCTCGATTCATCGCCATCATACTTTCCCCATTCCGTTGTTTTCAGTATCCTGCGAATCAAAGAGGCCCTTTTTTGCGGGAAAAATCAAAGAGGCCCTTAGACTGGTTTAGGTCCGGTCATTTTTTATAAACGTGTTATGTCCAAAATTTAATGAACGTGCTCCGGTTTCCACAAAAATAATCCGGTTTCATGTAGTAATTCATTCATTTATTTATTCTTCTGTGAGGGGTTTGCATGTAATTCGTGAGGTCTGAAATGTAAAGGACCCCGGCATATGCTCCGAGTCGTGCATGCACTACGACACAGATGCTCTATGTCCCACATGTCGGCGAATGGGAGCACGTGGAAATAGCCTAGGAGTACATATAGGAGGATAAATGCATGAAAAAATATGTACTGTGAAGCGTAGCCGCGATTTGAAAAGGAGACCTAAAGTGATGACAGCTATAGGTCACACGCACCCAACTAGTGGTACTAGACATACGACTAATTTTCCCTCAAAAAAAAGAGGCACGAGTGCTCAGTACTTCTATTCTATAAACATGAGCCCCATCTGACAACAACATCTGTGCTACAGCTAGCTCTCCTCCCTCGTTTCTCTCTTCTAATTCTAAACTCGGCCGACGCCCGGTGGGTGGGGTGGGTTTGCTCAACTGCGGCCCCACCTCACAGTGAAAACATTACGACTAGAATAAAAAATGCCATATACTCCATCCGTTCATAAATATAAGCCTTTTTAGATACTAGTTCAAATGGAATACATCATACAGATGTATGTAGACATAGTTTAGAGTGTAGATTCACTCATTTTGCTCCGTATGTAGTAGTCACTTGCTGGAATCTTTAGAAAGACTTATATTTGGGAACAGAGGGTGTACTATACTAATAAAACATTAAGGCCACGAGGCGATGCAGTGCTGGTTACAGGAGGCAAGAAGAAGAGATGCATCCATCGACGACGTCCACCTCCTCGACTCAGGGTGCCGGCCCACCGAACGGCGCCTAAGTAGCAGCGGCTGTGGGCTGGTCGACGTGCTTTCAACAATGGCGCCCAAAGATTCCAGCCACCGGAAGAAGGCCAACGTGTTTTTGTCCTCGCTTTCCTTGTAGTGGCCTATGTAGACGGTTTCCTCGTAGACGTGGATGTGCAGGTCGACGGTTTCTTGCATGCCGAGGCGCTGCGCGGCGAGCGCGGCCTCGAGGTGCATATTCTTCGTCGTGACCTCCGGCACCTGCAGGGCCACCAGGGCTTGAAAGAGTTCGTCACCATGTAGGCCGATGAGGGTGGCAGGAAATGAGGAGCCTGGGCGCGCGGGCTGGAGCAGTATGACAAGGTCATCCGCGCGCTTCTTGACGGTGGTGAACTTGCGGATGGAGTTGACCATCATGTCGTCCATGCGAGAGGCGAAGGCGGCGTTGGCGAGGGCTACGATGCTCGCGGGTCGCCAAAGACTGCCTCTAAACGTTATGCGGTGTGGGGCAGCAGGCGGCGCTTGGATGATTTGGCAGAGCCGATTGCCGCTCGCGTCCATCGCCTCCATAGGTGCTTGTGGCTTCGGTCACTTGGTCTTGGATTGGAGTGAGCAAAGTTGCAAGCAAAGACTTGGGAGTAGATGGATTGGAGTGGTGGGCGCTTTATTATATGAGAGTCCAAACTCTATTGCATTCACATCGTCTGCCTCTATTCTCGCTTCTCCAATTAATTCCCTCGCATGTAATTGAGGATGCATCATTGACCGCTCAACGCCTCGGGAACCGCTACCCTCTTCCTCCTTGGCATTCAAGCACCTATGGACCCATCGACGACGAGGTGCCTATGGTGACTTCGTAAATTTCAAGATGATAGTGCCGTGCGTGTGTGCGTTCATACGGGTGAGTGTATGCGCGTGTATATGAGCACTTGCGTCTCTACTGTGTCAAAAAAACATAAATGCGTGTCAAGAGACTAGTCAGTATACTCAATATTGTGCACCTCGGAGAGGAAAACGATAGAACTAGTATGTATTTATTTACGGTGCAGATTCACTCATTTTGCTCCATATGTACTCTGTCTCGGTGTAGTCTAGTCACTTGTTGAAATCTCTAGAAGGGCAAATACTCCTTTCTGGTTTATAGGGCTATACTAGCAAGTAGTTGTACGTACTAGTACAATAGTGGGTTCACATAGCAATTTTGTCTCATGAAGAGCCTGGCTATATGCGTGCTCCAATGTTCGCAACTGCAACGTTCAGTTTGCGCTTGGCTCTTCGCCTCTTCGAGAAGACGAACAATGATGTTACTACTACTGCTTCTACAGTGTCGAATCCACTGCTGCATGTCCGTCCACCGCGAGCGGGACGGATAGCTTGTTGTAGAAGTACTACTAAGCAAAAGCCTGTCCTCGTTTGCGAGCAACCGCACGCATGGGCGAGGTTGAAGACGTGTAGTAAAATCAAGCTTCTCCTCATTGTACGAGTTGACGCGACACATCATAGCACTGGCCCGACATGCTTGCCTCTAAACTTGGCTGAAAGACCCACAGTGTACAATACATTTGCTGCAACCTCTAACATTTACCCACCACAAATTAAAATATATGTGGCCGTATGCATCGTTCTGATGCAGAGGCCGGGGAGTCCCCCCTTTTTCGAAAAAAAAACAAATTAAAATATATATTCCTGTCTTGACCAGATGACCATGCAAACTACAATCACCAGGGTGATAGGTAGGGCCAGAAGACTATTTTTTTTAAAAAACTTCGAGACGGCCACATAGCATGGAGCCGACCCCAACGATTTTAAGCTTATAGGCACGGTACACGCTATCCTAGACTACTCTACACATGAAACTGCCACACAAGCGTCCGGGCTGCGCTTGGCTCTTCGCCACTTCGGGAAGTCGAACAATGATGGAGTACTATTGCACTGGAGGAGTACTACAGTACGCTTCTGGCCATCTGACACCGATTGAACTGCTGCATGTCCACCACGTGCGGGAGGGAGAGCGTGTAGCGAAAGCTTCTCCTAGTCTTGCCAGCCACCACGCTCATGGGCGAGGGAGGGATGCTCCTGCCTTTGCGTGTATGACAAGTGGGCCCAACAGGTGTGTCGCCAACCTGTCATACAGCCAAAGGCAGGTGTAGTTAAGTTCGCGAGGGAGAGGATAATCAAACTTCTCGTTGATGTACGAGTTGACGCGACACATCAAAGCACTACACTCGATATATTCAATAATTTGCGTTTACCGATGCATTAATTACAATGCATGCATGCATGTCGTGACTCTTCTTTTGATACTTGCATGTGTTGATTTAATGCACCTTGAAGTAGTACTCCCTCTGTTCCTAAATTATAAGTGTTTGTAGGGATTCCATTATGAATTACATACGGATGTATATAGATGCATTTTAAGTGTGGATTCATTCCTTTTGCTCCGTATGTAGTCCACCTAGTGAAATCTCTATAAAGACTTACATTTAGGAACGGAGGGAGTATAAAATATGTGACGGTAAAGCTTTGTAATACCCCAGCCCAAGTCGAGAGATGGTTGTGCATGAGGAGGGCAAGATCATGCAGACCGAACAGGACCCGACGATGGAGCTCTCTAAGGTCTCGATGGAACTCACTGTGCTCCACTGCCCCTTGTGCCTCCGCCCCTTGACGCCTCCAGTGTATGAGGTTCGAATACACCTCGTCCGTTCGGCTGATTGAGCAAGGTGCAGGTTTCTTGATTGATGTGATGTTCGATTGATTTCTGCTGTGCAAGGGAGGGCACCTGGCCTGTGGGGACTACCGCGTCGAGCGCCCCGGGAACCAGCGGCAGTGCCAGAAGTGCGAGCGCGGCGGTGGCTTCGACATGCGGAACATGGTGGTGGACTCCGTCCTTTCGTCGGTGAGGGTGGAGTGCCCGCACGAAGGCTGTGGGCTCTACGTCACTTACCACAAGCTCATCGACCACCAGAGCGTGTGTCCGCTCACGCCCTGCAAATGCCCCATGCCCGTCTGCAGCTACGAAGGCCCGCCGCCGGCGCTCTACCACCACATCAGCACCGTGCATCCCATGCCTGTGCACAGGATCCAGTACGACAAGGTGCTCCAGCTGCAAGTGCCACTGTCAGAGCCGCGACTCTTGCTGTTCGCGGAGGAGGACCGCCGCGCGTTTTTCTTCGTCGGTGACGTGCTCGACATCGGCGCGCCTATCGCCGTGTCGGTTGTCTGCATCAGAGCAGGGGCATCCCCACTGTCGCACTACTTGGCCAACCTGTGGGCGAACGGCCCGCCGGGGGAGCCCAAAGGCACGACCGACGCCGTCAAGGTGGAAATGGAGGTGACAAGCAGCAAGGATCCCGCAACGCGACGGCGTCACGGAGCTGACCTTCTTGACAGTTCCGCCCAAGCTGCTGGTCAGGGCTAAGCTTGTGTCCCTCCACATTCAGATTGACAAGCTCACATCCTAAATGTTTCTACAGTGCCTTTTGTTTATCTTAGTAATATGCTAATATAGGGATTACCTTGGTCTACTTTAGCTTAAGAAATGCTGGGTTTTGGTGGCGATGCAACAATTACTTCGACATCAAATCAGTAATTTCCAACAGTCGAACGGATATTTTGTGTCTGTTGGATATAAAGTTCCTTTGGGAAAGAAGTACTACTTGTCATCAAAATGGATAAAAGGAGATGTATGTAGACGTATTTTAGTTCTAGATACGTCCCTTTTTATCCATTTTGATGACAAGCACTCCCTCCATTCCATAATACATGCCTTCCATTTGTCAAAATATAGATGTATCTAGACATGTTTTAGTATATAGGTACATCCATGATAGAGCCAATCGGATGGTTGAGAACACTATAATTCATGGCTACAGATGCGTGTGTGACTCCCAGATGCAGAGGCCGGGGGTCATCATCCACCTTTTCGATAAAAAACATACGCGTGTGTGAGAGGACGAGTGCGTGCGTGCACCTCTTCTCTTCCTTTATAACGTACTACTAAACTCAGAGTACAAGTTTTTGTGGGTGGCACGATGGTGCATGCGAGAAGTCCCGAGAGATAGGTTTAGTGAGTCTGAAAAAAGGACTAGCCTAGAGCTCGCCACGCGGCTATTCCTGTCGAACGCCCCATTAACTGTAAGATAGGTATACGACGGTGCCAGTTATTGCACGTACACAGCAGTACTCCCTCCTTTCCGGTTTATAGGGCTTAATTCAAAAATCTCACCAACCAAGATGGTGAGTGGTGGAATATTTTTTGTAGTTTGCAAAAGCACCTAATTAATGCTCTTGTTTTTCTCAAAAAATTATGTTTATCAATGCATTAATTGCAATGCATGCATGCATAAAGTACATGCATTGGTCAATTTTCTCTTAATACTTGCATGCAATGATTTAATGCGCCTTGGAATCTGAACATGTGTTGGGGAACAACCAAATTGAGCCTTATAAACAGGAAAAACTAAAATTTTGAGATAAGCCCTATAAAACCGGAAAGGAGGGAGTAGAAAAAGAAGTACTCCATCCGGGAATAGTGCCGCACTTTGAAACTAGAACCGTCAATAAATTTTGAGCTTGCGTCTCGTCACATTCCAAATTACTCCACACTATATTGAATTGCAAACCTGTTCACACTGATCACAACCTAAACGGTTTCCCACTTAGGAGCGCATTAGTACTCGGTTATAAATACTAGTATGCCAAGGTGACAGCACATTCCTCCTCAACTCCTCATCCACAAAAACAAACAAGTCATTCAGCATCCTTCCCTTGCGTCTACCATGGCCAGCGTGAGTTCTGGGTCGAGAGATTGCCACTAGGGAGAGGCGAGCATGGAAGCGGAGCACGAGAGATGTCCCGCCTTGCTGCGGGAGCAGCCGACATGCCCTGCCGCGCGGAAGTAGTAGCTCAGAGGTCCCGCCGTGCCGCTGAAGTAGCACGGAGGTCTTGCCGCGCCGTCGATGCAGCAGACTGGTCCGGCCGTGCCGCGGAAGCAGCAGAGATGTCCCGCCGCACCACGAATGCAGCAGAGATGTCCCGCCGCACCGCGGCGGCCTGGGAAAATTTCTCGCGGGCAGGCGACGACTGTTATAGGCGCATGCATGCGATCGTCCATAGCCAGATGGATCAGATCTCCGGCTATGCGAGGTTGCAGGACGACGTGAAAGCCTCGTTTGAACAGGCTACCGGCGTCATCCGACAACTAAGGGAGGGCAATGAGAGGCTCCGGGCCGAGCGCGACCTGCTGAGGGAGAAGATCGTCCGGTGTGCGACTAGCAGAGGGAGACCAAAGCCTTGTTGAAGAGGACCGGCGTCATTGTCAAGAAACTTATGGACGAGAATGACATGCTCTGCAACAAGCGCCAAAGGCTGGTGGAGGAATCCGTGGATGTTCTCAAGCAGCGTCTTGAGGACACGAAAGAGCTCATCGCCGCTTGCCGCGGAGACTAGTTCCCGCGGCCTGCAGCAACACATCAAGAAAGTAGAGATCAGCGAGCCAGATCCTTGTCTTCCTTCTTGTTTTTCCCTTGTGTATTTCGGGCGTAGACGCACGTGGCTTTTTGAAAGTGCAACTAATCCCCGGGTGGTTTTGGAAATTAATAACAACATATATATCATTGAACTAATAGTTACTTGAGAATCATTTCAGAGAGTTCATGATATGGGTATGGCAAGGACAAGAAGTGGACCCTCAAAATGCTAAGGCAAGCATTGGCAAAAGCTCAAGACTCCATTTTTGGTTTAGTGATCCAAGATCACATTGAGTCCATAGGAAAAGCCAATACTATTAAAAGGGATGAGGTTATGATGATGATCTGGTTGCTCAAGTGCTTAGTGATACATCTCCTAAACTATCAGCAACTTTCACTGCCATATACACTCATAAGTATTCTCGGTCCCACCGATATTCCAAACTCAGCCACACCGAGATGAACCACCTCAGCCATAAAGCCAAACCCTAGCAAACTCGGATTTTCCGATTCTGAACTCGGTCTCACCGAAACATGAGTTGCCAAGCTTCTGTAACCTTCTGTCATCAAATCGGTGTCACCGAGATGACGAAGTCGGTCCCATCAAAACTGGCATGCTCTTGTCATTGCACGAATCGGTCTAACCGAGATTGTATTTTTGGTCCCACCGAAAATCCCAACGTGCACATTATTTGAACTATCGGTCTCACCGAGTTGTCCACTTCGGTCCCACCGAGATTGCTCAAATGTGTGTAACGGTTGGATTTTGTGTGGAGGCTATATATACCCCTCCACCCCCTCTTCATTCGTGGAGAGAGCCATCAGAAAGAACTACCACTCCTACCTTACATTTCTGAGAAGAGAACTACCTACTCTTGTGTTGAGATCAAGTTGCTCCACTCCCACCATATGAAGCTTGATCTCTAGCCTTCCCAAGTTGCTTTCCACTCAATCCTTTCTTCCACCACAGCCAAATCAGTGAGGAGAGTTGAGTGTTGGGGAGATTATCATTTGAAGCACAAGAGCAAGGAGTTCATCATCATCTACAACATCTATTACCTTTTGGAGGGTGGTGCCTCCTAGATTGGTTAGGTGTCGCTTGGGAGCCTCCGTCATCGAGATGTGGAGTTGAACCAAGAAGTTTGTAAGGGCAAGGAGATCGCCTACTTCGTGAAGATCTACCCCGAGTAAGGCTAGCCCTCCGTGGGCGTGGCCATGATGGAATAGACAAGGTTGCTTCTTCGTGGACCCTTCGTGGGTGGAGCCTCCGTGGACTCTCGCAGCTGCTACCCTCCGTGGGTTGAAGTCTCCATCAACGTGGAAGTACGATAGCACCACCTATCGGAACCACGAGAAAAATCACCGCGTCTCCAAAATTGCGCTTTGCTCTTCTCCACCTCTCTTTACTACATGTGCAATTTACTTTCCGCTGCCTATACTCTAGAATTGCATGTGTAGGGTGATGCTTGACTTGATCATAATTGTGAATCTGCCAAAACTGTTCTTTGTCAAAAGGCAGAATTTTTATATTGTCAAGTAGTCTAATCACCCCCTCTAGACATACTTTCGATCCTACAAGTGGTATCGAGCTTTGGTCTCCATTGTATTGGTTTCCATTGCATTGGACTCCATAAGCTTGGTTTCACAACCTAGGAGAGTATGGCGTCTAGTGAGGGTAATTTTCAGAGAGGTCCTTACTTTGATGGTACAAATTTTGCTAGTTGGAAGCATAAAATGAAAATGCATATTCTTGGTCATAACCCAGCCGCATGGGGCATTATTTGTGTTGGTATGCAAGGTGAATTCTTTGAGGAAGGAAAAGTTTCGGATCGCTGGCTTACAACGGAAGAATTGCGGATGTTGCAAAACAATGCTCAAGCTTGTGACATTCTCTTCAATGCCTTGTGTCCCGAGGAGTTCAACAAAATCAGCCGTCTTGAGAATGCAAAAGAGATTTGGGATACTTTGGTTGAAATGCACGAAGGTACCGAGTCCGTGAAGGAATCAAAGCTAGATATTCTTCAAGGTCAACTTGACAAGTTCAAGATGAAGGATGGTGAAGGTGTCGCTGAAATGTACTCTAGGCTTGCTCTCATCACAAATGAGATTGCCGGCTTAGGAAGCGAAGAAATGACCGACCGATTCATCATCAAGAAGATTCTCAGAGCTTTGGATGGAAAGTATGACACCGTGTGCACTTTGATCCAAATGATGCCAAACTACAAGAATCTCAAGCCAACCGAAGTCATTGGAAGAATTGTTGCTCATGAGATGACACTTAAGGATAAGGAAGAGCTTCACAACAAGTCAAGTGGTGCTTACAAAGCTACAAGTGATGCTCCCACAACCTCAAGTGACAAGTTAGTTTCCAATGAAGAGATAAGCCTAATGGTCAAGAACTTCAACAAATTCTACAAGAATAGAGGCAAAGAGAGAAGCTCAAAGTCTAGATCATATGATGAAAAGAGATCTTCTAGTCGTGATCGAAACTGCTACAATTGTGGAAGACCGGACACTACTCAAATGAGTGTACGGCTCCCCACAAGAGAAGAGAAGAATCTCCAAGAAGAAGAAGCTCAAGAGATGAGTCACCTCG
Source organism: Aegilops speltoides (assembly GCA_021437245.1). NCBI lineage: Eukaryota > Viridiplantae > Streptophyta > Magnoliopsida > Poales > Poaceae > Aegilops > Aegilops speltoides. Next base: position 86,462,376 of record CM038145.1, on the reverse strand, counting down.
GAAAGAGAGAAGGAGCAGAGATGATCGTTATGAACGAAGACCCTCTCGGAGAAGCAAGGATTCGGAGAGGAAAGACAAGTCATCAAGGAGCTACACAAGAAGAAAACATCAAGCTCATGTAGGTGAATGGGTCTCCAGCTCCGACTCCGACAATCAATCCGAAGGAAGCTATCACTCCAACTCCGACTATAGTCAAGATGAAGGTGTTGCCGGTCTTGCTCTCGTATCCTCCAACTCCAACTCCTACGACTTATTTGATTCACCAAATGAGGGAATTGGAAGATGCTTCATGGCTAAAGGCCCCAAGGTATCACACCCTGAATTCATTGACTTCAATAGTGATGAGGATGACTTGCTTGGTGAAGATGAGCTCTTACATGATTAATCCAGTGAGCTTAGTAACGATGAACATGCTAGTAGTCTTTATAGTCGAGAAGAGTCGAATGACAATGCTATGAAGGAGATTGAGCGTCTAACTAAAGAACTAAACACTCTTAAGTTAGCTCATGAAACAACTCAAGAAGATCATAGAGAGCTCCTAAGATCTCATGAGAAGCTACGCTTCGAGAAGCTCACTCTAGAGCAAGAACATGAGTTTCTAAAAGCAATCAATGACGATCTTCGAAAGAAGAGTTCTTCATATCTTGCCAAACGACTTCTCTTGTCTAATTTCTTGCCACCCATTAAGTCTAAGCATGACAAGCATAAGAAAAATTCTTTCTCTAGTAGTAACAATAACCATGCTAAATCCAATGTTGTTGCTTCTAGTAGTTCTCTTGATTCCACTAACAATGTTTCAAGCCAAGTTACACTTGAGCAAGAAAATAGTTTATTGAAAGGGATCATAGAGAAAGGTGTCTACAAGAGCCTTGCCGGAAGCAAGAACTTTGAGGAAATTGTTCGCAAGCAAGGAAGGCACCGGAAGAATCAAGGAATTGGTTTTGAGCGAAAGTTCAACGCCGAAGGTGTTGAATGGGAAGAAGGTCAATATCCTACTCCACAGTTTGTTCCTCAAAAGGAGAAGTATGATCCTACTTCTTCCAATGTGGAACGAGCTCAAGATGACCTTCCACCACAAGACCACAAGCTAAAAGGCAAGGACAAGCTTAAGAGGAGATTGATGCATTTGTTGAAGCACCTCAAGCCATGGTCAAGTGGGTTCCCAAGAAAACGTCAAGTTCTACTTCGTCAAGCTCAACTACAACCCCAAGGATTCCCATCAAGATGATGTGGATCCCGAAGAAGAAGAACTAGAAAGTTCTTGAGGGTGACTCCGCCAACATACTTCACTCACATTCATTTTGGCAAAAACTTGTGCAATCAACTTCCACATCATGCACTAGTTCATGGAGTCACAAACCCTCTTGTTGGTAAGTCAAGGGACAAGGTAATCATTGCTTTCATGGACATCATCTATTGTGAACTTCAATCTATGTCCATGGATATCCTTGTTTGTTCCTTGTGGGACTAACCCATGTAGGTATTGAAAGTGCCGAATCCAAAGGATAGCTCCCAACTCTTGATGATCTCCATCAACATTGAGCATCCACATCTTCAACATCTACATGAAGTCTTCTACGACAACCCAAGGTTAGTTTGACCCTTTAAAAGGGTTCTCACATCTAGGGGAGCTTTGCTCTAAAAATTGAGCTAAAGCATCTTCAAATGATGTGAACACATCAATGCTTTATGTAAAAGTGGTAACCCCACTTGTGCTTAAACGATGAGTATGACCTATGATCAAATGTTCTCATTTGGCTCCTAAGTCAATATACTCATATAAAGATGACCTAGTCATCGACAAATTGTGTGTTAGTAGCTAGAGTTTTGGTTGTGCATGTTTGACACATATTTCATTTGCTATCTTATTGTGTGAGCATGTTGGATGCATGATTTTATCCATTCGAGGACATCCATTTGTTGGTTTTGGTCGTTTTGATTTTTTTCTGACCAAATGGATGGACAATAATGCCTAAGTACCTCCCCTAGCTATCTATGCTTTCTTGTCTCAAATTCTATTCATGCTTACATCACAAATATTGAACAAGTCATTTTCGGACCCTCCGGGTGAGGAGCACTTTCGAGCCACCGATCCGTCAAGGGCTAATTTCCAAAACCTTCTAATTGATTTCGGTCGACCAACTCACTCAAACTCGGTCGAACCGAAAGCATTTAGATGATCTAGGTTTTCATCTCGGTGAAACCGAGTTGTGATTTTCGGCGTGATCAAGTGCATAATCGCCTAGCAGTTATCCATCTCGGTGCCACCGAAGTTTTACAACTCGGTCCCACCGACAATAAGGGGTATATATACTCCGAGGGCCGCGTTGATTCCTCCTTCAAACGTTTCGCCCCACACCCTTTTGCCGTCGCCTTGGTCTCCGGATCGTCGCCGTAAATGCTGTCGCCCTCGCGCCGAGTCTCCATCGCCGTCAACGGACATCTCCTCCGAGCCGTTGCCACCGTAGAAAAACTCCACCAAGTTAGGGTGAGTTTTGATCCCACTCGTGCTCCCATCTCCGATTCAATGCATGTTTGGATTGCCTAGAATCTTGCCACGATTGAAATCCTCCTATACATCAGATTAGTTCGTTTGAACTAGATTCGAGTAAAAGTTTTAGGGTTAGGTTTCCGCGGAACACATCTCAGTGAGACCGATTTTATATTTTCGGTATGACCGATTTGGCCTATGGCCATTGCACTGCACCCTTCGGTCCAACCGAGTTGTGCAAATCGGTGTGACCGAAATGAAAATTCTGTGAAACCCTAGTGTTTTCGGCAGGACCGAAACCCACTTCGGTCAAACCGAAAGTGGTGTGAAAGCTCTGTTTAACACTTCGGATTCACGAACCTTAAACTCGGTCGACCAAATGTCTTCTGTGAAAACTTAATACTATAATTTGAACTCATTTTTTTTGCAAAACTTCTGCAGTTTGTGATGACTCTTCTTCTCTGCCTACACCTTATCTATTCACAAAGTTGTCGGCCATGTCGATGCCAAAGGATGATGAAACAGGTCGAGACACCCATTGCGAGATTTCGAGGCAGCACTAGTCCTGATCCTAGTAGCTCATCTGATGATGGTGAGAGGAGTACACCAAGTGGCTTGCCTCCTGCAGCCACCAGAGCTAGAAAGAAGAGGAATTCAGATGATGAAGATTCAGATTTTGTCGTTGAGGAAGAGGTGACCTCAAAGCCTAAAAGAAAGGTTGTTGCCAAAGAGCAACAAGGTCAACAATCTAAGAAGGGCACCAGCAAAGTCAAGCAGTCAACTGTTGCTAAGAAGCTGAATTTGGGAGAGGCAGCTGCAAGCAAAGTGAAGAAAACCACCAAGAGAAAGAGATTAGTGCATGAAGATGCAGCAGTAGAAGATGAGGATGAGGAAGCACCCCAGCCTCCTCAGAAGCCGAAGCTCATGGGTGATGCCATTAAGGCTGGAGCCACATCAAAGCCCAAGAAATCTGCTCCAGCTAAGGCAGCTCCAAAGAAAGCTCGCTGCCAAGCCCAAGAAGACCGTCGAAACATTCCAGCGTCGAGAAGAACAAGGATGATGTGCCACCACCGAGTCGACGATGAAGGACCGCTTTTTTGAAACTTCGTCCAAAACTGCCACTACATGATGATGCTCATCCTCAAGCTGAAAATATGAAGGCAAGGAAAGATAAAGGTCTCAGGCTATGGAGACAAACTGACCCATATGCCGTGAGGAGAAGAACTGCTCTAGATCCCAGATTTCACACCAGAGAGCAGCAGGACTTCTATGAGACCGTGCTGATGGATAAGAAGCCCATAGTCGCAGACACCCGATATGTTGACTGGAAGTACATTGACAGCAAAGAGCACAGAGATTTCTTTCCACATGTGCATGAAAGTTTCACTGCATGTGGTGTTGCAAATTTTGTAGGTCAGAAATTGACCAGTTGGAACGATGAGATGATAATGCAATTTTATGCCACAGCTCATTTCTACCCTGATGGAAAGATTATATGGATGACCGAAGGTCAAAGATTTTCTTCTTCTGTTGAAGAATGGGCAGAAATTCTGAATGCTCCAGTGCAACGAGAAGATGATATTGATGTATATGGGATTCCAAAGAAGAATCATGAATCCATGAAGAACATGTACAAAGAGATTCCAGCAGAGGATTTGGGAATCTGGAAGCTCGGCTCAGCCTACTATCTCCAGGCAGGCCTACCTACCACTAATACCATTTTGAGGCATACCTTGATGCCCAAATCTGGAGATGATCGCATGATCAGAGGATACTCTATCAACATGCTGCACATACTTGGTGAGAAAGCACCTTTCAAGGTGATGGACTTGATGGTAGAGACCATTAAGAGGACTGCAGCTGACCACAAAAGGTCGTGTGGATTTGCCCCTTAGATTCAGATGCTTATCAATGCCAAGTTTGGCATGGGCACATTCTTGTTGGATAGAGAACATTTACCGTTGCAGCCAGAGCATGAAGACAATGTTGTTGTGATGAATGAGGAGGATCCAACATCTGTTGAAGGTCAAGCCAAGATCGAAGCTGCTAAGAAAGCCAAAGTCGACAAGGAAGCAAAGAAGCAGCAGCTAAACCAAAGAGTTTCGAGAGCAGATTCTTGAAGCTACTCAAAGGATTGAACAACGCTGGCCAGCATTGTACAGCCTCGGAGAGCTTAGAGAGGATTGTTGAGGACAAGATCCACGCTCTGGGCGTGAAGTCGATCAAGTGCTAGTGATCACAACAAGCTCGAGGCGGATATTGAGGAAGCAAAGCGGAGAAGGAAGAGCTTATGCGTGAGTTGCAGGATGACTTAGTCTAGATTCTCATCAACAGATCGCTCCGGTTCCCAAAGGACCCGATCACTGCTATTCCATGGATCGACACGGGACTACAACTTCAAAGACCTCCACAGTTCAGCAGTTGTTCCTACTCCAGCTCCAGCTCCAAAGGTGTCCACTCCTCCAAAGACAGACATCACCAAGCCTTCGCCAATGCTGTCATATCCACTCCGACATCAACCTAGACGGGAGCCGCCAGCAGAGTCCCCAGTGACGCTTAGCTCTATGCTTTTTCGAACTTTTTGGTAACTTGTTGCCAAAGGGGGAGAAATTGTATAGATCATAGGACTTCGAGAGAGAGAGTGTTGTTGTCGCTTTTGCTCTTTAGTTCTTTTGCGGTTTCTTTGAGATACTTTTGGTTTTCGAGACATTCAGTGTGTTTGATACTCCGTTTGATTCTACCTTAATGAGTGCTTGGTCGTACTATGCCTTAATGTGTGCTTAATGCTTATCATATGCCATTCCTATCTCGTATGACCATTTACTCATGTCTTGGTGATTGGGTGCATGCTGTTCATTCTTATCATTTTGTGCGCTCCACCAAGATGTATGTGACATGGAAGAGTGACCCATGATCCTAATTGATTGTGCATTTGCATTCAAACGCAAATCTTAAATAATGCACAAATTTAGGGGGAGCTCTTGCTTATCACATACTTCTCAAAGCGACAATATTATTCATTGATTATATCCTTTGTCGAAGCTTTGATCTATATGTTGTCATCAATTACCAAAAAGGGGGAGATTGAAAGTGCAACTAATCCCCGGGTGGTTTTGGTAATTAATAACAACATATATATCATTGAACTAATAGTTACTTGAGAATCATTTCAGAGAGTTCAGTGATATGGGTATGGCAAGGACTAAAGAAGTGGACCCCTCAAAATGCTAAGGCAAGCATTGGCAAAAGCTCAAGACTCCATTTTTGGTTTAGTGATCCAAGATCACATTGAGTCCATAGGAAAAGCCAATACTATTAAAAGGGGATGAGGTTATGATGATGATCTGGTTGCTCAAGTGCTTAGTGATACATCTCCTAAACTATCAGCAACTTTCACTACCATATACACTCATAAGTATTCTCGGTCCCACCGATATTCCAAACTCAGTCACACCGAGATGAACCACCTCAGCCATAAAGCCAAACCCTAGCAAACTCGGATTTTCCGATTCTGAACTCGGTCTCACCGAAACATGAGTTGCCAAGCTTCAGAACCTTCATCATCAAATCGGTGTCACCGAGATGATGAAGTCGGTCCCATCGAAACTGGCATGCTCTTGTCATTGCACGAATCGGTCTAACCGAGATTGTATTTTCGTCCCACCGAAAATCCCAACGCTCACATTATTTGAACTATCGGTCTCACCGAGTTGTCCACTTCGGTCCCACCGAGATTGCTCAAATGTGTGTAACGGTTGGATTTTGTGTGGAGGCTATTTATACCCCTCCACCCCTCTTCATTCGTGGAGAGAGCCATCGAAAGAACTACCACTCCTACCTTACATTTCGAGAAGAGAACTACCTACCCTTGTGTTGAGATCAAGTTGCTCCACTCCCACCATATGAAGCTTGATCTCTAGCCTTCCCAAGTTGCTTTCCACTCAATCCTTTCTTCCACCACAGCCAAATCGGTGAGGAGAGTTGAGTGTTGGGGAGATTATCATTTGAAGCACAAGAGCAAGGAGTTCATCATCATCTACAACATCTATTACCTTTTGGAGGGTGGTGCCTCCTAGATTGGTTAGGTGTCGCTTGGGAGCCTCCGTCATCGAGATGTGGAGTTGAACCAAGAAGTTTGTAAGGGCAAGGAGATCGCCTACTTCGTGAAGATCTACCCCGAGTAAGGCTAGCCCTCCGTGGGCGTAGGCCATGATGGAATAGACAAGGTTGCTTCTTCGTGGACCCTTCGTGGGTGGAGCCCTCCGTGGACTCTCGCAGCCGTTACCCTCCGTGGGTTGAAGTCTCCATCAACGTGGAAGTACGATAGCACCACCTATCGGAACCACGAGAAAAATCACCGCGTCTCCAAAATTGCGTTTGCTCTTCTCCACCTCTCTTTACTACATGTGCAATTTACTTTCCGCTGCCTATACTCTAGAAATGCATGTGTAGGGTGATGCTTGACTTGATCATAATTGTGAATCTGCCAAAAACTGTTCTTTTGCAAAAGGCAGAATTTTTATATTGTCAAGTAGTCTAATCACCCCCCCTCTAGACATACTTTCGATCCTACACTTTTTTAATTATCTTTCTAATTATGTAAGACAATTATTCGTCCTTATCTTTCTGTGGAAGATCAATGTTGCGAGGCTGGAATGAAGAAAACTCTTGTTGTGGCGACCACAAGCGTTCTTTGTTCTTCTAGTTCTTCTTTGGGCTTCCTTCAGTTTCCTGGTTTCTTTTGATGTAATAATCGGTTTAGGATGTGGATTGTGTCGTCTGTTGTGAAATGTTGGGTTCTAGCGCATATGTTTGGCCTTTGTTGGCCTCTTGGGATGTTGCGATTTCAATCTGGTAGCTTTTAGTCCTTCGTGTTAGGCTGGAGTTGTGCTGAACTTCTTGTGAATTGTAGTGGTTTTCAGTAATGAAAATCGGAAGCAAGCCCTTCTTTGATCAAAAAAAATTAATCGTCCTTATATATTCATCAGTCTTGCTATAAGTCGCAGTAGACGCTATATAGGTCTGTCGGATCTTACATCAAGATCCGTGCTTTCAGATTTTCTTTTTTCTCTCTTAAATCTCAGTCGAGTGAGACATAGCCATGCCATTAAATAGAGGCTCGAGCACCATTAATGTAGACCTTGGGAGAGAGGTGGACGGCAGATGGAGGTCAAAGGGCTCTCCTCCTGATAAGCACGCGGAGGGGTCAGATCGCACGCTTCTCGTACTTAAATAGCTACCCTGCATGGCGCCTCCTAGCTAATAAAAATGGGGACACGTGGCGGCACGTAAATTCTACTAGTAAGTAGAACGCCCACGGTTTCAATAATACTTGTGTTTCCGATTGTAACGTGACAGCACTTGTTCCAAAATGACTTTGTTGATTGTTAATGTATGCGCCTTCGCAAATCGGACTGCAAATTTACCACAGCATGTTGGTGCCATGTCATGGCACCAAGCCAAGTTTCATTATTTTTCATGCGTGTTTTGGATTTACAGGAATTAAAAAACTAAGTTTCTCAATGTTTCCAACCCAGCCACGACGCCCAGAATTTTGAATTTCATTCCCATTTCTTGCATGGAACCTAGAAATTTACCCGAGGACACACATGTGATTTTTCAACCAACTTTGGTGCACTGGAACATGTGCTTGTATTTCAAATTTTAATTATGCACACATAGGTGACACGTTCCTTCCCAGAACCACGAGCCTTCTTGAGAGAGGCTCCGATTTACAAGAAGCTTATACCAAAATTTGTTCCTATTCGGCCATTTTTTGTACCACGGCATGGTACTACCATGACATGACACCATGCCAAGTTTCATGATTTTAAAACAAAGTTTCTCAATGTTCTCGACCGAGCCACGATGCCCAGATGTTTGAATCTTATTGTCATTTTTTGCATGGGACCTACTCCCTCCTTCCATCTATATAGGGCCTAATGTGTTTTTCAAGACAGCCTTTGACTATTGACAAGATTAATAGCACATGAGATGTATAGTATGAAAATTATATTATTGGAAGCTCCTTTGACATACAAGTTTGAAGGTATGCTTTGTGTAAGTTGCATGTCATATATTATTGCTCTAACGTTTGGTCAAAGTTAGCCTCGAAAAACACATTAGGACCTATATAGATGGAAGGAGGGAGTAGAAATTCACCCAAGGACACAAATGTGGTTTTTCAACCAACTTTGTTGCATGGGAGCATTTGCTTGTAGTTCAAATTTGAATTATGCAGATTAAATGACCAAAAACTCAATTAATGTGTAAATAAGGCCAAACGAAGCCGGAATAATTCCAAAATTTAACAGGGCACTCATGTAGTTCTATGTTGCCTTTGTAAATAAACTCAAGGGGTACAACATATATCGTTTCACACTCAAAGGTGGCACGTTCCCTCTCAGAACCACGAGCCTTCTTGTGAGAAGCTACGCTTTGCAAGAAGCTTATACCAAAATCTGTTCCTATTCGGCCATTTTTTTACCACAACACGGTAGTACCATGACATGACTGAAGGAAATATGCCCTAGAGGCAATAATAAAGTTATTATTTATTTCCTCATATCATGATAAATGTTTATTATTCATGCTAGAATTGTATTAACCGGAAACATGATACATGTGTGAATACATAGACAAACATAACGTCACTAGTATGCCTCTACTTGACTAGCTCATTAATCAAAGATGGTTATGTTTCCTAACCATAGATTTGTGTTGTCATTTGATTAATGGGATCACATCATTAGGAGAATGATGTGATTGACATGACCCATTCCGTTAGCCTAGCACTTGATCGTTTAGTATATTGCTATTGCTTTCTTCATGACTTATACATGTTCCTGTAACTATGAGATTATGCAACTCCTGTTTACCGGAGGAACACCTTGTGTGCTACCAAACGTCACAACGTAACTGGGTGATTATAAAGGAGCTCTACAGGTGTCTCCGAAGGTACATGTTGGGTTGGCGTATTTCGAGATTAGGTTTTGTCACTCCGATTGTCGGAGAGGTATCTCTGGGCCCTCTCGGTAATGCACATCACTATAAGCCTTGCAAGCAATGTATCTAATGAGTTAGTTATGGAATGATGCATTACGTAACGAGTAAAGAGACTTGCCGGTAACGAGATTGAACTAGGTATTGGATACCGATGATCGAATCTCGGGCAAGTAACATACCGATGACAAAGGGAACAACGTGTGTTGTTGTGCGGTTTGACCGATAAAGATCTTCGTAGAATATGTAGGAGCCAATATGAGCATCCAGGTTCCACTCTTGGTTATTGACCGAGAATAGTTCTAGGTCATGTCTACATAGTTCTCGAACCCGTAGGGTCCGCACACTTAATGTTACGATGACAGTTTTATTATGAGTTTATGAGTTTTGATGTACCGAAGTTTGTTCGGAGTCCCGGATGTGATCACGGACATGACGAGGAGTCTTGAAATGGTCGAGACATAAAGATTGATGTATTGGAAGCCTATGTTTGGACATAGGAAGTGTTCCGGGTGAAATCGGCATTTTACCGGAGTACCGGGAGGTTACCGGAACCCCCCGGTAACATAATGGGCCTTATTGGGCCTAGTGGAGGAAGAGGAGAGGAGGCCTAGGGGCAGCCGCGCGCCCCTCCCCCCAAGTACGAATTGGACAAGGAGGAGGGGGCGCCCCCCTTCCTTTCCCCCCTCTCTTCCTTCCCCCCAAGTCCTAATCCAACAAGGGAAGGGGGGAGTCCTACTCCCGGTGGGAGTAGGACTCCTCTGGCGCGCCTCCTCCTAGGGCCGGCCGCACCCCCCTTGCTCCTTTATATACGGGGGCAGGGGGGCACCCTAGAACACACAAGTTGATCTTCAAGATCATTCCTTAGCCGTGTGCGGTGCCCCCCTCCACCATATTCCACCTCGGTCATATCATCGCGGAGTTTAGGCGAAGCCCTGCACTGGTAGAACATCATCATCGTCACCACGCCGTCGTGCTGACGGAACTCATCCCCGACACTTTGCTGGATCGGAGTCCGGGATCGTCATCGAGCTGAACGTGTGCTGAACTCGGAGGTGCCGTACGTTTGGTACTTGGATCGGTCGGATCGTGAAGACGTACGACTACATCAACCGCGTTGTCATAACGCTTCCGCTTACGGTCTACGAGGGTATGTGGACAACACTCTCCCCTCTCGTTGCTATGCATCACCATGATCTTGCGTGTACGTAGGATTTTTTTTGAAATTACTATGTTCCCCAACAGTGGCATCCGAGCCAGGTTTTATGCGTACATGTCATATGCACGAGTAGAACACAAGTGAGTTGTGGGCGATACAAGTCATACTGCTTACCAACGTGTCATAGTTTGGTTCAACGGTATTGTGAGATGAAGCGTCCCGGACCGACATTACGCGTACGCTTATGCGAGACTGGTTTCACCGTTACGAGCACTCGTGCTTAAAGGTGGCTGGGGGTGTCTGTCTCTCTCACTTTAGTTGAACCGAGTGTGGCTACGCCCAGTCCTTGCGAAGGTTAAAACAACACTAACTTGACGAACTATCATCGTGGTTTTGATGCGTAGGTAAGAACGGTTCTTGCTAAGCCCGTAGCAGCCACGTAAAATTTGCAACAACAAAGTAGAGGACGTCTAACTTGTTTTTGCAGGGCATGTTGTGATGTGATATGGTCAAGACGTGATGCTATATTTTATTGTATGAGATGATCATGTTTTGTAACCGAAGTTATCGGCAATGGCGGGAGCCATATGGTTGTCGCTTTATTGTATGAAATGCAACGCTTCTGTAATTGCTTTACTTTATCACTAAGCGGTAGCGATAGTCGTAGAAGCAATAGATGGCGTAACAACAACGATGCTACGATGGAGATCAAGGTGTCGCACCGGTGACGATGGTGATCACGACGGTGCTTCGGAGATGGAGATCACAAGCACAAGATGATGATGGCCATATCATATCACTTATATTGATTGCATGTGATGTTTATCCTTTATGCATCTTATCTTGCTTTGATTGGCGGTAGCATTTTAAGATGATCTCTCACTAAATTATCAAGAAGTGTTCTCCCTGAGTATGCACCGTTGCGAAAGTTCTTCGTGCTGAGACACCACGTGATGATCGGGTGTGATAGGCTCTATGTTCAAATACAACGGGTGCAAAAGAGTTGCAACGCAGAATACTCAGGTTAAACTTGGCGAGCCTAGCATATAACAGATATGGCCTCGGAACATGGAGACCGAAAGGTCGAGTGTGAATCATATAGTAGATATGATCAACATATTGATGTTCACCATTGAAACTACTCCATCTCACGTGACGATCGGACATGGTGTAGTTGATATGGATCACGTAATCAGTTAGAGGATTAGAGGGATGTCTATCTAAGTGGGAGTTCTTAAGTAATATGATTAATTGAACTTAAATTTATCATGAACTTAGTACCTGATAGTATTTTGCTTGTCTATGTTTGTTGTAGATAGATGGCTCGTGATGTTGTTCTGTTGAATTTTAATGCGTTCCTTGAGAAAGCAAAGTTGAAAGATGATGGTAGCAATTACACGGACTCGGTCCGTAACCTGAGAATTATCCTCATTGCTGCACGGAAGAATTACGTCTGGAAGCACCGCTGGGTGCGAACGCTGCTTGATGCAACCGACGGCGTTAAGAATGTCTCGCGAGCAAAGCTAATGACTACTCGATAGTTCGATTGTGCCATGATTTACGGCTTAGAACCGGGTCTTCAACGGCGTTTTGAGCGTCATGGAGCATATGAGATGTTCCAGGAGTTGAAGTTAATATTTCAAGCAAATGCCCGGATTGAGAGATATGAAGTCTCCAATAAGTTCTATAGCTACAAGATGGAGGAGAATAGTTCTAACAGTGAACACATACTCAAAATGTCCGGGTATAATAATCACTTGATTCAAGTGGGAGTTAATCTTCCTGATGATAGTGTCATTGAAAGAATTCTTCAATCACTGCCACCAAGCTACAAGAGCTTCGTGATGAACTATAATATGAAAGGGATGGACAAGACTATTCCCGAGCTCTTCGCAATGCTAAAAGCCGCGGAGGTAGAAATCAAGAAGGAGCATCAAGTGTTGATGGTCAACAAGACCACCAGTTTCAAGAAAAAGGGCAAAGGGAAGAAGAAGGAACTTCAAAAGAACAACAAACAAGTTGCTGCTCAAGAGAAGAAACCCAAGTCTGGACCTAAGCACGAGGCCGAGTGCTTCTCTTGCAAGCAGATCGGACATTTGAGCGGAACTGCCCCAAGTATTTGGCGGACAAGAAGGATGGCAAAGTGAACAAAGGTATATGTGATATACATGTTATTGATGTGTACCTTACTAATGCTCGCAGTAGTACCTAGGTATTTGATACTGGTTCTGTTGCTAATATTTGCAACTCGAAATAGGGACTATGGATTAAGCAAAGATTGGCTAAGGACAAGGTGACGATGCGCGTGGGAAATGGTTGCAAAGTCGATGTGATCGCGGTCGGCACGCTACCTCTGCATCTACCATCGGGATTAGTTTTAGACCTAAATAATTGTTATTTGGTGCCAGCGTTGAGCATGTACATTATATCTGGATCTTGTTTGATGCGAGACAGTTATTCATTTAAATCAGAGAATAATGGTTGTTCTATTGATATGAGTAATATCTTTTATGGTCATGCACCCTTGAAGAGTGGTCTATTTTTATTGAATCTCGATAGTAGTGATACACATATTCATAGTGTTGAAACCAAAAGATGCAGAGTTGATAATGATAGTGCAACTTATTTGTGGCACTGCCGTTTAGGTCATATCGATTGTAAAAGCACGGAAGAAACTCCATCTTGATGGGCTTTTGGAATCACTTGATTATGAATCACTTGGTACTTGCGAACCGTGCCTCATGGGCAAGATGACTAAAACGCCGTTCTCGGAACTATGGGCGAGCAACTGATTTGTTGGAAATCATACATCTTGGTGTTTGTGGTCCAATGAATGTTGAGGCTCGCGGCGGGTATCGTTATTTTCTCACCTTCACGGATGATTTGAGCAGATATGGGTATATCTACTTAATGAAACACAAGTCTGAAACATTTGAAAAGTTCAAAGAATTTCAGAGTGAAGTGGAAAATCATCGTAACAAGAAAATAAAATTTTTACGATCTGATCTTGGAGGAGAATATTTGAGTTACGAGTTTGGTTTACATTTGAAACAATGCGGAATAGTTTCGCAACTCACGCCACCCGGAACACCACAACGAAATGGTGTGTCCGAACGTCGTAATCGTACTTCACTAGATATGGTGCGATCTATGATGTCTCTTACTGATTTACCGCTATCATTTTTGGGTTATGCTTTAGAGACGGCCACATTCACGTTAAATAGGGCACCATCAAAATCCGTTGAGACGACGCCTCATGAACTGTGGTTGGGCAAGAAACCAAAGTTGTCGTTTCTTAAAGTTTGGGGCTGTGATGCTTATATGAAGAAACTTCAACCAGATAAGCTCGAACCCAAACCGGAGAAATGTGTGTTCATAGGATACCCAAAAGAGATTGTTCGGTACACCTTCTATCACAGATCTGAGGGCAAGATTTTTGTTGCTAAATTCGGATCCTTTCTAGAGAAGGAGTTTCTCTCGAAAGAAGTGAGTGGGAGGAAAGTAGAACTTGATGAGGTAATTGTACCTGCTCCCTTATTGGAAAGTAGTTCATCACAAGAACCGGTTCCTGTGACAACTACACCAATTAGTGAGGAAGCAAATGATATTGATCATGAAACTTCAAATCAAGTTTCTACTGAACCTCGTAGGTCTACTAGAGAAAGATCCGCACCAGAGTGGTACGGTAATCCTATTCTGGAAGTCATGTTACTTGACCATGATGAACCTACAAACTATGAGGAAGCAATGATGAGCCCAGATTCTGCAAAATGGCTAGAGGCCATGAAATCTGAGATGGGATCCATGTATGAGAACAAAGTATGGACTTTGGTTGACTTGCCCGATGATCGGCAAGCCATTGAGAATAAATGGATCTTTAAGAAGAAGACCGACGCGATGGTAATGTAACTGTCTATAAAGCTCGACTTGTTCGAAAGGTTTTGACAAGTTCAAGGGGTTGACTACGATGAGACTTTCTCACCAGTGGCGATGCTTAAGTCTGTCCGAATCATGTTAGCAATTGCTGCATTTTATGATTATGTAATTTGGCAAATGGATGTCAAAACTGCATTCTTGAATGGATTTACGGAAGAAGAGTTGTATATGATGCAACCAGAAGGTTTTGTTGATCCAAAAGGTGCTAACAAAGTATGCAAGCTCCAGTGATCCATTTATGGACTGGTGCAAGCATCTCGGAGTTGGAATAAACGCTTTGATAGTGTGATCAAAGCATATGGTTTTATACAGACTTTTGGAGAAGCCTGTATTTACAAGAAAGTGAGTGGGAGCTCTGTAGCATTTCTGATTTTTTACATAGATGACATATTATTAGTTGGAAATGATATAGAATTTCTGGATAGCATAAAGGGATACTTAATAAAAGTTTTTCTATGAAAGACCTCGGTGAAGCTTCTTACATATTGGGCATCAAGATTTATAGAGATAGATCAAGACGCTTAATTGGACATTCACAAAGCACATACCTTGATAAAGTTTTGAAAAAGTTCAAAATGGATCAGGCAAAGAAAGGGTTCTTGCCCGTGCTACAAGGTGTGAAATTGAGTCAGACTCAATGCCCGACCACAAGCAGAAGATAGAGAAAATGAAAGATGTTCCTATGCTTCAGCCATAGGCTCTATCATGTATGCAATGTTGTGTACCAGACCTGACGTGTGCTTAGCAATAAGCTTGGCAGGAAGGTACCAAAGTAATCCAGGAGTGGATCACTGGACAATAGTCAAGAACATCCTGAATACCTGAAAAGGACTAAGGATATGTTTCTCGTGTATGGAGGTGACAAAGAGCTAGTCGTAAATGGTTACGTCAATGCAAGCTTTGACACTGATCCGGATGATTCTAAATCGCAAACCGGATACGTGTTTTTATTAAACAGTGGAGCTGTAAGTTGGTGCAGTTCTAAACAAAGCGTCGTGGCGGGATCTACATGTGAAGCGGAGTACATAGCTGCTTTAGAAGCAGCAAATGGAGTCTGGATGAAGGAGTTCATTTCCGATCTAGGTGTCATACCTAGTGCATCGGGACCAATGAAGATCTTCTGTGACAATACTGGTGCAATTGCCTTGGCAAAGGAATCCAGATTTCACAAGAGGACCAAGCACATCAAGAGATGCTTCAATTCCATCCGGGACCAAGTCCAGGTGGGAGACATAGAGATTTGCAAGATACATACGGATCTGAATGTTGCAGACCCGTTGACTAAGCCTCTTCCACGAGCAAAACATGATCAGCACCAAGACTCCATGGGTGTTAAAATCATTACTGTGTAATCTAGATTATTGACTCTAGTGCAAGTGGGAGACTGAAGGAAATATCCCTAGAGGCAATAATAAAGTTATTATTTATTTCATCATATCATGATAAATGTTTATTATTCATGCTAGAATTGTATTAACCGGAAACATGATACATGTGTGAATACATAGACAAACATAACGTCACTAGTATGCCTCTACTTGACTAGCTCATTAATCAAAGATGGTTATGTTTCCTAACCATAGATTTGTGTTGTCATTTGATTAATGGGATCACATCATTAGGAGAATGATGTGATTGACATGACCCATTCCGTTAGCCTAGCACTTCATCGTTTAGTATATTGCTATTGCTTTCTTCATGACTTATACATGTTCACGTAACTATGAGATTATGCAACTCCTGTTTACGGAGGAACACTTTGTGTGCTACCAAACGTCACAACGAATCGGGTGATTATAAAGGAGCTCTACAGGTGTCTCCGAAGGTACATGTTGGGTTGGCGTATTTGAGATTAGGTTTTGTCCTCCGATTGTCGGAGAGGTATCTCTGGCCCTCTCGGTAATGCACATCACTATAAGCCTTGCAAGCAATGTAGCTAATGAGTTAGTTACGGAATGATGCATTACGTAACGAGTAAAGAGACTTGCCGGTAATGAGACTGAACTAGGTATTGGATACCGACGATCGAATCTCGGGCAAGTAACATACCGATGACAAAGGGAACAACGTATGTTGTTATGCGGTTTGACCGATAACGATCTTCGTAGAATATGTAGGAGCCAATATGAGCATCCAGGTTCCGCTATTGGTTATTGACCAAGAATAGTTCTAGGTCATGTCTACATAGTTCTCGAACCCGTAGGGTCTGCACGCTTAACGTTACAATGACAGTTTTATTGTGAGTTTATAAGTTTTGATGTACCAAAGTTTGTTCGGAGTCCTGGATGTGATCACAGACATGACGAGGAGTCTCGAAATGGTCGAGACATAAAGATTGATATATTGGAAGCCTATGTTTTGACATCGGAAGTGTTCCGGGTGAAATCGACATTTTACCGGAGTACCGGGAGGTTACCGGAACCCCCCGGTAACCTAATGGGCCTTATTGGGCCTAGTGGAGGAAGAGGAGAGGAGGCCTAGGGGCAGCCCCTCCCCCCCAAGTCCGAATTGGACAAGGAGGGGGGCAGCGCCCCCCTTCCTTTCCCCCCTCTCTTCCTTCCCCCAAGTCCTAATCCAACTAGGGAAGGGGAGGGAGTCCTACTCCCGGTGGGAGTAGGACTCATCCGGCGCGCCTCCTCCTAGGGCCGGCCGCACCCCCCTTGCTCCTATATATACGGGGGCAGGGGGCACCCTAGAACACACAAGTTGATCTTCAAGATCGTTCCTTAGCCGTGTGCGGTGCCCCCCTCCACCATATTCCACCTCGGTCATATCGTCGCAGAGTTTAGGCGAAGCCCTGTGCTGGTAGAACTTCATCATCGTCACCACACCGTCGTGCTGACGGAACTCATCCCCGACACTTTGCTGGATCGGATTCCGGGGATCGTCATCGAGCTGAACGTGTGCTGAACTCGGAGGTGCCGTACGTTCGGTACTTGGATCGGTCGGATCGTGAAGACGTACGACTACATCAACCGCATTGTCATAACGCTTCCGCTTACGGTCTACGAGGGTACGTGGACAACACTCTCCCCTCTCGTTGCTATGCATCACCATGATCTTGCGTGTGCGTAGGAAATTTTTTGAAATTACTACGTTCCCCAACAATGACATCCCTACCAAGTTTCATGATTTTCAGACGTGTTTTGGATTTACAAGATTTTTAAAACCAAGTTTCTCAATGTTCTCGGCCGAGCCACGATGCCCAGATGTTTTCATTTTATTCTCATTTCTTGCATGGGACCTAGAAATTCACCCGAGGACACAAATGTGATTTTTCAACCAACTTTGGTGCACGAGAGCATGTGCTTGTAGTTCAAATTTGACTTGCGCACATTAAATGACCAGCAACTCAATTAATTTATAAAAAACGACAAACGAACCCGGAAAAATTCCAAAATTTAACAGGGCACTAATGTAGTTCTATGTTGCCTTTGTTAAGAAACTCAAGGGGGGCAGCGTATATCGTTTCACACTCAAAGGTGACACGTTCCCTCTTAGAACCACGAGCTTCCAAATCGGCCCAATTTTTTACCACAACATGTTAGTGCCATGACATGACACCATGCCAAGTTTTATGATTTCCAGCCGAGTTTTGGATTTACATTAATTTAAAATCTAAGTTTCTCGATGTTTTCGGCAGAGTCATGACGCCCAGATGTTTGAATTTCATTCTCATTTCTTCTATGGGACCTAGAAATTCAACCAAGGACACACATGTGATTTTTCAACCCACTTTGGTGCACCGGAGCATGTGCATTTAATTCATATTTAGATTATGCACATTAAAAATCCAGAAACTCAATTAATGTATAAAAAGGCCAAATAAACCCGAAATAATTCCAAAATTTAACAGGGCACTCATATAGTTCTATCTTGCCTTTGTAAATAAAATCAGGGGGAGGCAGCGTATATCGTTTCGCACACAAAGGTGACACGTTCCCTCTCGGAACCACGAGACTTGTTGAGAGAATCTCCGGTTTTGCAAGAGGCTTATACCAAAACTTGTCCCAATTCAGCCAAAAATTATACGTATGAAAACAGGGTTTAGATTATCCCGAACATCTCGCTACCTAGACCAATAATGTACTATGATTTGAATTCAACATAAAATGGATACAAATATTTGAATTGGAGAGTGTATGGTACATGTAGTTCATAGTGAAATATGATTACTGCTATATGCATGTCTTTTTGTTATCAAGATAATATCTAAATTATTGTATAACTTGACAACAATCGTATTCAAATATGGAAAATTGATTCAAATTTAGTCCATATGGTAGACGACAATATATTTGTTCACATGGTGGAGTAAAATGTTCATATATGATTGAAGATCAAAATGTACGACTACATCAATTATAAACCGCAAGGTCACCTAATGATATATTCGAATTCAACATAACGTGGATTCAAAAATTGAAATTCGAGATCATGGCATCTGTAATCATATAAAAGGGACATTACTCTTTCTTTGGTGGGAATTGATTTGTTTTTGTTGTTGTTGAGGGAAGTGGGAATTGATTTGGTCTTGTGCGGGGTAATCTTGTTCTCCGGTTTTTTTACATTTTCTTGTAGTTTTTCAATGGCATCTATAGCAATATAGTAAAGGGGACATAACTCTCTTGTGTCTTGTATGAATTGTTTTTTACGTTAAGTTTGTTCTGCGAACAAGGAATCCACACCTTGTTATCCCAAATTTTCAAGCTCGAGTATCTTTTGTCTCACCCGCTTTGAAACTCCTGCTTCTTCAACCAGCGCGCCTTGTTATCCCGAAATTTGGGCTGCGTGAGAACTCCTCCTCATTCAAATCGCTCCCGCAGCCTGACCGCGAAATCCCCTTCTACCCTCACCGGAAATGAAGCTCCACATCGCCGTGTCAAAACCGGTGGGGGTACGCTGGTAACTTACTCTACATTTCAGACAAGCGCGTCCCTAAGCTTGGCTTCCCCCTCCCTTCGCCCCCCATTCGTACACCGAGGCCGCCAAAACCCGCGAAACCCCATGCTCCTCCATCGGCCTCCCGACCGCCGCCCAGCCGGAGACTCTTCCCCGACTACGTCGTCCACCGCAATAGCTCATCGTCCCTCATCCACCGCACCGGATGAGGATCCGTTGTCGACCTCGTCGTCCCGCCGGATCAGCCGCCCTGTCCTCCACCTCCAAGGAGCTGCCCCGACGTTTGCCTCGTCTATCGCGCCACCTCAATCCCCACAGCGCCGTTTTGACCTGCCCCACCGGAACCGCATCACCACCCTCACCAATTCCTCCGATGAAGTCGAGGCCAACTCGGCGCCACCAAGGAGGTTCTGCACTCATTGCTGCATTTTATCTTTTATTCGATCTCACGGGGCTGCCGGTGCTCGATACCGAGCAGACATGGCGTCTCCATCGACGGCACCGTCGCCGGCCACATCATCCATGCCGTCTCTCCCCCATGTCATTGCTTCCTCGGCGGCGACTTCCACAACGACACTAGCTGCAGCTGCTCCGGCTCTCGCTCGCGCTGTGGCTCTGTTCTTGCTGTCGGTCACGCTGCTGCACTGCTCCTGCTTTTGTTCGTGTTGCTGCTTTGCTCTTGCTCTCGCTTGCGCTGCTGCTGCTGCTACACGACCTCCGGCAGCTACAAGAGTTGCTGCTTTAGCACTCGCTCGCGGTGCTATTGCAGGACTTGCTCTCTGCTAGTGCGTTCCCTGCTCGAGCGTCTGCTGATTTAGATCACTGCTTCTCTGCTACTAGTGCTCGAATGCCCTAAACATCTATTGCAATGCTCTGTTACTAGTTCAATCAGTTTCGACAATACAATTCAGTTTCGACTATGAAGTTCATTTTCTTCAGTTAAGTTCAGAGTGAACAATACTTACAGCATCTGTCCGAGCGGCCGTGGCGCGGCTGATGCGTTTTACATCTAGCACTTTTTGGTGATGTATTTTACATCATCTATTGCAGATGATATTAGGTTCCCACTTCAGATTAACGTTGTCTATCTTGTCATGCTTCAGCTCATCGCTGTACACCTTAGCGGAGCTGCTCCAACGACAGAACCGTCCATCGCAGCGGAGCAGTACCCTCGGCGCTGTTTCCAGAGGTCTCGGATCTTCTTCCCCGCCTCCGACAGTCACACCAGCATCATCACCATCCTCCACGTCCAACCCAATGATGCTGAGGTCCACAAGGCTATGCCAAAGAGGTTGTACACTCGTCGCATCACTTTGTTTCTCCATTCCTCTGTTCTTCCAATTCATGTGGGCCAAACACCCAGGTTGACTGAAATCCTATGTTTCCAAATGCTCTGTTTTGCACATGCATTCCTATCCTATTCCTGTGTTTTTCCTGTCCCTGCGTTTATAGAATCCTCCAATTCTAAGGAGCCCTTACAGATTTACTTCATTTTTAGATTGGCATCAAAGAAAACTCTGTTTGTTATGTCCTGCTCCTGTCGTGCCGTCATCCACCCCACCTAAGGTGCACCATCGACAGAAGCATTCACTGCAGCAGAGATCCCCCCTGCAGACTTTCTTTCACCGCCTCAGATCATCTTCCCCGTTGCCGGCAACCACGCCAACTGCATTACCATCATTGACTGAGCAGATGAACCTGAGGACTACACAGTTTTGGAAGAGAGGTCACAGTCTTTCGTGTTTGCTTACGTTATACATTGGTTATTATTACCTGCTACTTTATCGTTCAATCTTGAGTTTTGAATTGCCCATGGGTCACATATCGAGCCAGCAACAAATAGTATCTGTCTACTATCTGGTACATCTGGGGTCTCCTATGTGGTTCATGTTGGGTGGGCAACAAACAATAGATGATCCATTGTCTATCTTTTTAAACTGAAGCTATAATCTACCTGCTATCATTAGTTTTGGATCCATCCACTCGTTTGCTACCATCAGTCTTGATTTTTGCATGCACCCCTTAGGACTTACAAAATCTAAGTATTTTTTTATTATGCATGTCAGATATTGTACACAATCGTACTGAACATCTAGAGAAAAAGAGAAGAGCGTTGCATGCGAATGTAATGTCATGCAGACGCCGCTCCATGGTGGGCGAAGTGGCCCCCTCTCCTGCATTTCTAGATTGTATTCCAGAGGAAGGTAACTATTCAGATGGAGATTCAGAAGGAGCCGACCATGCCTGTTTACCACTTGAGGTGTTTGCTCTAACCTGGCATGCTGATGTTGGTCATATCATGCATATGGCGCCTAGCATTGCTTACATTATACATCTTATATGTCATCAGCTTAGTTTAGTTTTGCTTTGTGTGATGCCACCTGTTTGGTTTCTATATCATACTCCCACCATTCCTAAATATTTGTCTTTTTAGAGATTTCAACAAGTGACTACATACGGAACAAAATGAGTGAATCTACACTCTAAAATATGTCTATATACATCCGTATGTGGTAGTCCATTTGAAATCTCTAAAAAGACAAATATTTAGGAATGGAGGGAGTATATGGAATTATGCAATGCCATCTTCTTTAGCCGGGCATCATATCGTGAATCATGCAATGCCATCCTGTTTAGCCACCATCGTATATGTGAATTGTATCGTGCCATATTTTTTCCCATAATGTATTCCATTTGTCAACAATGTTTATACATTCATCTACTCTTCTGTGCATCAGCCATTTGAGTCGGTCATGGGAAAATCTGGAGTGAAAACAAGGTCTTCGAGCGGTCGATGCTACACATCGATGCAGATTTCTTGTTGATTCTGAGATAGATCCTCATATGAGGATTCAGAGAGAGATGACCAGTCGTATTCCCCCCCTAGAGGTGCATGCTCTAACTTGGCTGGGTTATATTGCTCATATCATGCATATGGTGTCTTGCATTGCCATGCCATCTGCTTAGATTAAACATGCTTTGTGTGGATGCCTCCTGTTTGCTTTCTATATCAGATATGTAAATTATGCAATGCCATGTTTTTCAGCCAATTATCATATATGTGAATTATGCACCACCATGGAGCCAGGCATCATATATGTGAATTATCTCATGCCATCTTTTTTTTCATTATGTATTCCATTTGTCGACAATCTGTGTATATTGAACTACTCTTCATGTATATCAGCCATTTGAGCCGGTTATGGAAAAATCTGGAGTGAAAACAAGGTCTTCAGAGCAGGCAATGGTACCTATTGAAGCATATATCTCGATGGTTACAGGGAGCTCCTCAGAGGAGGATTCAGAGACAGATGAACAGTCCTATATCCCACCTGAGGTGTATGCTCTAAGTTGTAATGTTTATATTTCTCATATGATGCATATGGTGTCTTGCATTGCTTAGTTTAGACATCATATGCACAATATTGAATTCTATCTGCTTAGTTTAGAGATCATACATGCGAGTGCCAGCTGCTTAGTATATGAATCAATTATGTCAATTATATCATGCCATCCTGTATACTTAGACAACATGTATGTGAATTATTGCATACCAACCTATTTTAGAAAGACATCATATAGTTTTGTCATGTCATCCTGTTTAGGTACTCATCATATGTTGAATTATGCCATTATATCCTGTTAAGTTATCCATCATATATCTGAAACTGTGTCATGCTATCCTATTTAGTTAGGCATCATATATATGAAATTGTGTCATGCTATCATGTTTGGTTAGACAACATATATGTGAATTACCACATCTGTCTATCATACAATGTCTGTACATTCAATTTCGTTTCTTGTTTATCAGCCATTTGAATTGGAGGGGGTGATGGCAGTATCTAAGGGAGCAAAAACCCGTTCTTCACAAAAGACAGTGCTACCCGTCGATGCAGATAGAACCATGGTTGTACTGGCCCACAAACTAGCCCCACCACACATAATCGAGACTCTTCCAGATTGCACACTTACACCGTTGGGCAGAGAACCAGCTACAACCCATCTAACCGCAACCCCAATGTATAGTAACCCACTTATACTTGACAAAGCACCATGTCCAGCACAGAGTACCCCCACGGCGGTTTGTAAAGCTCTGCGGTGCCCAAAGCACGAAGACCACCACAGCTAACCCAAACTCCACGTTTAAAGCAGAAGAGCAACTATTCTTAGGTCAGATTCCGTAGCTATGGTCCATACTCCTTTGCTGTTGCATCACTGTATTTACTCATACCAGCTACTTTCGAATTTGAAGGATCCAATTGAAACTCCAATGGTGCAACAGGTATGTTTTTAACCTATTTCTTTAACTAGATTGTTGTTCTAACTTCTTGCTCTATGTTGATTTTAGTTTAAGTTGTATAAATAGTTATGTGCTCATGTGATGCACATTACAAGTGCTGCCAATCTTTGTGTAGTTTCTCACACTTATATTACATCTATCTTCTTTGTGTCTTAAAAATATATGAGTTGAATCGTGTCTCTATCTTGATTAGGGAACATAAACTAGAATGATATGGACAATACAGTGACCATAGTACATAGATATATGTTTGTTTCATGCTGTTATCCTGTCCACCTTACTACTGAACCAGTTTAGCAAAATGAGTTTCGTATACTACAAGCTAAACCTGTGATGTGTCTGCTTGTTTCACTTGTAGTATGCAAACAGAATATTGGAGAAGAGCACCCCACTATGCAATGGTAGAGAAAGTAATGAAGATAAGGTTCAAGATAGTGAGACAACCCTGTTGGTCTCCAAGAAAGGTGATAAAAATGATCTTGTAGACAGTGAGAAAACCCCCACAGTCCTGCGTTGATGTAGTGTTCGAGTTACTGGCCAGTACCGCTAGCACAAGCTCTTCGAACTCGCTGCCTGAATCACTTCGGCTTCTTCAGTCTCAGCTACAAGCTGAAAGGCATCGATTAGTTGTGCTTTGCGGCAAGAAGCCAAGGACCGAGGAAGTCCTGCGAGAATTCAGATCGTACTTTCTTGTGCAACAACAAGTTACTGGAGGATTTAAGCGCCAAACAAGAGAAAGTTAATAAGCTTGCTAAGCATCTTGCCAGCATTATGGGTACCCAGGATATTGTTTCTTGAACTCTTCTGAAGTGGTTTCAGTTCTGGACTTGTTTTGCTGCGGCATTTATATGCTGCTTTGTTCCCTATATTTGCACTGGTGGTGAACTTTGATGCCCAGTGGATTTAATATATGTAACAGCCGTGATAGCCTAGCATAAGTTGCTTGCTTATTTATTTCCTTGTTGTCTTGTTTATTTGTTTGCTTGTAGTCAGTGCTGTTATTTTTCCGCGGTTTGCTAGTGGCTGCAATAACCTATTTTTTTAAAACTAGGCCACAATAACCATGGTGTAGGATCAAAAGTATGTCTAGAGGGGGGGGGGTGATTAGACTACTTGACAATATAAAAATTCTGCCTTTTGACAAAGAACAGTTTTTGGCAGATTCACAATTATGATCAAGTCAAGCATCACCCTACACATGCAATTCTAGAGTATAGGCAGCGGAAAGTAAATTGCACATGTAGTAAAGAGAGGTGGAGAAGAGCAAACGCAATTTTGGAGACGCGGTTATTTTTCTCGTGGTTCCGATAGGTGGCGCTATCGTACTTCCACGTTGATGGAGACTTCAACCCACGGAGGGTAACGGCTGCGAGAGTCCACGGAGGCTCCACCCACGAAGGGTCCACGAAGAAGCAACCTTGTCTATTCCATCATGGCCTCACGCCCACGGAGGGCTAGCCTTACTCGGGTAGATCTTCACGAAGTAGGCGATCTCCTTGCCCTTACAAACTTCTTGGTTCAACTCCACATCTCGATGACGGAGGCTCCCAAGCGACACCTAACCAATCTAGGAGGCACCACCCTCCAAAAGGTAATAGATGTTGTAGATGATGATGAACTCCTTGCTCTTGTGCTTCAAATGATAATCTCCCCAACACTCAACTCTCCTCACTGATTTGGCTGTGGTGGAAGAAAGGATTGAGTGGAAAGCAACTTGGGAAGGCTAGAGATCAAGCTTCATATGGTGGGAGTGGAGCAACTTGATCTCAACACAAGGGTAGGTAGTTCTCTTCTCGAAAATGTAAGGTAGGAGTGGTAGTTCTTTCGATGGCTCTCTCCACGAATGAAGAGGGGTGGAGGGGTATAAATAGCCTCCACACAAAATCCAACCGTTACACACATTTGAGCAATCTCGGTGGGACCGAAGTGGACAACTCGGTGAGACCGATAGTTCAAATAATGTGAGCGTTGGGATTTTCGATGGGACCGAAAATTCAATCTCGGTTAGTCCGATTAGTGCAATGACAAGAGCATGCCATTTTGGTGGGACCGACTTCATCATCTCGGTGACACCGATTTGATGACGTAGATTCTGAAGCTTGGCAACTCATGTTTCGGTGAGACCGAGTTCGAATCGGAAAATCCGAGTTTGCTAGGGTTTGGCTTTATGGCTGAGGTGGTTCATCTCGGTGTGGTGAGTTTGGAATATCGGTGGGACCGAGAATACTTATGAGTGTATATGGCGGTGAAAGTTGCTTGATAGTTTAGGAGATGTATCACTAAGCACTTGAGCAACCAGATCATCATCATAACCTCATCCCTTTTAATAGTATTGGCTTTTCCTATGGACTCAATGTGATCTTGGATCACTAAACCAAAAATGGAGTCTTGAGCTTTTGCCAATGCTTGCCTTAGCATTTTGAGGGTCCACTTCTTGAGTCCTTGCCATACCCATATCAATGAACTCTCTGAAATGATTCTCAAGTAACTATTAGTTCAATGATATATATGTTGTTATTAATTACCAAAACCACCGGGGATTAGTTGCACTTTCAATCTCCCCTTTTGGTAATTGATGACAACATATAGATCAAAGCTCGACAAAGGATATAATCAATGAATAATATCGTCGCTTTGAGAAGTATGTGATAAGCAAGAGCCCCCCCTAAATTTGTGCATTATTTAAGATTTGCGTTTGAATGCAAATGCACAATTGATTAGGATCATGGGTCACTCTTCCATGTCACATACATCTTGGTGGAGCGCACAAAATGATAAGAATGAACAGCATGCACCCAATCACCAAGACATGAGTAAATGGTCATACGAGATAGGAATGGCATATGATAAGCATTAAGCACACATTTTAAGGCATAGTACGACCAAGCACTCATTAAGGTAGAATCAAACGGAGTATCAAACACACTGAATGTCTCGAAAACCAAAAGTATCTCAAAGAAACCGCAAAAGAACTAAAGAGCAAAAGCGACAACAGCACTCTCTCTCTCGAAGTCCTATGATCTATACAATTTCTCCCCCTTTGGCAACAAGTTACCAAAAAGTTCGAAAAAGCATAGAGCTAAGCATCACTGTGGACTCTGCTGGCGGCTCCGTCAGGTTGATGTCGGAGTGGATATGACAACATCGGCGAAGACTTGGTGATGTCTGTCTTTGGAGGAGTGGACACCGAGCTGGAGCTGGAGTAGGAACAACTTCTTTGAACTGTGGAGGTCTTTGAGCTGTAGTCTGGTGTCGATCCTTTGGAATAGCAGCTGATCGGGGTCCTTTGGGAACCGGAGCGATCTGTTGATGAGAATCTGGACTAAGTCATCCTGCAACTCACGCATAAGCTCTTCCTTCTCTGCTTTGCTTCCTCAATGTCTGCCTCGAGCTTGTTGGATCACTTGCACTTGATCGACTTCACGTCCGGGCGTGGATCTTGTCCTCAACAATCCTCTCTAAGCTCTCCTGAGACTGTACAATGCTGGCCAGGCGTTGTTCAATCCTTTGAGTAGCTTCAAGAATCTGCTCTCTGAAACTCTTTGGTTTAGCTGCTGCTGCTGCTGCTTCCTTGTCAGCTTTGGCTTTCTTAGCAGCTTCGATCTTGGCTTGACCTTCAACAGATGTTGGATCCTCCTCATTCATCACAACAACATTGTCTTCATGCTCTGGCTGCAACGGTAAATGTTCTCTATCCAACAAGAATGTGCCCGTGCCAAACTTGGCATTGATAAGCATCTGAATCTGCGGGGCAAATCCACACGACCTTTTGTGGTCAGCTGCAGTCCTCTTAATGGTCTCTACCATCAAGTCCATCACCTTGAAAGGTGCTTTCTCATCAAGTATGTGCAGCATGTTGATAGAGTATCCTCTGATCATGCGATCATCTCCAGATTTGGGCATCAAGGTATGCCTCAAAATGGTATTAGTGGTAGGTAGGCCTGCCTGGAGATAGTAGACTGAGCCGAGCTTCCAGATTCCCAAATCCTCTGCTGGAATCTCTTTGTACATGTTCTTCATGGATTCATGATTCTTCTTTGGAATCCCATAAACATCAATATCATCTTCTCGTTGCACTGGAGCATTCAGAATTTCTGCCCATTCTTCAACAGAAGAAGAAAATCTTTGACCTTCAGTCATCCATACAATCTTTCCATCAGGGTAGAAATGAGTTGTGGCATAAAATTGCATTATCATCTCATCGTTCCAACTGGTCAATTTCTGACCTACAAAATCTGCAACACCACATGCAGTGAAACTTTCATGCACATGTGGAAAGAAATCTCTGTGCTCTTCACTTGTCAATGTACTTCCAAATCAACATATCGGTGTCTGCGACTATGGGCTTCTTGTCCATCAAGACGGTCTCATAGAAGTCCTGCTGCTCTCTCGTGTGAAATCTGGGATCTCAGAGGTTCTTCTCCTCACGGCATATGGGTCGCTTTGTCTCCATAGCCCGAGACCTTTATCTTTCCTTGCCTTCATATTTTCAGCTTGAGGATGAGCATCATCATGTAGTGGCAGTTTTGGACGAAGTTTCAGCAAAAATCGGTCCTTCATCGTCGACTCACTGGTGGCACATCATCCTTGTTCTTCTCGAGACTGGAATGTTTCTGACGGTCTTCTTGGGCTTGGCAGCAGGCTTTGCTGGAGCTGCCTTAGCTGGAGCAGATTTCTTGGGCTTTGATGTGGCTCCAGCCTTAATGGCATCACCCATGAGCTTCGGCTTCTGAGGAGGCTGGGGTGATTCCTCATCCTCATCTTCTACTGCTGCATCTTCATGCACTAATCTCTTTCTCTTGGTGGTTTTCTTCACTTTGCTTGCAGCTGCCTCTCCCAAATTCAGCTTCTTAGCAACAGTTGACTGCTTGACTTTGCTGGTGCCCTTCTTAGATTGTTGACCTTGTTGCTCTTTGGCAACAACCTTTCTTTTAGGCTTTGAGGTCACCTCTTCCTCAATGACAAAATCTGAATCTTCATCATCTGAATTCCTCTTCTTTCTAGCTCTGGTGGCTGCAGGAGGCAAGCCACTTGGTGTACTCCTCTCACCATCATCAGATGAGCTACTAGGATCGGGACTAGTGCCCGCCTCGGAATGTCTGCAATGGGTGTCTCGACCTGTTCGATTACACCGGCATCGACATGGCCGACAACCTGTGAATAGATAAGGTGTAGGCAGAGAAGAAGAGTCATCACAAACTGCAGAAGTTTTTGCAAAGAAAAATGAGTTCAAATTATAGTATTAAGTTTTCAATGAAGACATTTCGGTCAGACCGAGTTTAAGGTTCGGTGAATCCGAAGTGTTAAACAGGAGCTTTCACACCACTTTCGGTTTGACCGAAGTGGGTTTCGATCTGCCGAAAACACTAGGGTTTCACAGAATTTTCATTTCGGTCACACCATTTGCACAACTCGGTTGGACGAAGGTGCAGCGGCAATGGCCATAGGCCAAATCGGTCATACCGAAAATATAAAATCGGTCTCACCGAGATGTGTTCCGCGGAAACCTAACCCTAAAACTTTTACTCGAATCTAGTTCAAACGAACTAATTTGATGTATAGGAGGATTTCAATCGTGGCAAGATTCTAGGCAATCCAAACGTGCATTGAATCGGAGATGGGAGCACGAGTGGGATCAAAACTCACCCTAACTTGGTGGAGTTTTTCTACGGCGGCAACGGCTCGGAGGAGATGTCCGTTGGGCGACGGAGACTCGCGCGAGGGCGCAAAGCATTTACGGCGATGATCCGGAGACCAAGGCGGCGGCAAAGGGTGTGGGGCGAAACGTTTGAAGGAGGAATCAACGCGCGCCCTCGGAGTATATATACCCTTTCTTGTCGGTGGGACCGAGTTGTAAAACTTCGGTGGCACCGAGATGGATAACTGCTAGGCAGTTATGCACTTTGGTCACGCCGAAAATCACAACTCGGTTTCACCGAGATGAAAACCTAGATCAGTCTAAATGCTTTCGGTTCGACCGAGTTTGAGTGAGTTGGTCTGACCGAAATCAATTAGAAGGTTTTGGAAATTAGACCTTGACGAATCGGTGGCTCCGAGTGCTCCTCACCCGGAGGGTCCGAAAATGACTTGTTCAATATTTGTGATGTAAGCATGAATAGAATTTGAGACAAGAAAGCATAGATAGCTAGGGGAGGTACTTAGGCATTCTTGTCCGTCCATTTGGTTAGAAAAATCAAAACAACCAAAACAACAAATGGATGTCCTCGAATGGATAAAATTTTGCATCCAACATGCTCACACAATAAGATAGCAAATGAAATATGTGTCAAACATGCACAACCAAAACTCTAGCAACTAACACACAATTTGTCGATGACTAGGTCATCTTTATATGAGTATATTGACTTAGGAGCCAAATGAGAACATTTGATCATAGGTCATACTCATCGTTTAAGCACAAGTGGGGTTACCACTTTTACATAAAGCATTGATGTGTTCACATCATTTGAAGATGCTTTAGCTCAATTTTTAGAGCAAAGCTCCCCCTAGATGTGAGAACCCATTTTAAAGGGTCAAACTAACCTTGGGTTGTCGTAGAAGACTTCATGTAGATGTTGAAGATGTGGATGCTCAATGTTGATGGAGATCATCAAGAGTTGGGAGCTATCCTTTGGATTCGGGCACTTTCAATACCTACATGGGTTAGTCCCACAAGGAACAAACAAGGATATCCATGGACATAGATTGAAGTTCACAATAGATGATGTCCATGAAAGCAATGATTACCTTGTCCCTTGACTTACCAACAAGAGGGTTTGTGACTCCATGAACTAGTGCACGATGTGGAAGTTGATTGCACAAGTTTTTGCCAAAATGAATGTGAGTGAAGTATGTTGGCGGAGTCACCCTCAAGAACTTTCTAGTTCTTCTTCTTCGGGATCCACATCATCTTGATGGGAATCCTTGGGGTTGTAGTTGAGCTTGACGAAGTAGAACTTGACGTTTTCTTGGGAACCCACTTGACCATGGCTTGAGGTGCTTCAACAAATGCATCAATCTCCTCTTGAAGCTTGTCCTTGCCTTTTAGCTTGTGGTCTTGTGGTGGAAGGTCATCTTGAGCTTGTTCCACATTGGAAGAAGTAGGATCATACTTCTCCTTTTGAGGAACAAACTGTGGAGTAGGATATTGACCTTCTTCCCATTCAACACCTTCGGCGTTGAACTTTCGCTCAAAACCAATTCCTTGATTCTTCCTGCCTTCCTTGCTTGCGAACAATTTCCTCAAAGTTCTTGCTTCCGCAAGGCTCTTGTAGACACCTTTCTCTATGATCCCTTTCAATAAACTATTTTCTTGCTCAAGTGTAACTTGGCTTGAAACATTGTTAGTGGAATCAAGAGAACTACTAGAAGCAACAACATTGGATTTAGCATGGTTATTGTTACTACTAGAGAAAGAATTTTTCTTATGCTTGTCATGCTTAGTCTTAATGGGTGGCAAGAAATTAGACAAGAGAAGTCGTTTGGCAAGATATGAAGAACTCTTCTTTGAAGATCGTCATTGATTGCTTTTAGAAACTCATGTTCTTGCTCTAGAGTGAGCTTCTCGAGCGTAGCTTCTCATGAGATCTTAGGAGCTCTCTATGATCTTCTTGAGTTGTTTCATGAGCTAACTTAAGAGTGTTTAGTTCTTTAGTTAG
Organism: Aegilops speltoides; assembly: GCA_021437245.1. Classification (NCBI taxonomy): domain Eukaryota; kingdom Viridiplantae; phylum Streptophyta; class Magnoliopsida; order Poales; family Poaceae; genus Aegilops; species Aegilops speltoides. The sequence goes on along the minus strand of CM038145.1, from coordinate 86,430,925 downwards.
ACGCTCAATCTCCTTCATAGCATTGTCATTCGACTCTTCTCGACTATAAAGACTACTAGCATGTTCATCGTTACTAGGCTCACTTGGATTTATCATGTAAGAGCTCATCTTCACCAAGCAAGTCATCCTCATCACTATTGAAGTCAATGAATTCAGGGTGTGATACCTTGGGGCCTTTAGCCATGAAGCATCTTCCAATTCCCTCATTTGGTGAATCAAATAAGTCGTAGGAGTTGGAGTTGGAGGATACGAGAGCAAGACCGCAACACCTTCATCTTGGCTGTAGTCGGAGTTGGAGTGATAGCTTCCTTCGGATTGATTGTCGGAGTCGGGCCGGAGACCCATTCACCTACATGAGCTTGATGTTTTCTTCTTGTGTAGCTCCTTGATGACTTGTCTTTCCTCTCCGAATCCTTGCTTCTCCGAGAGGGTCTTCGTTCATAACGATCATCTCTGCTCCTTCTCTCTTTCGAGGTGACTCATCTCTTGAGCTTCTTCTTCTTGGAGATTCTTCTCTTCTCTTGTGGGGAGCCGTACACTCATTTGAGTAGTGTCCGGGTCTTCCACAATTGTAGCAGTTTCGATCACGACTAGAAGATCTCTTTTCATCATATGATCTAGACTTTGAGCTTCTCTCTTTGCCTCTATTCTTGTAGAATTTGTTTAAGTTCTTGACCATTAGGCTTATCTCTTCATTGGAAACTAACTTGTCACTTGAGGTTGTGGGAGCATCACTTGTAGCTTTGTAAGCACCACTTGACTTGTTGTGAAGCTCTTCCTTATTCTTAAGTGTCATCTCATGAGCAACAATTCTTCCAATGACTTCGGTTGGCTTGAGATTCTTGTAGTTTGGCATCATTTGGATCAAAGTGCACACGGTGTCATACTTTCCATCCAAAGCTCTGAGAATCTTCTTGATGATGAATCGGTCGGTCATTTCTTCGCTTCCTAAGCCGGCAATCTCATTTGTGATGAGAGCAAGCCTAGAGTACATTTCAGCGACACCTTCACCATCCTTCATCTTGAACTTGTCAAGTTGACCTTGAAGAATATCTAGCTTTGATTCCTTCACGGACTCGGTACCTTCGTGCATTTCAACCAAAGTATCCCAAATCTCTTTTGCATTCTCAAGACGGCTGATTTTGTTGAACTCCTCGGGACACAAGGCATTGAAGAGAATGTCACAAGCTTGAGCATTGTTTTGCAACATCCGCAATTCTTCCGTTGTAGCTTCGCGATCCGGAACTTTTCCTTCCTCGAAGAATTCACCTTGCATACCAACACAAATAATGCCCCATGCGGCTGGGTTATGACCAAGAATATGCATTTTCATTTTATGCTTCCAACTAGCAAAATTTGTACCATCAAAGTAAGGACCTCTACGAAAATTACCCTCACTAGACGCCATACTCTCCTAGGTTGTGAAACCAAGCTTATGGAGTCCAATGCAATGGAAACCAATACAATGGAGACCAAAGCTCTGATACCACTTGTAGGATCGAAAGTATGTCTAGAGGGGGTGATTAGACTACTTGACAATATAAAAATTCTGCCTTTTGACAAAGAACAGTTTTTGGCAGATTCACAATTATGATCAAGTCAAGCATCACCCTACACATGCAATTCTAGAGTATAGGCAGCGGAAAGTAAATTGCACATGTAGTAAAGAGAGGTGGAGAAGAGCAAACGCAATTTTGGAGACGCGGTGATTTTTCTCGTGGTTCCGATAGGTGGCGCTATTGTACTTCCACGTTGATGGAGACTTCAACCAACGAGAGGGTAACGGCTGCGAGAGTCCACGGAGGCTCCACCCACGAAGGGTCCAAGAAGCAACCTTGTCTATTCCATCATGGCCTCGCCCACGGAGGGCTAGCCTTACTCGGGGTAGATCTTCACAAGTAGGCGATCTCCTTGCCCTTACAAACTTCTTGGTTCAACTCCACATCTCGATGACGGAGGCTCCCAAGCGACACCTAACCAATCTAGGAGGCACCACCCTCCAAAAGGTAATAGATGTTGTAGATGATGATGAACTCCTTGCTCTTGTGCTTCAAATGATAATCTCCCCAACACTCAACTCTCCTCACTGATTTGGCTGTGGTGGAAGAAAGGATTGAGTGGAAAGCAACTTGGGAAGGCTAGAGATCAAGCTTCATATGGTGGGAGTGGAGCAACTTGATCTCAACACAAGGGTAGGTAGTTCTCTTCTCATAAATGTAAGGTAGGAGTGGTAGTTCTTTCTGATGGCTCTCTCCACGAATGAAGAGGGGGTGGAGGGGTATAAATAGCCTCCACACAAAATCCAACCGTTACACACATTTGAGCAATCTCGGTGGGACCGAAGTGGACAACTCGGTGAGACCGATAGTTCAAATAATGTGAAAGTTGGGATTTTCGGTGGGACCGAAAATACAATCTCGGTTAGTCCGATTCGTGCAATGACAAGAGCATGCCATTTTCGGTGGGACCGACTTCATCATCTCGGTGACACCGATTTGATGACAGAAGGTTACAGAAGCTTGGCAACTCATGTTTCGGTGAGACCGAGTTCAGAATCGGAAAATCCGAGTTTGCTAGGGTTTGGCTTTATGGCTGAGGTGGTTCATCTCGGTGTGACTGAGTTTGGAATATCGGTGGGACCGAGAATACTTATGAGTGTATATGGCAGTGAAAGTTGCTGATAGTTTAGGAGATGTATCACTAAGCACTTGAGCAACCAGATCATCATCATAACCTCATCCCCTTTTAATAGTATTGGCTTTTCCTATGGACTCAATGTGATCTTGGATCACTAAACCAAAAATGGAGTCTTGAGCTTTTGCCAATGCTTGCCTTAGCATTTTGAGGAGTCCACTTCTTGATCCTTGCCATACCCATATCATCGAACTCTCTGAAATGATTCTCAAGTAACTATTAGTTCAATGATATATATGTTGTTATTAATTACCAAAACCACCCGGGGATTAGTTGCACTTTCACATGGGCTAATATTTACTGTAGTGACACTGGGCCTCCTACGGGCCGTAGAAATAGTAGGCCTTCTACGGGCCGTAGAAACAATGGGCCTTCTACGGGCCGTATCATCAATGGGCCTTATACGGCCGTATGATCGATTGGCCAAACATGGGCCAATAACATGCCGCATTATGGCCGTAAATGGGCTAGAGTTGGAATTGTCCGTTCATGGGCCGACCATAACGGGCCATCGTTAATAGGCCGTATTTGATGACGCTATTGAAACGGCCCAACGTATTAACGGACCATAAACGGGCCGACTGTAACCACGGGCTGAATTTGGCCCACAAGCAGAAAATGACAAGAACGGGTCGTAAGTAAACCATCGCCGGAAATGAGCCCAAGAATAAATGGGCTCGAGAAGGTCAAGGATAACATGGGCTGAAACGGCCCAACTGAATAACGGGCCCTTAATGGGTATAAAGTGATACATCGCTCATTACGGGCCGCCACACCGGGCCGTTAGTGGGTGTAAAGTGATACACTGTTCATTGCGGGCTAGTTTCACCACGGGCCATTAATAGTCCAAGAGTTACATAGGGCCTCATATGGGCCGAAAGACGTCATGGGCCATACATGGGCCAGAAGTGAAAACGGGATGGAATCATATTGGATGGCCTAGATGACGCTACTGGGCCTAATTCGGATAGGGCGTAACGGGCCTTGGGTTAGCGGGCTGTAAATGGGCTATATGCGAACAGGCCATTAACATGCTTTCCATGGGCCGGCCCGCCACCTTTTGACCAAGTCAAACGGGTCGGCCTTTTCACAGGAATGGGCCTCTATTGGGTCGTGCCACGTGTCGACGTATCATAGGCGCCTTCTGTCCAATGAGTGGATGATATCTGTCCCAACGATGAGCCGACACGTGTTTCCTCCAGCCAATGATGATTTTACATGTGGAAAATCCCCATTGGTCGGGGCTGTTAACGGGCTATCGGATCCAAAACCCGACCCGATAGCTTAACGGCATTCCGTTGTGGATGCCATGTGTCGGTCACCCTTGACAAAAGCACTTCTGTGACGCGCGATTTATCGTCATGGAAGTGGACACTTCCATGATGATAATTTTGGTAATGTCATGGAACACTTCCATGACAGCATAGGTATGACTATCTTGATTCTGTCATAAAATCGTCATGGATGTACATGCCTGACAAAAAACGTGACCTACTGTGACAAACACGTATCATCACGGAAGTGTATTTTTTTGTAGTGAGGATGACCCAGGGTTTTAGGTGAATACACCTAGCTTCCAAGCCTGGCTTTTATAGCCTATCACAGGGGTTATAGCCACTTCTGTTCTTTAGAACCAAAAGAGCCCCCAAGCAATATTTTGAGTTGTGCTCAGGGGATACCTATGTTTGAGTTGTGCTTTTTACAACAGACTCTCTTTGGTCCCCATAACATGGGTTGCAAGCCCCTAAGCTTTTTTTCGTCTGGCCAATAAGCTGGATCAAAGGGTAATGATAACTTCACTTTATAAGGCGGAAAACCCAAGAACCCATTGAAGAAAAAAAGCGACAGAGGCCTTGCTTTAGCGGGCATGCCGGTTTATTATATTGATCATAATATATACATTGTCAAAATATGTACATCAGAAGAGCCTATGGCTCAGGTGTAATAAGGCTGAAGATGAGCAATATTCCACGGCCGGCGGGTCTCCTCCTCCGATTTGCGTAAGTCTTTGTGCTCTCGAACATCGGTAAGGTAGTATGACCCGTTGTTCAGATTCTTGCTGACCACGAAGGGTCCTTCCCAGGGTGGGGATAACTTGTGCATATCGGTCTGATCCTGGATAAGCCGGAGCACTAAGTCACCTTCTTGAAAAGCTCTGGTTTTAACCCGACGGCTGTGATAACGCCGCAGATCTTGCTGATAAATCGCCGAACGAGCCACCGCTATGTCCTGTTTTTCATGTAACAGGTCCAATGCATCTTGGCGTGCTTGTTCGTTGTCCGCTTCAACATAAGCTGCCACCCAAGGCGAGTCATGGCGAATGTCACTAGGGAGAACTGCTTCTGCCCCGTAAACCATGAAGAAAGGTGTATAACCCGTAGATCTATTGGGGATGGTATTAATGCTCCACAATACGGAAGGCAACTCTTCCACCCAACAACCCGACGTCCTCTGCAAAGGAACCATAAGCCGGGGCTTGATGCCTTTCAAGATTTCTTGATTAGCTCTCTCAGCTTGGCCATTAGACTGGGGGTGAGTCACTGACGACACATCAAGCCGGATGTGCTCACGTTGACAAAAGTCTTCCATAGCACCCTTGGAGAGGTTCGTGCCATTATCTATTATGATGATGTGTGGAAAACCAAAGCGGAAAATCACCTTCTTCATGACTTGAACCACCGTAGCTGCATCACACTTGCTGACTGGCTCCGCCTATATCCATTGAGTGAACTTATCAACTACCACCAAAAGGTGGGTCTTATTATCCTTGGACCTTGAGGGAGTCCTGGACTAGGGGGTGTCCGGACAGCCGGACTATCATCGTCCGCCGGACTCCAAGACCACGAAGATACAAGATTGAAGACTCTGTCCCATATCCGGATGGGACTTTCCTTGGCGTGGAAGGGAAGCTTGGCGATACGGATATGTAGATCTCCTACCATTGTAACCGACTCTGTGTAACCCTAGCCCTCTCCAGTGTCTATATAAACCGGAGGGCATTAGTCCGTAGGACATAACCTCCATTACAACAATCATACCATAGGCTAGCTTTCAGGGTTTAGACTCCTTGATCTCGTGGTAGATCCACTCTTGTACTACCCATATCATCAATATTAATCAAGCAGGACGTAGGGTTTTACCTCCATCAAGAGGGCCCGAACCTGGGTAAAACATCGTGTCCCTTGTCTCCTGTTACCATCCGCCTAGACGCACAGTTCGGGACCCCCTACCCGAGATCCGCCGATTTTGACACTGACATTGGTGCTTTCATTGAGAGTTCCTCTGTGCCGTCGCCGATAGGAAGGATGTCTCCATCCGTCTTCAAGGACGGTATTTTCGCCAAAGGGGCCTTGGCCGCCGGCCAAACTATCTGGCTAGGTGGTTTTCTTATGACCGCCTGTCCGGACACTGCTTCGACAATGACTTCTCAAGTCGTCAAAAGCAATCTTCGCGTCAGCTCGGAATCTGCCGAGCAGCTGGATCCAATAGAGCTCTCGTCAGTCAACGAGCTCTTGATCGCATTACGCCTCGAGTCGCTACAAACTACAATCAGATTAGGCTTAAAACCGATCTGAGAGAGATTAACTCTCCCCAGGTCACCCACCACGTCGCAGTGGTAGAGGAACAATGCGGCGACTCTTCTCCTATATTGAAAACTAGTCATGTCCGGGTTCCCGAACCCTCCATGCCGGATTTCCGCGGAGGGACGGACTTCGATCGAGCACTGAACTTAAAATCATGCATCGTTCCGGACTCGCTGGACCACGTCCAGCAATCCAAGCTTCCGAATTTGGAAACTTCCCAGCCTTTAAGCCTTGAGACGGGTAGGGTTCCGGACTTAATTCCACCCACCCGCCCAAACATATGCGATCTATCTCTAATCCGGCAAGAGCCCGCTGAAATAGTACATCACTACTGGGCCAGATTCCTCCTGGTCATGGACAGGATAAAGGACTACTGAGAGGGTAACGCAATCTCAATTTTTTGCAATAATTGCACGGATATGGGAATCTTGAACGCCGTCGGCGTCAGAAATTACACGCCACGACCAAGGCCCATAGTACGAAAATATCAGTGCGATGGAGAGTTTCCGGAAAACCGAAAATAATTTTTGGGACAATCCGGCCCCAACCCTAGTCCGCAACAAAAGGGTGCATTACACTCAGGCACCAGATACAAAAACCAAAAAGCAAAAACCCCATAGAGGACACGGAACCGTACTGGAGGGTTGGCTCAGCAGACCCTGCAAAATTCATAGTACAGAAGGCATTGTCCCAACACATAGCCTTCGGGCATGTTGGATATTACGGTAGGTGGCCAAAAGTGGCGAGGGGCTTCTAGCCCCGGAAAACCACTCCAACAATACTGGTACGGTATCAACAGTCTTCGAGACTTTCGCATCAAATAATATGCAAAAACGAACAGTCCGCAGCCTCGCCGAAGTCTACCAAGTAGCAACAACAAATCCATGGAGCGACACAGCCATCACCTTCAACGCCAAAGGATTTAACCTAAATTCGAACAGCCCGAGCACCACCAAGACCGGTACTTAGTCCAATAGTGGACGGCTTTCAACTTACAAAGGTCCTCATGGATGGCGGCAGCGGATTAAACCTCATCTACGAGGAAACTCTTCAAAAAATGGAAATAGACTGGAGCCGCATTGAGCGAAGCAGCACAACCTTTAGAGGAATAATCCCTAGCCGGGAAGCGCGCTGCACCGGAAAAATCACACTTGATGTGGTGTTCGGCTCGCCGGACAAATACAGATCTGAAGAAGTCACGTTCCAAGTGGCCCCGTTCAACAGTGGATATCACGCTATATTAGGACGATAGGTATTCACAATTTTTCAAGCCATACCCCATTACGGGTACATGAAGCTCAAAATGCCTGGGCCTGGCAGAATAATCACTCTCGTTAGTGATCCAGACATAGCACTCCACGTTGAAAACAAGACAGCCACATTAGCCCTGGAGGCACTATCCGAAGCCCTAGCAGCAGATGAACTCACCGCGCTGCACTCTACGGTGAATAGGGATGATGTGATACTCGACAAGAGATCCAAGTCCACTCCTTCAAACCAGCGGACGAAATAGTAAAATTCCAGGTCCATCCGACGGACCCAACAAAGACGGCCTCCATCGCGGCACAATTGAACCCTGATGTAGACGCCGCACTGCGAGAATTCCTTCGGGAAAATTGGGACATTTTCGCCTGGCACCCCTCGGATATGCCCGGAATCCCACGCAGATTGGCAGAACACAGCCTAAATATCCTAAAAGGATTCAAGCCAGTCAAACAGGCTCTTCGACGATTTTCCGAACCCAAAAGACAGGCAATGGGAGAAGAGCTAGCCAAACTATTGGAAGCCGGATTTGTCAGAGATATCAAACATCCAGATTGGCTAGCAAACCTGGTAATGGTACCAAAGAAGGACAAATCCTGGCGCCTATGTGTCGATTTTAAAGACCTTAACAAGGCCTGCCCAAAGGATCCCTTCCCCTCCCAAGATCGACCAAATAATCGATGCTACTTTGGGCACGATTCATTGTGCTTCCTCGACGCATACTCTGGCTACCATCAAATCAAGATGGCGGAAGCAGACCAAGCCGCAACGGCATTCATCACTCCATATGGACCATTCTGCTTCAACACGATACCCTTCGGACTTAAAAATGCCGCCGCAACATATCAGCACATGATTCAAACATGTCTGGCCACCCAGATCAGCAAAACAGTTGAGGCATACGTAGACGACGTAGTCGTCAAAACCAAACACGTCGAAACTCTAGTAGACGACTTGAGGCTCACATTCGACAACCTCAGAACATATGACATCAAGCTGAATCCGGAAAAATGCGTTTTTGGCGTACCAGCTGGAAAGCTACTAGGCTTCATTGTATCCGGTAGAGGAATTGAAGCAAACCCAGCCAAGATCCGAGCTCTATCACAGCTAGATATCCCAAAAGACCTCAAGCAAATACAAAAAATTGACTGGATGCGTGGCGGCTCTAAGCCGCTTTATCTCCCGTCTAGGAGAAAAGGCATTGCCCCTCTATCGCTTCCTTAGGCGCACCGAACACTTCGAGTCGACGGATGCTGCCACTGCCGGACTCGAAGAAATAAAAGCCATATTGGCAACAAATCCGGTCCTAGCTGCGCCCAACCTGGGCGAACCAATGTTGTTATACATCGTAGCAACACACCAAGTTGTAAGCGCGGTACTCGTCGTCGAACGAGAGAAAGAAGGGCATAAATTCCCTCTTCAAAAACCAGTGTACTACGTATCCACTGTGTTAACCCCCTGCAAGTCCCGTTACCCGCACTACCAAAAGATAGCGTATGCAGTGTTCATGGCATCCCGGAAGCTCAGACACTACTTTCAAGAGTGTTCGATAATAGTGGCCTCCGAAGTACCACTCAATGACATTATAAACAACCGCGACGCAATGGGCAGGATTGCAAAATGGGCCATTGAGCTCTGACCATTCGATATAACCTACAAACCTCGGCGAGCTATAAAGTCACAAGTTTTGGCTGACTTTGTCGCTGAATGGACCGAAGCCAAACTCCCTAAAGAGTACGGCGCATACTCCAATTGGACTATGCACTTCGACGGCTCTAAAATGTTGGCCGGACTGGGGGCTGGCGTCGTATTGACGTCCCCGACCGGGGACACAGTCCAATACGTACTTCAAATAATGTACACGGACTCCAACAACGCAGCCAAATACGAGGCTCTTTTACATGGTCTCCGGATGGCAATCTCCATGGGCATTCAACGCCTAGAGGTGCGCGGGGATTCAAACCTTGCAATATCCCAAATAAATAGAGACTTCGATGCCAAGGATCCGAAAATGGCAGCATATCGCAATGTTGTCCTAAAAATGTCAGCTCGATTTGAAGGACTCGAATTCCATCACGTAGCCCGAGATAATAACCAAGCAGCCGACGTACTGGCACGCATCGGCGGAAAACGTGACGCTGTCCCTCCAAACATCTTCCTGGAACGGCTCTTCAAGCCATCCGTACTATGGGAAGAGGAGTCCGGAAATGACAAACCGGAAAAAACCACGCCAACCGGCGATTCAGCCGATGACATAACACCTTCAGCCCACGACATAATGGCAGTAATCACCCCGTGGACAGAACCATTCCTAGCCTACTTGCTGAGGCAGGAACTCCCCGAAGACCAAAATGAGGCCCGCTGCATAATCCGGCGATCTAAAGCCTAGAAGGTCCATGAGGGAGAACTTTATAAGAAAAGCACAACCGGAGTCCTTCAAAGGTGTATCTCCGAAGAGGAAGGGCGAAACCTCCTGGATGAAATTCATGCCGGACTAGGCGGACACCACGCAGCAGCTCGGGCTCTTGTAGGAAAGGCATTCCGTACAGGGTTTTATTGGCCGACGGCCCGGGCAGATGCTCAGGACTTAGTCCGAAGATGCATCGGATGTCAGTTCTTTGCTAATCAGAGCCATATGCCACCCACCGCCCTCAAAACTATACCCATTACCTGGCCGTCATGTCAGGGGCTTGACATGGTTGGACCCCTCAAGGGGGGAACCCACAAGCAAAGGTACCTATTGGTCATGGTGGACAAATTCACCAAATGGATAGAGGCCAAACCAGTCAAAACGGCAGAGTCCGGACCAGTGATAGACTTTATCTCCGGTAGTACACCATTTCGTGTCCCCACAAAGATCATCATCACCGATAACGGCACTAATTTTACGGCCGACGAGGTTAAATCATGGTGCAAAAATATGGACATTAAGCTCGATTACGCTCGGTCTATCATCCTCAAACCAACGGTCAAGTGGAGCGAGCAAATGGTCTAATAATGAGCGGCATCAAACCCGCACTAGTGCGGTCACTTACGAAATCGACACGCCTTTGGGTAGAGGAGCTCGACCAGACTGGGGCTGCGGACAACGCCCAACCGTACTACGGATTCACACCATTTTTTATGGTATACGGTGTAGAGGTAGTTCTGCCCTGTGACATCATTCATGACTCACCTCGAGTGCGCATGTACGAAGAAAGGGAAGCCGAGCTGGATCGGCAGGACAGCTTAGACGCATTGGAGGAAGAACGTGACGTCGCCAAGGCTCGCTCCGCATTCTATCAGCAGCAAGCTCGAAGATATCAAAGCAGGGAAGTACGGGCCAAGACTTACAACGTTGGCGAACTAGTTCTACGCCTACCGGACAAGAAAAAGGACAAGCTCAAGCCCAAATGGGAGGGCCCTTTCATTATCGATCAAGTCCTGATCGGCGGAGCGTAGCGTCTACGAAATGCATCGGACAACCGACTCGAGCCGAACCCATGGAACGCAGCCCGCCTCCGAAGATTCTATGCCTAACGCTGGACTAAGAGTTTGTCCCCTTCCCAAGTCCAAATTTTTACACTTCAGCTGTCTTTTGTTTCTCTTTCTTCCCTTAACACTTTTCCTAAACGCCCTTAAGGGCCCACTTGCGCATTGCTCGCACATACTTGATGTGCCATCCGCACTCATTATACCTGGGGGCTTCTTTTCCAGAAGCTCAATTATAAGGGCTTCATGCCCAACACATGTGTCAAGCTTCCACATGTACCTTTTACTCACCATTATATGCATCGATATGACTTAAGTTTTGGCCAAGCTGGGTTGCCTGGCTCCTGTGCTTACCCCTACGTTCCCGATTGTTCGGCTAGGAGGTAAAGGAGCACCTCTGTGATTGTTATCGCCGGGTCACCGGATGTGTACCTCAGACCGGGTGAAGCCAAAGCTAGCGTTCTTAAGGGAATATTCGATCGATGACGGAAAGATGATTTTTACCTATTTATTTATCTGCCCCGGATGTTTTTCTCGCTTTTTAGTCCGGACATGCACCTTAGGGCATGCCTCCCAGAAAAGGAACCCTTAACGGAACTATTCTCCCCGAAGATGTTTCTTACTAACCATGTAATATAACATAACTAGTTGGGCACTTGTCTGATAAAGCACTAATGACCCCTACGCCTGGTCTCCATGCATACCTCGGTTGTTTCTTAACTGAGAAGGTATTCGGACACACTCCGGACTCTAGGGTCCCGAGGTTGAAGCGAAAAGGTCGGCAAAGACAAACGATCTACAATCTGGCTAGAAGGCATTTCACATGTCATTTTAAAAATACATTGTCAAATCTACCGACTGTATTCCTCCTCAATTCCGTCTAACAGGCTGTCTAATTTACAGTCCCATTAGGAAAATTTAGCGGCCAACTCTACTTGGCCGTATACTAAACTCACAGGGATCTCCTTCCCATCGGGCCCCACAGGTCCGACCTCGACCATGTGGTTGGGATCCGACTTCTTGTACCGCGTCTTCACCATGGCCCAAGCCTCCCTGGCACCTTGGCGGCAGGCCGAAATCTTCCACAAACGGAAGCGCTGCCGCATTCCCTGAAGCTTCTCCGTAAGCTCCCCAAGGCCTTCGGGTAGGGAAAGGGCCGCCATAAAGCCTGAACGGCGCCGCCATCGCTGCCGAACTCGTTCGAGCAGCTGCAACAACTTCGGGAGTTGATCGCCTGTCGACACGGGCATCTCCTCTGCAGAGGCGACTTCGTGAGTATACCTCTGCACATATTTTGTCAATTGACTTCCTCGCCGAACTCTTCTTTTCAAAGGAGTTCGCTTAATTACTTACTATAGATGCCGCGACGAAGCCGCTGATTCTCCTTAACGGAGCCAGACAGCTCGGCCCGAACACCTTTCAGCTCTTCCCCGAGCTGGGTGTGGGCATCCTGGAGCTTGTTCCTCTCTTGCTGCACCCTATTCAGCACCCTCTCGCCGGCCTTCAGCTGGCGCAGTAATTCTTGCCTGTCCGGATCTTGTCCGGCGGCACCTGCAATGTCATTATTAGACTTGCGCGCACACCACACAACGCTTATATTTATCAATAAAAATGTGTTACCAGGAGGGGTCTCTGTGTTTCCTCCTGCGGCAGCAAGTGCGGCCTCAAGTTGGGTCTTGCACTCTTGCAGCTCCTGAGACAGTTGGGTTTTCTTCTCAGTAAGATCCAGCGTTTCAAATGATCCTTAAATCAGTTAACATAACTACTTTAAGTCTCGGGGGCTACTGGCATATATATAACTATTAAATTCTCTTACCCGTATGTCTTTTACATATTGCTCCGTGGCTCTGGTAAAACCATCTTGAGCAGCACGGAGGTGCGCGTCCCCCGTGTTAAAGGCATTCAACGCCTCAGGGGAGAAGCACGCGTCACAAAATACTGTCCGGCGGCGCCTGTGGTTCATGGCGCTCTCCACCTCAGACTTGGTGGCGGACAGTCTGTCGGCATCCTCCGTCGGAGGAGTATCCGGCCCGCGCCTTGCGCTCGCCTCCCCTCCAGACCGGGTGCTGGAGCCTGGCTGGTAGGGGTCGGATTGGCAACCTCGACGCCCGCAGTCCGGCGGGCGCTTTTTCTCCTACAAAAGTCATGAGCGCTTAAAACGCTTCCTAAGGACGATGCTTCAAATAATGAATTGTGAGCTATACCTTTGCGGCGACGTTTCAGTCCGTGCCGCGCTCCTCTTCCGCCTGCTGGTCCGGACTGGCCTTGGTTGGTCAGCCGCCGCGGGCTCGGCTTCCCGCCCTGGAGGTGCTTCCTACAAAACACCATCATATGCGAAGGTTAGAGCAAGGAAGAAACAATGGTGTCGGGACTTCGGTCACAATCACCTGGGAAGCCGGATATAATCTGGGGTAGTCAGCCGTAATGGCGACTAAAGCATTGTCCATGCTGAGCTGGTGGAACAGCCCGTCGATTAGCTCCACCTTTATGTTCAGATCCTCTTCCGAGGCCGGATCTTGGGATCTCTCTGGATCCTCATGTTGCGGAGCTGGACTTATCATGTCCTCCACGATCCTACGCAGCTCCTGCGTCGAAAACATGATATGAGAAGCTTAAACTTCGAAAACATGGGTCGGGCCCTTAAAGTGTTCGCTTACCCAATGCCGAGGGTTATTCATGGAGAACCCATTCAACGGGTTCGTCCAGAGAAAGTCCTCCTTCTCCCCCTTGTACAGGCCGGACAGGATCGTCACTAGACCCTCGGCCGAATCCGGTCCTTTGCGGCCATGACGGGTGGCGTCGTCTTCCCCGTTGAAATCCCACATGGGTGGCCTCAGATTGTAGTGGCTGCACCCCACAGAATGCATGTTGCCATGACTCCAATCATGGTCAACCCGAATGGGCCAAGAACCTTATCCGCCCATCGATAATGGACGCTCTTGTCTTCCTCCGCTTGGGGCTCATGGGTGCCAACTAAGGCGTTTCTTCAGAGGAGCAAGGTTGAACTCCGGGAGGCCGATCCAACAGGTCCGTAGCGGGCGCCTTCCATAAAACCATTCCAAGGCCGGTCTTGGATGCCTTCTTAGGGGTTCCGGATGGATATCCAGTCCCGGCAATGCGCCATATTTCGGCGCCGCCCACTTGGTATATGGACCCCTCGTGAGAACGGGGTACGAGGCAGAACAGCCTCTTCCACAGTGCGAAATGGGGCTCAATGCCCAGAAATAGCTCGCAAAGAGCTACGTAACCCGCGATATGCAGGATAGAGGCGGGCGTAAGGTGATGGAGCTGGAGTCCGTAGAACTCCAGGAGCCCGCGGAGGAACGGATGTATAGGAAATCCGAGTCCCCTTATCAGATAGGGGACGAAGCATACCCGCTCCCCTTTGTTGGGACTTGGGGTAGCCTCCGCTTGCTTCCCACCTTGGTAGGTGGCCAACCCGGCTCGAACCGGGACCATGAAGGCCGGAGGGAGATATCCCTTTGCTTGAAGCGCCACCAGCTCGTTGTGCGGGACGGAACATCTCCTCCAATCTCCTGGCAGAGGGCTGGGAGCGCGAGAAGAGGAGCCGCGTCGACGGTCCATGATGGAATGGATTTTTTGGTCAGAGGCGCCCGATGAGGACTCATGAAGGAAGATGGTGTGATTTGCATCTGGATTCTTGCCTCTCTTATAGGCAGATTATTTGTGCAGCTAGGGGGTAAAACATTAAAGATACCCTGGCTTTTCGCATTCGTGCGACGCGTGGAAGAAGGTCATTATTGGGCATAGAAGCCAAGAAGCGCAACATTGATAAGGAAGCCGGACACTGTTCGGCAGGAACATGGAATTTAAAGGAGAACCCGCCTTGCAATGCCGAAGATTATATGCGCGCTGGACTTATCGTCATTGAAGCCTGGTTCGGGGGCTACTGAGGGAGTCCTGGACTAGGGGGTGTCCGTACAGCCGGACTATCATCGTCCGCCGGACTCCAAGACCACGAAGATACAAGATTGAAGACTCCGTCCCATGTCCGGATGGGACTTTCCTTGGCGTGGAAGGCAAGCTTGCCGATATGGATATGTAGATCTCCTACCATTGTAACCGACTCTATGTAACCCTAGCCCTCTCCGGTGTCTATATAAACCGGAGGGCTTTAGTCCATAGGACATAACCTCCATTACAACAATCATACCATAGGCTAGCTTTTAGGGTTTAGCCTCCTTGATCTCGTGGTAGATCCACTCTTGTACTACCCATATCATCAATATTAATCAAGCAGGACGTAGGGTTTTACCTCCATCAAGAGGGCCCGAACCTGGGTAAAACATCGTGTCCCTTGTCTCCTGTTACCATCCGCCTAGACGCACAGTTCCGGACCCCCTACCCGAGATCCGCCGGTTTTGACACCGACAGACCTCTTAAAAGGCCCCACCATATCAAGCCCCCAAGTTGCAAATGGCCAAGTGATTGGAATCATCCTCAACTCCTGAGGCGGAACATGGGCTCGGCGTGAGAACTTCTGACAACCGTCACACTTCCTGACCAAATCCTCAACATTAGCATGAGCCGTTAGCCAATAGAAACCGTGTCGAAAAGCTTTAGCCACAAGGGATTTTGAACCGACATGATGACCACAATCCCCTTCATGGATTCCACGCAAAATCTCACAGCCTTCTTCAGGAGAAACGCAACGCTGAAATGCCCCCAAGACACTACAGTGATGTAACTCGCCATTGACAATAGTCATGGACTTGGACCACCGGATTATCTACCTGGCCAAAACTTCGTCCTCGGGTAACTCGCCCCTGGTCATATACGCCAAGTACGGTACCATCCAATCAGGGATAGCATGAAGAACCGCCACCAATTGAGCCTCCGGGTCAGGAACAGCCATATCCTCCTCCGTAGGCAGTTTGACCGACGGGTTATGCAAAACGTCAAGAAAGACATTGAGCGGCACCAGTTTGCGCTGAGACCCCAGCCGGCTTAAAGCGTCTGCCGCTTCATTTTTGCGTCGATCAATGTGCTCGACCTAGTAACCCTTGAAGTGACCAGCAATAACATCCACCTCACGTCAATAAGCCGCCATGAGTGGATCCTTAGAATCCCAAGTACCAGAGACTTGCTGAGCCACTAAATCGGAGTCCCCAAAGCACCGTACCCGGATTAAGTTCATTTCCTTAGCCACCCGAAGACCGTGGAGCAAGGCCTCATACCCAGCTGCATTGTTAGTACAAGGAAACATCAAGCAGAGAACATAACAAAATTTGTCACCTCGAGGGGAAGTAAGAACAACTCCAGCCCCCGAGCCCTCCAATTGTCTGGACCCGTCAAAGTGAATAGTCTAGTATGTGTTATATGGTTTATCCTCCGGCGCCTGCAACTCTGTCCAGTCATTGATGAAGTCCACGAGCGCTTGGGACTTGATGGTCGTACGAGGCATATATTTTAACCTGTGAGGTCCAAGCTCGATAGTCCACTTAGCAACTTGGCCAGTTGCCTCCCTGTTCTGGATGATATCTCCCAAAGGAGCGGAACTGACCACAGTGATGGAATGGCCCTGAAAGTATTGCTTAAGCTTCCGGCTCACCATAAAATCTCCATACACAAGCTTCTGCCAATGGGGATATCTATGCTTCAACTCAATAAGCACCTCATTGATATAATAAACCGGCCGCTGAACCGGATACTCCTTACCTGCCTTCTTGCGCTCCACCACAATAGCCACGCTGACTGCCCGGGCGTTAGCAGGCACATATAACAGCAATGGTTCTTTATCAATGGGGGCAGCAAGAACAGGTGGCTCGGCTAACTGCTTCTTCAAGTCCTCCAACGCCTCATCAGCAGCATCACTCCAGACAAAGTTGTCTGTCTTTTTCATCATCTGGTATAAAGGGATAGCTTTTTCTTCGAACCGGCTGATAAACCAGCTCAGCACCGCAATACGACCCGCCAAACGTTGTACATCGTTGATACACGCTGGTTTAGCCAGAGAAGTGATGTCCTTGATCTTCTCCGGATTAGCTTCAATGCCCCTGTTAGACACCAAAAAAACCCAAGAGTTTGCATGCCGGTACACCGAAGACACACTTGGCCGGGTTAAGCATCATTTTATAAACCCGGAGGTTATCAAAGGTCTCTTTCAAATCATCTATCAATGTCTCCTTCTTCCTGAACTTCACCACAATATCATCCCCATAAGCATGAACATTGCGCCCAATCTGCTTGTGAAGGCAATTCTGCACACATCGCTGATAAGTCGCCTGGGCACTCTTCAGCCCGAAGGGCATAGACACATAGTAGAAGGCTCCAAAGTGAGTTATAAAAGCTGTTTTCTCCTATCCTTAACTGCCATCTTGATCTGATGATAACCAGAATAAGCATCCAAAAAACTCAAGCGTTCACAACCCGCCGTAGCATCAATAATCTGATCAATACGAGGGAGAGCAAAATGATCAGCTAGACAAGCCTTGTTCAAATCCGTGTAATCCACACACATGCGCCAAGTGCTATTCTTCTTAAGCGCCAGCACCGGGTTAGCCAGCCACTCAGGATGGAAAACCTCCATGATAAAACCAGCCGCCAAAAGCCGGGCTACCTCCTCACCAATGGCCTTGCGCCTTTCTTCATTGAAGAGGCGGAGAAACTGCTTGACCGGTTTAAACTTGGGATCAATATTGAGAGTGTGCTCAGCGTCTTCCCTTGGTACACCTGACATGTCAGAAGGTTTCCATGCAAAGATGTCCCGATTCTCACGGATGAACTCGATGAGCGTGCTTTCCTATTTCGGATCCAGGTTAGTACTGACGCTGAACTGCTTGGATGAATTGCCAGGAACAAAATCAACCAATTTAGTCTCATCAGCTGATTTAAACTTCAAGGCCGGATCATGCTCTGTAGTTGGCTTTTTCAAAGATGTCATATCCGCCGGATCAACATTGTCCTTATAAAATTTCAACTCCTCAGTTGCGCAAACGACTCGGCGTAAGCTGCATCGCCCTCTTCGCACTCCAAAGCTATCTTTCGACTCCCATGTACTGTGATGGTCCCATGGTGACCCGGCATCTTGAGCAGCAGATCAACATAACAAGGCCGCGCCATGAACTTAGCATAAGCCAGCCTTCCAAACAGAGCATGATAAGGGCTCTTAATTAAACCACTTCAAAGGTTAAGGTTTCTGATCTGGAATCATGATCATCTCCAAATGCAACCTCCAGAGTTGTCTTACCAATCGGGTATGCCGACTTACCAGGTACCACACCATGGAAAATAGTGTTTGACGGTTTAAGTTTTTATCTGTCAGCCCCATGCGACGGAAGGTCTCATAATAGAGGATATTGATGCTGCTCCCTCCGTCCATTAGTACCTTTGTGAACGTATACCCTCCAACCTGAGGTGCCACCACCAACGCGAGGTGACCCGGATTATCAACCCGTGGCGGGGTGATCCTCTCGGCTCCATATGATGGGTTTTTCTCACCAACGCAAATAACGGGGGACTGCCGGTTCAACCGAATTTACTGCCCTCTTATGAAGCTTCTGGTCATGCTTGCATAAGCTAGTGGTGAAGACATGATACTGCCCACTGTTAACCTACTTCGGGTGGCTCTGATAACCCGACTGTTACTGATTTCCCTGATTATTTTGCTGGTTGTAATCACCCTAGTTGTTTTGATTGCCCGTATTACCTTGGAATCCCGAGCTTGAACCGCCTCCACCATAACTCGGTCCATGGAAACCGGATCCTGAACCGCCGCCCAGTCCCTGACCATCCTGGTAAAAATTCGAATTTTTGAACTCCTTCATGATGAAGCAATCTTTCCAGAGGTGTCCGGACGGCCTTTCCTTCGTCCCGTGTCTTGGGCAGTGCTGGTTTAATAGTTGCCCAAGATTGATGCCTGACTGTCCGGTCTGTGGGGGCGGTTTACCCTTACGGCGCTGACTATTATTCTGCGCATTGGTTTTAGCCACAAAATCAAAATTATTCTCAGCTTTGCGCTTACCATTGCCTCCTTGATTTGCCGGATTAAGCTGCCGCCCCTTGGCGTTGTTGTTCCTCTTTCCCTTCCCTAGCTTTTCATCATCAGACTCGGGGTCCTTGGTACCATCAGAGTCAGCGTATTTAACCAAGGCTGCCATGAGTGTCCGCATGTCATTACAATGACGTTTAAGCTGCCCCAGTTTCAGCTTCAGGGGCTTGAAACAATAATTGCCTTCTAACGTCAAGACCGCAGAATCGACATTGATATGATCCGAGGAGTGCAGAATCACTGAGACCCGGCGCACTGAGTCATCAATTCACCTTCTTCTTGGACACAGGTGGCCAAGTCCACAATTGACATGGGTTGCTTGCATGTGTCTTTAAAATTCTGGATAAACCGGGCCTTTAACTCGGCCCATGATCTGATGGAGTTAGCTGGGAGCCCCTTTAACCAAGTCCGGGCCGTTCCTTCCATCGTCAGGGGGAAATACTTAGCACGCGCAGCTTCACTAACATCCAGCAGATCCATGGCCATCTCATAACTCTCAACCCATGCCTCAGGAGATAAATCGGCTGTATAGTTAGGCACCTTGCGAGGACCCTTGAAATCCTTCGGCAAACGCTCATTGCGCAAGGCCGGCACTAAACACGGTGCACCCAAATTTCTAAAGGTCACACCTGGCTCCACTGAAGTTGTTGCATGAATCGGAGTAGGCCGACATTCCGCATACTGCGCAGCTAACTCGGCTTCTCGACGCGCTCTGCCCTGGTCCACTATGTCCTAAGCATCAGCTCCCCCTCCTGCCGGGTTAGGTCTGCGGGGCGGATTATGGTCCCGTCCACTGCTGGACACGGCCGGCTCCTCGATATGCTGTTGTAACTCCAGCTCGGGCGAGGGGTTGAATGAATCCTGTCTCGACTATACGAATAAGCCTGCTGCTGAACCAAAGCTGTTTGAAGGAGATCTCTGGGCCAACGTGTCTCAACCGCTGCTGGAGACTCACCCTCCATTGGAATAGCTGCTAATCGCGACGCCGCAGCGATCATGTTATCCAAAAGGGGTAGAAAAGTGATCCGGTGGTGTTGACACGTATTGAGGCGGGTCATGGTTCTGTCGAGGCGGGTCCGTTGTCCGTGGCTGATCTGGTGCTCCTGTCCTAGGTGCTTCAACCTGGTTTGCCACTTCTGGGTTACTGGTTCCCGCTCCTAGCGTGTTAAAGAGATTCATTGCTTCATAAACCAGTGGTAGACGAGACCGACACCTCCTCCTCCTCACGTCATTTGAAGCATTCTGATCCAGCACGAGCCGGTAATTTTCCGACTGAATCCGTTGTGCCTGAGCATCCAAAGCGCCCCGCTCCACAGCCATCCTGGTTTCCTCAGCCGCCATGTCCTCCTTGGCCTGAGCTATCTGATCTCGCAGTTTCGTGACCTCCACATTATGCCGATCTCGATTATCCGGGTTAACCTCTGTGGTCAACAATGTCGTCAAGGGGTCCAATAACCCGGACAGGACTTGAGCTGGTGGGTGTGCGGGGCCTCCTACCCCGGCTGCCGATCCGGAAATCATTGCCGCCGCAGCTGAGGAGTGCTGCGTGGGATGCATACCGGCCATGAAGATCGCAACCCGGTTTGGTGGCTCAAGGGGGTCCGGAATATTGTCGCCATCAGAACAACCCCCAAACCGGCCATCTGGCAGTTGGTATAGTGACTCGGTCTCACCGGTTGATGACTCGCCATCTGAATAGACAACCGTCTCACCATTGGACACTGGTTTAGATTTTGCACCATTGATGAATCCTACGAAAGCACGCTTCATGGCAGGTTGAACTCGGGCGGGTCTCGCATGCCGAGCCGTCTCGATGAGGTCGGTGCAGATGTCCGGCTCAGGGCCCGGTTCGCCAATCTTGCCAATTAAGACATGAATCCCTCCGAAGGGGAGCCGGTACCCATACTCGATTGAGTCGGCGTCGGGGCCCCAGCATACGTTTTCGATGTAGAGCTTGCTGCGACGACTCTTGGTCATCCGTCCCACTGTGTATCCCTTGAGTCCTTCGAAATTGCCCTCTAAGAACGTGAAACCATCGTGCGATAGCCGCGCGGTGGGCGCCAACTATCGTGGAATTGTCACGTCACATGTCCTAGTGTGAGGACTTAGCCGTGGAGCCATCGTAACGAGATTAGCTTAAAGGGGTTAAAGTGGACAAAGGACATGGGGAGTTTATACTGGTTCGGCCCCTTGCGGTGAAGGTAAAAGCCTACAATCCAGTTGTGGTGGAATTACTGGGGTTTCGATAACCAGGGAGCGAATACGCATAACCTGGCTCTCGAGTTGTTGTTTCTTGTCCCTAAACCGCTGCCGGGTCGTCCCTTTATATACACAGGTTGACGCCCATCGGTCTACAGAATCCCGAGACCGGTTCATAAACGTGTCCGGCTCGGTATCTATTCTTTCCTACCTTACATTACAAGTTACACGCCCATGGCGGTTTATGTCTATGGGCCCTAACCCACCTCTGGGCTTTGGGCTTCCTTGTTAAGTTTCCTTCATAAGTCGCCGTCTTCTATAACTTCATGGGCTTCAATATTTGTAACCTCTCTAAGGATAAACCGGCCCCTCCTGGGCGGTTTATACCCACCAGTTATATCCCCAACAGTTTGGTATTCCTTTTCTATAAAACTCAAAAACAAGGAAAAATACAGAAACTGGCACTGGGCTATAGGTTAATAGGTTAGTCCCAAAAATCATATAAAATAGCATACAAATGCATATAAAACATCCAAGATGGATAATATGATAGCATGGAACAATAAAAAATTATAGATACATTGAAGACGTATCATTCACATCGCCATGTGACTTAATACCCAATGAGTTTACTAGAGTCAAAAATCTAGTTCACATCGCCATGTGATTAACACCCAAAGAGTACTAAGGTGTGATCAAGTTTTGCTTGTGAGAGAAGTTTCGTCAACGGGCCTGCCACATTCAGAGCCATATGTAATTTACAAATTTCTATGTCTATAATGCTCTGCATGGAGCTACTCTAGCTAATTTCTCCCATGTTCAATACGTATCCAGATTGAGATTCAGAGTCATCCGGATCAGTGTTAAAGCTTGCATCGACGCGTAACCCTTTACAACGAACTCTTTATCACCTCCATAACCGAGAAACATTTCCTTAGTCCTCTTTAGGTAGCTAAGGATAATTTTGACCGCTATCCAGTAATCCACTCCTGGATCACTATTGTACCCCCTTGCTAGACTCATGGCAAGGCACATAACAGGTCTGGTACACGACATGTCATACTTTATACAACCTATCGAAGAGGCATAGGGAATGGTTTTCATTCGCGCTCTATCTTCTGTCGTGGTCGGGCTTTGAGTCTTACTCAACTTCACATCTTGAATACAGGCAAGAACCCTTTCTTTAATTGATCCATTTTGAACTCTTTCAAAAACTTTGTCAAGGTATGTGCTTTGTGAAAAACCTATTAAGCGTCTTGATCTATGTCTATAGATTTTGATGCCCAATATGTGAGTAGCTTCACCGAGGTCTTTCATTGAAAATTTCTTATTCAACTATCCTTTTATGCTATCCAGAAATTCTATATCATTTCCAATCAACAATATATCATTCACATATAATATAAAAAATGCTCCAAAGCTCCCACTCACTTTCTTGTAAATACAGGCTTCGCCATAAGTATGTATAAAACCATATGCTTTGATCACCTCATCAAAGCGTATATTATAACTCCGAGATGCTTGCACCAGTCCATAGATGGATCACTGGAGTTTGCACACTTTGTCAGCACCTTTAGGATCAACAAAACCTTCTAGTTGCATCATATACAACTCTTCTTTAAGAAATCCATTAATTAAGGAATGTAGTTTTGACATCCATTTGCCAGATTTCATAATTATAAAATGTGGCAATTGCTAACATGATTCGGATAGACTTAAGCATCGCTATGGGCGATAAAGTCTCATCATAGTCAACTCCTTGAACTTGTCGAAAACCTTTTGCGACAAGTCGAGCTTCGTAGACAGTAACATTACCATCAGCGTCAGTCTTCTTCTTGAAGATCCATTTATTCTCAATGGCTTGCCAATCATTGGGCAAGTCAACGAAAGCCCATACTTCGTTCTCATACATGGATCCCATCTTAGATTTCATGTCCTCAAGCCATTTATCGGAATCTAGGCTCATCATAGCTTCTTCATAGTTCGTAGGTTTGCCATGGTCTAATAACATAACTTCTAGGACAGGATTACCGTATCACTCTGGTCCGGATCATGCTCTGGTCGACCTATGAGGTTCAGTAGTAACATGATCTGAAGCTTCATGATCATTATCATTTGATTCCTCTCTAGTTGGTGCATAAAACTTGCAACAATAAAGTAGAGGATGTCTAACTTGTTTTTGCAGGGCATGTTGTGATGTGATATGGTCAAGACATGATGTGATATACGCTATTGTATGAGATGATCATGTTTTTTCATTTATTAGCAACCGGCAGGAGCCTTATGGTTGTCTCTTTATTGTATGAAATGCAAACGCCATGTAATTGCTTTACTTTATCACTAGGCGTTAGCGATAGTTGTAGAAGCAATAGTTGGCGACACGACCACGACACAACGATGGATATCAAGGTGTCGAGCCGGTGACGATGGAGATCATGACGATGCTTTGGAGATGGAGATCTAAAGCATAAGATGATGATGGCCATATCATGTCACATATTTTGATTGCATGTGATGTTTATCTTTTATGCATCTTATTTTGCTTAGAACGATGGTAGCATTATAAGATGATCCCTTCACTAAATTTCAAGATAAAAGTGTTCTCCCTGAGTATGCACCATTGCTAAAGTTCGTCGTTTCGAAGCACCTCGTAATGATCGGGTGTGATAGACTCTATGTTCACATACAACGGGTGTAAGACAGGTTTGCACATACAAAATACTTGGGTTAAACTTGACGAGCCTAGCACGTAGAGACATGGTCTCGGAACACTTGAGACCAAAAGGTCGAACATGAGTCATATTGTAGATATGATCAACATAGATTTGGATCATGGTCTCGGAACACTTGAGAACAGTTGATTTGGATCATGTATCACTTAAATAACTAGAGGGATGTTAATTTAAGTGGGAGTTCATTAGTAGTTTGATTAATTGAACTGAAATTTACCATGAACTTATTCTTAATAGTTTTTTGCATATCTATGTTGTAGATCAATAGCTCGCAATATAGCTCCCCTATTTTTGATACGTTCCTAGAGAAAAATAAGTTGAAAGATGATAGTAATAATGATCCGGACTGGGTCCGTGATCTGAGGATTATCCTCATTGCTGCATAGAAATATTATGTCCTTGATGTACTGCTAGGTGACAGACCTATTGCAGGAGCAGATGCAAACATTATGAACGTTTGGCAAGCTAGATATGATGACTACTTAATAGTTTAGTGCACCATGCTTTATGGCTTATAACCGAGACTTCAAAAATGTTTGAATGCCACAGAGCATATGAGATGTTCCAAGAGCTGAAATTGGTATTTCAGACTCATGCCCATGTCGAGTGGTATGAGACCTCTGACAAGTACTTTGCCTACAAGATGGTGGAGAATATCTCAACCAGTTAGCATGTGCTCAGTATGTCTGGGTACTATAATAGCTTGAATCAAGTGGGAGTTAATCTTCCAGATAAGATAGTGATGGACAGAGTTCTCTAGTCACTATCACCAAGCTACTAGAACTTCATGATGAACTATAATATGCAAGGGATGACGAAAATGATTCTCGAGATCTTCGCGATGTTGAAATCGGCAAAGGTAGAAATTAAGGAGCATCAAGTGTTAATGGTTAACAAGACCACTAGTTTCAAGAAAAAGGGCAAGGGGAAGAAGGGGAAGTTCAAGAAGAATGGCAAGAAAGTTGTCGCTCCCGTGAAGAAGCCCAAAGCTGGACCTAAGACGGAAATTGAGTGCCTCTACTGCAAATGGAATGGTCACTAGAAGCGGAATTGCCCCAAATACTTGGTGGATAAGAAGGATGATGATGACCGACAAGTGTAGGGTATCTATCATAGTCCTTTCGATAAGTAAGAGTGTCGAACCCAACGAGGAGCAGAAGGAAATGACAAGCGGTTTTCAGTAAGGTATTCTCTGCAAGCACTGAAATTATCGGTAACAGATAGTTTTGTGATAAGGTAATTCGTAATGGGTAGCAAGTAACAAAAGTAAAAAAGGTGCAGCAAGGTGGACCAATCCTTTTTGTAGCAAAGGACAAGCCTGGAAAAGTTCTTATATGAAGGAAAGCGCTCCTGAGGACACATGGGAATTATCGTCAAGCTAGTTTTCATCATGCTCGTATGATTCACGTTTGTTACTTTGATAATTTGATATGTGGGTGGACCGGTGCTTGGGTACTGCCCTTTCTTGGATAAGCATCCCACTTATGATTAACCCCTATTGCAAGCGCCCACAACTACAAAAGAAGTATTAAGGTAAGCCTAACCATAGCATGAAACATGTGGATACAAATCAGCCCCTTACGAAGCAACACATAAACTAGGGTTTAAGCTTCTGTCACTCTAGCAACCCATCATCTACTTATTACTTCCCAATGCCTTCCTCTAGGCCCAAAGAATGGTGAAGTGTTATGTAGTCGACGTTCACATAACACCACTAGAGGAGAGATAACATACATCTCATCAAAATATCGAACGAATACCAAATTCACACGACTACTTATAGCAAGACTTCACCCATGTCCTCAGGAACAAATGTAACTACTCACAAATCATATTCATGTTCATAATCAGAGGGGTATTAATATGCATAAAGGATCTGAACATATGATCTTCCACCGAATAAACCAACTAGCATCAACTACAAAGAGTAATCAACACTACTAGTGACCCACAGGTACCAATCTGAGGTTTTGGGACAAAGATTGGACACAAGAGATGAACTAGGGTTTGAGAGGAGATAGTGCTGGTGAAGATGTTGATGGAGATTGGCCCCCTCCCGATGAGAGGATCGATGGTGATGACGATGGTTATGATTTCCCCCTCCCGGAAGGATGTTTCCTAGGTAGAACAGCTCCGCCGGAGCCCTAGATTGGTTCGGCCAAGGTTTCGCCTCGTGGTGGCGGTGTTTCATCCTGAAAGCTTGCTTATGATTTTTTCCAGGGTAAAAGACTTCGTATAGCAGAAGATGGTCACCGGAGGGCTGCCAGGGGGCCCACGAGACAGGGGGCGCGCCCAGGGGGGTAGGGCACGCCCCCCATCCTCGTGGACGGTGGGTGGCCCCCCTCTGGTATTTCTTACGCTCAGTATTTTTTTTTATTTCCAAAAATGACTTTCGTGGAGTTTCAAGACTTTTGGAGTTGTGCAGAATAGGTCTCTAATATTTGCTCCTTTTCCAGCCCAGAATTCCAGCTGTCGGCATTCTCCCTCTTCATGTAAACCTTGTAAAATAAGAGAGAATAGGCATAAGTATTGTGACATAACGAGTAATAACAGCCCATAATGCAATTAATATCGATATAACAGCATGATGCAAAATGGACGTATCAACTCCCCCAAGCTTAGACCTCGCTTGTCCTCAAGCGAAAGCCGATATCAAAAAATATGTCCACATGTTAAGAGATAGAGGTGTCGATAAAATAAAATACGGACATGAGGGCATCATGATCATTCTTATAACAGCAACATATATATTTTGTCATATGATTTCTTATGCTCAAGTGATAATCTATCCACAATGTCAAGTATGAATCAGAAACTTCATTGAAAACTAGCAACTATAATCTCGGTCAATGAAGCAATTGCAATTTATCATAACATCAGAAAGAGTCAATATAAGAGCTTTTCAGCAAGTCCACATACTCAACTATCATTTAGTCTTTCACAATTTCTAACACTCACGTAATACTTATGGGTATGAAGTTTTAATCGGACACAAAGAAAGATAGGGGCTTATAGTGTTGCCTCCCAACCTTTTACCTCAAGGGTAATGTCAACAATAATAGTTCATGCTAACTTACATCCAATTGGATATATATATCAGGATCTTTCCAACACGAGGTGCTTGCCAAAGGATAAAATATAGAAAGGGAAGGTAAAGATCACCATGACTCTTGCATAATGTATAAGACAGAAGTAAAATATAGGCCCTTCACAGAGGGAAGCAGAGGTTGTCATGTGCTTTTATGGTTGGATGCACGAAATCTTAATGCAAAAGAACGTCACTTTATATTGCCACTTGTGATACGGACCTATATTATGCAGTCCGTCACTTTTATTGCTTCCATATCACAAGATCGTATAAAGCTTATTTTCTCCACACTAATAAGTCATACATATTTAGAAAGCAATTTTTATTGCATGCAACATGACAACGTACTTGAAGGATCTTACTCAATCCATAGGTAGATATGGTGGACTCTCATGGAAAAACTGGGTTTAAGGATGTTTAGAAGCGCAAGTAGTATCTCTACTTCGTGCAAGGAATTTGGCTAGCATGAGGGGGAAAGACAAGCTCAACATGTTGGATGATCCATGACAATATACTTTATTTCGAATATAAGAGAACATAACCCATTATGTTGTCTTCCTTGTCCAATGTTAACTCTTTAGCATGTCGTATTTTAATGAGTACTCACAATCATAAAAGATGTCCAAGATAGTATATTTATATGTGAGAACCTTTCTTTCTCTATTACTTCCTATTAATTGCAATGATGACCAAAACTGTGTTTGCCAACCCTCAACAACTTTTAATCATCATACTCTTTATATGTGAAGTCATTACTCTCCATAAGATCAATATGATCTCTTTATTTCTTTTTATTCTTTTATTCCCTCAAGATCATAGCAAGATAGCAAAGCCCTTGACTCAACACTAATCTTTATTATATATAGCTCACGGACTCGATTACATAGAAGGATCATAAAGCAAAACTCAAAACTAAATCATACCAAAACACTATTCTACTAGATCAAGATATTACTAAAAGGAGCGAACTAAGAAAAACGGTAAAGATAGGAGTGTGATGGTGATACGATACTGGGGCACCTCCCCCAAGCTTGGCAGTTGCCAAGGGGAGTGCCCATACCCATGTGTTTATGTCTCCTTCTTCGGAGGTGGTGGTGTGATCTTCGTGGCGATGATGCCCCTCAGGATATGATTCTCCTCCTCAAGCTTATTGACTTGCTGCTTGAGGTCCATATTTTCCTTGCGGAGCTTACCCGTGACGGCAAAAGCTCCTTTCACCCATGGATGTTGCATACCTGCTGGAGAACAAGTGACACTCTTTTTCATATTTTCATAAGAAAGAAATCTAACATTGGAAGGGATGACCGATTTTGGGATAGCTAAGCTCTGTAGTTCCCCCATCATAAATCCGGCTTGGAAACGAGAGGTAACTTCTTGATCTTCCTCCATGGCATATATCCTTTTCAAGTCGGCCTCCATCTCCTCCTCCGTTGATGGCCCAAAGTGATAAGCATCGCCGTTTGCTCCTGATCCCGGTGTCGGATGAGACACCCGACTCTCCCCGACTGACTCTTGAGAAGACATCTTGCTCTAAATCTGTTGCAGAAACAGATCGAAACAAAGATAGAGGATAATTGCGTGATACGATGGTCAAAACCTTTGGAAGATTATATAATGAATTTTTTACTGACCAAAAGAAGTATCGTGCAAGAAAACAAAGTCCGGAGAGCACACAAGGTGCCCACGAGGCAGGGGGCGCGCCTAGGGGGTAGGGCGCGCCCTCCACCCTCGTGGATGCCTCGTGTCCTACCCAGACTACTTCTTATTTTCCTATTTTCTTAAATATTCCAAAACGGAGAAAAGTTGCTATTAGAACTGTTTTGGAGTCGGTTTACTTACCGTACCACATACCTATTCCTTTTCGGGGTCTGAAACATTCTAGAAAGTGTCCCTTATGTATTCCTCTGGGGTTACGGTTTCAATAACATTAGTTTCAACATTTATAGGATTACCTGAGATATAATGTTTGATTCTTTGACCGTTCACCACCCTTGGACTTGTGCCTTCGAAGTTGTTGACTTTTATGGCACCGGAACGATAGACCTCCTTAATAAATTAAGGACCTTCCCATTTAGAGAGAAGTTTTCCTGCAAAAAATCTTAAACGAGAGTTGAAAAGCAACACATAATCACCTACATTAAACTCATGCTTTCATATCCTTTTGTCATGCCATCTTTTAACTTTTTCTTTAACCACTTTGGCATTCTCATAGGCTTGGGTTCTCCATTCATCAAGTGAGCTAATGTCAAATAACCTCTTCTCACCGGCAAGTTTGAAATCATAATTGAGCTCTTTAATGGCCCAATATGCCTTATGTTCTAGTTCGAGAGGTAAGTGAAATGCTTTTCCATAAACCATTTTATATGGAGACATACCCATAGGATTTTTATATGCAGTTCTATAAGCCCATAATGCGTCATCAAGTTTCTTGGACCAATTCTTTCTAGATCTATTAACAGTCTTTTGCAAAATTAACTTGAGCTCTCTATTGCTCAGTTCTACTTGGCCACTAGATTGTGGGTGATATGGAGATGCAATTCTATGATTAACATCATACTTAGCAAGCATTTTATGAAAAGCACCATGAATAAATGTGAACCACCATCAGTCATTAAATATCTAGGGACTCCAAACCTCAGAAAAATAACTTCTTTAAACATCTTAATAGAGGTGTTATGATCATCACTACTAGTTGGAGTAGCTTCTACCCACTTAGTAACATAATCAACAACAACTAAAATATGTGTATACCCATTAGAGGAAGGAAACGGTCCCATATAATCAAAGCCCCAAACATCGAATGGTTCAATAACAAGAGAATAATTCATAGGCATTTCTTGACGTCTACTAATATTACCAATTCCTTGACATTCATCACAAGACAAGACAAACTTACGAGCATCTTTGAAGAGGCTAGGCCAATAAAAACCGGATTGCGATACCTTGTGTGCAGTTCTATCTCCAGCGTGGTGTCCTCCATATGCCTCGGAGTGACACTTGCATAGGATCGGTTCCTGTTCATGCTCAGGTACACAACGTCTAATAACACCATCTACTCCTTCTTTATAAAGGTGTGGGTCGTCCCAGAAGTAATGTCTTAAATCATAGAAAAACTTTTTCTTTTGCTTGTATGTGAAACTAGGTGGTATAAATTTAGCAACAATATAATTAGCATAATCAGCATACCATGGAGCAGTACGAGAAGCATTTATGACAGCTAATTGTTCATCAAGAAAGCTATCATCAATAGGCAGTGGGTCATCAAGAACATTCTCTAACCTAGACAAGTTGTCTGCAATGGGGTTCTCAGCTCCCTTTCTATTAATAATATGCAAATCAAATTCTTGTAGCAGGAGAACCCATCTAATAAGTCTAGGTTTAGCATCTTTCTTTTCCATAAGATATATTAATAGTAGCATGATCAGTGTGAACAGTTACTTTAGAATCAACAATATAAGGTCTGAACTTATCACAAGCAAATACAATTGCTAAAAATTCTTTTTCAGTAGTAGCATAATTTCTCTGGGCACTATCTAGAGTTTTTCTATCATATTGAATAACATTTAATTTCTTATCAACCCTTTGTCCTAGAACAGCACCTATGGCATAATCACTAGCATCACACATAATTTCAAAGTGTAAATTCCAATCAGGTGGCTGAACAATAGGTGCAGAGATCAAAGCTTTCTTTAGTATTTCAAGTGCTTCTACACAATCATCATCGAAGACAAAAGGAATATCTTTTTGTAAGAGATTGGTCAGAGGCCTAGAAATTTTAGAGAAGTCGTTAATGAACCTCCTATAAAAACCGGCATGACCAAGGAAACTTCTTATACCTTTAATGTCCTTGGGACACGGTGTCTTTTCAATAGCATCAACCTTAGATTTATCAACTTCAATACCTCTTTCAGAAATTTTATGCCCCAAGACAATGCCTTCATTAACCATAAAGTGGCACTTCTCCCAATTCAAGACAAGACTAGTATCTTTGCATCTCTGCAAAACTCAATCAAGGTTGCTCAAGCAATCATCAAAAGAGGATCCATAAACGGAGAAATCATCCATGAAAACCTCAACAATCTTTTCACAAAAGTTAGAGAATATAGCCATCATGCATCTTTGAAAGGTAGCAGGTGCATTACATAAACCAAAAGGCACACGCCTATAAGCAAAAGTACCAAAAGGGCAAGTAAAAGTGGTCTTTTATTGGTCCTCTGCTGACACGTGTATTTGAGAGAAACCAGTGTAACCATCTAGAAAGCAAAAATGTGTATGTTTGGATAATCTTTCTAGCATTTGATCAATAAAAGGTAAAGGGTAATTATCCTTTATAGTAGCTTTATTTAATTTGCGGAAATCAATTACCATCCTATAACCTATAACAATTCTTTGTGGGATCAATTCATCTTTATCATTAGGAACAACAGTAATATCTCCCTTCTTAGGGACACAATGGATAGGACTTACCCACTGACTATCAACAACGGGATAAATTATACCCACCTCCAGGAGCTTTAGTATTTCCTTTCTTAACACTTCTTTCATCTTAGGATTTAACCATAGTTGGTGATCAATAACTGGTTTGGTGTCTTTCTCCAATTTTATTTTGTGTTGGCATAGAGTAGGACTAATGCCCTTAAGATCATCAAGAGTATATCCAATAGCAGCACGGTGCTTCTTCAGAGTTTTCAATAATTTCTCCTCTTCTTGCTCTGAAAGGTTTGCACTAATAATAACAGGATATATCTTCTTTTCATCAATATAAGCATATTTAAGAGTATCAGGGAGTGGTTTAAGCTCAAACACGGGATCACCCTTGGGTGGAGGAGGATCACCTAGAATTTCAACAGACAAGTTGTGTTTCAAAATAGGTCCCTCTTTAAAGAATATTTTATCTATCTCCCATCTTTCATTCATAAACATATCATTTTCATGGTCTAGCAAATATTGTTCTAAAGGATCATTGGGAGGCACAGCAATAGAAGCAAGACCAATAATTTCATCTTTACTAGGCAATTCTTTATCATGGGGTTGTCTACAAAATTTAGCAAAATTAAACTCATGAGACATATCCCCAAAACCAATAGTAACAACGACCTTTTTGCAGTCTATCTTAGCATTAACAGTATAGAAGGGTCTACCAAATATAATGGGACAAAAGTCATCTTGTGGGGAACCAAGAACAAGAAAATCAGCAGGATATTTAACTTTCCCACACAAGACTTCAACGTCTCTTACAATCCCAACTGGTGAAATAGTATCTCTATTGGCAAGCTTAATGGTAACATCAATTTCTTCTATCTCAGCAAGTGCAATATCATGCATAGTTTCTTTGTATAAGGAATGAGGTATTGCACTAGCACTAGCACTCGTATCACATAAGCCATGATAACAATGATCTCCTATTTTGACAGAAATAGCAGGCATGCCTACAACAGGCCTATGCTTATTCTTAGTATCAGGTCTAGCAATTCTAGCAGCTTCATCACAGAAGTAAATAACATGCCCATCAATATCATCATCCAAGAGATCTTTAACCATAGCAATACTAGGTTCAACTTTAGTTTGCTCAGGTGGTGTAGGTGTTCTAGTATTACTCTTACGAACCATAGTTGAAGCTTTAGCATGATCCTTTATCCTAACAGGGAAAGGTGGTTTCTCAATATAAGTAGTAGGAACAATAGGATTATTATAAGTGATAGTCTTTTCTTCAACTATAATAGGTGCAACTACTTTTACTTCAATGGGAGGATTATATTTAAAGTACTTCTCCTTAGGGAGGTCAACATGAGTAGCAAATGATTCACAGAAAGAAGCTACTATCTCAGAGTCAAGTCCATATTTAGTGCTAAATTCATGAAAAGCATCGGTATCCATAAAAGATTTAACACAATCAAACTTAGGTGTCATACCTGACTCCTTACCTTCGTCGAGATCCCAATCTTCAGAGTTGCGTTTAATTCTTTCCAATAAATCCCATCTGAATTCAATAGTCTTCATCATAAAAGAACCAGTACACGAAGTATCAAGCATGGAGCGATTGTTGAGAGAAAGCCGAGCATAAAATATTTAAATAATCATTTCTCTTGAGAGCTCATGATTGGGGCATGAATATAACATTGACTTAAGCCTCCCCCAAGCTTGAGCGATGCTTTCTCCTTCGGGAGGCCAAAAATTATATATATAATTACGATCACGGTGAACAAGATGCATATGATAAAACTTCTGATGAAATTTCAATTTCAATCGGTTGTAGTCCCATGATCCCATACCATCACATAGCCTATACCATGTCAATGCCTCTCCCTTCAAGGATAAAGGGAAGACCTTCTTTTTGATAACATCGTCGGGCATACCTGCAAGCTTAAATAATCCACAAACTTCATCCACATAGATTAGGTGTAATCGGGATGCAATGTTCCATCTCCTGTAAAGGGATTAGCTAGCAGTTTCTCTATCATACCTGAAGGAATTTCAAAGTAAACATTTTCAGTAGGTTCAGTAGGTTGAGGAGCAACTCTTTGCTCTACTGGTCGGGGTGAAGATACCCCGAACAAGCCCCTCAAAGGATTATGTTCCATAGTAACAAGTGACAGTAAATTTTAGCACACTATATAAATTTTTCCTTACCAAGTTCCACTCACCAAAGGCGCTTCACTCCCCGGCAAAAGGCGCCAGAAAAGAGTCTTGATGACCCACAAGTGTAGGGGATCTATCATAGTCCTTTCGATAAGTAAGAGTGTCGAACCCAACAAGGAGTAGAAGGAAATGACAAGCGGTTTTCAGTAAGGTATTCTCTGCACGCACTGAAATTATCGGTAACATATAGTTTTGTGATAAGGTAATTCGTAACGGGTAGCGAGTAACAAAAGTAAATAAGGTGTAGCAAGGTGGCGCAATTCCTTTTGTAGCAAAGGACAAGCCTGGACAAATTCTTATATGAAGGAAAGCGCTCCCGAGGACACATGGGAATTCTCGTCAAGCTATTTTTCATCACGCTCATATGATTCACGTTCGTTACTTTGATAATTTGATATGTTGGTGGACCGGTGCTTGGGTACTGCCCTTTCTTGGACAAGCATCCCACTTATGATTAACCCCTATTGCAAGTGTCCGCAACTACAAAAGAAGTATTAAGGTAAACCTAACCATAGCATGAAACATGTGGATCCAAATTAACCCCTTACGAAGCAACACATAAACTAGGGTTTAAGCTCTTGTCACTCTAGCAACCCATCATCTAATTATTACTTCCTAATGCCTTCCTCTAGGCCCAAATAATGGTGAAGTGTCATGTAGTCGACGTTCACATAACACCACTAGAGGAGAGACAACATACATCTCATCAAAATATTGAACGAATACCAAATTCACATGACTACTTATAGCAATACTTCACCCATGTCCTCAGGAACAAACGAAACTACTCAAAAATCATATTCATGTTCATAATCAGAGGGGTATTAATATTCATAAAGGATCTGAACATATGAACTTCCACCAAATAAACCAACTAGCATCAACTACAAAGAGTAATCAACACTACTAGTGACCCACAGGTACCAATCTGAGGTTTTGGGACAAAGATTGGATACAAGAAATGAACTAGGGTTTGAGAGGAGATGGTGCTGGTGAAGATGTTGATGGAGATTGACCCCCTCCTGATGAGAGGATCGATGGTGATGACGATGGTGATGATTTCCCCCTCTCGGAAGGATGTTACCCCGGCAGAACAGCTCCGCCGGAGCCCTAGACAGGTTCCGCCAAGGTTCCGCCTCGTGGCGGCGGTGTTTCATCCCGAAAGCTTCCTTATGATTTTTTCTAGGGTAAAAGACTTCATATAGCAGAAGATGGTCACCGGAGGGCTGCCAGGGGGGCCACGAGGCAGGGGGCGTGCCCTACCCCACCCTCGTGGATGGTGGGTGGCCCCCCCTCTGGTATTTCTTCTGCTCAGTATTTTTTTAATTCCAAAAATGACTTTCGTGGAGTTTCGGGACTTTTGGAGTTGTGCAGAATAGGTCTCTAATATTTGCTCCTTTTCTAGCCCAGAATTCTAGCTGCCGGCATTCTCCCTCTTCATGTAAACCTTGTAAAATAAGAGAGAACAGGCATATGCATTGTGACATAACATGTAATAACAGCCCAGAATGCAATAAATATCGATATAAAAGCATGATGCAAAATGGACGTATCAGATGACAAATTGAACAAAGGTATATTTGATATACATGTTATTGATGTGTACCTTACTAGTATTCGTAGTAGCCCCTGGGTATTTCACATTGGTTCAGTTGCTAAGATTAGTAACTCAAAACAGGAGTTGCAGAATAAATAGAGAGTAGTTAAGGGCGAGGTGCCGATGTGTGTTGGAAATGATTCCAAGATTGATACGATCACCATCGTACACTCCCTCTGCCTTCGAGACTAGTGTTGAACCTAAATAAATGTTACTTGGTGTTTGCATTGAGCATGAATATGGTTTGATCATGTTTACTGCAATATGGTTATTAATTTAAGTCAGAGAATAATTGTGGTTCTGTTTACATGAATAAAACCATCTATGGTCATACACCCATTGTAAATGATTTATTGGATCTTGATCGTATTGATACACATATTCATAATATTGATGCCAAAAGATACAAAGTTGATAATGATAGTGCAACATACTTGTGGCACTGCCGTTTAGGTCATATTGGTGTAAAGCGCGTGAAAAAACTCCATGTAGATGGACTTTTGGAATCACATGATTATGAATCACTTGATACTAGCGAACCATGCCTCATGGGCAAGATGACTAAAACTCTGTTCTCCGGAACAATGGAGCAAGCTAATGACTAAGTGGAAATAATACATACCGAAGTATGCGGTCCGATGAGTGTTGAGGCACGTGGTGGGTATCGTTATTTTCTGACCTTAATAGATGATTTGAGTAGGTATGGGTATATCTACTTGATGAAAGACAAGTCTGAAACATTTGAAAAATTCAAAGAATTTCAGAGTGAAGTAGAGAATCATCGTAACAAGAAAATAGAGTTTCCACAATCTGATCGTGGAACCAAATATTGGAGTTATGAGTTTAGCCTTCATTTAAAACAATGTGGAATTGTTTCACAACTCATGCCACCTGGAACACCATAGTGTAATGGTGTGTCCAAACGTTGTAACCGTACTTTATTGGATATGGTGCATTCTATGATGTCTCTTACCGATTTACCACTATTGTTTTGGGGTTATGCATTCACATTCATGTTAAATAGGGCATCGTCTAAAGCCGTTGAGACGACACCGTATGAACTATGGTTTGGCAAAAAACTTAAGCTATTGTTTCTTAAACTTAGGGGTTGCGACACTTATGTCAAAAAGCTTCAGCCTGATAAGCTCGAATCCCAATCGGAGAAGTGCGTCTTCATAGGATACCCTAAGGAAACAATTGGGTACACCTTCTACCACAGATCCGAAGGCAAGATCTTTGTTGCTAATAATGGATCCTTTCTAAAGGAGTTTCTCTCGAAAGAAGTGAATGGGAGGAAAGTAGAACTTGATGAGGTAGTTGTAACTTCTCTCGAATTGGAAAGTAGCACATCAGAGAAATCCGTTCTCGTGATGCCTCCACCAACTAGAGAGGAAGCAAATGATAATGATCATGAAACTTCAGATCAAGTTGCTACTGAACCTCGTAGGTCAACCAAAGCATGATCCGCACCAGAGTGGTACGGTAATACTCTCTTGGAAGTCATGTTATTAGACCAAAGTGAACCTACGAACTATGAAGAAGCTATGATGAGCCCAGATTTCGGCAGATGGCTTGAGGCCAAGAAATCTGAGATAGGATACATGTATGAAAACAAAGTATGGACTTTGGTAGACTTGCCCAATGATAGGCAAACCATAGAAAATAAATTGATCTTCAAGAAGAAGACTGACGCTGATGGTAATGTTACTCTCTACAAAGCTCGACTTGTTGCAAAAGTTTTTCGACAACTTCAAGGAGTTGACCACGATGAGACTTTCTCACCCGTAGCGATGCTTAAGTCAGTCCAAATCATGTTAGCAATTGCCATATTTTATGATTATGAAATTTGGCAAATGGATGTCAAAACTGCATTCCTTAATGGATATCTTAAAGAAGAGTTGTATATGATGCAACCAGAAGGTTTTGTCGATCCTAAAGGTGCTAACAAAGTGTGCAAGCTCTAGCGATCCATCTATGGACTGATGCAAGCATCTCGGAGTTGGAATACACGCTTTGATGAGGTAATCAAAGCATATGGTTTTATCCAGACTTACGGTGAAGCCTGTATTTACAAGAAAGTGAGTGGGAACTCTATAGCATTTCTGATATTATATGTGGATGTCATATTATTGATTGGCAATAATATAGAATTTCTGGATAGCATAAAAGGATACTTGAATAAGAATGTTTCAATGAAAGACCTCGGTGAAGCTGCATATATATTGGGCATCAAGATCTATAGAGATAGTTCAAAACTCTTAATAGGACATTCACAAAGCACATATCTTGATAAAGTTTTGAAGAAGTTCAAAATGGATCAGTCAAAGAAAGGGTTCTTGCCTGTGTTACATGGTGTGAAGTTGAGTCAGACTCAAAGCCCGACCACTACAGAAGATAGAGAAAAAATGAAAGTCATTTCCTATGCCTCAGCCATAGGTTCTATCATGTGTGCTATGTTGTGTACCAGACCTGATGTGTGGCTTGTCATAAGTTTGGCAAGGAGGTACGATAGTGATCCAGGAATGGATCACTGGATAGGGGTCAAAATTATCCTTAGTTACCTAAGAGGACTAATGAAATATTTCTCGATTATGGAGGTGATAAATAGTTTGTTGTAAAGGGTTACGTCGATGCAAGCTCTGACACCGATTCAGATGACTCCGAGTCTCAATCTGGATACGTATTGAAAGTGGGAGCAATTAGCTAGAGTAGCTCCATACAAAGCTTTGTAGACATATAAATTGGCAAAATACATATAGATCTGAATGTTACAGACCAGTTGACTAAACTTCTCTCACAAGCAAAACATGATCACACCTTAGTACTCTTTGGATGTTAATCACATGGTGATGTGATCTAGATTATTGACTCTGGTAAATCACATGGTGATGTGAACTAGATTATTGACTCTAGTGCAAGTGGGAGACTAATGGAAATATGCCCTAAAGGCAATATAAAATGGTTATTATTATATTTCCTTAATCATGATAAAGGTTTATTATTCATGCTAGAATTGTATTGATCGGAAACTTAAATACATGTGTGAATACATAAACAAATATCATCTCCCTAGTAAGCCTCTACTAGACTAGCTCGTTGATCAAAGATAGTTAAGGTTTCCTAACCATAGACATGTGTTGTCCTTTGATAACAGGATCACATCATTAGAAGAATGATGTGATGGACAATCCATGGAGATGAATATCAACGAGGGGGAAGAGTGTGTCTACGTAACCTCATAGACCGTAAGTGGAAGCGTTTAGTATCGCGGTTGATGTAGTCGAACTTCTTCGCTCTCCAACCGGTCAAGTACCAAACGTACGACACCTTCGAGTTCTGCACACGTTTAGCTCGGTGACGTCCTCGGCCTTCTTGATCCAGCAAGACGGTGATGTAGTGCATGAGTTCTGACAGCATGATAGCATGGAGACAGTGATGGTGAAGTGATCTCCGCACGGCTTCACCTAAGCACTACGAAAATACGATCGGGGGTGTAAACCGTGGAGGGGGACGCCGCACACGGCTAGGCAATTGTCTGTCTTGTGCTAGGCGCCCCCTCCCACATATATATAGGTGGGAGGGAGGGAGGAGCAGCCAAGGGGGGCATCCAAGTAGGGGGAATCCTACTTGGGGTCTCTCCCAAGCCGCGCCCCCTTTCCTTATTTGGAGCGCGGGAGGAAGGAGGAGGTGCCCCCCATTTCCTTTCTCTCCCAAGGAGGGAAAGGCAGGAGGGGCCACCCCTCCCCTTCCCTTCCCCTTAGGGCCAGCCATCCATGGGAGGGGCACACCAGCCCCATTGTGGGCTGGTATGTCCCCTCATTTGTCCCATAAGGCCCATATCATCCCGGGGGGGTGCCCAGAACCCCTTCCGGTGACCCGATTCCTTCCCGGTACGTCCTGAAACACTTCCGGTGTCCAAATACCATCGTCCTATATATCAATCTTTACCTCTCGACCATTTGGAGACTCCCCGTCATGTCTGTGATATCACCTGGGACTCTGAACAACATTCGGTCACCAAAACATATAACTCATATAACATTATATTGTCAACGAACGTTAAGCGTGCGGACCCTACGAGTTTGGGAACTATGTAGACATGACCGAGACACTGATGTCTATTACACAACCTTCTTCTTGTAGACGTTGTTGGGCCTCCAAGCGTAGAGGTTTGTAGGACAGTAGCAAATTTCCCTTAAGTGGATGACCTAAGGTTTATCAATCCATGGGAGGCGTAGGATGAAGATGGTATCTCTCAAACAACCCTGCAACCAAATAACAAAGAGTATCTTGTGTCCCCAACACACCGGATACAATGGTAAATTGTATAGGTGCACTAGTTCCGTGAAGAGATGGTGATACAAGTGCAATATGGATAGTAGATATAGGTTTTGTAATCTGAAAATATAAAAACAGCAAGGTAACTAATGATAAAAGTGAGCTGATATGTCTACAACGTATCTATAATTTTTTATTGTTCCATGTTATTATATTACCCGTTTTGGATGTTTATGGGCTTTACTTTACACATTTACATCATTTTTGGGACTAACCTACTAATCGGAGGCCCAGCCTATATCGCTGTTTTTTTGCCTATTTCAGTGTTTCGAAGAAAAGGAATATCAAACGGAGTCCAAACGGAATGAAACCTTCGGGAGCGTGATTTTTGGAACAAACATGATCCAGAGGACTTGGAGTGCAAGTTAAGAA
The DNA here is from genome assembly GCA_021437245.1 of Aegilops speltoides. Lineage (NCBI taxonomy): Eukaryota > Viridiplantae > Streptophyta > Magnoliopsida > Poales > Poaceae > Aegilops > Aegilops speltoides. The sequence continues at coordinate 86,390,937 of CM038145.1, read as the reverse complement.
GCAGCCGAGGCGGCCACGAGGGTGGAGGGGGCGCCCACCCCTACAGGGTGCGCCCCCTATCTCGTGGGCCCCTTGGGCGGCCACCAACCTACTTCTTCCTCCTATATATACCCACGTACGCCGAAAATATCAGGAGAGCCCATGAAAACCTAATTCCACCGCCGTAACCTTCTGTATCTGCGAGATCCCATCTTGGAGCCTTCGTGGGCGCTCCGCTGGAGGGGGAATCGACCATGGAGGGCTTCCTTATCAACACCATAGCCCCTCTAATGAGTTGTGAGTAGTTTACCACAGACCTTCGGGTCCATCGTTATTAGCTATATGGCTTTTTCTCTCTTTTTGGATCTCAATACCATGTTCTCCTCGATCTTCTTGGAGATCTATTTGATGTAACTCTTTTTGCGGTGTGTTTGTCGAGATCCGAAGAATTGTGGGTTTATGATCAAGTTTATCTATGAGAAATATTTGAATCTCCTCTGAATTCTTTTATGTATGATTGAGTTATCTTTGCAAGCCTCTTCGAATTATCAGTTTGGTTTGGCCTACTAGATTGATCTTTCTTGCAATGGGAGAAGTGCTTAGCTTTGGGTTCAACCTTGCGGTGTCCTTTCCCAGTGACAGTAGGGCCAGCAAGGCACGTATTGTATTGTTGCCATCGAGGATAAAAAGATGGGGTTTATATCATATTGCATGAGTTTATCCCTCTACATCATGTCATCTTTCTTAACGCGTTATTCTGTTCTTTATGAACTTAATACTCTAGATGCATGCTGGATAGCGGTCGATGTGTCGAGTAATAGTTGTAGATGCAGGCAGGAGTTGGTCTACTTGTCGCGGACGTGATGCCTATATACATGATCATGCCTAGATAATCTCATAATTATTCGCTTTTCTATCAATTGCTCGACAGTAATTTGTTCACCCACCATAATACTTATGCTATCTTGAGAGAAGCCACTAGTGAAACCTATGGCCCCTGGGTCTATCTTTTATCATATAAGATTTCAGTCTACTTTTATTTGCATCTTTACTTTTCCAATCAATATCATAAAATACCAAAAATATATTTATCTTATCATACTATCTCTATCAGATCTCACTTTCGCAAGTGGCCGTGAAGGGATTGGCAACCCCCTTTATTGCATTGGTTGCGAGTTCTTTGTTTGTTTGTGTAGGTGTGTGGGACTTTTGAGGAGCCTCCTACTGGATTGGTACCTAGGTTCTCAAAAACTGAGGGAAATACTTACGCTACTATTGCTGCATCACCCTTTCCTCTTCAAGGAAAACCAATGCAAGCTCAAGACGTAGCAAGAAGGATTTCTGGTGCCGTTGCTGGGGAGGTCTTCGCTCAAGTCAAGTCATACCAAGTACCCATCACAAACTCATCTCCCTCGCATTTACATTATTTGCCATTTGCCTCTCATTTTCCTCTCCCCCACTTCACCCTTGCCATTTCATTCGCCCTCTCTTTCGCTTGCTCTCTTCTTCTTCGTCGCTTTTGTTTGCCTTTTTCTGTTTGCTTGTGTATTCGATTACTTGTCGCGATGGCGCAAGATAATACCAAATTGTGTGATTTCTCCAATACCAATAATAATGATTTCCTTAGTACTCCGATTGCTCCTCTTAATGATGTTGAGTCTTGTGAAATCAATACTGCTTTGCTGAATCTTGTTATGAAAGATCAATTCGCCGGCCTTCCTAGTGAAGATGCTGCTACCCATCTAAACAACTTTGTTGATTTGTGTGATATTGAAAAGAAGAAGGATATGGATAATGATATTGTTAAATTGAAGTTATTTTCATTTTCACTTAGAGATCGTGCTAAAGTTTGGTTTTCGTCTTTGCCTAAAAATAGTATTGATTCTTGGAACAAGTGCAAAGATGCTTTTATCTCTAAATATTTTCCTCTCACTAAGATCATCACTCTTAGGAACGATATTATGAATTTTAAACAACTTGATCATGAGCATGTTGCCCAATCTTGGGAAAGAATGAAATTGATGATTCACAATTGCCCTACTCATGGTTTGAATTTATGGATGATCATACAAAAAATTTATGCCGGATTGAATTTTGCTTCTAGAAATTTTTTAGATTCGGCCGCGGGAGGCACGTTTTTGGAAATCACTTTGGGAGATGCTACAAAACTCCTTGATAATATTATGGTTAATTATTCTCAATGGCACACCGAAATATCTACTAGTAAAAAAGTGCATGCTATAGAAGAAATTAATGTTTTGAGTGGAAAGATGGATGAACTTATGAAATTGTTTGCTACTAAGGGTGCTCCTATTGATCCCAATGATATGCCTTTGTCTACTTTGATTGAGAATAATAATGAATCTATGGATGTGAATTTTGTTGGTAGGAATAGTTTCGGAAACAATGCTTACAGAGGAAACTTTAATCCTAGACCGTTCCCTAGTAATTCCTCTAATAATTATGGAAATTCCTACAATAATTCTTATGGTAATTTTAATAAGATGCCCTCTGATTTTGAGAATAGAGTGAAAGAATTTATGATCTCTCAAAAGAATTTTAATGCCTTGCTTGAAGAAAAATTGCTCAAAGTTGATGATTTGGCTAGGAACGTTGATAGACTCTCGCTTGATGTTGATTCTTTGAAACTTAGATCTACTTCTCCTAAGCATGATATCAATGAGTCTCTCAAAGCCATGAGAGTGTCCATTGATGAGTGCAAAGAAAGAACCGCTAGATTGCGTGCTAAGAAAGATTGCTTTGTAAAGGCATGTTCTTCTAGTTTCCATGAAAATAATGATGAAGATCTTAAAGTTATTGATGTGTCCCCTATTAGATCTTTGTTTTGCAATATGAATCATAATAATAATGGGACTGGAGATGAGTCAACTTTAGTTAAAAGGCGTCCCAATGATTCAGAGTTTTTAGATCTTGATGCTAAATTTGGTAAAAGTGGAATTGGAGAGGTCAAGACTTTAAATAGCATTGAACCCACTATCTTGGATTTCAAGGAATTTGATTATGATAATTGTTCTTTAGAAGGTTGTATTTCGTTGTTGCAATCCGTTGTGAATTCTCCTCATGTTTATAGTCAAAATAAAGCTTTTACCAAACATATTGTTGATGCCTTGATGCAATCTTTTGATGAAAAACTTAATTCGGAAGTTTCTATACCTAGAAAACATAATGATGAGTGGGAACCTACTATAAAGATTAAAATTAAAGATCATGAGTGTTATGCTTTATGTGATTTGGGTGCTAGTGTTTCCACGATTCCGAAAACTTTATGTGAAATTCTAGGTTTCCATGATCTTGATGATTGCTCTTTAAATTTGCACCTTGTGGATTCCACCATTAAAAGCCAATGGGAAGGATCAATGATGTTCTCATTGTTGCAAATAGAAATTTGGCGCCCGTAGATTTTATCGTTCTTGATATAGATTGCAATCTTTCTTGCCCTCTTATTCTTGGTAGACCTTTCCTTAGAATGATTGGCGCGATTATTGATATGAAGGAAGGGAATATTAGATTCCAATTTCCATTAAGGAAAGGCATGGAGCACTTTCAAAGAAAGAAAATTAAATTACCTTATGAATCTATCATGCGAGCTACTTATGAATTGAGTGCCAAAGATGGCACTACTTAGATCTATCCTCGCTTTTATGCCTAGCTAGGGGCGTTAAACGATAGCGCTAGTTGGGAGGCAACCCAATTTTATTTATGTTTTTTTGTTTTTGTTTCTATTTAGTAATAAATTTTCCATCTACCTTCTGTTTAGATGTGTTTTTATGTTTTAATTAGTGTTTGTGCCAAGTAGAACCTATAGGATAACCTATGGTGATAGTTAATTTGATTCTGCTGAAAAACAGAAACTTTGCACGCACGAAATTAGTTTTTTTAAATCACAGAAACATGCTTTTGCGTTGATTCTTTTTTCTGTAGATCAATAGACAAATTGTCCAGGACTTCCTATTTTGGTAGGAATTTTACAGTTCCATAAGTATTCGTGGGTTACAGATTGCTACAGACTGTTCTGTTTTTGACAGATTCTGTTTTTCGTGTGTTGTTTGCTTATTTTGATGCATCTATGGATAGTATTAAGTGGTATGAACCATAGAGAGCTAGGAATACAGTAGGTTTAACACCAATATAAATAAATAATGAGTTCATTACAGTACCTTATGTGGTGGTTTTGCTTTCTTTCACTAACGGAGCTTATGAGATTTCCTGTTAAGTTTTGTGTTGTGAAGTTTTCAAGTTTTGGGTAAAGATTTGATGGTTTATGGAATAAGGAGTGGCAAAAGCCTAAGCTTGGGGATGCCCATGGCACCCCAAGATATTCAAGAATATCCAAAATCCTAAGCTTGGGGATGCCCCCGGAAGGCATCCCCTCTTTCGTCTTCGTTCATTGGTAACTTTACTTGGAGCTATATTTTTATTCGCCACATGATATGTGTTTTGCTTGGAGCGTCTTGTATGATATTAGTCTTTGCTTTTTAATTTACCAGAATCATCGTTGTTGTACACACCTTTCGGGAGAAGCCCATTTGATTAGAATTTACTAGAATACTCTATGTGCTTTACTTATATCTTTTGAGCTAGATAGTATTTGTTCTAGTGCTTCACTTATATCTTTTAGAGCACTGCGGTGGCTTAATTTTGTAGAAATTTTTAGTCTCTAATGCTTCACTTATATTATTTTGAGAGTCTCTTAGAACAGCATGGTATTTGCTATGGTTATGAATTTGGTCCTAGAATGAAGAGCATCCAAGTTGGGTATAATAAAAACTATCATAGAAAGTGCATTAAATACTAGGATCAATTTGATGCTTGATAATTGTTTTGAGATATAAAGGTGGCAATATTAGAGTCATGCTAGTGGATAATTATGAAATTGATAAATACTTGTTTTGAAGTTGGCAAGTCCCGTAGCATGCACATATGGTAAAAGTTGTGTGAAAAATTTGTTGCATGAGGTGCTCTTTTGATTGCCTTCCTTATGAGTGGAGGTCGGGATCGCCCGATGGTTAACTCCTACCAACCCTTCCCCTAGGAGCATGCGTAGTAGTACTTTGCTTCGAGGGCAAGTAAACTTTTGCAATAAGTATATGAGTTCTTTATGACTAATGTGAGTCCATGGATATACGCACACTCACCCTTCCACTTTGCTAGCCTCTATTATACCGCGCAACTTTCGCCGGTATCATGCACCCATTATTTACCTTCCTCAAAACAGCCACCATACCTACCTATTATGGCATTTTCATAGCCATTCCGAGATATATTGCCATGCAACTTTCCACCGTTCCGTTATTATGACACGCATCATCATTGTCATATTGCTCTTTGCATGATCATGTAGTTGACATCGTATTTGTGGCAAAGCCACCTTCATAATTTTCATACATGTCGCTCTTGATTCATTGCATATCCCGGTACACCGCCGGAGGCATTCATATAGAGTCATATCTTGTTCTAGTTTTGAGTTGTAATTCTTGAGTTGTAAATCAATAAAAGTGTGATGATCTTCATTATTAGAGCATTGTCCCAGTGAGAAAAGGATGATGAAGACTATGATCCCCCCACAAGTCGGGATGAGACTTCGGACTTTATAAAAAAAAAGAGAGAAAGGCAAAAAAGAAAAAAAAAGAAAAAAGGAAAAAATAATAATGAGGGAAAAAGAGAGAAGGGACAATGCTACTATCCTTTTTACCACACTTGTGCTTCAAAGTAGCAGCATGATCTTCATGATAGAGAGTCTCCTATGTTGTCACTTTCATATACTAAGTGAGAATTTTTCATTATAGAACTTGGCTTGTATATTCCAATGATGGGCTTCCTCAAAACGCCCTAGGTCTTCGTGAGCAAGAAAGTTGGATGCACACCCACTTAGTTTCTTTTGTTGAGCTTTCATACATTTATAGCTCTAGTGCATTCGTTGCATGGCAATCCCTACTCACTCACATTGATGTCTATTGATGGGCATCTCCATAGCCCGTTAATACGCCTAGTTGATGTGAGACTATCTTCTCATTTTTGTCCTCACAACCACCACCATATACCACCATAATGCTATGTCCATGGCTTGCGCTCATGTATTGCGTAAGAGTTGAAAAAGCTGAAGCGCGTTAAAAAGTATGAACCAATTGCTTGGCTGAAACCAGAGTTGTGCATGATGGGAGTATTTTGTGTAATGAAAATGAAGCATGGCCTAACTATATGATTTTGTAGGGATAAGCTTTCTTTGGCTATGCTATTTTGATAGGACATGATTATTTGTTAGTATGCTTCGAAGTATTATTAATTTTATGTTTTATAAACTTATATCTTGAATCATTTGGATCTGAACAATCATGCCACAATAAAGAAAATTACATTGAGAATTATGCTAGGTAGCATTCCACATCAAAAATTCTGTTTTTATCATTTACCTACTCGAGGACGAGCAGGAATTAAGCTTGGGAATGATTGATACGTCTCCAACCTATCTATAATTTTTTATTGTTCCATGCTATTATATTACCCGTTTTGGATGTTTATGGGCTTTACTTTACACATTTATATGATTTTTGGGACTATCCTACTAACCGGAGGCCCAACCCGTATTTCTGTTTTTTTCTTTTGCCTATTTCAGTATTTCGAAGAAAAGGAATATCAAACGGAGTCCAAACGGAATGAAACCTTCGGGAGCGGGATTTTTTGAACAAACGTGATCCAGAGGACTTGGAGTGCAAGTCAAGAAGCAGTCGAGGCGGCCACGAGGGTGGAGGGCGCGCCCACCTCTAAAGGGCGCGCCCCCTATCTCGTGGGCCCCTCGGGCGGCCACCGACCTACTTCTTCCTCCTATATATACCCACGTACCCCGGAAACATCAGGAGAGCCCATGAAAACCTAATTCCACCACCGTAACCTTCTGTATCCGCGAGATCCCATCTTGGAGCCTTCGTCGGCGCTCCACCGGAGGGGGAATCGACCACGAAGGGCTTCTTCATCAACACCATAGCCCCTCCGATGAGTTGTGAGTAGTTTACCACAGACCTTCGGGTCCATAGTTATTAGCTAGATGGCTTCTTCCCTCCTTTTGGATCTCAATACCATGTTCTACTCGATCTTCTTGGAGATCTATTCGATGTAACTCTTTTTGCGGTGTGTTTGTTGAGACCCGATGAATTGTGGGTTTATGATCAAGTTTATCTATGAGAAATATTTGAATCTGCTCTGAATTCTTTTATGTATGATTGAGTTATCTTTGCAAGTCTCTTCGAATTATCAGTTTGGTTTGGCCTACTAGATTGATCTTTCTTGCAATGGGAGAAGTGCTTAGCTTTGGGTTCAATCTTGTGGTGTCCTTTCCCATGTGGCAGAGGCAGCAAAACGCACGTATTGTATTGTAGCCATCGAGGATAAAAAGATGGGGTTTATATCACATTGCATGAGTTTATCCCTCTACATCATGTCATCTTTCTTAATGCGTTACTCTATTCTTTATGAACTTAATACTCTAGATGCGTGCTGGATAGGGGTCGATGTGTGGAGTAATAGTAGTAGATGCAGGCAGGAGTCGGTCTACTTTTCGCGGACGTGATGCCTATATACATGATCATGCCTAGATAATCTCATAATTATTCGCTTTTCTATCCATTGCTCGACAGTAATTTGTTCACCCACCATAATACTTGTGCTATCTTGAGAGAAGCCACTAGTGAAACCTATGGCCCCCGGGTCTATCTTTTATCATATAAGCTTTCAATCTACTTTTATTTGCATCTTTACTTTTCCAATCTATATCATAAAATACCAAAAATATGTTTATCTTATCATACTATCCCTATCAGATCTCACTTTCGCAAGTGGCCGTGAAGGGATTGACAACCCTTTATTGCGTTGGTTGCGAGTTATTTGTTTGGTTGTGTAGGTGCGTGGGACTTTTGAGGAGCCTCCTACTGGATTGATACCTTGGTTCTCAAAAACTGAGGGAAATACTTACTCTACTATTGCTGCATCACCCTTTCCTCTTCAAGGAAAACCAACGCAAGCTCAAGACGTAGCATGAGCACAAACGGTATTGCAATGGTAGGAAACAAAGCCTAGTGTTCATACTTTCACTAGTGCAAGTTCTCTCAACAATAATAACATAATTGGATCATATAACTATCCCTCAACATGCAACAAAGAGTCACTCCAAAGCCACTAATAGCAGAGAACAAATGAAGAGATTATGGTAGGGTATGAAAGCACCTCAAAGTTATCCTTTCTGCTCTATCTATTCAAGAGTCCGTAGTAAAATAACATGAAGCTATTCTTTCCGCTCAATCTATCATAGAGTTCATACTAGAATAATGTAACGCCCTGGATACAACTTTCCGCATTCGTAACTCCAACTCTTGCCTTTTCCGGAGATGCGATATGATATTTCTTTCGTGGTTGGGTTTTTGTCCTTTGTTTTGCATTTTGTTCATGTCATGCATCTCATCTCTTTGCATCATTTGCATTGCATCATGTCATCATGCAACCCTATTTAAAACTCATCTAAATAAAATCGTATGGATCTTCGGTCCATTTAAATCGAGGGAAATGCACATGGTGATTTCTCTTTATAACATATATCCTCCCAATATTATTAGGGAGCTATAAAAATAATATTCCATTGTTTTGGAATTAACCATAACACACTTGCAAACAAATCCCATTCCTTTCTATCTAAACCCTTGGCCTCAACTTTTCCCATAATTTGTTTCATCACTTTTCCAATCTCCATCAAAATTCCCAACATTTTTGGACACTTCTAAAACCTTGTACTAGTTCAAACCATTTGAATTAAATTCAAATGAGTTTGAATTTAAATCTTGCATTCATGCCAACTTCTATTTCCTTGGATCAAGCTCATTTTTGTGAATCCGAGGAAATTATCTGCGTGTCCAACTTCTTCCCCTAACCCCTCTTTCTTTTCTTTCTTAATCTCTGTTTTTTCTTTTAGTAGGGAGAGAGAGCCCAGCCGCAACCTGCAGCCAGGCTGGCCCATTTGCGTCATGCCCATCCAGCCCACCTAAACCTATAACCCTAGCCCCGAGCCCCCCTCCCCATCTCTCCCTCTCGTTCCCATGCCCGCCGCCACACCCGCATTGCGCCCGATCCCATCACCCGCTCGACCTCCTTCTTCGTCCCGATCGGCAATAGAAGCATCACCGAGCCCTCGTGCCCGTGAATGCCCTCCGCCGCCTTAACCGTTCATGCGGTGTCCCTCGCGCCATGGGACCTTCCCTCGCACCGTTCCTCTGCTTCCATGCCGCACACCACCCAAGCCATGGCGCTCTGCCGCCCCTTGTCTCGCCCGCGAAGGCGACTGAGGGAGTCCTGGACTAGGGGGTGTCCGGACAGCCGGACTATCAATATCCGCCAGACTCCAAGACTACGAAGATACAAGATTGAAGACTCCGGCTCGTGTCCGGATGGTACTTTCCTTGGCGTGGAAGGCAAGCTTGGCAATACGGATATGTAGATCTCCTACCATTGTAACCGACTCTGTGTAACCCTAGCCCTCTCCGGTGTCTATATAAACCGGAGGGCTTTAGTCCGTAGGACAACATACATTACAACAATCATACCATAGGCTAGCTTCTAGAGTTTAGCCTCCTTGATCTCGTGGTAGATCCACTCTTGTAATACCCATATCATCAATATTAATCAAGCGGGGCGTGGGGTTTTACCTCCATCGAGAGGGCCTGAACACAGGTAAAAACATCGTGTCCCTCGTCTCCTGTTACCATCCGCCTAGACGCACAGTTCGGGACCCCCTACCGAGATCCGCGGTTTGACACCGACATTGGTGCTTTCATTGAGAGTTCCTCGTATGTCGTCACCGATAGGCGGATGGCATCTTCAACTAGCAACGCTGTCCGGGTGAGACTTTTCTCCCGGATAGATCTTCGTATTTGGCGGCTTCGCCTGCGGGTCAATTCACTTGGCCATCTGGGCAGATCGAAGCTTCGCCCTTGGCGTCGGTCAGATTTGGAAGCTTAGACTTCACGGCCGATGTCCGCGGAGACTTGATCTTCGACGGACTCGAGCCACAGCCGAGCGCGCCGCACTGTGACGATGGGCATGATCTAGCTCTGCCGCCGAGCGGTGCTGTGTGTCAAGCTGCAGGTCTGCTTGACCATTAGCCCGAGCCGATCGCCCGGATCGAGGGCGGTGGATAGACGCCGCCACAGGGGCTTCAACATCCACGGTGATGGGCGAACACCAATCTTGTCCCCATGAAACTTCGTGATTCCGGCGCGGACTCCTTGCGGACTCCGAACCTCCGCGCCCTACCAATCGATCGAGATTGGGCGCCGGTTATAAATTCACCGCGCGGACATCTTCAATGCTCGCCTTTTGGCGTTATCTTAAATTCACTAAAGCATCTCTCGTTATCGGAGAGTCTGGCGGATTATGGCGGGATGGTTGAGATCTGAGACGACGAAGAAATTGAGCCCACCCACCACCAGTTTGTAGCCACTGCCGACAATCTAACCGACATGCTAGACTTTGACTCCAAAGACATTGGCGGAATGAGCGACAATGCTGGAGCGAACAAGAAACAGAGCCTATAAGGCACGGGAGGACTACCTCGTCACATGACATATATATGGTAGACACCCCAAAGGAGAGCGATGACGAGGACCAACGGGCCGCGGCAGAAGATGACCCCGCCGACAAATGACCAAAATGACGGCGCAGGTGCCGCCCTAAGTCCCGCCTCGACGACAACAACGCTCCCAAGGAGCCCGTGATACGGCAGGGCTCACAATCGGACGACGAACACGCAAATAAGCAACCGTCCGAACACAACGAGTCAGATAATCAATCCAAGCCCGGCGAGAACAACAGTCCGGACGATCGTATGCCGGACACGCCGCCGGAGAGTAAGAACCTTCGGAAAATACTCGTCAGTACTGCAAGAAGCCTGAAGAAGGAAAAACGGAGGCTCAAAACAGCGGAAGACACACTCAGAATGAGATGGAGCAAAGTGCTCAAAACCGCAGATAAGTATGGCAATGGCCACCAATCAAAGAGCTACCCGAAGCACAAGCTACTACCAGAATTCGACGAGGAGGCCATAGAGCCTCCACCGTCCAAAAATAAAGGGCTGCTGGTTGGATAGGCGGCGGATGATGAGGCCAAATTACAGCGGCGCCACACATAAATCCACCAACGAACTCGGAAGGATAGATGGCCCAGCCAGGTCCATTTACGGGCCAAAGGAGAAGGCCCCAGAAGCAAGGCAACACGCCAAGTGTCCGATGATAGCGGCACACACAAATCTGGGCGTCGCACACCCACTATGTTTCACCGATGAGGTCTTTGGACCATGAATTCCCAGCAGGATTTAAACCCATCAACATAGAGGCCTACGATGGAACAACAGACCACGGAGTGCGGCTAGAAGATTATATACTACATATACATATGGCGGAGGAGTCGATCTCACGCCATAAAATATTTACCCTCAAGCTCAAAGGGCCAGCCCGTCATTGGCTTAAAAGCCTCCCGAAAATCTGCTTTGGAAGTTGGGAAGAGCTCGAGGGGCGTTTAGAGTTCAAGGGACTTATGTCCGGCCTCCGGATCTGAGATGATCTAAGTCATATAACTCAACAGCCGGAGAGTCGGCGCGGAAGTGCAGAACAGGTTCCTTACCAAAAAGAACCAAATAGTCGATTGTCCGGACGCCAAGCCTTAGCAGCTTTCAAGCACAATGTCCGAGGCGAATGGCTCGCCGAGCACCTCGGTCAAGAGAAACCGAGGACAATGTCCGCACTAACAAGCCTCATGACCCGCTTACGTGCGGGAGAGGATAGCTAGTTAGCAAGATGTAGCACCAGCGACCCAAGTACATCGAGATAAGAGATGGAAGCGGAAAATCACGGTAGCGGAAAAAGAGCAGCGCGGAATAAAGAAAAAACCCAAAGAGCAAGGCGATCAGCGCGGATTTAAAAGCTCATGCCCAATAATAAAAACAGCCTCTAAAGGATGGCGGTGTGGTGTCCAACTTAAAGAGGATTTTGGGTCGGATATGTCAAATCCACAGTACCCTCGGAAGGCCTGCAAATCACACCCACAGGGATTGTTGGGTTTTTAAACAGTCCAGCTGACTAAATGCCGAACACAAGGGGCTCGACGCGTCAAGCAAAGAAGATAAACCCCACCAGCAGAGCACCGGAAAACAAAAGACTTTCCCACACGGGGTTAAAGCAGTAAACTCACTTCATGTGATAATACGGAAAAATAGTGCGGCACTTTCTAAAAAGAGCTTCGCGCGTTCCAACACAGCAAACCGTAGAGATTGGATATCAAAACCAATCACTTTCGACCACCTGGAATATTCCAGAAGCGTTCAAAATGCGGGACGGACTCCCCTGATATTGAATCCCATAATAGACGGATTATAATTTACTAACGTCTTAATGGACGGAGGCAGTGACTTAAACCTGCTATATTCAAACACAATCCGTAGGATGGGGATAGACCCAACCAGAATCCGGCACAGCCGCACTTCCTTCAAAGGAGTGACACCAGACCCTTACGCCAAGTGCACGGGCTCTATATTACTAGAAGTCGTGTTGGATCGCGAACAATTTTCGACGAAAAATTAATTTTCATATCGTCCCATTTGAAAGTGAATATCAAGCACTCTTGGGGCGAAAGGCTTTTGTCGCTTCAACGCCATACCGCATTACGCATCTCTTACACTCAAGATGCGGTCGCGTGGCGTCATTTTAGTCTTGGTCACTTAAAGACCCGGACTCGGATAGATGAATCCGGCTTGACAAGCTAGGGCTCCCTAGCCGCATACCCCTTCACGAGGGGCTGCTCGCACAAACAAGCTGCGGGTTCATACAAACCCGCTCTAATTATTTATATTTCTTATTTTACACATATTTTTACATACGATTTATTTTCAAACTAAACGTTCCTCTCTTTTCTGAGATGAACAACGTGCATACCCGTCGAGGATAACGGCGCAACGGAGACACGGCGTGAGGCGTGCGGTAGGGACCCGTTGTGAGATTCTTTTGATTAAGACCTGCGTAAACCTTTTTCTGTCTCTTGTTGTTATACTCCTTGGTTTCTTCCTATAGCCAAAGTGGAGCCTGACGTTTTGGCATCGGCCGCGTCAGAAGACCATGCCTGTACCTGGACACCAGGGGCTTAGGGCATCATTCTTCCCATTACTATAAAGACCGAACACCTTAGGGAGTGTTCGGCGTCTCGAGTTAGGCATTATATGCATCAGCTCCGAATCATGTCTTTGGTCAAATGTTGGGTTTGCCCGGCTCCTGTGTTTTGCTGCCTTCGTTCCGTATCGCCGGCTAACGCGGCACCGGAGAACTCTGCGATTGTGCCCCGGTTAATTTGGCGAGCACCTCGATGAAAGCGAAAAGTATCTGTCATGATCTGCGAGAGACTGGTTAGCCACTCGATCGACTATCGGAATGTTTAGAATTCCCCGCTTTGACGAAGGGCTGTTTCCCGGTCAGGCATACGCGCTCCGACTTCGGAGAAGGGCGATGCCACCAGGGGCTATATCGTTGCCCCACCCTCGAGCTCCACCGGCTAAGTGAAAGTGATAAAGCATTATAGTCCGGATTGCCTCGTTCGCTACGCTACCACCTCCTTATAACAGGACCAAGACATCGGATTAAGTGTGAAAACGCGCTATTTTTGCGAACACCCCAGCACCTTGTGCGTGGGGGCTGAAGCCGAAGACTGCCATCTTTCAAGTTATACACAAGTATACGTAAACGGCCGCACAGAAGAAGTTTTACTACTTGGACGCACAAGTATAAAAAGCAATTATAATATAATCATTGATTTACAAGCTAATGCGTTCATTTGAATGTTACATTCTTCGAGCACTGCGACTCTATTACACGAGCGCCACGCATAACTTCCCCGAAATAGTGCTCGGCGAGGCGGTCTTCATCGAACCACAGGCAGCAATAGCGGTGGCGTCCATCTCGGGCGATGCACCTTCACATGGGCAAGAGCCATCCGCGCCCTCTATGCAGGTCGACGCATCATCTCCTTTATATGCGGCACCGCTCAAGGAATTGCTGCGATGGCGTAGTAGCTCGTCGCCTTGGACCTCTCTGGCCATACATGGGCCACGATGTCAGTCATGGCAAGTCCGGACAATCTATTTAGCTCGGCCCATTCGGCCAGCCGGTCTGTTAATGGAAGTGGCGATCGGGATGTGGAATTGAGACCAATACTGACTCTTACGTCTCGTGATCCTCCGGCTCCGGAAGTGCTTAATGGCATCGGCGCACTTGCAGCCAAATCCATGTCGGGATCCTCCGGACTCCACACCCGCTCAAATTGAGCATACTTCCCATCCATAAACCGGTGGCGCGGCGAAGGCTTGCCAGCCACGATATCTCCGGCCTGGCGCAGTTCCCCCTTCATAGCCCGCATTGCAGTGCAGGCATCCTTGGCTTCGGCGGTGGCCTTCTTCAGGTCTTCCCGCTTCGATAAGCGCTCCTTTTCAAGAGCCTCATTACGGTCGGTAGCATCCTTCACTTTCATGGCCAATTCGGCCACCTCTGCCCTGCTTAGGCAGTGCGCAACCTTTTCGGCTTGCAACTCTTCGGCTGCCCTTGAGGCAGCTGCGTCACTCCTCCGGGCTTGCTCCTTAGCTCGAGCAAGTTCGGCCCGAAGGCTCTCCACGGAAGCAACACCGTCTGTACAACAGCACAAAATTTATCAGAGGAGGGCTTTGACCCCCTTAAATAAAGCGACTGCGGAGAATTTATTTACCTTGCGACTCGTCAAGTCGCTGGTTGACAAGTGCGATATCAGCATCCGCCATGTCCAGTTGCCGACTTAATTCGGCAAACTCATTAGTCCGGCTGGCCCTCGGACTATCCGCCACCTGCATAGGGCAGCGGTATTCATTACTACGATTTCGATCCTCGACGCGCTATCGTTTCCGACAACCTACGAGTCGGGGCTACTATCTATCTGAGCGCATTCTTATATGCAAAACTGTTAAAAGACAAAGGGTGCGTCATTCTCGCATACCTCAAATCCCGCCAACAAACTCATGGCGGCATTTATAATCCGCTCTCGGCGGACGAAATCCTTCAATCACCATACGCATTAACACACGGTGATCTTACGAAATGGGCGCCCTCTCAAGCGATTCTTGATTCTCGGTCGGACACTAGTAGGTGCGAACTCTCCAGCCCCTCCGGACTCGGGGATACCCTCCGTGATGACACTTGGGTTCGCTTTGCCTCATCTGGCAGCGCTGCGGATGGGCGTATCGCTCTCCATCATCTCCGGAAGAAGGTCCCGAAGATGAACTCATCGAGAAGGCTGCAGATCCGAACTGCAATATAAATATTTCGGTTACCGACAGAAGCATAAATGAAGGTATTTCCCTACTAATTAATTCCCTCTTTTCGTACTCACGGCTCGTTGGAGGGCTGATCTTTTGGCGATGATTGTGCGTCCGGATTCTTTCCGGACGCCGGACCCCCCGGTGAGGATCTATTGCCACGCTTAGGGGCTCTGGCCTCCGGATCTTCGGAGGCGGTCCTCTTCTCCCCCTGAAGGGAGGGGCTCTTCGTTCCCCCCTCTTTAGTCGCCCCTTTGGGCGAAATATTAGCTCCTCTATTTTCCCCGTCGCCCCCTTCTATGGGCGCAACCTCCAACATTCGACCAGCCACGGGCTCCGGTCACGGTCTCTGGGGGGGGCGGACACCTTATCAGCCTTGATCGCGCCACCCATTCTGTAGAGAACAAGGGGTCGAGGCGAACTCTAGAAAGGCATATAAGCAGAATGTCCGGACTCGAGCTATTTACAGAGTATCCGGCAATCGCGGCAAACTGCGTCCTCGGCTGAATCCGGACCGCCACTTGCGGTCCGAAGAACAACTGTACATCTCCACGGTGTCGCACCCATGAAGTGTTGGAGAATCGAGGTCCCTCGGGTTGAACTCCCATAGGCGGAAGGGCGGCGTTTGCGGGCAGAAGTTGCACGATTAGCATAACCTGCATCACCTTGATCGGTCGATCTCCCTCGCTTGGAGATCTCGAATCCGGCCTGCGGTGAGGGCACGTCTTGAACGACCCCAATTGAGCCCTTGGTTAACCCACGACATCAGTTGGCGTGGAGGTCCCGGGCGGAATAAGGGCGGAGGCTTTTGCCTGCTGCCCCTTGGAGCGGTGATATAGAACCACTCATGCTGCCACAGTCCAAGTTCCTCTTGGAAGGAACCCTCGGGCCACGGGGCATCGACCTTTTTGCTTATGGTCGCCCCGCCGCACTCCGCTTGACGCCCCCCGATCATCTTCGGCTCCACCTTGAAGGTCTTCAGCCATAGGCCGAAGTGGGGAATGACGCGGAGGAAGGCTTCATGACGATAATGAATGCGGAGATATGGAGGATGGACTCGGAGCCAAGTCGTGAAAGTCCAGCCCATAGTAGAGCAGAGCCCTCTCACGAAGGGATCCGTCGGGAGGCCTAAACCCGGCGGAGGTGGGATCTGGCAGCGTATTCACGGGCTCGGGGCTGGCACAGCCTGCCCTTGGGCAGGCAACCTGTCTTGAAACTTCATAGGCAGTGCTTGGCCTCACGCAACTTCAATATGTCCTCCTCCGTGGCGGAGGAGGGCATCAACCACTGGAGGTCGGGCGGACATGATTAAGGGTCGGCGCTAGAATCTGAGGCTCACGGGTGTTGGGCGGGAGGCGGGAAGAGATTCGATCACGAGATTGAAGAACAATGGCGAGCCTTGGTCCTCTTATAAAGGGAAGAAATACCAAGGGCCGTCTCGTGACCGTTTGGGATTCCCCTTCGATAGAGGAGGCATGGTGGCGGGAGCGGTTGGGTTACCCACGCGTATTGATGAGGATCCGGAATAAGGGGAACACGATCTCTGCTTCGACACGACGTGCCAAGGAAACCGCTTCGCTAAACATGCTGAGGTGGTATAGTAAAAAAATGATTCAAACAAAGGCTAGGTAGCGGGGTGATGTCACGCCGCATAATACGTCAGTAGATTGAGCTAGTGTATATTTTATTCTCTCTACGGTGGAATGTGGAATTTATTTTGCAGAGCCGGACACTATCCTGGTGTTCATGATCTTCTCTGGAGTATTCAGGGGAGGAACCCGCCTTGCAATGCGGAACATTATGCGCGCCGGATTTATCGTCATTGAAGACTGGTTTAGGGGCTACTGAGGGAGTCCTGGACTAGGGGGTGTCCGGACAGCCGGACTATCAATATCCGCCGGACTCCAAGACTACGAAGATACAAGATTGAAGACTCCGGCTCGTGTCCGGATGGTACTTTCCTTGGCGTGGAAGGCAAGCTTGGCAATACGGATATGTAGATCTCCTACCATTGTAACCGACTCTGTGTAACCCTAGCCCTCTCCGGTGTCTATATAAACCGGAGGGCTTTAGTCCGTGGGACAACATACATTACAACAATCATACCATAGGCTAGCTTCTAGGGTTTAGCCTCCTTGATCTCGTGGTAGATCCACTCTTGTAATACCCATATCATCAATATTAATCAAGCGGGGCGTGGGTTTTACCTCCATCGAGAGGGCTGAACACAGGTAAAACATCGTGTCCCTCATCTCCTGTTACCATCCGCCTAGACGCTTAGTTCGGGACCCCCTACCCGAGATCCGCCGGTTTTGACACCGACAGCAACCACCTGCAGGTCGCTGCTCCGCGCCATCTCTGTCTTCCTCCTCGCCCGGTGCTCCTGCCCCTTTTTCCCTGCTGCGCCTCTGCTCCGTCGTGGGACTGCTGCCCTCCGTCGCGCCTATCCATCCTTCCATCTCCCTGTGCCGCGCCTCGACGGCATGGAGGCTCGAGCTTCGGCTGGGAGCAGCCGCAGCTACGTGGCGCCCCACCTCCAAACGGTCGCGCATCGATGGCCATGTCTCCGCCGACTCCTGCCTAGTCTGCATCCCCGTCGCTCCTCCATGGCCTTCTGCCCGAGCCACCACGACCACGTGCGCCTCCTTCATGGTTGCCGTGCTGTCGGTTTTTCATGCCTCGTCCTGCTGCTGTGGGTGCCTCACGAGCCGCCGATGTCCTCGCGAGCTACTCCGTCCGATAGGGCTCCCCTCCAAGACGAGCTGGCTGCCCCGTTGGCCTTGCTGCCTTTGTCGTGGCCAAGTCAACCCAGACGCCCGGAGTCCATCTTTGGTTGCACACCAAGTCGGCCATGCCTTGCTGCCTCTTGTACACTATTGGTCAATAGTGGATGATTGCCAAGTACTTCGACTATAGTCGTTGCATCGAGGACACCGAGTACGACTACACACGATGATGCACCAAGTACCTCTACCCACGACCCGAGAACGTCTACAACCGTGTACAACTACCGTCGCCGTGTACCACTACTTCCACTACCATCACGAGAACGATTACTTCCACTACCGTCGCCACGTGAACAACTACTTCCCACGACGACCCGTGAACGACTACTTCCTCTACATCGTACCAAACCCGAACCGCTTCGAAAATGCATGCTTCAAAGGTATAATCGCCGAGACGATGACCCGTGGACGAATGCATGTTGTCTGAGATGAACCGTATGTTTGCACCGCGCCTGAATTGTCGCTCTTTGCCATGCCGTCGTCCCGTGGGAACCCGGAATCCGGGAAGGACCCCACCATCCTTGCATGAGACGCTCACGGCCACTTCTTTTGCACCGGTATCTCCGTGAGTTACCGGAACCGATATGTTGCCGTGGCATCATTTTCAGATTCGTTGCCGTGGCACCCGTTTTGTTCCGCCATGGTGACCAAATGCTTCATAACGTGCTCATGTCAACATTTTCATAAAATTGCATAAAACTTGCATATGTCATCCGCATCATGATAACAACATTTAAATGTTTAAAATTGTTGTTTGCATTAAATTGCTAAATAACATATGGAGTTTCCGGAATTGTTGTTTGTTGTTCCGGCCTCATTTAAACTTGCCTAGATAGGTAGTTTATTTATGCTTCACCTCTTGCCATGTTTAACAACATTTAATATTGTTTGGTAGCTTAAACGAGATTAAACTAAATGTGTCAATGTGGTGTTTCATCAATATGCAACTCGTTGCATATTGAGCTCCACTTAAATTGTAGTATTGTTTGTTGCACTTTGCCATGCCATGACTCATTAAACCGGACATGCATCATACTTGATTGTGCATCATGCCATGTTTATGTGTGGTGTGTTTACCTTGTTGTGTGCTTCTTCTCGATAGTTCCCGTTTCATTGCGATCGTGAGGATTCGTTCGACTACTCCCATTCGTCTTCTTCATGGACTCGTTCTTCTTCCTAGCGGGATTTCAGGCAAGATGACCGTCACCTTGGATCTCACTACTATCATTGCTATGCTAGTTGCTTCGTTCTATCGCATTGTTGCGCTACCTATTATTTGCTTTTCAAGCCTCCCAAATTGCCATGTCAGCCTTTAACCTTTTCACCCTTCCTAGCACACCATTGCTTGGCTATGTTACCGCTTTGCTCAGCCCCTCTTACAGCGTTGTTAGTTGCGGGTGAAGTTGAACATTGCTCCATGGTGGACAGGATTATGTTGGGATATCACAATATCTCTTATTTAATTAATGCATCTATATACTTGGTAAAGGGTGGAAGGCTCGGCCTTATGTCTGGTGTTTTGTTCCACTCTTACCGCCCTAGTTTCCGTCATACCGGTGTTATGTTCTGGATTTTGCGTTCCTAGCGGTTGGGTGATTTATGGGACCCCTTGATAGTTCGCTTTGAATAAAACTCCTCCAACAAGGCCCAACCTTGGTTTTACCATTTGCCTCACCTAGCCCTTTTTCCCTTGGGTTTCGGAGCCCGAGGGTCATCTTTATTTACCGCCCGGGCGGTGCTCCTTGAGTGTTGGTCCAACTTTGAGCAATGCCGGCCCCTGGCAACAGGGTCTATGCCAACCCGACGTCTTGCTCATCCGGTGTGCCACGAGAACGAGATATGTGAAGCTCCTATCGGGTTTGTCGGCACATCGGGCGGCTTTGCTGGTCTTGTTTTACCATTGTTGAAATGTCTTGTAAACCGGATTCGAGACGATCGGGTCTTCTGGGAGAAGGAATATCCTTCGTTGATCGCGAGCTTATCATGGGCTAAGTTGGGACACCCTGCGGTATTATCTTTCAAAGTCGTGCCCGTGGTTATGTGGCGGATGGGAATTTGTTAATGTCGGTTGTAGATAACTTGACACTTGACTTAATTAAAATGCATCAACCGCGTGTGTAGCCATGATGGTCTCTTCTCGGTGGAGTCCGGGAAGTGAACATGGCTTTGGGTTATGTTTGACGTAAGTAGGAGTTCAGGATCACCTCTTGATCATTGCTAGCTTCACGACCGTTCCTTTGCTTCTCTTCTCGCTCTCATTTGCGTATGTTAGCCACCATATTTTCTTAGTCGCTGCTGCAACCTCACCACTTTACGCCTTCTTTTCCCATTAAGCTTTGCTAGTCTTGATACCCATGGTAATGGGATTGCTGAGTCCTCGTGGCTCACAGATTACTACAACAATAGTTGCAGGTACAGGTTATGCGATGATCATGATGCGAGAGCGATGTTTGCTTGTTCGGAGTTCTTCTTCTGCTTCTTCTTCGATCAGGGGATAGGTTCCAGGTCGGCAGCCTGGGCTAGCAGGGTGGATGTCATTTGAGCTTCTGTTTGTGTTTCATGCGTAGTCGGATGTTGCTCTTATGTATTGTGATGTTGTATTTGTGTGGCATTGTATGCCTTATGTATGTATCCCCATCTATTATGTAATGTTGATGTAATGATATCCACCTTGCAAAAGCATTTCAATATGCGGGTCTATCCTTGGTGGGACCTTCGAGTTCCTTTTGGATAAGGTCGCATCTTGGGCGTGACAAGTTGGTATCAGAGCCTCGACTAACCATATGAGCCCCCTTGATTGTTGGCCGTTGTTGAGTCTAGAAGAAAACTATTTTGAGTCTTAGAATTATATATATATATCGGAGAGTAGGATTCTTTTTACTCCTCAGCCCCCTTCGTCGCTCTAGTGAGGACTCCTGACGTAGATGTTTTGTCTTTCCTCTCCTCAAATTTCACTAAAAAAATTTAGGATCACGCGGGTATCTTGGAATCGTTCCAATAGTCTTGTGACGAGAACATTGTTCTTGGTGCCTCCTGACATTTAGGGGTTGTGGAAGTGTCCCGGGGAGTTGAGCTCCAAGGTGTTGTCGTCTCAATTTTATCATTGCAGTTCTAGAATACCTGAGTTTTGCCGACATCGAAAATCTTTTTTATGCAGTTGTTGGTGAGATAACCTCGACGCCACCCAGTACTGGGGAGTTCGGGAGTATTGCCATAGCTTGTATAACGGATGCTTTTCGAAGGTTGAGGTACACGATTTCCGGAGTTTACTTGGTTATGTGTTGACGGATGGATACAGCTTGGATGTAGGTATTGTTAGTTTGGGTGAGATATATTGCTTCCCCTGTATCCCCAACACCAGATTGCATAACCAGAAAGTTTCGGGAGTTTATAGGTGGGAATTCAAGTAGCTCCTAGAATATCTTTCCCACAGATGCATGATATGGGATTGGGTAAATCTCTATCATATGTATTTGTTCTGGCTTATTTCCGCAAGCCAAATCCTTTGTTTCGTTTTATTTGTGGTATTCGAGTTGCTTCGAAGTCAAATGTTGAATCCATACCTTTCCTAAACGGTGTTCTCATATTGCTATGCGAATACTAATCCTTCTTGATCATCGAGGTCGTCATGTTAATTCTTTCCCAACCGGTGCGCTTCTCTTCGAGATGATCCCATCATTCTCCCCATCCGCAAGATCAATTGTAAGTTTTCTCAATGATGTTTGTTTCGTTCATCCCAAGTTGTCTTTGTTTTTCCCCACCCTCCCACCCTTTTCTTCAAGGACTCATATATTTTAATCATGTATCCATTTATTCATGTGAAGTCACTTCACCCTTTTCCGTCAATGTTCTTATCCGGTGAGCCCTCGTGAAGATACTAACGGAGCTTTGAGTTCATCATTCTTCGTTATTTTTCTTCTCCGGTGGATTTAATTTAAGCTTTCGGTGTTGATCATATCTCTTCCTTTTGTTTCACATGTCTTCCCATGTGAATTTCTTATCCAAGGCTCTCTTATTTATTCACCTCTCCCAGTTCATATCCGGAGTGTTGAAGATATCTCAAAAGATCCGTGTTTCCATTCTCTATCCGTTCAAGTTATTTTGAGGTTTTTATCTCATTCAAGCCATTTAATTCAACCGGTGCAATCCCCCTTTCAATCAGTCGTTCAATGGTGTATCTTTTAGTGGGCCCTAACCCACAAGTCTTTTCCCAGGATCTTACCTGACTCTTCTGATTATCAGGAGCCATTCCCAAATTTTTTTCCAAGTTTGATGTAAGAATGAATTTTCATCAGTCACATGCCTTCTCCAAGGTTGTTTTCAAATTCTTTTCATCTTTGGCTCAACCTTTTTCTTTTAGCCCTTCCGGAGTGTCTCAACAATTCATGGTGGTGTTTCTCGTCGTCATTCTCGAATTTTGAATACCGAAGAAGAGTTCCTCTTAAATCCTTACCCGTTCTTCCAGAGATTCATGGTTCTAGCTTCATGCCATCCTCATAATTGTTTTGATTGTGACAATTCTTTTCTTACCATCCGGAGCATTTCATGAGTTGTTTCCATTTCTTTCCTTCGAAGGCCATCATGTCATAATTCTTCATTCTCAGCATGTAGCTATCGTTCTTCAAATTCTTCCAGTGCATCATTCAAATATCCTCTAATCAGTTCATAACCTCTTCGTTCTCATGTATCTAAATCCCTTCAAGTATCTTCATTCGTTTTCCAATTCTTCCCGGTGAATTGTGCCTTTGCTACTTTCATTTTCTATTCTTACGGTGGTTCGTTCAAGATTTCACTTCCTTCGTTATCATATCAAATATTCGTTGTTTCCAAATCACACCAGTGGTTCCATCAATACCTTCTCAAGTTTGTGCTATATCTCTCTTAATCCTTTCTACGGGAATAAGTAGTATGCCAAATCCGTTGCTTGTCATCAACTTAAATTGATGAAGGATACGCATAAGATAATTCTTATTCTTGTTTCATCCAAGTGGTTTAATTCTTTTCTACCGGAGTTTGTCCGTGACATCAATTTCTCAATTATATGTTGTTCATCTTTCTTCCGGAATTCCAAGTTTTTCGCTGTATTTCATCGCGAAGCTCCATCTAAATCATTGCAAGGCTTCACCTGGTGTTTTCAACTTCTCTTTCTTTCTATCATCCTTTTATTACCGGAGTTTTTCATGGAGGCTCTACATGGTGGTTCATCAAGGATTCCTTTTCATTCTTCAATTGTTCTTCAAGATTTTTCTTGGAGTTATGATCTGCCAAGCTATACTCAAATAAAAATGGTGCCCAACACATGTTTTTCCTGAGCAGTTCAAGTATTCTTCTTCTTGCATTCCAAAGTGCAATTCTCCTACCTTATCTTTTGAGATGGTGTTATATCATTCTTGAAAATTTCTGTTCATGTTTCTGATTCACATGTTGTCAAGAATGAGGTATTTTTAATCCATCAATCTCTTCTTTGGAGTTATCTTGGTATAGATTTCACCTAAAGCCTTCCCTAAGGAATGTTGCTAATTGTGGTGCTTATCAATGATCCGAGTTTTCTCCTATCCTCTCGGCGAAAGAAGTTTTCATCTCTTCCTTGATCTCAAACAAGCAATTGTTTTTCATTAGTGGCAGAATTTCACCTCTTAGTCTTGGGATGTTTTCCATAAGCCCACTACAAGCTTTTTTGTTTCGTTGTTGGGTTTCCAACAACTCCGTTCTAGCATTTCTTGTAAGCGTGCTCTTTCAAGATCTTGTTTCTCTCCATTCTTTCCATTCTTTCATTTCTTCCGGAGGCATTGTGATGTTGCTCTCGTTGACCCATCATCTCAAATTGTGAAGATCGTGTTCTTTTCATGCTTATCCATTTAACCGGAGTGTTGTGTCATCTCTTCAAGTTCTTTTCATCTTATCAAGTGTTCTTTCTTCTTTCGATCAGTCTTTGCCCAAATTATATCAATCTTATTCCTTCTCTATCTAGTTTTAACCGGAGTGGTTTCAATATCTATCTTATCACTGAACCTCTTGGTTCTCGTCGTATCCCTTGTTCCTCTTTTCTAACGGAGTGTTTTCAACTTTGCTCATCTTCGTTGTTCTCTTTCATTCATTTTGCTCAACCTCTCAAGGTTCGTGGTTTCACTCATTGGTCGAAGAAGCAACTTAGTTTACCTCTTATCTTCCTCTTCCTTTTCCCTCCGGTGCCATCCTAGATCTCGGGACGAGATCCTCTCGTAGTGGTGGAGTGTTGTAACGCCCCGGATACAACTTTTCGCATTCGTAACTCCAACTCTTGCCTTTTCCGGAGATGCGATATGATATTTCTTTCGTGGTTGGGTTTTTGTCCTTTGTTTTGCATTTTGTTCATGTCATGCATCTCATCTCTTTGCATCATTTGCATTGCATCATGTCATCATGCAACCCTTTCTAAAACTCATCTAAATAAAATCGTATGGATCTTCGGTCCATTTAAATCGAGGGAAATGCACATGGTGATTTCTCTTTATAACATATATCCTCCCAATATTATTAGGGAGCTATAAAACTAATATTCCATTGTTTTGGAATTAACCATAATACACTTGCAAACAAATCCCACGCCTTTCTATCTAAACTCTTGGCTTCAACTTTTCCCATAATTTGTTTCATCACTTTTCCAATCTCCATCAAAATTCCCAACATTTTTGGACACTTCTAAAACCTTGTTCTAGTTCAAACCATTTGAATTAAATTCAAATGAGTTTGAATTTAAATCTTGCATTCATGCCACCTTCTATTTCCTTGGATCAAGCTCATTTTTGTGAATCCGACGAAATTATCTGTGTGTCCAACTTCTTCCCCTAACCCCTCTTCCTTTTCTTTCTTAATCTATGTTTTTTCTTTTCTTTTAGTAGGGAGAGAGAGCCCAGCCGCAACCTGCAGCCAGGCCGGCCCATTTGCGTCATGCCCATCCAGCCCACCTAAACCTATAACCCTAGCCCCGAGCCCCCCTCCCCATCTCTCCCTCTCGTTCCGTGCCCGCCGCCACACCCGCATCGCGCCCGATCCCATCACCCGCTCGACCTCCTTCTTCGTCCCGATCGGCAACAGAAGCATCACCGAGCCCTCGTGCCCGTGAATGCCCTCCGCCGCCCGCCTCCGTTCGCCGGTGTCCCTCACCGCGGGACCTTCCCTCACACCGTTCCTCTGCTTCCATGCCGCGCACCACCCAAGCCATGGCGCTCT
Organism: Aegilops speltoides; assembly: GCA_021437245.1. Taxonomy (NCBI): domain Eukaryota; kingdom Viridiplantae; phylum Streptophyta; class Magnoliopsida; order Poales; family Poaceae; genus Aegilops; species Aegilops speltoides. Next base: position 86,365,578 of record CM038145.1, on the reverse strand, counting down.
GCCGCCCCTTGTCTCGCCCGCGAAGGCGACCACCTGCAGGTCGTTGCTCCGCGCCATCTCTATCTTCCTCCTCGCCCAGTGCTCCTGCCCCTTTTTCCCTGCTGCGCCTCTGCTCCGTCGCCGGACTGCTGCCCTCCGTCGCGCATATCCATCCTTCCATCTCCCTATGCCGCGCCTCGACGGCATGGAGGCCCGAGCTTCGGCTGGGAGCAGATTCAGCTACATGGCGCCCCACCTCCAAACGATCGCGCATCGATGGCCATGTCTCCGCCGCCTCCTGCCTAGTCTGCATCCCCGTCGCTCCTCCGTGGCCTTCTGCCCGAACCACCACGACCACATGCGCCTCCTTCATGGTTGCCGTGTTGTCGGTTTTTCATGCCTCGTCCTGCTGTCGTGGGTGCCTCGCGAGCCGCCGATGTCCTCGCGAGCTACTTTGTCCAATAGGTCTCCCCTCCAAGACGAGCTGGCTGCCCCGTTGGCCTTGCTGCCTTTGTCATGGCCAAGTCAACCCAGACGCCCGGAGTCCATCTTTGGTTGCACACCAAGTCGGCCATGCCTTGCTGCCTCCTGTACACTGTTGGTCAACAGTGGATGCACACCAAGTACGACTACACACGACGATGCGCCAAGTACCTCTACCCACGACCCGAGAACGTCTACAACCGTGTACAACTACCGTCGCCGTGTACCACTACTTCCACTACCATCACGAGAACGACTACTTCCACTACCGTCGCCACGTGAACAACTACTTCCCACGACGACCCGTGAATGACTACTTCCTCTACATCGTACCGAACCTGAACCGCTTCGAAAATGCATGCTTCAAAGGTATAATCATCGAGACGATGACCCGTGGACGAATGCATGTTGTTTGAGATGAACCGTATGTTTGCACCGCGCCCGAATTGTCGCTCTTTGCCATGCCGCCGTCCTGTGGGAACCCGGAATCCGGGAAGCACCCCACCATCCTTGCATGAATCGCTCACGGCCACTTCTTTTGCACCGGTATCTCCGTGAGTTACCGGAACCGATATGTTGCCGTGGCATCATTTTCGGATTTGTTGCCGTGGCACCCGTTTTGTTCCGCCATGGTGACCAAATGCTTCATAACATGCTCATGTCAACATTTTCATAAAATTGCATAAAACTTGCATATGTCATCCGCATCATGATAACAACATTTAAATGTTTAAAATTGTTGTTTGCGTTAAATTGCTAAATAACATATGGAGTTTCCGGAATTGTTGTTTGTTGTTCCGGCCTCATTTAAACTTTCCTAGATAGGTAGTTTATTTATGCTTCACCTCTTGCCATGTTTAACAACATTTAATATTGTTTGGTAGCTTAAACGAGATTAAACTAAATATGTCAATGTGGTGTTTCATCAATATGCAACTCGTTGCATATTGAGCTCCACTTAATTGTAGTATTGTTTGTTGCACTTTGCCATGCCATGACTCATTAAACCGGACATGCATCATACTTGATTGTGCATCATGCCATGTTTATGTGTGGTGTGTTTACCTTGTTATGTGCTTCTTCTCGATAGTTCCTGTTTCATTGTGATCGTGAGGATTCGTTCGACTACTCCCGTTCGTCTTCTTCATGGACTCGTTCTTCTTCCTAGCGGGATTTCAGGCAAGATGACCGTCACCTTGGATCTCACTACTATCATTGCTATGCTAGTTGCTTCGTTCTATCGCATTGTTGCGCTACCTATTATTTGCTTTTCAAGCCTCCCAAATTGCCATGTCAGCCTCTAACCTTTTCACCCTTCCTAGCACACCATTGCTTGGCTATGTTACCGCTTTGCACAGCCCCTCTTATAGCTTTGTTAGTTGCGGGTGAAGTTTAACATTGCTCCATGGTGGACAAGATTATGTTGGGATATCACAATATCTCTTATTTAATTAATGCATCTATATACTTGGTAAAGGGTGGAAGCCTCGGCCTTATGTCTGGTGTTTTGTTCCACTCTTACCGCCCTAGTTTCCGTCATACCGGTGTTATGTTCCTGGATTTTGCGTTCCTAACGCGGTTGGGTGATTTATGGGACCCCCTTGACAGTTCGCTTTGAATAAAACTCCTCCAGCAAGGCCCAACCTTGGTTTTACCATTTGCCTCACCTAGCCCTTTTTCCCTTGGGTTTCCGGAGCCCGAGGGTCATCTTTATTTTACCCCGGCCAGTGCTCCTTTGAGTGTTGGTCCAACCTGAGCGATGTTCGGCGCCCCCTAGGCAACCAGGGTCTATGCCAAGCGGACGTCTGGCTCATCCAGTGTGCCCTGAGAACAATATATGTGCAGCTCCTATCGGGATTTGTCGGCACATCGGGCGGCTTTGCTGGTCTTGTTTTACCATTGTCGAAATGTCTTGTAAACCGATTCGAGGCGATCGGTCTTCTGGGAGAAGGAATATCCTTCGTTGATCGCGAGAGCTTATCATGGGCTAAGTTGGGACACCCCTGCAGGGTATTATCTTTCGAAAGTCGTGCCCGCGGTTATGTGGCAGATGGGAATTTGTTAATGTCCGGTTGTAGATAACTTGACACTTGACTTAATTAAAATGCATCAACCGCGTGTGTAGCCGTGATGGTCTCTTCTCAGCGGAGTCCGGGAAGTGAACACGGTTTTGGGTTATGTTTGACGTAAGTAGGAGTTCAGGATCACCACTTGATCATTGCTAGCTTCACGACTGTTCCTTTGCTTCTCTTCTCGCTCTCATTTGATTATGTTAGCCACCATATATGCTTAGTCGCTGCTGCAACCTCACCACTTTACCCCTTCCTTTCCCATTAAGCGTTGCTAGTCTTGATACCCATGGTAATGGGATTGCTGAGTCCTCGTGGCTCACAGATTACTACAACAACAGTTGCGTACACAGTTATCACGATGATCATGAGGCGAGGCGATGTTTGCTTGTTCAAGTTCTTCTTACGCTTCTTGATTAGGGGTAGGTTCGGTCGGCACTGGGCTAGCAGGGTGGATGTCGTTTGAGCTTCATTTTTGTTTCATCCGTAGTCGGATGTTGCTCTTATGTATTGTGATGTTGTATTTGTGTGGCATTGTATGCCTTATGTATGTATCCCCATCTATTATGTAATGTTGATGTAATGATATCCACCTTGCAAAAGCGTTTCAATATGCGGGTCTATCCTTGGTGGGACCTTCGAGTTCCTTTTAGATAGGGTCGCATATTGGGCGTGACAAATAACACCTTAAGACACAACTCAACCAAAACCCTAATGTCACCTAGATACTCCATTGTCACCTCAAGTATCCGTGGGCATGATTATACGATAAGCATCACACAATCTCAGATTCATCTATTCAACCAACACAAAGTACTTCAAAGAGTGCCCCAAATTTTCTACGAGATAGTCAAGGCGAAAACGTGTGCCAACTCCTATGCATAGGTTCATGGGTGGAACTCGCAAGTTGATCACCAAAACATACATCAAGTGGATCACGTGATATCCCATTGTCACCACAGATAAGCACGGCAAGACATACATCAAGTGTTCTCAAATCCTTAAAGACTCAATCCGATAGGATAACCTCAAAGGGAAAACTCAATCCATGACAAGAGAGTAGAGGGGGAGAAACATCATAAGATCCAACTATAATAGCAAAGCTCGCGATACATCAAGATCATATCACCTCAAGAACACGAGAGAGAGAGAGAGATCAAACACATAGCTACTGGTACATACCATCAGCCCCGAGGGTGAACTACTCCCTCCTCGTCATGGAGAGCGCCGGGATGATGAAGATGGCCACCGGTGAGGGATTCCCCCTCCGGCAGGGTGCCGAAACAGGCTCCCGAGAGGTTTTCGGTGGCTACAGAGGCTTGCGCCGGTGGAACTCCCAATCTATTGTGTTCCCCGAAGGTTTTTGGGTATATGGACTTATATATAGGCGAAAGAAGTCAGTCAGGGGAGCCACGAGGGCCCACGAGGGTGGAGGGTGCGCCCAGGGGGTGGGCGCGCCCCCTGCCTCGTGGCCTCCTCGAAGCTTCCCTGACTTCAGCTCCACGTCTCCTGGATCACGTTCGTTCCAAAAATCACGCTCCCGAAGGTTTCATTCCGTTTGGACTCCGTTTGATATTCCTTTTCTTCTAAACACTAAAATAGGCAAGAAAACAACAATATGGGCTGGGCCTCCGGTTAATAGGTTAGTCCCAAAAATGATATAAAAGTGTAAAGTAAAGCCCATAAACATCCAAAACGGGTAATATAATAGCATGGAACAATCAAAAATTATAGATACGTTGGAGACGTATCAAGCATCCCCAAGCTTAATTCCTGCTCGTCTTCGATAGCATAATTCTCAATGTAATTTTCTTTATTGTGGCATAAATGTTCAGATCCACATGATTCAAAATAAAAGTTCATATTGACATAAGAAATAGTAATACTTCAAGCATACTAATCAAAGCAATCATGTCTTCTCAAAATAACATGGCTAAAGAAAGTTCATCCCTACAAAATCATATAGTTAGGTCATGCTTCATTTACAAAAATGCTCCCATCTTACACCCCCCCCCCCCGATGACAAGCCAAGCAATTGTTTCGTACTTAAATAATCTCAAACTTTTTCAACTTTCACGCAATACACGAGCGTGAGCCATGGATATAGCACTATGGGTGGAATAGAATATGATGAGGGAGATTGTGTGGAGAAGACAAAAAGGAGAAAGTCTCACATTGACAAGGATAATCAACGGGCTATGGAGATGCCCATCAATTGATGTCAACATGAGGAGTAGGGATTGCCATGCAACGGATGAACTAGAGCTATAAATGTATGAAAGCTCAACAAAAGAAACTAGTGGGTGTGCATCCAACTTGCTTGCTCATGAAGACCTAGGGCATTTGAGGAAGCCCGTCGTAGGAATATACAAGCCAAGTTCTATAATGAAAAATTCCCACTAGTATATGAAAGTGACAACATATGAGACTCTCTATATGAAGAACATGGTGATACTTTGAAGCACAAGTGTGGAAAAAGATAGTAACATTGCCCCCTTTTTTTCTTTTTTCTTTTTTTCTTTGGACTTTATTTTTTTCTTTGGCCTTGGGGGGGGGGGCAATGCTCTAATAATGATGATAATCACACTTTTATTTATTTACAACTCATGAATTACAATCCAAAACTAGAACAAGATATGACTCTATATGAATGCCTCTGGCGGTGTACCGGGATGGGCAATGAATCAAGAGTGACATGTATGAAATATTATGCATGGTGGCTTTGCCACAAATACGATGTCAACTACATGATCATGCAAGGCAATTTGACAATGATAATGTGTGTCATGATGATGAACGGAACGGTGGAAAGTTGCATGGCAATATATCTCGGAATGGCTATGGAAATGCCATAATAGGTAGGTATGGTGGCTATTTTGAGGAAGATATAAGGAGGTTTATGTGTGATAGAGCGTATCATATCACGGGGTTTGGATGCACCCGCGAAGTTTGCACCAACTCTCAAGGTGAGAAAGGGCAATGCAAGGTACCGAAGAGGCTAGCAATGATGGAAGGGTGAGAGTGCGTATAATCCATGGAATCAACATTAGTCAAAAAAGAACTCATATACTTATTGGAAAAATCTACAAGTCATCAAAAACCAAGCACTACACGCATGCTCCTAGGGGGATAGATTGGTAGGAAAAGACCATCGCTCGTCCCCGACCGCCACTCATAAGGATGCACAATCTAAGAACACCTCATGTTTCAAATTTGTTACACAACTTTTACCATACATGCATGCTACGGGACTTGCCAACTTCAACACAAGCATTCTTTAAATTCATAATCACCCAACTAGCATTACTCTAATATCACTACCTCCATATCTCAAAACAATTATCAAGTATCAAATTGATCATAGCATCCAATTCACTTCCTATGATAGTTTTTATTATACCCAACTTCGATGCCCATCATTCTAGGACCAATTTTATAACCATAGCAAATACCATGCTGTTCTAAGATACTCTAAAAATAATATAAGTGAAGCATTAGAGATTAACAATTTCTACAAAATTAAGCCACCGCCATGCTCTAAAAGATATAAATGAAGTACTAGAGCAAAACTATCTAGCTCAAAAGATATAAGTAAAGCACATAGAGTATTCTAGTAAATTCCAATCAAGTGGGTTTCTCCCAAAAGGTGTGTACCGAAGTATGTTTGTGGTAAACTAAAAACAAAAGAATAATATCATACAAGACGCTCCAAGCAAAACACATATCATGTGGCGAATAAAAATATAGCTCCAAGTAAAGTTATCGATAAACGAAGACGAAAGAGGGGATGCCTTCCGGGGCATCCCCAAGCTTAGGTTTTAGATATTCTTGAATATCTTGGGATTCCTTGGGCATCCCCAAAATCTTAGGATCTTGCCACTCCTTATTCCATAGTCCATCAAATCTTTACCCAAAACTTGAAAACTTCACAACACAAAACTCAACAGAAAACTCGTAAGCTCCGTTAGTATAAGAAAATAAATCACCACTTAGGTACTGTTGTGAACTCATTCTAAATTCATATTGATGTAACATCTACTGTATTCCAACTTCCCTATGGTTCATACCCTCTGATACTACTCATAGATTCATCAAAATAAGCGAACAACACATAGAAAACAGAATCTGTCAAAAACAGAACAATATGTAGTAATCTGTATCAAACGTATACTTCTGGAACTCCAACAATCCTACCAAATTTGGAGGTCCTAAGAAATTTGTTTACCAATTCATATCAAAAAGAATAAGATCAAAATCACGTTTCTGTGAATTATCAAAACTAATTTACTGGGTGCAAAAGTTTCTGATTTTCAGCAGGATCAACACAACTATCACTGTAAGCTATCCTAAAGGTCTTACTTGGCACTTTATTGAAAAAAAAGCTATAAAAAATGATTAATACAGTAGCATAATCATGTTAACACACAAAAACAGTAAGGACAAATATTGGGTTGTCTCCCAACAAGCGCTTTTCTTTAATGCCTTTCTAGCTAGGCATGATGATGACAATGATGCTCACATAAAAGATAAGAATGGAAACATAACGGGAGCATCATGAAGCATATGACTAGCACATTTAAGCCTAACCCACTTCCTATGCATAGGGATTTTGTGAGCAAACAAATTATGGGAACAATAATCAACAAGCATAGGAAGGTGAAACAAGCATAGCTTCAAGATTTTCAACACATAGAGGAAACTTGATATTATTGCAATTCCTACAAGCATATGTTCCTCCCTCATAATAATTTTCAGCAGCATCATGAATGAATTCAAAAATATAACCATCACCTAAAGCATTCTTTTCATGATCTACTTGCATAGAAAATTTACTACTCTCCACATAAGCAAAATTCTTCTCATTCGGAATGGTGGGAGTATCATAAGAGACTTGAATACTATAAATTGTTTCCACACTAAAAGAGTAATGTTCAGAAAAAGGGTAATCATAATCATGACAAGTTTTATAAATATAATCGTCACTACTTTTTATAGCATAAGTTTCATCACAAAATCATCATAAGTAGCAACTTTGTTCTTATCATAATCGATTGAAGCCTCTTCCAAGATAGTGGAATCATCACTAAATAAAGTCATGACCTCTCCAAATCCACTTTCATATTCATCACAATAAGATTCAACATCCTCCAAAATAGTGGGATCATTACTTCCTAAAGTTGACACTCTTCCAAACCCACTTTCATCAGTATAATCATCATAGGTAAGAGGCATGTTATCATCATAACAACTTTGCATATCAAAACTTGGGAGGCTAAAAATATCATCTTCATTAAACATAGCATCCCCAAGCTTGGGAAAAACATTAGTTGCAGCAAATATATTCTCAAATATGTCACCCTCATCAAACATAGCTTCCCCAAGCTTGGGCCTTTTCATATCATAAGCATAATCACTCTCATCATTAATAGTATGGATAGCACCAATAGTATAGCAATTATCATCATCACATTGAGTAATAGGAGCAACATCATTTGGGAGAGATACCTTTCTACCTTTGCTTCCCCGTTTTTTCTTTTTCTTCTTCACATTATGTGTGGGTTCAACCTTCTTCTCTGAGCTCCTTATTGATGAGATTGGTTGAATAGAAAGCTCCTCCTCGTTACCTGATTCATCATAAGAAATAATAGGAGAATATTGGGAAGTCTCTTCCCTTTCATTAGTATTCTCTTTATCTTCTATTTTCTTTCTTTTCTTTATGTAATTGGCAATATAAGGATTTTCAATGCAATTCACCGCACAATACATATAAATCTCCTCTAGATCAATATCAAGGAATTTCTCAAGGTTAAATTCTGGAATAAGCTTAGTTGCACGTTTCAATTCTTCATAACCCAAAAGCAACTAAGTTCATTATGATGCGCAAGGGAAATCAATTCATCACAATTTTTGGACACGATTCAATCATGAAACAATTTGCATCAAAGATTTAAATGACCATGTTCATTGCAAAGTTCACAAGTACGGCGGAGATATTTAAAATTTTCAGCACTAACATTAAGCCTTTCTTGCAACCATTTAGTTTCTAAATGCTTATGCCTCTTGCAATATCTATTTTCCCTATTTGGTGTGTACTTGCAAACCCAATGTACTCCACAAAAATCGACATATTTATAGGAGACATTTTCATCGTAACTAGTGCAATCCTCATTAGTACTATGGATATTCAAAGAGTTCATACTAACAACATTGCAATCATGCTCATCATTCAAAGATTTAGTACCAAGCATTTTAATGCATTCTTCTTCTAGCAATTGAGCACAATTTTCCTTTCCATCATTCTCATGAAAGATATTAAAAAGATGATGCGTATGAGACAAACTTAATTCCATTTTTTTGTAGTTTCCTTTTATAGGCTAAACTAGTGATAAAACAAGAAACAAAAAGATTCGATTGCAAGATCTAAAGATATACCTTCAAGCACTCACCTCCCCGGCAACGGCGCCAGAAAAGTGCTTAATGTCTACTACAGAACCTTCTTCTTGTAGACGTTGTTGGGCCTCCAAGTGCAGAGGTTTGTAGGACAATAGCAAATTTCCCTCAAGTGGATGACCTAAGGTTTATCAATCTGTGGGAGGCGTAGGATAAAGATGGTCTCTCTCAAACAACCCTGCAACCAAATAACAAAAAGTCTCTTGTGTCCCCAGCACACCCGATACAATGGTAAATTGTATAGGTGCACTAGTTCGGCGAAGAGATGGTGATACAAGTGCAATATGGATAGTAGATATAGGTTTTTGTAATCTAAAAATATAAAAACAGCAAGGTACTAATGATAAAAGTGAGCACAAACGGTATTGCAATGGTAGGAAACAAGGCCTAGGGCTCATACTTTCACTAGTGCAAGTTGCCGTGGGAATGAACACCTATGGGACCGGAGCCCCTTTCGGTCTGGCGGGGGGCGGAGACCGCACGAAGAGCGGATCGAGGCGAAGCACGCGAGCGGTTTTACCCAGCTTCGGAGCTCTCCGGAGAGATAATACTCCTACTGCTACTTGTCGGGTTGTATTATGTTCTTGCTCGGGAGCGATGAGAGCTACAAGACCGAGCGTGAGTGTTTTCTGGTTTCGAACCCCCTCTACATTGCGCATGGGCCTCCTTTTATACGCTCAAGGGGTCACCAACAGGTGGCAACGCATGCGAGGGTAAAAGTGGAAAAGGGGTGGTTGGTACACCTACTTGTACAGTGCATCCTACCTAACCCTGACGGCAGGGGACAAAGGCATTAAATGCCCATCTGTGTCGCCCAAACAGTGTAGAAAAGGACCGTCAGGGGCGCCACCGCTTGCCACGATGGCCATCTTGTCATCTTCGCTTGCCACCTCGCACCGCTAGCTTCACAGCTTCTTGTCACGCGCGCCTGGAAAGGCCCCAAGGCGACACGTTGGTGGATGCGCTGGAGCGCGGGCGCAAAGTGGTAGCTCCGCCGCGGCAAGCGCCTTGCCGCGGTCGTTGTCTTGTCGCGTCCGGAAGCTTGTCGCTCACCGGGCCTTGCCGGGACGCGAGGCGCGTCGCGGCAAGTTGCTTGAAATGCCTTGGCTGTCCTTCCCAGCAAGCTCCTCTTGCCGGGGCCTTGTCTTCTCAGCTTAAAACACTTTATTCTTGAATGGCTCCAAAGGAATCAACGGAGGACCTTGGCGGTCACCCGGCAAGCCTTGCCGCGGGGTGCTGCGACTGCCCGTGCACAAGTTCGGGATACTAGGGTACCCCTACTTTAGTACACCGACAGGAGCCCCCGGGCCTGGGCCACACACGATGCCGAGCGCTGTTGGGCCAGGCCCAAAACAGGGCACGGGCACGCGCAGGCCTGGGTTATGCCGAATCTGACTCCGTATCCACCGTGCTCTCCCTTAACGGCACGCGTCGAATGCGGCGTCGTGGGAGAGATCGTGGGCGATTCTTTATTCAGAAAAGGCGTAACGTTTGCCTCCTCCTCTTTATAAGCAGGGGAAACAGGGGCAGTTCCCCCACCTTCGCCATTGGCGGTTCTAATCTCAGAAATCTCCGCCACTCCCCTCCGCTTCCAAAGCCGAAAGAGAGCAGCGCTCTGCCCCCCATCGCCGCCGTCGCCACCAACGCCATCGATCTCCCCCACCACCTCCGCCATGGCCCCGAAAACCGGGAAGGGCGTGAATTCGGCCGAGGCGCTGCGGCTCGAGGCGCTGCGAAAGGAGCGGGCCACTCCCCCCCCCCCCCAAGCTCTCCACGAAGGAGCTGCGGGAGTGGTTCTACCGCTTGTGGTCAACGGGGACGCGAGCGCATCCACGCACGAAGGTACTCTCCGCCGCCGCTTCGGAACGGGCCCCGAATGGGTACCCTTTCTTCGCATTGTTCTTCTATTGCGGGCTCTGCCCGCCCTTCTCCGAATTCTTCTGTGACATCATGAATACCTACGGGTTTCATCTCCTTGACTTCAACCCCAATGCTGTTCTGACCATGGCGGTTTTCGCACATCTCTGCGAAAACTTTGTCGGAGTCCACCCAAACGTAGCCCTTTTCCGCCATTACTTCATGCCCCGGGTCGAGAGAGGAGAGCCCTTAGCGGGCGGGATCGCCTGGATCTCGAGAGCCGGCAAGAAGGAGACGTATCTGGAGGGGAGCTCCGCAGCAAATGGGAGGAGGGAGAGCGAATGGTGCTGGATCATCGAGGAGAACCCACAGCCATTCACCACCGTGCGCCAAGCCCCAGTAGTGCGCGGCGGCGATTGGAGCACCCTGGCTGCGGACGACGACAAGCTGAAGATCGCCACCACCCGGATCTTGCGTCTCAGGCTTGCCGGGCACACTGTAGGCGCTGTTGGCGCGGATTTCCTTCGCCGCCGCATCGCTCCCCTGCAAGAGAGGAGGAGACCCGCCTGGGAGTTCGAGGGTCCGGCGGATATTATGAGGCTGCGCCCTGGCCTCAACTTCAAATTCACTGTACTGGAGCTGGATGCGATGCTGAAGGAGTTGTTCAAGCACGACCCTCAGCATCCAGAATGGTTCAGGTTGCCGGCTGGTATCGTTCCGCTGTGCAACAATTCTTCACTTATCGCATCCGCGCCATGATGCCGCTGTGCGACTCGCATGGTCTTGTCCCCACTTGGCAAGAGCCTGCGGACGACGTTGTGCAGCAGTTCTTCGACGGCCTGGTGGAGGTGGCGGTCCACGCCGACGAACAGAAGCTCCTCACCCGTGACACCACCGATGATGAGATGCGGCGCATCGCCACTAGGGCGGAAGAGGCGGCGGCAGCCGCCGCCGCAGGTGAATTTGGATTCACCGTGGAGGAGGCAGAGGCGGCAGAGGCGGCAAGCCTTGTCGATCGAGATGAGCTTGCCGGCGAGGGGGAGCTTGCTGATCTTGAAGCCGAATCGAGCGAGCCCGCCGAGGATGCGAGCGGTCGGCCATCTTCCAGTGGCCTGCCGCAGGCAGAGCCCCCAGCGCAGCCACCAGCTCCACGAAGAAGGCGTCTCCGCGGGACCGGGGACGTAGCAGGGCGGCAGACGGGTCAACAGCCGCCGCGCCGCGGGACACGCTCCACCGCGACAAGCACTGCTGCTGCGGGAGCGTCTCATGCTTCTGCGACAACTGGAGCAGGGGCCTCTCGAGCCGCCGCTTCTGGTCCTGCCGCTGCCCCCGCCAAGCTGTCGAGGGAGCCTACTCCTCCGCCTCGTCGCGCCAAAAGAGGGCCAGACTTCAACCTCTCCGCGCTCAGTTCCAGCGAAGAGGAAGAAGAGTAAGACTCTTTGCTGTACTTGTAGTTCTTCAATCCTTGTTGTTTTTATCTTGTATCTGATTTGCTTGACTCTGAACTTATTCCTTTTCAGGACCCTGGCCGAGAGAGCGGCGAAGAGAGCAAAGGCTCCGATGATCGTCATCGAGGACGAGCCCACCGCGACAGCAGGGGGCGCGCCCGAGACCACCTTGACGGACCCGGCAACTACTCCTCAAAGCAGCCCCCAGCGTAAGTATATGATCTTCTTCTCGCTGCTGGGCGCGCATGGGTGTCCTTTCCTTTGTTGATATCTGACTGTTGGTTTGCTTGTGTAGGAGCAGAACAGCCTCACCAGGAGCCTCCGGAAGCCGCCCCTGAGATGCTATCTACTTCAACTACGCCACCAAGGGAGGATTCTCCCACAAGGGAGTGTTCTCCGGCAAGGGAGAGGTCCCCGGCAAGGGAGGAGTCTCCGGCAAGGAAGGAGTCTCTGGCAAGGGGCGGCACCAGCGATCCCCCGTTGGCGGAGCCCATGACTGTAGATCCCAGCACAGGTAATCCTTCTTGCCTGAAACTTCCCTTGGGTTGTTCTTTTGATTTTCCTTTTGGATATTTGCTTGATTTTTCTCCCTCTTCCGGCCTTCAGATCCTCCTTCCACGGAGCCGATGGAGACCGAGGCCACCGGCGAGGAGAACGCGTGCGGCAACACTGACGACGCTGCCGCCACCGAAGAAGAGGCCGGTGCTGATGATCCTGCCGGCGAGGAGGCCGCCAAAGCTGCTGGCGCAGGAGCTGGCAAGGGGTCCGGCGATCGCACTGACGACGATGAGGCCGCAGGAGCGCAAGGCGCTATGCCGACCGCCGATCCCTCCGCTGCTAACGCAGCGCCAGGCTCCGGAGAGCCCCAGCCCGGCGCCTACTTGAAGGCCGGCGACGGTGTCTTCATCAAGCTCCCCTGGGCTTCAAGCTCCAGGGCGCCGGTCGAAGGAGAGACCTTCGATGGAGAAGTGCTTGCCTCCGCTGGGCTGACGCTAGTAGACGTGCCAAGCAGCAGCAGCGGCGAGTCTGAGGAGGAGCAGCTACTCCGGAAGCTGGTGTCGCTCTACCGCGCCCGACAAGCCAAGGTGGAATCCCGGGAAGCGCTTGTCGCGCAGGCGGAGGAGCTCTGGGAACGCAATCAAGAAGCTCTCCGGTCCATTGCAGAGGAGCGGGCGCAGCTCGTCAAGGCGCAGAAAGCCTTCCTTCTCGAGAAGGTGGTGAAAACAACAATGCTTGCCGCCGAGGAGCTGTCCACGCGGGAAGGTGAGTTGACGCAGCGAAAAGTCAATCTGGACAGCTACGAGGAGGAGCTTGCCGCGCGAGAGCAGACACTTGGCGGGGCTCTCAAGGAAGCACAGGACGCTGCTGCAGCTGCCGAGGCCGCCAAGAAGGAGCTGGAGACGAAGGTGGCGCGGCTGGAGGGCGATCTCAAGATGAAAGATGAAGAGCTTGCCGCACTCAAGCGTGAGCGCGAGAAGGACGCCCTTGCCCATGGCAAGCTGCAGGGCCGTCTCGCCGAGAAGGGTAAAGAGCTTAGCGCCGCCAAGGACTCCAACGCCGATCTTGAACTAAAGCTGGCCACGCTGACCCAGACACTGGATGGCGCCAAGTAGCGGGAGGTGGCCTTGAAGGAGGAGATCAAAGGCAATGAAGCGTTGCTGGCGAGTGCTGTCAAGACCCAGAATACTCTTAGGGAGATCGTGGAGCTTTGGACGGAGGGCCTCGTGAACATTGCCGCAGTCATCGACAAGGAGCTGGAGCAGCTGGGGATGGAGGACTTCGGGTACTCCTCCGACGAGAACCTCCAGCCCAGCGCCAAGCTCACTATGTTCTTTAAAGGCGTGGCGACGGCTCTCCAGCGACTCCGGGAAAGGATCCCAAAGCAGCTGGCCGATGAGTCACGCACGATCTGCGCGAGGGTTCTGCAGAAGGTGTTGGTGAAGGTGGCCTTCCGCAACCCAGGCATCAAGTTCACCAACGTCCTCAAGAAGCTGTCGGCTGATGCTGATCTGGAAGCGCTTAGGGCCCTTGTCGCACCCATTGTGGACAAGGTGAACGAAGTTAAGAGGGTCGACGGCGATCGCGTAGATTAGGCCACCTGTTCCCTCCTTTTCTTGCCGCTGCTAGTCATGTTTACGATAACAACCAGTTAGAGCTGTGGCAAGCTATCTTGTAATATAACTTTATTTGGGTATCGACTGCTATGTTATTTCCTTTACTTGATTCCTTCCTTTGTATGTTTTTGCCCTACGCTTTTAGGGAACTTGCCGGCGCAAGCACCCTTGCCTTGGCGCTGAGTCTTGAACGTCGGCAGCCTTCTTTGGCGGTGCCGCTTCCGACAAAAACCTTATCGCAACTAGTTGCAACACACTTAAATTGTTGAGCGGACTCGAAACAAAGTAAGGGCGCAACTAGCTACGAGTTGGTTCCTCCGCGCACAGGTTTTCCATACAAAGCACGGTCGTTCAAGGAAGATAACTTTAAAAAAATTTGAATTTGATTGCTCAAACTTTGGCAACTTAGCTTTTATGTCATTTGCTTCCCGGTAAGGTGATACTTGCTTGGACGACGCCTGGTCCACATGCCTGGTCCACACCATTATCTTCTCCTTCCCCCCCCCCCCGGCAAACTTGTGCGCGAGGGAACATTCCTTTTCTTTGAGAAAAAAGAAAGAAAGAGAAAATAAAGATATGGAGCCTTACGGCTCGTTATTGCTTACCGGGGGTAGGTGCTGCACAAGGTGTCAGGTAATACATGCGAAAAATAGAAAGCATGAAACCGACAGGATGTGCAAAGCACATGAGCTTTTATTTATGCACGGGGTCTGCGCCCGGCTTTGTACAAAGGATTACATGCAACAGCGGCAAGACTTGTACAAAAGGTGGTTGCCGGAACAGGTTCCGGCAACCGCGCCTTACGGGTAAAACTTACGAAGATGCTCAATGTTCCAGGAGTTGCTCACCGGAAAGCCATCTTCGGTCTCAAGGCGGACAGCGCTAGGCCTAGTGACTCGTTTCACCCGGTAAGGGCCTTCCCACTTTGGCGTCAACTTGTTGGAATTCTTGGCGGATTGAACGCGCCGAAGAACAAGGTCGCCTTCCTCGAGACTTCTGGCATTAACTTTGTGGCTATGGTAGCGGCGCAAAGCTTGCTGGTATCGAGCAGCTCGTACAGCAGCCTGAAGACGGTCTTCCTCAAGGAGCAGCGTGTCATCTTGTCGCAGCTGCTCTTGCTCAAGCTCATCATAGGCGAGCACTCGAGGCGATCCGTATACGAGTTCCGTGGGGAGAACTACCTCTGCTCCATAGACTAGAGCGAAAGGTGTTTGGCCAGTAGCTCGATTTGGCGTCGTCTGATCGACCAAGAACCACCGGCAACTCCTCGATCCAGTTCTTTCCGCACTTGTGCAGCTTTGTCAAAAGTTCGGTCTTGAGCCCGCGAGCACTTCAAATTGCCCTCTCCACTTGACCGTTGCTTCTCGGGTGAGCAACGAAGCGAAGCAGAACCTTGGCGCCAAGATCTTGGGCGTCTTGCATGAAGGTGCAGCTCGTGAATTGTGTGTCGTTGTCGGTGATGATCTGTTAGGTACCCGAAGCGGCAAACAATCGACCAAGAACTTGATCTTGTTGTCTTTGTCACCTTCCTCATTGCTTCCACTTCCGTCCACTTTGTGAACTTGTCGATAGCAACATACAAGTACTCAAAGCCCCGACAACTTCGGGAAAGGGGCCGAGATGTCGAGCCCCAGACCAAAAATGGCGAGGATAAAGGGATCGTCCGGAGAGCTTGAGCTGGCTGGTGTATCTTCTTGGAATGGGCTGCACGCTTCACACTTGGTTACTTGTGCGATTTGCATCACGGAGGGCTGTTGGCCAAAAGAAACCTTGCCGGAACGCCTTGCCGGCAAGTGCTCTTGCGCCAATGTGGTGACCACATATTCCTCCATGTATCTCTGCCAACAGCTCTTGTCCGTCTTCCCGGGGAATACACTTCAATTTCACACCGTTGAGTCTTCTTCTGTACAGTACGTCGTCGACAAACTGGTACATACTTGACTGCCGGGCTACTCTTTCCGCTTCTTCTTGCTCTTCGGGAAGTTCTCCTGTCTGAAGGAAATGGACAATCTGTTGCGCCCATGCTGGAGCTTGCGGCTCGACAACAAGGACCATAGGCACATATGCTGCTACGGGAACATCTGCTTCTACGGCAAGAACCTGCGGCTCGGCCGGAGCTTGAGTTCCCCGGCAAGCTTGCCGGAGCAAAACTTGTCGGGAGCGTCTGCTTCAACGGAACAATCCCTAGGGCTCGCCGGAGCAGACTGCTCCTCAGCACTCTTGGTGTTGATCTTGGGGACCTTCTTGGCGGCGGCTTCGGGGAGCTCTGCCGGAAAGTAGTCACCGGAAATCAACTTCCTCTTCTTGCTCTGTCCAGTTGATGGTGTTACAGATGGTTGAGTCAGCTTGAGCACAAAGATCCCTGGTTCCACAGGTAACTTTAGTGCGGCGCACTTTGACAGGCCATCGGCAATGTCGTTCTGAGCTCTCGGAACATGTTCCATCTACAGGCCGTCAAAGTGCTCTTCTAACTTTCTCACTTCATCAACATAGGCTTCCATCAACAGACTCTAATAATTCTTGTTTACTTGGCGGACGACAAGCTGCGAGTCACCCCTGACAATAAGCTTCTTGAACCCAAGGTCTGCCGCGATCCTGAGACCGGCAAGCAAACCTTCATACTCTGCAGTATTGTTTCTCGCTTGCTCCTTGGGAAAGTGCATCGGACCACGTGCTTGAGGTGCTCTCCGATTAGGCGCGACAAGCAGACGCCTTTGCACGGCGCTTTGCGGAGAAGGCACCATCAAAGTACATGATCCACTCTTTGCTTGCTTCCTTGACGGGGATGCTCTTTTCCGGAATTTCTTCATCTGGTGTTGGCGTCCACTCTGCTATGAACTCTGCCAATGCTCGGCTCGGATAGTTGAAGTGCTCTCAAACTTAAGGCCAAAGCTTGATGTTCAAAGCCCACTCAACAATCCTGCCCATCGCTTCGGATTCTGCGTTATCCTCTTCATTGAAAGCGGTGACAAGCTGTAATCTCATGTGCTTGGAAGTAATGGCGCAGCTTTCTCGAGGCCATGAGAAGGCCGAAAAGCAATTTATGCACACCAGAGTACCTTGACCTAGCCCCCTGCAGAAGGGAACTGACAAAGTAAACCGGGCGCTGCACCATTTTCTTCTGTTTCTCCTCCTGTGTCTGCGCAGATCCACCCTTGTCGGGAACAGATCTTGTCAGCGAAGCCCCTTGCCTGTCGCTGGATGCATCTGTCGCGGTTGCCGGCTCATCATCCGCCTCCCTCTCTGCTACTAACGCAGCACTAACCACTTGATTGGTTGCCGCTAGGTACAGCAGCAACTTCTCTTGTGGCTTAGGTGCGACAAGTATTGGAGTGGAGGACAGGTATCTCTTCAAGTTCAGTAGTGCAGCCTCCGCTTCCGGAGTCCATTTCATTGGACCTGCCTTTTTTAAAATTTTGAAAAATGGCAGGGCGCGCTCAGCAGACTTAGAGATAAACCTGCTGAGAGCAGCCACGCAACCGGCAAGCCTTCGCACATCCTTGACGCGCTTCGGTGCTTCAATCTGCTCAATGGCCTTGATCTTGTCGGGGTTAGCTTCAATTCCCCGCTGAGACACAAAGAACCCGAGAAGCTTGCCGGAGGGGACTCCAAACACGCACTTCTCGGGGTTGATCTTGAGGTTGATCTTGCGTAGATTTGCAAATGTTTCGTCCAAATCCTGAATCAGAGTTGCCCTGTCTTTGCTCTTGACCACTATGTCATCCATGTAAGCTTCTACATTTCTGTGCAACTGTGGCTCAAAAGCTTCGTGGACTACCCTTGCAAATGTTGAACCAGCATTCTTTAGTCAGAAAGGCATCCGTATAAAACAGTATGTGCCACATGGAGTGATGAATGCTGTTTTCTCCTCATCTTCTTCTGCCATGAAGATCTGATGGTATCCTGAGTATGCGTCAAGAAATGAAAGCAAATCACATCCGGCTGTGGAGTCAACAATCTGGTCAATGCGCGGCAAGGGAAAGGGGTCTTTGGGACAAGCTTTATTAACATCAGTAAAGTCAATACAAAGCCTCCATTTCCCGTTTGCCTTGCGCACGACTACAGGATTAGCCAACCACGTGGGATGGAGCACTCCCTTGACAAGACCTGCTGCTTCCAACTTCTTGATTTCTTCTGCAATGAATTCTTGGCGCTCCACCGCTGTTTCGACTTTACGCTTGCGGGCGCGCGATGAGGACAAACGGCAAGGTGGTGCTCAATTACTTTCCTGGGAACACCGGGGATGTCAGACGGTTGCCATGCAAACACGTCGACATTCGCCCGCAGGAAAGCAACGAGCACGCTTTCCTATTTAGAGTCGCGCGTGGCACTGATGGTGAAGGTACCACCAGTGCCGTCCTCCTTGGCGGACACCTTCTTTGTCTCTAGCGGAGCTGCCTTCGTCTTCTTACACTTGCCGGTGGAACTCGATGGTGCATCCTCGACGGTAGCGCAGCACTCCGAAGAGGTGCGCTTGCCAGAGCGGGCATCAGAGCTCTTGCCGGACTTGGTCTTCACCTTCTTCCCGTCCAAAGATGTCGTGGGAACGAACACCTATGGGACCGGAGCCCCTTTCGGTCCGGCGGGGGGCGGAGACCGCACGAAGAGCGGATCGAGGCGAAGCACGCGAGTGGTTTTACCCAGCTTCGGAGCTCTCCGGAGAAATAATACTCCTACTGCTGCTTGTCGGGTTGTATTATGTTCTTGCTCGGGAGCGATGAGAGCTACAAGACCGAGCATGAGTGTTTTCTGGTTTCGAACCCCCTCTACGTTGCGCATGGGCCTCCTTTTATATGCTCAAGGGGTCACCAACAGGTGGCAACGCATGCGAGGGTAAAAGTGGAAAAGGGGTGGTTGGTACACCTACTTGTACAGTGCATCCTACCTAACCCTGACGGCAGGGGACAAAGGCATTAAATGCCCGTCTGTGTCGCCCAAACAGTGCAGAAAAGGACCGTTAGGGGCGCCACCCCTTGCCACGATGGCCATCTTGTCATCTTCGCTTGCCACCTTGCACCGCTAGCTTCACAGCTTCTTGCCACACGCGCCTGGAAAGGCCCCAAGGCGACACGTTGGTGGATGCGCTGGAGCGCGAGCGCAAAGTGGTAGCTCCGCCGCGGCAAGCGCCTTGCCGCGGTCGTTGTCTTGTCGCGTCCGGAAGCTTGTCGCTCACCGGGCCTTGCCGGGACGCGAGGCGCGTCGCGGCAAGTTGCTTGAAATGCCTTGGCTGTCCTTCCCGGCAAGCTCCTCTTGCCGGGGCCTTGTCGTCTCGGCTTAAAACACTTTATTCTTGAATGGCTCCAAAGGAATCAACGGAGGACCTTGGCGGTCACCTGGCAAGCCTTGCCGCTGGTGTCTTTATGATCGCCGATGCACAAGTTCGGGATACTAGGGTACCCCTACTTTAGTACACCGACACAAGTTCTCTCAACAATAATAACATAATTGGATCATATAACTATCCCTCAACATGCAACAAAGAGTCACTCCAAAGCCACTAATAGCGGAGAACAAACGAAGAGATTATGGTAGGGTACAAAACCACCTCAAAATTATCCTTTCTGTTCTATCTATTCAAGAGTCCGTAGTAAAATAACATGAAGCTATTCTTTCCGTTCAATCTATCATAGAGTTCATACTAGAATAACACCTTAAGACACAAATTCCGATCGAAGAGCTTTATCGATCGAACCGTTATGACAACATACGTAATTCCATTTGTTATTGATTATTGACTGGGAAGGTGTCTGATACGTAATTCCACGAAGATCTCTGTTGATCAAACCGTTATGACAACATACGTAATTCCCTTTGTTTGTCGGTATGTTACTTGCCTGAGATTCGATCGTCGGTATCTTCATACCTAGTTCAATCTCGTTACCGGCAAGTCTCTTTGCTCGTTCCGTAATACATCACCTCTTAACTAACTCCTTAGTCATTTGCTTGCAAGCTAATGATGTGTATTACCGAGAGGGCCTACAGATACCTCTCCGGTACTCAGAGTGACAAATCCTAATCTCGATCTATGCCAACTCGACAAACACATTCGGAGATACCTGTAGAGCATCTTTATGATCACCCAGTTACATTGTGACGTTTGATAGCACACAAGGTATTCCTCTGGTATCCGGGAGTCGCATAATCTCATAGTCGAAGGAATATGTATTTGACATTAAGAAAGCAATAGCAATAAACTGAACGATCAATATGCTAAGCTAACAGATGGGTCTTGTCCATCACATCATTCTCCTAGTGATGTGATCCTGTTATCAAATGACAACACATGTCCATGGTTAGCAAACCTTAACCATCTTTGGTCAACGAGCTAGTCTAGTAGAGGCTTACTAGGGACACAACATTTGTTTATGTATTCACACATGTATTTAAGTTTCCGATCAATACAATTCTAGCATGAATAATGAGCCTTTATCATGAATAAGGAAATATAAAATAACAACTTTATTATTGCCTCTAGAGCATATTTCCTTGAGTCTCCCACTTACACTAGAGTCAGTAATCTAGTTCACATCGCCATGTGATTAACACCCATAGTTCACATCGCCATGTGACTAATACCCAAAAAGTACTAAGGTGTGATCTTGTTTTGCTTGTGAGAGAAGTTTAGTCAACGGGTCTGCCACATTCAGATCCGTATGTATTTTGCAAATTTCTATGTCTACAATGCTCTGCATGGTGCTACTCTAGCTAATTGCTCCCACTTTCAATACATATCCAGATTGAGACTCAGAGTCATCCGACTCAGTGTTTAAAGCTTGCATCGACGTAACCCTTTATGACGAACTCTTTATCACCTCCATAACCGAGAAATATTTCCTTAGTCCTCTTAGGTAACTAAGGATAATTTTGACCGTTGTCCAGTGATCTACTCTTGGATCACTATTGTACCCCTTTCCATACTCATGGCAAGGTACACAATAGGTCTGGTACATAGTGTGGCATACCTTATAGAACCCATGGCATAGGCATAGGGAATGACTTTCATTCTCTCTCTATCTTCTACCGTGGTCGGGCTTTGAGTCTTCCTCAACTTCACACCTTGCAACACAGGCAAGAACCCTTTCTTAGACTGATCCATTTTGAACTTCTTCAAAACTTTGCCAAGGTATGTGCTTTGTGAAAGTCATATTAAGCGTCTCGATCTATCCCTATAGATCTTGATGCCCAATATGTAAGTAGCTTCAGTGTGGTATTTCATTGAAATATTTCTTATTCAAGTATCGTTTTATGTTATCCGGAAATTTATATCATTTCCAATCAACAATATGTCATCCACATATAATATTAGAAATGATACAGGGCTCCCACCCACTTTCTTGTAAATACAAGCTTCACCATAAGTCTGTATAAAACCATATGCTTTGATCACCTTATCAAAGCGTATATTCCAACTCCGAGATGCTTGCACCAGTCCATAGATGGATCGCTAGATATTGCACACTTTGTTAGCACCTTTAGGATCGACAAAACCTTCTGGTTGCATCATATTCAACTCTTCTTTAAGATATCCATTAAGGAATGCAGTTTTGACATCCATTTGCGAGATTTCATAATTATAAAATGTGGCAATTTCTAACATGATTCTGACGGACTTAAGCATCGCTACGAGTGAGAAAGTCTCATCAGAGTCAACCCCTTGAACTTTGTTGAAAACCTTTTGCGACAAGTCAAGCTTTGTAGATAGTAACATTACCATCAGCGTCAGTCTTCTTCTTGAAGATCCGTTTATTCTCTATGGCTTACCGATCATCGGGCAAGTCCACCAAAGTCCACACTTTGTTCTCATACATGGATCCTATCTCAAATTTCATGGCATCAAGCCATCTGTCAGAAACTGGGTTCATCATAGCTTCTTCATAGTTCATAGGTTCACCTTGGTCTAATAACATGACTTCCAGGACAGGATTACCATACCACTCTAGTGTGGATCATGCTCTGGTTAATCTACGAGGTTTAGTAGCAACTCGATCTGAAGTTTCATGATCATTATCATTTGCTTCCTCTCTAGTTGGTGTAGGCATCACGGGAACGGATTTATATGATGTGCTACTTTCCAATTTGAGAGAAGGCACAACTACCTCATAAAGTTCTAATTTCCTCCCACTCACTTCTTTCAAGAGAAACTCCTTCTCTAGAAAGGATCCATTCTTAGCAACAAAGATCTTGCCATCGGATCTGTGGTAGAAGGTATACCCAATTGTTTCCTTAGGGTACCCTATGAATACACACTCCTACGATTTGGGTTCGAGCTTATCAGGCTGAAGCCTTTTGACATAACTGTCACAACCCAAACTTTAACAAACGACGTCTTAGGTTTCTTGCAAAACCATAGTTTATACGGTGTCGTCTCAACAGATTTATACGGTGCCCTATTTAATGTGAATGCGGCTGTCTCTAATGCTTAATCCCAAAATGATAGTGGCAAATTGGTAAGAGATATCATAGAATGCACCATTTCTAATAAAGTACGGTTATGACATTCAGACACACAATTACGCTGTGGTGTTCCAGGTGGCGTCAGTTGTGAAACAATTCCACATTATCTTAAATGAAGGACAAACTCGTAACTCAAATATTCGCCTCCACGATCAGATCGTAGAAACTTTATTTTCGTGTATGATGATTCTCCACTTCACTCAGAATTTCTTTGAACTTTTCAAATGTTTCAGACTTGTGTTTCATCAAGTAGACATACCCATAACTACTCAAATCATCTGTGAGGATCAAAAAATAATGATACCCACTGCGTGCTTCAACACTCATCGAATCGCATACGTCGGTATGTATTATTTCCAATAATTCATTAGCTCGCTCCATTGTTCTGAGAACGGAGTTTTAGTCATCTTGCCTACGAGGCATGGTTCGCAATCATCAAATGATTCATTATCAAGTGATTCCAAAAGTCCATCTGCATGGAGTTTCTTCATGCGCTTTACACCAAATGACATAAACGGCAGAGCCACAAGTATGTTGCACTATCATTGTCAAGTTTGCATGTTTTGGCATCAATATTATGAATATGTGTATCACTACGATCGAGATTCAATAAATCATTCACATTTGGTGTATGACCATAGATGGTCTTATTCATGTAAATAGAACAAAAATTATTCTCTAATTTAAAAGAATAACCGCATTGCAATAAACATGATCTAATCATATTCATGCTCAATGCAAACACCAAATAATATTTATTTAGGTTCAACACTAATCCCGAAGGTAGAGGGAGTGCGATGGTGATCGTATCAACCTTGGAATCACTTCCAACACACATCATCACCTCGCCCATAACTAGTCTATGTTTATTTTGCAACTCTTGTTTCAAGTTACTAATCTTAGCAACTAAGCTGGTATCAAATACCCAGGAGCAACTACGAACACTAGTAAGGTACACATCAATAACATGTATATCAAATATACCTTTGTTTACTTTTCCATCCTTCTTATTCACCACGTATTTGGGGCAGTTCTGCTTCCAATGACCATTTCCTTTGCAGTAGAGGCACTCAGCTTCACGCTTGGGTCCAGCTTTGGGCTTCTTCATGGGAGCGGCAACTTGCTTGCCATTCTTCTTGAAGTTCCCTTTCTTTCCCTTGCCATTTTTCTTGAAACTACTGGCCCTGTTAACCATCAACACTTGATGCTCTTTCTTGATTTCTACCTTCGTTGATTTTAGCATCGCGAAGAGATCAGGAATCATTTTCGTCATCCCTTGCTGAAAGTGCAACTATCCCTGGGTGGTTTTGGTAATTCCTAACAACATATATTTCGGAAAGCTCGATGATTGGCATGGCATGGATGAGAAAAGTGGATCCATCAAAATGCTAAGGACAAAAGGGATTGGCTCAAGCTCAAAGCACAAGACTCTATATTTTCTATTTTAGTGATCCAAGATCACATTGAGTCTATAGGAAAAGCCAATACTATCAAGGAGGGATGAGGTGTTGCTTAATGGATTTCTTGGTCAAAATGCTTAGTGATATGCTCCAAAGCCCTCAACTACTTTCTCACATCCACATATGACCCAAACCAAAAGTCAAACTCGGCCCCACTGATTCTTTCCAGCCGGCGCCACCGAGTTCAGATGTCATAGCCACTGCCACAAACCCTAGGCAAATCGGTCTCACCGATAGGGATCTCGGTCTCACCGAGATGGGGTTGTAATCTCTCTGTTTCCCTTCGTAACGTTTCGGTCAAACCGAGATGAGCGATCGGTCCCACCGAGATTACAATGAAAACTCTCTGTTTCCTTTTTGTAACATTTTGGTCCAACCAAGATGAGCGAATCGGTCCCAACGAGTTTACCTGACCAACTCTCTGGTTAGCTCATTACCAAAATCGGTCCCACCGAGTTTGTGTAATCGGTCTCATCGAGATTACGTTATGCCCTAACCCTAATCATATGGGTCCTACCGAGTTGCATGTCGGTCCCACCAAAAATACTAACGGTCACATCATTTGCTGAATTGGTCCGACCGAGTTTCTCAATTCGGTCCCACCGAGATTGGCAAGTTGTGTGTAACAGTTAGATTTTGTGTGGAGGCTATATATACCCCTCCACCCACTCTTCATTCGTGGAGAGAGCCATCAGGATATGCCTACACTTCCAACATACATTTTCTGAGAGAGAACCACCTACACTTGTGTTGAGACCAAGATATTCCATTCCTACCATATGAATCTTGATCTCTAGCCTTCCCCAAGTTGCTTTCCACTCAAATATTCTTTCCACCAAATCCAAATCCTGTGAGAGAGAGTTGAGTGTTGGGGAGACTATCATTTGAAGCACAAGAGCAAGGAGTTCATCATCAACACACCATTTGTTACTTCTTGGAGAGTGGTGTCGCCTAGATTGGCTAGGTGTCACTTGGGAGCCTCCGACAAGATTGTGGAGTTGAACCAAGGAGTTTGTAAGGGAAAGGAGATCGCCTACTTCATGAAGATCTACCCCTAGTGAGGCAGGTCCTTCGTGGGCGACGGCCATGGTGGGATAGACAAGGTTGCTTCTTCGTGGACCCTTCGTTGGTGGAGCCCTCTGTGGACTCGCGCTGCCGTTACCCTTCGTGGGTTGAAGTCTCCATCAACGTGGATGTACAATAGCACCACCTATCGGAACCACGACAAAAACATCCGTGTCTCCTATTGCGTTTGCACTCTCCAAACCCTTCCCTTTACATTCTTGCAAGTTGCATGCTTTACTTTCCGCTGGTCATATACTCAGTTCATGCTTGCTTGAATTGTGTTAAGATTGCTTGACTTGTGCAAAGTTGCTAAAATCTGCCAAGAACTAAAATTGGGAAAATGATAGATTTTTATTTGGTCAAGTAGTCTAATCAATCCCCCCCCCTCTAGACATACTTTTGATGCTACAACTGGTATCAGAGCTTTGGTCTCCATTTGCCTTGATCTCCATAGCTTTTGGTGGTCATAGCCTTGGTTTCACAACCTAGGAGAGTATGGCATCTAGCAAGGGAAATTACCACCGTAGAGGTCCTTACTTTGATGGTACTAATTTTGCTAGTTGGAAGCATAAGATGAAAATGCATATTCATGGACATAACCCCGCCGTTTAGGATATTGTGTGTATTGGCTTGCAAGGTGAATTCTTTGATGGGAGAGAACCGAACCGTGAAGCTACTGCGGAAGAGTTGAAGATGCTGCAATACAATGCTCAAGCTTGTGACATCCTCTTCAACGAATTTTGCCCCGAAGAATTCAACAAAATCAGCCATCTTGAGAATGCAAAGGAAATTTGGGATACTTTGATTGATATGCATGAAGGCACCGACTCCATCAAGGAATCCAAGTTGGATGTGCTTCAAAGTCAGCTTGACAAGTTCAAAATGAAGGATGGTGAAGGCGTCGCTGAAATGTACTCTAGGCTTGCTCTTATCACAAATGAGATTGCCTGCTTAGGAAGTGAAGATATGACCGACAAATTCATCATCAAGAAGATCCTAAGAGCTTTGGATAGAAAATATGATACCGTGTGCACATTGATCCAAATGATGCCCAATTACAAAGATCTCAAGCCAACGTAAGCCATTGGAAGAATTGTTGCTCATGAGATGTCACTCAAGGATAAGGAGGAGCTCCACAACAAGTCAAGTGGTGCTTACAAAGCCTCATGTGAAGCTCCCGCATCATCAAGTGAGAAACAAACATTCAATGAAGAATTGAGCCTAATGGTGAAGAACTTCAACAAGTTCTACAAGAGTAGAAGCAAGGAAAGAAGTTCCAAGTCAAGGTCATACAATGACTGTCGGTGTCAAAACCGGCGGATCTCGGGTAGGGGGTCCCGAACTGTGCGTCTAGGCGGATGGTAACAGGAGACAAGGGACACGATGTTTTACCCAGGTTCGGGCCCTCTTGATGGAGGTAAAACCCTACGTCCTGCTTGATTAATATTGATGATGTGTTTTACAAGAGTGGATCTACCACGAGATCAAGGAGGCTAAACCCAAGAAGCTAGCCTATGGTATGATTGTTGTAATGGATGTTATGTCCTACGGACTAAAGCCCTCCGGTTTATATAGACACCGGAGAGGGCTAGGGTTACACAGAGTCGGTTACAATGGTAGGAGATCTACATATCCGTATTGCCAAGCTTGCCTTCCACGCCAAGGAAAGTCCCATCCGGACACGGGACAGAGTCTTCAATCTTGTATCTTTGTAATCTTGGAGTCCGGCGGACGATGATAGTCCGCTGTCCGGACACCCCTAGTCGAGACTCCTCGGTAGCCCCTGAACTCGGCTTCAATGACGATGAGACCGTAGCGCATAATGTTCGGCATTGCAAGGCGGGTTCCTCCTTTGAATAATCCGAGAAGATTGTGAACACCAGATAGTGTCCGCTCGCAAAATAAATTCCACGTTCCACCGTAGAGAATAATATATACACAAGTTCAATCCGCTGATGTATTTTGCAGCGTGACGTCACACCACTACCAAGCCTTTACTTGAATCGTTTTTTATTATACTGCCTCAGTGCGTTTAGCGAAGCGGTTTCCTTGGCACGTCTTGTCGAAGCAGAGATCGTGTTCCCCTTATTCCGGGATTCTCATCAATACAGACGTGGGTAACCCAACCGCGCCATTGATGGTGGCTCTTGGGAGATAAGCGAGTTTTACCAGGCTAGTGGGGACGCATAGTCTTCGTCCGCCTATATATAAGGGATAAGGATTCACCTTTTCACCTACGCCTTCTTCCTCCTTTGCTTATCCATCTCCGCGCACTCGAGCTCCAGCGCCCAAGTTCACGCATCTCGTCTCAACCTTCTCCGACCATGTCTGGAGCGGGAGGCAAGTGGTTGGCCTCCACCGTTAAGGAGGAGCACATCACAAAGCTGCGCACGGATACCTTTCGGCGACATCGCACAAAGTGCCTGACGAGGGGCAGCTCATCCCCACCCCTAGGCCCCATGAGAGGGTCGTTTTCCTTCCCCACTTCCTCCGCGGACTGGGCTTTCCACTTCACCCCTTTGTCCGGGGGCTCATGTTCTACTACGGCCTGGATTTCTATGATCTGGCGCGCGAACTTCATCCTCAACATCTCGGCGTTTATCGTGGTGTGCGAGGCCTTCCTCTGCATCCAGCCCCACTTCGCTTGGCTCAAGACCTTCAATGTCAAGCGAAGGTAGTGAAGGGCACTCAAGCGAGTCTTGAGCGCCATGTTGGGCAAGATGCCCAACGTCCTTTGGTTCGAAGGGGACTTCGTGGAATCCGTCAAGGGGTGGCAGTCGGGGTGGTTCTATATCACCGAGCCGTGCAACCCTACGTGGGCGGCGGCCCCTGAGTTCAGATCTGGTATCCCTACGCAGCTCACCTCCTGGAAAGAGAAGGGCTTGCTATGGGGTAATTCAAAGGAGCGGGACTCCAAGCTCAGATCCGAAGTGGTGAACAAGAAGCTCAGGCTGGTTAACGTGTTCCAAGTCATGCTCGTCCGCCGGATTCTCCCATGCCAAGAACGGGCATTCAATCTGTGGGAGTTCGATCCGGAACAGCACTAGGCGTTGAGCGGGCTCTTCGACACGACGTACGAAGGCGCCTGGAGGGTGCTGTTTAAGGGTGCCGAAGCCCCCGCATCCGCGACGGAAGATCGCGGATTTCACTCGCAGCGTCCAGCTGATGAGGTAAGTGATTCTACCCCTTTACGGGACACTTGTTGTTAATAGTTCGACCCTAAGCGGGTTTCAATCTTCCTTTTCCTTTGACAGGAATGGATGAAGAAGGCCGAGCAGCTCATCTGCCCGGCTCCCATGCCGAAGACCAGTGGGCGCCTGCCTAGCGGGGCTGCTGGTTCCGGCACCGCATGTGGTGCCGGAGAAGAAGGCCAAGAAGGTGGCCACGGGCACTTGAAAGAGTTCCTGCTTCAGGTCTCCGACGACTCGAGGCGGACTCCTCCCGAAGATGAGGAGGAGGAAGAAGACTCTCTCCCGGAGGAGGAGAGAGAAGAGGAAGGCTTCCCCAACAGGGGAGGCCGAAGGGTCCAAGAGGGGAAGAACTATTCCCCCGGACAGCTCCGCCAACACCAACGTTGGCGATGAAGAGTGGCCCTCAAGGGCCAGGCCTCAGGCGAGATCGTAAGTATCTGGATCCCTGAATGATCTGCAATTTCTTTTGTGTCACATAGTGTCCTTCTAATGCCGCATACTGCCTGCAGTCCGGCCGACGATGATCTCCCTGCTTCATCGAGCGGGTCGTTGGCTGCATCGGATGTGGAATCCATTCCGACTGCCTCCACCCCTCGCGCCGCTGAGGACGCCGAGGTGGGATCCCGGGAAGGGACCCATCAGGAGGAGGCTCCGGAGGCGCCGCAAGGCAGCCTCCGGACTTTTGCGCGGACTCTCGCCGGAACTGCAGTGGTTCCAGAGTCCGTGAGCGGCCCTTCGCAAGAAGGGCAAGACCGTGACACCGTGGCCCCCATCCAACCGGAGGCACCAGACAACTTGTTGGAGGCGCTCAAAGGCGCTTCCATCGAGGAAGAACACCGCACTATCATGAGTGCTGTGATACAGAAGGTTCGGCTCGCCAAGAGCGGGCCGACCGAAGCTCGCAGCAGCCTTCTAACGTGCTTTGAGGTAAGAAGTTAAAATTATGTAATGTAATACCGCATAGACAAGAGCCCTCGATGCTCGGTTCGGTGTTCGGAAAGAAAAGCGGACCGAGGATCTAAAGAAGATATACAGGGGTTGCTAAAATTATGTCAATATGGGTTTGCAGGCTTGCGCTCTTGACCTCTGCCAAGACCGATCATGGAGGTCGGTGCATTGAAGCAGGATCTCGAGAGGTCCGAGCAAGAGCTCGGCCGTGCCAAGAAGCAGCTCGAGGACAAAGAAGGTGAGTAACATCACTTTGAAAATTTACCTTACAGAAAAGGATTTAGGTTGCAATAAAAATAACAGGGATAACTTGGGTACTGTAGGGGCCACTAACGAGGTGGCAACCCTGAAGGAGCATGTGTCCACGGCCGAATGCAATGCGGCCGCGGAACGGATAGAGCGAGAGAAACAGGAGGCGCGGGTGGCGGAAGTGCGGAAAGAGCTCCAGGCTCTCATGGAAAAGCATGAGAGTTTGGAGCGCGACTCAAAGACTCGAGAGTCCGAGCTTGCCTCGGCTCTCAAAAGTGCCAAAGCTGCCAAGGCCGAGGCCCATAAGGCCCTTCAGGAGGTTGAGGATGTGAAGAAAATAGCGGCGGGTAAGGCATTTTTCATGCAAAGCAAGCATGTTAATGTAAACTACCTGACACTTACCCGAATTCAGAGCTCTCCAGGGGCGTTTGCAGATCTGCCGCGCAGTGTATCCAATGTCGCCGCATTCTACCGTGGCGAGGAGGGGAGCTCAACGGAGAAGGTCTTCTAGTCTTAGTACGCTGAGGCCGGCCATCCGGTGCCCCCTAGCGACCAGCTGAAGCAGCTGGTCGAGCTCCATAAGGTAGCCGAGCAGGCCATGAAGGGCCTCATAGTCCAACTGTGGCCTGGAGAGGCCATGCCTGGGAGCTACTTCGGCCTTGTCTGCGGCCGGGTGGATGCGTGCCCACAGGTGGAGGTCATCAAGCGCTCCGCCTGTATTGAAGGTGCTCGTCGGGCCCTTGCCCGCACAAAGGTGCACTGGGGCAGGCTGGATGCGGAGAGGCTTCTTACTGACCCGCTGCCAGCGGGCAAGGAGTATCATACGCCCGAAATGTACTATAAGACTGTCCTGAAGGGTGCCCACAATATTGCGGATGAGTGCCCCAGAGATGTAATTATTGAGTAAACTCGCTATGTATTATCCTGTGCACTGAAAACTTTGTTCATATGCGCTAAGCAACGCTTGTTTAATGTAAAATATTACCTTCTGTGCGGCCGTTTATAAAATCTGAGAGATGGCAAGTCGTCGGCTTAAGCCCCCATGCCACTAGTGCTGGGGTGTTCGGGATAAACTTGAGCACTCTTGTTCCCATTTTTGCGTCCATCTAGGGAGGCGCTCAACACAACGAACAAGGCAACCAGACTTATAATGCTTGAACACTCTCACTTAGTCATAGAATTCTATAATTTTAAATTTCGGCGAAGCCCCTAGTATTCGGAAGACCGAATTCGGGGCGCTATCCACGCCTTCGTCGGACATTATC
The DNA here is from genome assembly GCA_021437245.1 of Aegilops speltoides. Lineage (NCBI taxonomy): Eukaryota > Viridiplantae > Streptophyta > Magnoliopsida > Poales > Poaceae > Aegilops > Aegilops speltoides. The sequence goes on along the minus strand of CM038145.1, from coordinate 86,334,546 downwards.
CGGTACTTCGCTCAAAGTGGCATAAGTCTTTAGGGACCGAAAAGACCTCTCGAACAGCGACCAGTCTCGCCTTATCATGCCGCCGGTTTTAGCTTTCTCCTCGAGGCACTCGCCCAGCTCAACCGGGCGCAATCGCGATGGTTCTCCCGGTGCCACCTTAGCCGACGAGCGGGCGTAAGGCACCAAAACGTGGGGCCGCAAACCCAACTATTGACCCAAGGCATGATTCGGAGCCGATTCATATAATGCTATAAGTTCGGGGTGCCGCACTTGTGAAAGTGTCCGTACTTATCACACCATAATGTGGGGAACATAAGCCCCTGGTGTATTCGGCCGTACCAAAATATATGGGTGCAAGATGTCATTAATGAACATATGTGTAAAGTAATGCAATAACAGGCAAAAAATGTTGCGTTGTTTATTCAAGGAATTCTGCTATGAGTGCGGAATGATACAAATAGTGCGGTAAGCAAGGGATTGGACTAATTAAACATGTCCCCCTCCAGGGGTAGCTGTGGACTGGTGTATATAATCAAATTTAATGCTCGTAATGGAGACCACCTGAGTGTTCATCGTAGCCTTCTTTCTTCCCTGGCTATTGCATCGTGAGTTCGGTGGGTTCACCGCCGGACAGGGCCTCTGGAAAACGGAGTCTTGTATATAAAAGAAGGAAAATAAAAATAAGAAGAGTGACACACTTGGGAGCCCCTGGTGTGGTCGAGCCGCACTCTGGGTCTGTTGTGGTCGTGCCCCTCCCCCTAGGCCCATGGTATCTCCAGAGCGTAGTGATGTACCCGAGTGTTGGTCTTGCAATCATGCGAGGCCTGGGGTTGGGGCCGCATTGCTATGCGTGCTCGGAACGTGCCAGGTGGTCTTGGTTGATGTTGCTCCGGGCGCGTTTGGCCGTGTCCGGCCGTTTAATGGCCGGACTCGAAAATTGCCTTAGAAGGCTGCTCTGTACTTCCGCCGCGAGAGCCGCTGTATGTTCCTCCGTTCAGAGGGAGCGTTCTGTATTTCCGTAGACCGTGATGACTCCACGAGGGCCTGGCATCTTGAGCTTGAGGTATGCGTAATGCGGCGCGTTGAACTTTGCAAACGCGGTTCGTCCGAGCAGAGCGTGATAGCCGCTGCGGAATGGGACTATGTCGAAGATTAACTCCTCGCTCCGGAAATTGTCCGGGATCCAAGACCACTTCTAGTGGGGTGAGCCTGCATAATTGGCCTCAACACCTGGTATGGCGCCTTTGAAGGTCGTCTTTGTAGGTTTAATCCTTGAGGATCTATGACCATCTTGCGCCTTGTGTCCCGATAAAGCAGGTTCAGCTCTCGCCGCCGTCCATCGGGACTCTTGTGAGGTGAAATCCATCGGCGATTGGGTCTAAAACCAATGCGGCGAATCCGCCATGGCGGATGCTGGTCGGATGGTCTCTTCGATCGAAAGTGATCGGGCAAGAGGACCATGGATTGAACTTGGGCGATCGCTCCATCGCATATACGTCCCTTAGTGCACGCTTCCGCTCCCTCTTGGGTATATGGGTTGCGTATATCATGTTCACCATCCGCACTTGTGGGGGAAAACCCTTATGTCCTCTACTGTTCGGTGGCCGGGTCTCTTCCTCATCGCCGCTATGCAGCCCCTTGTCACTGCTTTCGGCAATTAATTTGCCTGCCTGCTTGAATACCCAACAATCTCTGTTGGTGTGGTTAGCTGGCTTTTCGAGGGTGCCATGTATCTGGCATGAGCGGTCGAGTATTCGGTCCAAATTGGACGGACCCGGAGTTGTTCTTTTAAATGGCTTCTTCCGCTGACCGGGGTTAGAGCCTCGGAATCCGGCGTTGACTGTCATATCCTCCTTGTCGTCGCCGTTAACGCGGCGTTTATTTTTTGCTTCGACGCGACCTGCCATTGGGGTCCTTGGTATCCGAACTGCCAGAATTTTTACTGAGGTTGTTGCTGCGAGCTAGCTAGCTGTCCTCTCCCGCACAGAAGCAGGTCATTAGAGATGTGAGGGCTGCCATAGATTTCGGCTTTTCCTGTCCTAGGTGCCGGGCTAGCCACTCGTCGCGGATGTTATGTTTGAAGGCTGCGAGGGCCTCTGCATCCGGACAGTCGACGATTTGATTTTTCTTTGTTAAGAACCGTGTCCAGACCTGTCTGGCCGATTCGTCTGGCTGCTGAATTATGTGGCTTAGGTCATCGGCGTCTGGTGGTCGCACATATGTGCCCTGTAAGTTGTCGAGGAATGCGGCTACCAGGCCTTCCAAACACCCAATTGACTCTGCGGGCAAGCTGTTAAGCCAATGCCGAGCTGGTCCTTTAAGCTTGAGTGGGAGATACTTGATGGCGTGGAGATCGTCGCCGCGAGCCATATGGATGTGAAGTAGATAATATTTGATCCAAACCGCGGGGTCTGTTGTGCCATCGTAGGATTCAATGTTCACGGGTTTAAACCCTTCAGGGATTTGATGATCCATTACTTCGTCAGTGAAGCATAGCGGGTGTGCGGCGCCTCTGTATTGAGCAATATCACGGCGTAGCTCAAGGGAGCGTTGTCTGCTGTGTTCGGCCCGGCCGGAGTTGTTGTATCCGGCTCGACGGTATTCGTCGTGGGTCGTGGGGTGCCCACGTGATCCATAGATGGATCTGGATTGCCTTGCTTTGTCCTCCAATATATCTCGCAAGTCCGGCTAGCGTTCCCTCTTAACCCGGCGCTTTTGGAGCGGTGCCGGGGTACGGTCTTGGTGGAGGGCCTGGATGCCTCTCTATCGCGACCACGGGGTGGTCGGTCGGCCGTATTATGCGCTGGTGATGAAGGTATGTATGCTTCCTCCTCTAATCGGGGGAGCAACTTGCGTTTTGGGTAGCTCTTGGAGGGACGTTCGAGTTCGTACTCTTCAGCCGCGAGGACCTCGGTCCATCGATCGGCCAGCAGGTCTTGATCAGCTTGAAGCTGCTGCTGCTTTTTCTTTAGGCTATTTGTCGTGGCCATTAGCCTGCATTTGAAACACTCTTGTTCGACGGGATCCTCGGGCACGACGAATTCGTCGTCGCCGAGGCTTGCTTCATCTCCGGAGGGAGGCATGTAATTATCATCCTCGACCTCTTCGCCTGTCGCTCTCTCGCGAGGGCTTGCTTCTGCATCCTCCTGCGCTGAATCTTGCTGGAGGGGATTGTCTTCGCACTTTATGCAGGTGTTATTATCTCCTGTGCGGAATCTCCATTCTTCTTTGTGGCGGGATTTAGAGCGGCGCTGCTGACGTCGGCGCTTGGGCTGTTTCTTTAAGGAATCTGCCTTTGCTGCTTCTTCGCCGTCCCCATCTTTTGGGGTGTCCACCATGTATATGTCATATGACGAGGTGGTCTTCCAAAGGCCCTCGTGGCGCTGGTTCTTGTTAAATCTCGGCATCGTCGTCCATACCTTCGATGTCTTCGGAGTCATATTCTAGCATGTCGGTTAGATCATCGACAGTGACTACAAAGTGGGAGGTGGGTGGGCTTTGAATTTCTTCCTCGTCCGCATCCCAACCATCCTGGCCATAATCCGGCCAGGGCTCTCCGGATAGCGAGAGATGCTTTAGCGAATTTAGGATGTCGCCAAAGGGTGAGTGCTGAAAGATGTCCGCAGCGGTGAACTCCATGATCGGCGCCCAATCGGATTCGATCGGCAGGGGCGCAGGAGGTTCGGAGTCCGGCGGGAGTCCGGCACCTCGAGTCACGAGCTTTATAGGGACAAGGTCGGTGTTCGCTCCATCGCCGCGAAGTTGCAGCCCCGAGGCGGTGTCCAGCCACGGTCCTCGATCTGGCGATCGGCTCGGGCGAGGGCCGAGCGGATTCGTGTCTGCGCCACCAAGGCATTGTCCGTGGCAGAGCTAAATCATGCCCATCGTGATGGCACACGCACGCCGGTACGTGGCTCAAGTCCGTCGAAGATCAAGTCCCGTGGATGTCGGCCGTGAAGTTTAGGCTTCCAACCTGACACGATGGCGGGGCGTAGCTTCCGATCTGCTCGGATGGCCAAGTGAATTGGCCCGTAGTCGGTCCGCCCGAATCTGAAGATCTGTCCGGGGAGAAAAGTCTCACCCTGGACGGCATCGTTGTTGATTGAAGAAGCCATCGAGCCTATCGGTGACGACATAGAGGAACTCTCAATGAAAGCACCAATGTTGGTGTCAAAACCGGCGGATCTCGGGTAGGGGGTCCCGAACTGTGTCCCTTGTCTCCTGTTACCATCCGCCTAGACGCATAGTTCGGGACCCCCTACCCGAGATCCGCCGGTTTTGACACCGACAATGACAAAAGATCTTCTAGTCATGAGCGTAATTGCTACAATTGTGGAAGACCTAGACACTATTCCAATGAGTGTACGACACCCTACAAAAGAAGATAAGATTCCCCAAAAAGAAGAAGTAGAAGAGAAGAATCACCATCAAGAGAGAGAAGGAGCAGAGATGATCGTTATGAACGAAGAACATCCCGGAGAAGCAAGGATTCAGAAAGGAAGGACAAGTCATCAAGGAGCTACACAAAACGAAGACATCGAGCTCATGTTGGTGAATGGGTATCCGGCTCCGACTCTGACAATCACTCCGAGAGAAGCTATCACTCCGACTCTGAATATATTCAAGATGAAGGTGTTGCCGGTCTAGCACTTGTGTCAACCAACTCCTACAACATATTTGATTCCTCAAATGAAGGACTTGGAATATGCTTCATGGCTAAAGGCCCAAAGGTATCACACCCCGAGTATGTTGATTTCAATAGTGATGAAGATGACTTGTTAGGTGATGATGATTTAGTTGTTGACAACTCTAGTGATGAATACTATGATGAAGCATCTATTATCATGCTAATCAAGATAAAACGAATGACAATGATAAGGAGAAGATTGAGCTCCTAACTAAAGAACTAAACACTCTTAAGTTAGCTCATGAAACTATCTTAGGAGATCATCGAGAGCTTTTAAGGACTCATGAGAAGTTATGCTTTGAAAAGCTCAACCTTGAGCAAGAGCATGAGTCCTTAAAAGCAATCAATGATGACCTTCGCAAGAAAAGTTCTTCTTACATTGCCAAGCGTTTACTCTTATCTACTTACATGCCTCAAGTTAAGTCTAGTAACAAGAACAAGAAGGATTCTTCCTCTAGTAGTAGCAATAATCATGCTAAATCCAATGTTGTTGCTTCTAGTAGTTCTCTTGATTCCACTAATGATTCTCTTAGCCAAGTTACACTTGAGCAAGAAAATAGCTTATTGAAGGGAATTATAGAGAAAGGTGTTTACAAGATCCTTGCTGGGAGTAAGCAATTCGAGGAAATTGTACGCAAGCAAGGAAGGCACCGGAAGAACCAAGGTGTTGGTTTTGAACGAAAGTTCAATGCCAATGGAGTTGAGTGGGAAGAAGATCAATACCCCAAGACGAAGTTTGTTCCTCAACAAGAGAAGTATGATCCTACTTCTTTCAAAGGGACACAAGCTCAAGATGATCTTCCACCACAAGACCACAAGTAAAAAGGCAAGGATAAGCTTCAAGAGGAGATTGATGCATTTGAAGAAGCTCCTAAGGCCTTGGTCAAGTGGGTTCCCAAGACTACGTCAAGTTCTACTTCATCAAGTACAACTACAACTCCAAGGATTCCCATCAAGATGATGTGGATCCTTAAGAAGAAGAACTAGAGAGTTCTTGAGGGTGACTCCGCTAACATATTTCACTCATATCATTTTGGCAAGGACAAGTGCAATCAACTTCCACATCTTGCACTAGTTCAAGGAGTCACAAACCCTCTTGTTGGTAAGATGATGAGGACATCAATACCATTGTTACACCCACAGCCCCTACTGCTATACATACTGGACCAATTACTAGAGCTCGCGCACGCCAACTAAATTACCAGGTACTTTCGTTTCTTGGTAATGATTCTAATGTTCATAAGAATATGATGCTGCCTAAATTGGATACATTTGTTTTGCTTACAAATGAAGGGCCTAGCTTGGAGAAGGATGAACATTGGAGCAAGAACAAGCATGGAGATGATGGCATGCTAAGGGGGACAAGAATAGAGTTACAAGTGATGATTTCGGGACTTTGAAGCCACCATAATGAGTGCATGAAGCCTTGGACGAAATATACAAGATGCCACTTCATAAATTTCGTCCAGAGGCTATTCTAGGTGCTTCGTCACCTTATTATTGGGCCAGGCCCATGTAATTTCGAAATACATTAGTATAGGCTATTTTCGAGTCCGTATGTGTGGGGAAACAAGAGATAGGGTTAGTTTGGACCCCTCCACCAAGGGCCACGAAATTCTCCCTTCTTCCTCCATATATACAGCCCTTAGGGCACCGTTTAGACTTGGGTTTTGTTTAGATTAAAAGTTCGCCATAGCTGCAACTTCACGTGCCGTTTGTGTTCCACGACCGCACAAAGGCGTCCACAGAACCCCACCTTGATCAATAAAGCTTTCATCTTATATTCGCAATATCCAGATTGCAATCTCAGTTTCTTGCTTGTTCTTCGTTTGCTCGCAGGAAATAGACCCTCGTGGTCGTTGATCGTGCTCGGCGTGGTCAATAACCTCTCGGAGTTGGTTTAGCAATTGCTAAAGGCGCGGCGTCCTCGCGACGCTTCGTAGTCGGATCGTCAAAGTCGACCTCCACCAAAGCGAAATCCACCATCTCATCGAAAGACGGGACACCTTTGCCTCTATCAAGTGGTATCAGATTTCCGGGTTGCTCGGTGAGATTTTACGCTTTTCTTAGTTTAGATCGAGTCATTCTTCATACCTATAGTCCACGAAAAAGCCAAAAAAATTAGGGTTAGTTCATCCCATCCGAACCAATCGAGCCTTTGCATAATCTTTTACGTATTTGCTTTGTTGAATTTGCGGTTGCATCGTCGTGTCAAGTTGCTGGTCTTAGCGTCTAGTCTTTTAGAGTTTCGAGTTACATTCACGAGTTGTCACGTCGCCGCTGCCATATACCACCACCACATATTCACCGCCAATCCGAATCCATATACGCCACCACATATCCGCCGCCATCACGCCCATCCGAGTCCACCGCAACATATATCCGCCACCATCCGAAGTTCCACCAGATTCATCTCCGCCACCATCCGAGTTCCACCAGATTCATCTCCGCCACCAGTCCGAAGTTCCACCAGATTCATCTCCGCCACCAGTCCTAGTCCGAGTCCAAGAATTGTTGCATTGTTCTAGATTTCCGGATCACGCGATACTCCGAGTCGTGACAGCAGAGGACTCCCAACTTCCAAGCCATCCGCAGAAGAAAAATAGTTCCAGTTTCAAAAAAAAAACTAAGTCTGGAAAATTCTGGCTAGGCAGTTTTTAGACCATTTGTAGACTTTTTCGAAAAAATTTTGTTGCGGAGCAAAAAAAAAGAGGAAAAAAGTGCAAAAAAAAAGAAAAAAAAATCAGTGTGTGCTCCTCCCTTGTTTACGTGCAGCGCCGTGATTTTGTTAGTGTTCTAGGCTCGCGTCTCTAGCACGGTCTAGCCTAGGACCAGCCTGAAGATCGTCGTTGAGCGTTTATTCAACTTTGCATCTCTGAATTGATTATTGCTGACATTTTTTGCTACCATATCATAAGCCTTCCCAGCTCTACATACATCTACGTCGTGCGTTTGATTCTCCCTGTAATCGCTATATCCAAGCTTTGAGAGTTTTGACTACAACGGTTGCCGATCACCACTTTTCTTTGGGTAAGAACCGTAAGAATTTGAGATTTGCTTGACGGGTTTGTGATACACCACCACCACTTCTTAGTAGTCTCAGAGGATCATATTCTTGTGTGTTTCTATTTGCTGCTAACCATGGTAGGATCACAAGCCGATGAGACTGATTGGGAGAACTCGACGAACAAACAGCTACATGATAAGTTTCAGAAATGATGATTGGACAGTGCAAGACGTGGTAAACAGATTTGACGAGGCCATGGAGAAGATAGATGGCATTGAGAAGACGTTTGAAACAAAGCTTGATAGCAAGTTTGATGAATTGCTCGCGCGTTTTCCACAACCACCGCCGCTGCACCTATCGCACCTCTGCAACGACAACAACTACGCCCCTTCCGAATCAAGATGGACGAGCTCAGCGTGTTCCTATTGAGCCAGACAAAATTCTGGTGCCGCTACTACTGCTGTTGGTGTTTCTTTGGCTCCCTCTCTGCTGCTGGGTGGTACCGAGGAGGATGATGAGTATGTGGACGATTATGAGGATGAGGTTGATCAACATCGAACTACGTGCAACCACCAGCACCACAACCACCGTGTCGTCCACATGCAAATAATGGCAATATTAGGGCTCCCCTCAGTGCGAGATCATGACCATCTCCCTAAACTGAAATTGAATATTCCACCATTTGAGGGTAGATATGTTCCTAATATATATCTTACTTGGGAGTTAGAAACTGAACAACGATTTACATGTTTACAATATCCCGAGGAGAGACGTGTTCTGCTGCTGTTTGTGCTTTCACTAGCTTTGCATGTGTTTAGTGGTCTCAACATTGTAGATTATATCCTGTTCCAGCTACTTGGGCTGCTTTGAAAACTGCTATGCGTACTCGTTGGGTTCCACCATATTATCAACGTGAATTACTTCAAAAATTGCAGCGCTTAAGACAAGGAAAAAACTGTAGAAGAATATTATCGGGAATTACAAACCGGCTTGATTAGATGTGGTATTGTTGAGGAGAATGAAGCTATGCTTGCACGTTTTACGGGTGGATTAAATAGAGATTCGACCATTCTAGACTATAAGGATTATAATAATATCACTCGTTTATTCCATCTTGCTTGTAAAGCTGAACGTGAAGTGCAGGATCGACGGGCATTGGCGCACTAACTTTTCTCGCAGTCGACCTTCATCATGGACACCACGTGCATCATCTACTTCCACCGCACCATCACCTCCTTCAGTGCCACCTCCAACCGTGATACAAGAAAGCGAGCACAACCACCACTATCCGCCAAGAGCACACTGCCGGGCCTGCACAGAGCTCTTCTTCTTCCATGGCGTCAGCAGGGCACACAAGTGATATTATTTGTCGTCGTTGTAAGGGAAGAGGACATTTTATGAGAGAATGCAAATCTCAGCGTGTGATGATTGCTCTTGAGGATGGTGGGTATGAGTCCGCTAGTGACTATGATGAGGAGACTTTGGCTCTTATTACACATGAGGAACACGGTGGAGATGATTACGATCATGAGACACAATACATGGCTCTCAAGATGCCGACAGTATGAATGTTTAGTTGCTCAACGTGTTTTGAGTGTGCAGTTACACAAGCTGAGCAAAATCAGAGGCATAATTTGTTCCATACAAAGGAGTTGTGAAGGAACGTTCTATTCAAGTCATCATAGATGGAGGAGCTGCAACAACTTGGCTAGCATGGAGATGGTGGAGAAGCTATCTCTCACCACAAGACCACATCCACATCCTTACTACATCCAATGGTTCAACAACAGCGGCAAGGTTAAGGTAACACGTATTGTTCGTGTGCATTTTAGTATCTCTACATATGCTGATTATGTTGATTGTGATGTGGTACCTATGCAAGCATGTTCCTTGTTACTTGGTACACCATGGCAATTTGATAAAATTCAGTACACCATGGTAGAAACAATCAAGATACTCTTGTTCATAAGGATAAAAATATTACTTTGCTTCCTATGACTCCACGAGTCCATTTTGAAAGATGATATTAATAGAGCTAATAAAGCAAAACAGGAGAAAAATAAGAGTGAAAATCAGATTGTGGCAAAAGAATTTGAGCAACACATGAAGCCTAATAATAAACCATCTATTGTTGCTTCTGAAATTAAATTGAAAAGTGCATGTTTACTTGCCACCAAATCTGATATTGATGAGCTAGATTTTAGCAAATCTATTTGCTATGCTTTTGTGTGCAAAGAGGCATTATTTTCATTCGAGGACGTGCCTTCCTCTTTGCCCCCTGCTGTCACTAACATTTTGCAGGAGTTCGCTGACGTTTTTCCACAAGACGTGCCACCGGGATTACCACCTATTCGAGGGATTGAGCATCAAATTGACTTAATTCCCGGTGCATCATTACCCAACCGTGCACCATACCGTATCAATCCAAAGGAGACGAAGGAGATTATGCGTCAAGTACAGGAGCTGCTCGACAAAGGTTATATACGCGAATCCCTTAGTCCTTGTGCTGTTCCTATTATTCTAGTGCCGAAAAAGGATGGTACGTCACGTATGTGTGTTGATTGTAGAGGCATCAATAATATTACTATTCGTTATCGTCACCCTATTCCTAGGTTAGATGATATGCTTGATGAATTGAGTGGCTCTACAATATTCTCCAAAGTTGATTTGCGTAGTGGATACCATCAAATTCGTATGAAATTGGGAGATGAATGGAAAACAGCATTTAAAACTAAGTTTGGATTATATGAGTGGTTAGTCATGCCTTCGGGTTAACTAATGCACCTAGTACTTTCATGAGATTAATGAACGAAGTTTTACGTGCTTTCATTGGACGATTTGTGGTAGTCTATTTTGATGATATACTGATTTATAGCAAATCTTTGGAAGAACATTTGGAACATTTACGTGCTGTTTTTAATGCTCTACGTGATGCACGTTTGTTTGGTAACCTTGGGAAGTGCACCTTTTGCACCGACCGAGTATCTTTTCTTGGCTATGTTGTTACTCCACGAAATTGAAGTTGATAAAGCCAAGATTGAAGCTATTGAGAGTTGGCCGCAGCCCAAAACGGTCACACAAGTGAGGAGTTTCCTTGGCCTCGCTGGTTTCTATAGGCGTTTTGTGAGAGATTTCAGCACCATTGCTGCACCTCTCAACGAGCTTACAAAGAAGGATGTGCCTTTTGTTTGGGGTACCGCACAGAAGAAGCCTTCATGGTATTGAAAGCTAAGTTGACACATGCTCCTTTACTCCAACTTCCCGATTTTAATAAGACTTTTGAGCTTGAATGTGATGCTAGTGGAATTGGATTAGGAGGTGTGTTATTACAAGATGGCAAACCTGTTGCATACTTTTACGAAAAATTGAGTGGGCCTAGTCTGAATTACTCTACTTATGATAAAGAATTATATGCTCTTGTTCGGACTTTAGAAACATGGCAACATTATTTATGGCCCAAAGAATTTGTTATACATTCGATCATGAATCTTTGAAACATATTAAAAGTCAAGCTAAACTGAATCGTAGACATGCTAAATGGGTTGAATTCATTGAGACTTTCCCTTATGTCATTAAACACAAGAAGGGTAAAGAAAATGTTATTGCTGATGCATTGTCTCGTCGCTATACTATGCTTTCACAACTTGACTTCAAAATATTTGGTTTGGAGACCATCAAAGATCAATATGTACATGATGCTGATTTTAAAGATGTATTGCAGAATTGTAAAGAAGGAAGAACATGGAACAAGTTTGTCGTTAATGATGGATTTGTGTTCCGTGCTAACAAGCTATGCATTCCAGCTAGCTCCGTTCGTCTTTTGTTGTTGCAGGAGGCGCATGGAGGAGGACTAATGGGACACTTTGGCGTGAAGAAGACGGAGGACGTACTTGCTACACATTTCTTTTGGCCAAAGATGAGACGGGATGTTGAGCGTTTTATTGCTCATTGCACTACATGTCAAAAAGCTAAGTCACGACTCAATCCTCATGGTTTATATATGCCTTTGCTGTACCTAGTGTTCCTTGGGAGGATATATCTATGGACTTTGTTTTAGGTTTACCTAGAACAAAGAAGGGAGGATAGCATATTTGTTGTCGTGGATAGATTCTCAAAATGGCACACTTTATACCATGTCATAAAAGCGATGATGCTTGTCAATGTTGCTGATTTGTTCTTTCGTGAAATTATTCGCTTGCATGGTGTGCCAAATACTATTGTTTCAGATCGTGATACTAAATTTCTTAGCCACTTTTGGAGATGTTTATGGGCTAAGTTGGGGACTAAACTGCTTTTTAGTACTACTTGTCACCCCAAACCGATGGACAAACTGAAGTAGTCAATAGAGCATTGTCTACTATGCTTAGGGCTGTTCTAAAGAAAATAAGAAAATGTGGGAGGATTGCTTGCCTCATATTGAATTTGCTTATAATCGTTCATTGCATTCTACTACTAAGATGTGCCCTTTTGAAGTTGTGTATGGTTTCCTACCTCGTGCACCTATTGATTTGTTGCCTCTTCCATCTTCGGAGAAGGTTAATTTTGATGCTAAAGAACGTGCTGAATTGATTTTAAAAATGCATGAGTTAACTAAGGAAAACATTGAGCGTATGAATGCTAAATATAAACTTGCTGGAGATAAGGGTAGAAAACATGTTGTGTTTGCACCGAGATCTTGTTTGGTTACATTTGCGTGAGGATAGATTTCTGATTTGCATAAATCAAAGCTAATGCCACGTGCTGCTGGTCCCTTTAAGGTGTTGGAGAAAGTAAATGATAATGCATATAAACTTGAGCTGCTGTAGATTTTGGGGTTAGTCCCACTTTTAACATTGCAGATTTGAAGCCATATTTGGGTGAGGAAGATGAACTTTAAATCGAGGACGACTTCATTTCAAGAAGGGAGGATGATGAGGACATCAATACCATTGTTACACCCACAGCCCCTCTTGCTATACATATTGGACCAATTACTAGAGCTCACAAGACGCCAACTAAATTACTGGTACTTTCGTTTCTTGGTAATGATTCTAATGTTCATAAGAATATGATGTCGCCTAAATTGGATACATTTGTTTTGCTTACAAATGAAGGGCCTAGCTTGGAGAAGGATGAACATTGGAGCAAGAACAAGCATGGAGATGATGGCATGCGCAAGGGGGACAAGAATAGAGTTACAAGTGATGATTTCAGGACTTTGAAGCCACCATAATGAGTGCATGAAGCCTTGGACGAAATATACAAGATGCCACTTCATAAATTTCGTCCAGAGGCTATTCTAGGTGCTGCGTCACCTTATTATTGGGCCAGGCCCATGTAATTTCGAAATACATTAGTATAGGCTATTTTCAGAGTCCGTATGTGTGGGGAAACAAGAGATAGGGTTAGTTTCGGACCCCTCCACCAAGGGCCACGAAATTCTCCCCTTCTTCCTCCATATATACAGCCCTTAGGGCACCGTTTAGACTTGGGTTTTGTTTAGATTAAAAGTTCGCCATAGCTGCAACTTCACGTGCCGTTTGTGTTCCACGACCGCACAAAGGCGTCCACGTAACCCCACCTTGATCAATAAAGCTTTCATCTTATATTCGCAATATCCAGATTGCAATCTCAGTTTCTTGCTTGTTCTTCGTTTGCTCGCAGGAAATAGACCCTCGTGGTCAGGTTGATCGTGCTCCGGCGTGGTCAATAACCTCTCGGAGTTGGTTTAGCGATTGCTAAGGCGCGACGTCCTTGCACGCTCGTAGTCGGATCGTCAAAGTCGACCTCCACCAAAGCGAAATCCACCATCTCATCGAAAGACGGGACACCTTTGCCTCTATCATAAGACAAGGGACAAGGTAACCCAATGCTTTCATGGACATCATCTTGTGTGTGCATCACTCTATGTCTATGGATATCCTTGTTTGTTCCTCGTGGGACTAACCCATGTAGGTATTGAAAGTGCAACTCACTCCAATGGATTGCTCCAAATGATCTATATCAACATTGAGCATCCACATCTTCAACACCTACATGAAGTCATCATCGACAAAACCCAAGGTTAGTTCATCCCTCTTAGGGGTGATTTCACATCTAGGGGGAGCTTTACTCTAAGAATTGAGCTAAAGCAACTCTAATGGTGTGAACACAACAATGCTTTATGTAAAAGTGGTAACCCCACTTGTGCTTAAACGATGAGTATGACCTATGATCAAATGTTCTCATTTGACTCCTAAGTCAATATACTCATATATAGATGACCTAGTCATCACCAATTGCTTGATAGATGCTAGAATGGTTGTGCATGCTTTGCCACATATTTCATTTGCCATTTTATTGTGTGAGCATGTTGGTTGCATATTTTACTCATTCGAGGACATCCATTTGTAGTTTTGATTGTTTGGGTTCTTTTCTTTTGCCAAGTGGATGGACAAGAATGCCAAAGAACCTTCTCTAGCTATCTATGCTTTTCTTGTCTCAAACTCATGCTACGTCACAAAGTTTGATCAAGTCAGATTCGAACCACTCTGTGTGAGGAGCACTCGGAGTCCCCGATTCGTCATAGACTTAAACTTCCAAAACCTCTTTGTGCATTTTGGTGTGACCGATCCATCCATTTCAGTCACACCGAGATCACTAATTTGATCTAAGTTTTCAATCTCGGTGCAACTGATTTGAACTTTTCGGTCACACTGAGTTGCAGTAACTGCCTGCAGTTATGCATCTCGGTGTCACCGAGTTGTTCCACTCGGTCACACCGACAGGGTCAGGCTATATATACCCCCGGGCCAAAATTTGGAAATTTTTCCGTACCTCTTCGCCCGCGCACTGCCTGCTCTGCCTCCTCGGGTCTCCGGATCGTCCTCCTCGTTGCCAGCGACCTCCCACCACTGGTCTCCGCCGCCGTCAACGAGATTCAACTCCGCCGTTGCCGCCGTAGCAAATCCATCGCCGAACTAGGGTATGGATTTGAATCTTTGTGCTATTCCTAACTCCGATTCCTAGCACATTGCATTGCCATGTATCTTGCCACGATTGAGATCTTCCTATCCAGCGAAAACACTCCGTAGATTAGTTTTGGATTGAAAATTTAGGGTTAGGTTTCGGCCGAACTCATCTCGGACAGACTGAGTTGTAGAAATCGGTCCCACCGATTTGGCTCAGGCCAGTGCACACGTGATTCTTGGTCTGACCGAGAATTGCAAATCGGTGTGACCGAGATCAGGACTTTGTGAAACCCTAGCAGTCTCGGTGCCACCGAACTATGACTTGGTCTGAACGAGTTCACTAGTTTAGGTTCCAAAAGCTGCTTCGGTATCACCGAGTTTACAAATCGGTAGCTCCGAAATGCTTTCTGTGGAAAACTAAAACTAAGTTTTTGACTCATTTCTTTTGCAAAAACCTCTGTGCTTTGTGATGCTCATCCACTCTACCTCATCTATATCTATTCACCGGGTCTGCTGTCAGAGTTTGCATCATGTCAGATCAGAGTGACAGTCAGAACAAGTCCGAGGAGCAAGTTCAGATGAGTGAGGGCACTAGTCCCTCTAGCACCTATGATGATGGCAGCAGGAGCACACCCAGCAACTTCCCAAAAGTAGCCACCAGGGCCAGAAAGAAGAAGACCTCCGATTCTGAGGATGAAGACTATGTGGCTGTTGAGGATGAGGCCACCTCAAAGAAGAAAGTACTGAAGAAGGAATATGGCACAGCTGCCACCATTAAGCCAGGGATGCAGAAGAAGGCACATGCAAGGAGAATTCCCACCTCCAAACCTAGGAAGGTTGCTACTGGTGAAACCATGAAGTTCACCATTGAGTCTGAAGATGAAGCTGCTGGCCAAGACAAGAAGAAAAAGATAGTCAGAACAACCACTGCCAAAGTACTTGGCAAGCCCTCTATGAGGAGAGACTCTGAAGATGAAGAGGAAGAGGTTGTTGCACCAGCACCTAAATCTCAAAAGCTAATGGGAGATGCTATAAGGTCAGGGGCTGCTCCATCTAAGCCCAAAGATGCTCACAAGGCTGCTGCTCCAAAACCCAAGTCTGCACCCAAGAGGAACACCAGGAGCATTCCAACTGCAGAGAAGAACAAGGCCCCAGTGCCTGAAGCAGCTGAAGAAGAAGATGAAGACTCACTTGTCTTGAGAAAGCTGAAGCCCAAGAACCCAGATCATAATGATGCTCACCCAGTTGCAGAAGACATGAAGCTCAGGAAGAATGAAGGTCTGAGACAGTGGAGATTAACTGACCCCTATGCAGTCAGGAGAAGAACTGTTAGGACTACAGTGTTCCATACTAAGGAACAATGCAGGATTTCTATGAGACAGTCTTCGCTTGACAAGAAGCCCATAGTCCGTGACATGAGATGGGTTGATTGGGACTATATCAAGAAGAATGAAGAGCACTATCCTGGAGTCTATGACAGTTTCAAGTCTTGTGGAGTAGTAGACTTTGTTGGGCAGAACCTCACAAAGTGGAATGATGAGCTCATTATGCAGTTCTACTCCACAGCTCATTTCTACCCAGATGGGAGGATAGTCTGGATGTCTGAGGGTACCAGGTACCAATCAACAGTTGAGGAATGGTCTGAATTGATCAATGCTCCAAAGGAGAATGAGGATTTATTGGATGTCTATGCCAAGAAGAAGAAAGATCACAACTCCATGGCTCACATGTACAGAGAGATCCCAGATGCTGCACTTGAGACACACAAGTTTGGATCTGTACATTATCTATTGTCAGGACTGCCCACTATCAACTGGATTTTAAGGCACACTTTGCTGCCCAAGTCAGGTGATCACAAGATGATCAGAGGCCTATGCAATTAACTTGCTTCATATATTTGACGTGCCTCGGAAGTTTAAAGTCATGAGCCTGATTGTGGAAACAATCAAAAGGACTGCTGTTGATCAAAAGAGGAGTTGTGGGTATGCCCCACAGATTCAAGAGCTTATAAACTCCAAGATGGGCACTTGCACATATCTCTTGGACAAGGAACACCTGACCATCTACCCTGATTTTGAGGACAACACTGTTGTGATGGATGAAAATGAACCATCTTCTGTGCAAGCACAAGAGAAGAAGGAGAAGGCAAGGGCTGAGAAGGCTGCTAAGATGCCAACTGCTGAAGAGGCATCTCAGATTTTCGTAAAGAGCAAGCAAGATCAGCTTGGCTACTTGATTGCCTCCACTCTGAGGATTGAGAAGGGCTTGGCCACCCTGACTCAAAACCAGGAGAGCTTGGAGAGAACCATAGAGCAGAAGTTTTATGCTCTTGATGTCAAAGTGACTGAGATCCAGACTGCAATTGAGCAACTTCAGGACGAAGTGGAGGAGAAGAAGGGCAAGTCAACTACTGATGCTTTTGCTAGAGTGCCCAAAGGACAGAGATCTGCTGCAGTTCCTGTGCCAGACACCGGAGCTACATCATCTGCACCAGCTACAGCTTTAGTGCATCCAGCTCCAGCACCCTCTCCACCAGCTCCAGCTACATCAATAGAAGTCTTCGTCCAAGGAGCCATCTCTACACCATCACATGAAGACCAAGCCTGAGAGTCATTTAGCACTATGCATTTTCTATGAACATTTTGGTAACTTGTTGCCAAAGGGGGAGAAAAATGTATAGATCATAGGCTTCGAGAGAGAGCGTTGCTTTTGGTCTCTCTTGTCTTTTTGGTGGTTGAACTTCGTTATTTGCTTGTTTGCTTGATACTCTTTGCCTTATGTGGATACTTGGATGATCATGTGTTTGATCATATGCTACCTTAATGCTTGTTGGATGACATTATCCTTTTATATCCCTATATGATCATTCACTTTGCTTGGTGATGAGTGCATGTATTTAATTATTATCATTTTGAGCGCTCCACCAAGATGTATGTGACATGGAAGAGTAACCCATGATCCTAACTCATTGTGCATTTGCAGTCCAAAGCAAATTTTAAATAATGCACAAATTTAGGGGGAGCTCTTACTTTTCACATACTTCTCAAAGCGACGATGTTTTTCAATCTTATTATCACTTGTCGAAGCTTTGATCTATATGTTGTCATCAATTACCAAAAAGGGGGAGATTAAAAGTGCAACTATCCCTGGGTGGTTTTGGTAATTCCTAACATATATCTCATTGAGCTAATGCTACTTCAAGATAAATATTTCAGGAAAGCTCAATGATTGGCATGGCATGGTTGAGAAAAGTGGATCCCTCAAAATGCTAAGGACAAAAGGACTGGCTCAAGCACAAAGCACAAGACTCTATATTTTCTGTTTTAGTGATCCAAGATCACATTGAGTCTATAGGAAAAGCCAATTCTATCAAGGAGGATGAGGTGTTGCTTAATGGCTTTCTTGCTCAAAATGCTTAGTGATATGCTCCAAAGCCCTCAACTACTTTCTCACATCCACATATGACCCAAACCAAAAGTCAAACTCGGCCCCACCGATTCTTTCCATCCGGCGCCACCGAGTCAAAATCGGTCTCACCGATAGGGATCTCGATCTCACCGAGATGGGGTTGTAATCTCTCTGTTTCCCTTCATAACATTTCAGTCAAACCGAGATGAGCGATCGGTCCCACCGAGATTACAATGCAAACTCTATATTTCCTTTTCGTAACGTTTCGGTCCAACCGAGATGAGCGAATCGGTCCCACAGAGTTTTCCTGACCAACTCTTTAGTTAGCTTATTACCAAAATCAATCCCACCGAGTTTGTGTAATCGGTCTCACCGAGATTACATTATGCCCTAACCCTAATCATATCGGTCCTACCGAGTTGCATGTCGGTCCCACCGAAAATCCTAACGGTCACATCATTTGCTGAATCGGTCCGACCGAGTTTCTCAATTCGGTCCCACCGAGATTGGCAAGTTGTGTGTAATGGTTAGGTTTTGTGTGGAGGCTATATAACCCTCCACCCACTCTTCATTCGTGGAGAGAGCCATCAGAATATGCCTACACTTCCAACATACATTTTCTGAGAGAGAACCACCTACACTTGTGTTGAGACCAAGATATTCCATTCCTACCATATGAATCTTGATCTCTAGCCTTCCCCAAGTTGCTTTCCACTCAAATCTTCTTTCCACCAAATCCAAATCCTGTGAGAGAGAGTTGAGTGTTGGGGACACTATCATTTGAAGCACAAGAGCAAGGAGTTCATCATCAACACACCATTTGTTACTTCATGGAGAGTGGTGTCTCCTAGATTGGCTAGGTGTCACTTGGGAGCCTCCGACAAGATTGTGGAGTTGAACCAAGGAGTTTGTAAGGGCAAGGAGATCGCCTACTCCGTGAAGATCTACCCCTAGTGAGGCAAGTCCTTTGTGGGTGACGGCCATGGTGGGATAGACAAAGTCGCTTCTTCATGGACCCTTCGTGGGTGGAGCCCTCCGTGGACTCGCGCAGCCGTTACCCTTCGTGGGTTGAAGTCTCCATCAACGTGGATGTACGATAGCACCACCTATCGGAACCACGACAAAAACATTTGTGTCTCCTATTGCGTTTGCACTCTCCAAACCCTTCCCTTTACATTCTTGCAAGTTGCATGCTTTATTTTCCGCTGCTCATATACTCTTCATGCTTGCTTGAATTGTGTTAAGATTGCTTGACTTGTGCAAAGTTGCTAAAATTTGCCAAGAACTAAAATTGGGAAAAGGATAGATTTTTATTTGGTCAAGTAGTCTAATCACCCCCCCCCCCCTCTAGACATACTTTCGATCCTACACTTGCATATTATAGTTCATCACAAACTTCTAGTAGCTTGGTGATAGTGACAAGAGAATTTTGTCAATCACTATCTTATCTGGAAGATTAACTCCGACTTGATTCAAGTGATTGTAGTACCCAGACATTCTGAGCACATGCTCACTAGCTGAGCTATTCTCCACCATCTTGTAGGTAAAGTACTTGTCAGAGGTCTCATACCTCTCGACACGGGCATGCGCCTGAAATACCAATTTCATCTCTTGGAACATCTCATATGTTCTGTGGTGTTCAAAACATTTTTGAAGTCCCAGTTCTAAGCCGTAAAGCATGGCGCACTAAACTATTAAGTAGTCATCATATCGAGCTTGCCAAACATTTATAACGTCTACATCTGCTCCTGCAATAGGTTTGTCACCTAGCGATGCATCAAGGACATAATTCTTCTGTGCAGCAATCAGGATAATCCTCATATCAGAGACCCAGTCCACATCATTGCTACTATCATCTTTCAACTTAATTTTCTCTAGGAACATATCAAAAAATAGGGGAGCTACAATGCGAGCTACTGATCTACAACATAATTTGCAAATACTATCATGACTAAGTTCATGATAAATTTAAGTTCAATTAATCATATTACTAATGAACTCCCACTTAAATCAACATCCTCAAGTTGTCTAAGTGATACATGATCCAAATCAACTAAACCATGTCCGATCACCACGTGAGATGGAGTAGTCTTCAATGGCGAACATCTCCATGTTGATCATATCTACTATATGACTCATGTTCGACCTTTCGGTCAACAGTGGCATCTGTGTCAGGTATATGCGTAGATGATATGCACGAGTAGAACACAAAGAGTTGTGGGCGGTGATAGTCATACTGCTTACCACCAACGTCTTATTTTGATTCGGCGGTATTGTGGGATTAAGCGGCCCAGACCAACCTTACATGTTCATGCACATGAGATCAGTTCCACCGATTGACATGCAACTAGTTTTGCATAAAGGTGCCTGACGGGTGTCTTTTTCTCCTACTTTAGTTGAATCGAATTTGAATATGGTCGGTCCTTGAAGAAGGTTAAAACAGCAAACTTGATGAATCACCGTTGTGGTTTTTTCGTAGGTAAGAACGGTTCTTGCTAGAAGCCCGTAGCAGCCACGTAAAACTTGCAAGAAAAAAGTAGAGGACGTCTATCTTGTTTTTGCAGGGATGTTGTGATGTGATATGGTCAAGACATGATGTGATATACGTTGATGTATGATATGATCATGTTTTGTTAATTTATCGGCAACCGGCAGTAGCCTTATGGTTTTCTCTTTATTGTATGAAATGCAAACGCCATGTAATTGCTTTACCTTATCACCATGCATTAGCGATAGTTGTAGAAGCAATCGTTGGTGAGATGACCACGACGCAACGATGGAGATCAAGGTGTCGAGCCGGTGACGATGGAGATCATGACGATGCTTTGGAGATGAAGATCAAAAACACAAGATGATGATGGTCATATCATGTCACATATTTTGCATGTGATGTTTATCTTTTATGCATCTTATTTTGCTTAGAACGACGGTAGCTTTATAAGATGATCCATTCACTAAATTTCAAGATAAAAGTGTTCTCCCCGAGTATGCACCGTTGCTAAAGTTCTTCGTTTCAAAGCACCTCGTGATGGTTGGGTGTGATAGACTATACGTTCACATACAACGGGTGTAAGCTAGATTTACCACTAGGTTATTGTCATGGTTCATGGGTGTGTATGTATCGGGCTCTTACCAAGCTACACATAGCACTCGCCTGAAGTCACTTTGCATGGGCCTACCTACTAAGCTGCTACTTTTTCCTAATTTTGGCGTCTGTTACCTCTAGGCTGGTTGGAAATTTTTTGGTTTTTCCTGTGATCACCCGCTCTCATGTGATGGGATTATTCAGTTTCTACTCACTTTTCTCCTTTTTTTTCCTTGTCCTTTTATTTTCACTAATATTTTCTAGATTAAAAACTTGAGAGAACACATTCTTAAATTAGATGAATATTTTTCTCCAATTTTTAAACACTATTAAAAAAATACACGAACCTTACAAAAATACATGATGAAAATTATAATACATGATTCTACAAATTTTTTTGTATTAAAATATGAGCATTTTTAAAATAAGTGATGAATATGTTTTACTATGTGGCAAATTTCTGTTAGTATGGACAATTCTAAAGGCAGAATAAACAATTTTAAGTACAAGACGAACATTTTCTAAATACTGTATGAACAATTTTAAAAACACAATCACTTTTATTAAATCATGAACATTTTTATTCACATGGAAATTTAGATAAAATACATTTATATGTTTAAAGGGTACATGTACACTTTTATAATTATGTCCATATTTTTATAAATGAGCAACGAACATCTTGAAATACACTACATACAATTTTGAAAAGCATTATGAACTTTTTTGCGCGATGACCAAAAAATAAGAACGGAAATAAAACATTAGCAAATAAGGAATAAAAAAGGGAAAACAGAAGATAAAAGATAAAAAAGAAAATAAATGGTTACAAAAGCAAAAAAAAGGAAAATAGGAAAAAGGGAAAACTGACGCACCAAACCGCCCCAATAGGAGTTCGCATGACAACACCCGACCAACTCCATGCGAAAGCGAGGAGAGCTCCTATTGGATGCCCACATGTCCGATAGTCGAGCTTTCGTTGAAGGGCGTGCATTCTTGGGCGCCAAACGTAAAACTTCACGAAAAATAAAAGCGGGCGCATGGACTCGAACTGGCAACTGTTGGTAGCCAGACGAGCTGGATTGTGCTGCCTAAAATTCAATGCTAACATTGAAGTATTAGCTGCAGCGGTAAATCTGTTTTTTCCATAAGTTTCAACATTCCTAGCACAAAATGTGAACACATTTTCTTAAAAAATGTGAATACTGTTTGAAAATGCAAACAAATTTCAAAATTCATACAAACCTTTAAAACACAAACATTTTTTTAAAGTGAACAAAATCAGAAAAATGCGAACAATTTTTTATGTGTGCCGAACAATTTGTAATATACATTGAACATTTTTGTAATATACGCTGAACAGTTTTTAAATACACACTGAACATTTTTGTGATATACGCTAAACAATTTTAAAATACACGTCAAACATTTTTTGTGATATACACTAGACAAATTTTTAGTACACATTGTACATTTTGTTGACGTATGCTGAATAATTTTTAAATACACAATGAATATTTTTTCAAAACACGTTGAAGCTTTTTTAATATATGGTGAACATTTTATTAAATAGACGATAAAACATTTTTGTAATACACTGTGAACTCTTTGTATGATACACAAAAAAGAGAAGAGAAATAAAATTAAATAGAGAAACAAAAAAAATGGAAGAAAAAACTAGAGAAAAGAAAATTGCAAAAAAAAAAATGAATACAAGAGAAAAGGTAAAGAAGCAAAATAACGAGAAAAGAAAAGAAAAGAAAAGAAAAGAAAAGGAAATAGAAAAACCAAAAAGAAAAAAAAACATATAAACAAAAAACTTAAAAAACAGTCAAGAACCTTCCAAAACCGGCTCACATGGGTCAAAAACGGCCTAGAAGATTCCCAAAATCGGCCAAGAACCTTCCAGAATGTTCCCAAACCAGGATCCCTCAGTGAAAGCACATCTGCTTGCCGCGCATTGGCGTCAATAGAGGATTGACGAAAGCGAGCTCACGGGACCAAATGAAAGAAAATCCGCTGGATGAGCCACAACCCATGTACTGGAATGTACAAGCAAGCACTCATTCAGACTTGCAACAGTCGAGAAATAGTCTTCAATGTTTCGCCCCTTATACCAAACATTCCTATATATAACTAAACAAGTGACCCACTAAGTTCTTTATCTCAAGATATACACCTTTGCATAAGCAAATGCCTACCACAACATGCAAGAATTTATGTGAAGAGACTTCCCATTTATTATGCTGCTTAATTTCAATAACTATTTTGTTGTTATATAATAAAACATGAACACCACTAGGTAGCGCCACATGGTTGTCTTCCTATGCGACGGTTCTCTTCCCCTTTTCTTGCACGCAACCATGACACGTAAGCATGACATCAGCAAAAGATTTTTCAAATTCAAATTTCAAAAAGTTTTTATCTCCTAAACGGTTAACCCAATTGATGATCCGCTTTCACCATTAGCTTCCTCTTGCCGAGATCTCCGAAACTAGATCCCATATCAGCATATTTGGATTTTTCCACATATACTAGCTAGATTATTATTACTAATTTGCCGTGTTATTGGCCACTTAACTGACACAATCTAAATTAACTTAGTTGTCATATTGTTTGAACCTTAGTATACACGACTAAAATACTTGTGTTCATGGTACTTGTGTGGAGTGATACTACTTCTTGTTAAAAGTAGAATTCTCACTCTCTAGTAACTGTACACAATCGTTGTGGCACTCACGATTAGAGAGTTAGAGCAACTCCAACACAACAACCCAATTCACCCGTGCGTGTCTGTTTGTGTTCGCACGGATAAAAAACTCATCCTAACTCACAGACCCAATTCCATTTTCTGTCCGCTTGGACCCATTTCTGTCGCAAATTTGCGTCACATTTGCGTCCAAAGCAGACACTCTATGTGTTCTTTTTGTCTGTTTGGGTCTGCCGCATGCGAGGCCTGACCCACTTGTCACAGACCCACCACCTCCCATCGCTTTATCCTCTTTTTCTCTGTCTTCCCCCACCACCCACCTCATGAGACAGCGCCACCACACACCACGCCGGTCGCTGGCTCGCGGATTCGAAGCGCAGCACCACCATACACCCACGATGGCGGCCGACCTCGCCTTCCCCGAGCCCGCGTTAGAGCCACGTCCCGTGCCCATGGAGTCCCTTTCCCCGCGCTCCCGCCCTGTGACGACGCCGTTCATGGGCACACCGGAGCCTGACTGGAGCGCGACCGGGAGGTACTGCAGCGGGCGGGCGCAAGCACGTGACCTAGAGCTCGGGCGGGCGCGGGCATGCGACCCCATGGCTTCCTTGCCGACACGTGGCATGTCCAGGAGGTGATGTAGCGCACTGCACCTCTACCTCGTTCTTGAGCAGGGCAGGGCTGCCGGGCACCAGACGCTCCCGCGGGCAGGGCTGCAGCACGAGGGCTCGGGGCTGCAACGCGGGAGCTGTTGGTGGCGGCGCGAGAGCTCGGGAAGTTCAAGGAAGGACTCACCCACCAGGTGTCCGACAAAATGTTGGGACAAACATGTCACAAAATGCGTCCGCCCCCGTTGGGCGCACCGGCTGATCCAAACGAAAATGCGGACACGTTTATCCACTCAACCGACCCATATAGACGAAAAGCAGACAAAATCAGCGTCCATTTTGGTTGTTGCGTTGGAGTTGCTCTTATCGTAGTATGATCTCGCAACAGCTCGCGACAAAAAAAATCATCAAAACATGTTAACATTGGGTCTTGTTTGAAGGCTTTGCTTAGACAGGCTCGCCGGTAGAAATGGATCACTAATTGGATTAACAGTTTGCGAGATAAATTATTTTGAAAATTCATATTCAATAATTAATACGACGACGTGAGCATGAGGTGGAAGATTTCTGCATGCATGTGCTCTCTCTATATTAGAGAAAACCCCATTGGAGAACCCCCGCACGGGAGGGCATGTGTTCAAATTAGATTTCCTCATAAAACATAAAATATATGTATTTTTAATTTTAAATTAATCAGAATATTCATGTTTATACAATCAAATCTCGTTGAAATTCTTTTCAACCGATTCTCGCAGCAGTCCCACAGTCTAGTTTGTATAAACAACTTTGCACACCGATGAGAAGCTCGACAAGTTAAATATAAATGAGCGGTCTCATAGCATCTACATCCATGAATGCCAAATGCGGATCCTCAAATATCCGAGAATGCGCACGAGTGCGTCCACAGGCATTGACTGATTAGCTCTCGTATTTTGTCCATCCAAGTACCTCAAAGTTAATACCTCAAATTCATACAAACTATGAAACATAAAAATCTATGTACTATGTCCATCCTATCTATCCTACACTACTCGTCGTCGGCTCCGGGTAGATGGCCGCCCACGACAAGCGTCGTCGTCATTGTCACTAGAGATGAGGGTTGCCGTCGATCTCCGGCATTTGCTGGCGGAGGAAGCGTTGGTTGGCTTCCATCGCGGCCTCCGTCTGGATGGACTCCAGGATGACCGCCTGCTCAAACAGGAAATGGACAAGTTGTGGCTGTGGCTCACTCCCAACGCTAGTACTAAAACTGGTACAAACCCACAGTCGTTCCATTTCCTGTTTGTAGTTCTCTCGGTCTCGCGGCCGTACTCCTGTGTTCCCCACGCGTTTATAGCTTGTTTTTTTAGGGGTGGAGTCCCCACGCGTTTATAGGTTATAGCTGGGCCATGGACGTGGCCTCCAGGTCAAGCGGGCCGTCGGAGCAGTGGGCCAGCCAATCCAATCGAGCTTCTTTGTTGGTGTGTATCGAGGCTAGTCCGCAACGCATCTGAGTTCACACTCCAACCATGTGGGCGCACCAGCGGCTTTGGCACTGGACTAGCTTACCGACATGAAAGAAAAGGCTAGCAACACGACTTGCTAGCACCTTTCACACACGTAACCTTTTGCGTCTTCGTAACGTTCCACTGGATGACTTGACATTGCTGCGAGTTTAGGTATTTTCTCTTCCAATTATGCCACGGCATGTAAGCACGAATGGAATTGCTCGATTTAGCAGGTGGATTTACCCAGATCTCAGCTAGTTCATGAGAGTTTGAACGAGAGGAGGGGAACGATTACAACCAATCCACACACGCCGGCGATCCTATCCATTCCTCGGCCGAAGCCGCCGTCCACCCATTACAGAAATAGACCAGGAATACTTATACACGAATTAACGGCCCCACTCTGGGCCTCGCAGCCTTGCCGATGCCTGGGTTCTCCTCTTGGGCCTGGCTTGCGTTGCGCTTGCCGGATCTTCCTGTAGCATTTCAGGTATTGTCGTCGCTTCATCATCAGTGCCGCTGACAATCCCCCTGGAGAGAAAACGGCTTGCCCCCAAACCGGAGCGCGCGGGAATTGTTCCTTCAGCATGTCTTGGTCCTCCCAGGTTGCCATCGAAGCCGGAGAGTGGCTCCATTTGACTAGCACCTGAGCAACCATCTTGGTACCATGGGAGACCAATCGGCGATCGAGGAAACAAGACGGAACCTGCAAGTGAGCTGCTGACGAAGGAAGAACTGGCAATACCTGCTGATCTGGCTTAACATGACGCTTGAGGAGAGACATATGAAAAACTGGATGCACTCTGCAGTTGTCAGGTAGCGCCAGCTTGTATGCCACTGCACCAACTCTTGCCAGAATTTCAAACGGGCCGAAATACTTGAATGCAAGTTTGTGGTTTGCTCTTGGGGCGATGGAAGATTGTATGTACGGCTGCATCGTGAGGAAAAATTGTGTCCCCCACCTCAAAGGATCTCTCAGTGCGATGCTTATCAGCTTAGACTTTCATTCGATGTTGCGTCCGCAATAAGTGTTGCTTGACTGACTCCATGACGACATGTCGATCGCATAGCCATTGATGAGCATCTGAACTACCAATAGCGTCCACAGGAGAGAGGCCAAAGTAACGGGGGAAATGCCCATACACCAGCTCAAACAGAGTGCGACCTGTTGAGGAATGCCAGTTTGTATTGTACCAAAGTTCACAGAGAGGAAGCCAGCTGAACCAACGGTGTGGCTGGGCGCTGATGAAACAGCGAAGATACCCTTCAACCTGTTGATTCACACGTTCGGTTTGTCCATCAGTTTGTGGGTGTTGACCAGAGCTCATGCGAAGCTTAACCCCGGTTATGTTGCACACCTCTTCCCAAAACGCACTAGTGAAAATAGGATCTCGATCAAAAACTAGGGACACAGGAAGACCATGCAGACGATACACATGGTCCAGGAAGGAATCAGCTACTGTGGCTGTTGTATAGGCGTGCTTGAGAGCAATAAAGTGTCCATATTTAGTCAGCTTGTCTATAACCACTAGAATGCAGTTGTAATGCTGTGAAACTGGCAAGCCTTCGATGAAATCCATGGTCATCATTTCCCATGGTTGTGAGGGAATTGGCAAGGGTTGCAATAGACCTGGGTAGGGTATTCTGTCAGGTTTGGCAAGTTGGCAGATCCGACACTGTTGCAGCACTCCTTTGATCATCTGCTTCATATTCTTCCAATGGAACAGTTGAGAGATCCTGCGATAAGTAGTTGGAAAACCTGAATGGCCCCCAACTGAACTAGCATGCATACTGTCAATAATTTGATGCTGCAGCTTTTCATTTGACCCAATCCACACTCTTTTCTTGAAATGAAGCAGTCCTCCTTGCAGTGTAAAATTAGGAACAATTGCTGGATCAATTGCTAGCTTCTGCAAAATTCCTGCCGCATGAGAATCAGAAGTATAACTCTCTATAATTTCTTGTACCAAAGCTGGTTGCACTTCTGAAATAACGTAGTAGTCTCCTGACACATGGGGGCGTCTGGAGAGGGCATCAGCGGCCTTGTTTTCTGCCCCTTGTCTATATATGATCTTATAATCCAGCCCAAACAATTTGCTGAGGGCTTTTTGTTGCCAAGCTGTATGCAAACGTTGCTCTGTTAGACTGACCAAAGCCTTCTGATCAGTAATGATGTTGAATTCCTTCAGTTGCAGATAAGAGCGCCACTATTCCACTGCGAGCAAAATAGCCAAAAAAATCATACACTGACAGTGTCTGATTCTTGGGGCCCAGGGCCTTATTGACAAATGCTATGGGATGACCATCTTGTGACAGCACAACACCAATTTCACAGTCACTAGCATCAGTTTCGATAGTGAACGGTTTCTGAAAATTAGGAAGTGCCTGTTGGGGAACGTAGTAATTTCAAAAAAATTCCTACGCACACGCAAGATCATGGTGATGTATAGCAACGAGAGGGGAGAGTGTTGTCTACGTACCCTCGTAGACCCGGCGAAGCGATCACAACGTAGAGGAAGTAGTCGACGTTCTCCTCGCGATCCGACCGATCCGGCGCCGTTACTCCGCGCCCCAAGTTCTTGACACACGTACAGCTCGATGGCGTCCCTCGTACTCGATCCAGCCGAGTGTCGAGGGAGAGTTCCACGACGACGGCGTGGTACGATCTTGATGTTCTACGGCGCGGGCTTCGCCTAAGCTTCGACGATATGACCGAGGTGGAATATGGTGGAGGGGGCACCGCACACGGCTAAGGAACGATCCGTAGATCAAACTTGTGTGTTCTAGGGTGCCCCCTGCCCCAGTATATAAAGGAGGAGGGGGAGGTGCGGCCGGCCTAGAGGAGGCGCTGCTGAGGAGTCCTACTCCCACCGAGTAGGACTCCCCCCTCCTAGTTGGAGTAGGATTGGGGGGGGAAGAGGAAGGGCGCGCCCCCTCCTGTCCTATTCGGACTAGGGGAGGCGCGCCTGCCTGCCTGGCCGCCCCTCCTCTTCTCCCTCGAGGCCCACTAAGGCCCATTTAGTTCCGGGGTTCCGGTAACCTCCGGTACTCGATAAATTCGATTTCACCCGAACCATTCCGGACTCAAATATAGGCTTCCAATATATCAATCTTTATGTCTCGACCATTTCGAGACTCCTCGTCACGTCCGTGATCACATCCGGACTCGAACTTCTTGGTACATCAAAATACATAAACTCATAATAACCGCCATCGAAACCTTAAGCGTGCGGACCCTACGGTTCGAGAACAATGTAGACATGACCGAGACACGTCTCGGTCAATAACCAACAGCGGGACCTGGATGCCCATATTGGTTCGTACATATTCTACGAAGATCTTTATCGGTCGAGACCGCATAACAACATCGTTGTTCCTTTGTCATCGGTATGTTACTTGCCCGAGATTCGATCGTCGGTATCAATACCTAGTTCAATCTCGTTACGCAAGTCTCTTTACTCGTTCCGTAATACATCATCTCACAGCTAACTCATTAGTTGTATTGCTTTCAAGGCTTCGTGATGTGTATTACCGAGAGGGCCCAGAGATACCTCTCCGACAATCGGAGTGACAAAACCTAATCTCGAAATCGCCAACCCAACATCCGCCTTTGGAGACACCAGTAGTACTCCTTTATAATCACCCGATTCGTTGTGACGTTTGGTAGCACCAAAGTGTTCCTCCGTAAACGGAGTTGCATAATCTCATAGTTACAGGAACATGTATAAGTCATGGATAAAAGCGGTAGCAACATACTAAGCGATCGAGTGCTAAGCTAATGGAATGGGTCATGTCAATCGAGATCATTCTACTAATGATGTGACCTTGTTAATCAAATAACAACTCCTTGTTCATGGTTAGGAAACACAACCATCTTTGATTAACAAGCTAGTCTAGTAGAGGCATACTAGTGACATCTTGTTTGTCTATGCATTCACACATGTATCATGTTTCCTTAATACAATTCTAGCATGAATGATAAACATTTATCATGAAATAAGGAAATAAATAATAACTTTATTATTGCCTCTAGGGCATATTTCCTTGATCTCCCACTTGCACTAGAGTCAATAATCTAGATTACATAGTAATGATTCTAACACCCATGGAGTCTTGGTGCTGATCATGTTTTGCTCGTGGAAGAGGCTTAGTCAACGGTCTGCAACATTCAGATCCGTATGTATCTTGCAAATCTCTATGTCTCCCACCGGACTAAGTCCGGATGGAATTGAAGCGTCTCTTGATGTGCTTGGTCCTCTTGTGAAATCTGGATTCCTTCGCTAAGGCAATTGCTCCAAGATTGTCACGAAGATTTTCATTGGACCCGATGCACTAGGTATGACACCTAGATCGGATATGAACTCCTTCATCCGCACTCCTTCATTAGCTGCTTCGAAGCTGCTATGTACTCCGCTTCACATGTAGATCCCTTCTGACGCTTTGTTTAGAACTACACCAACCGACAGCCCCTCCGTTTAGTGTAAATCGATCCGTCTGCGATTTAGAATCGTCCGGATCGGTGTCAAAGCTTGCATCAACGTAACTGTTTACGATGAGCTCTTTGTCACCTCCATATACGAGAAACATATCCTTAGTCCTTTTCGTATTTCAAGATGTTCTTGACCGCTGTCCATGATCCACTCTGGATTACTTTGGTACCTCCTGCTAGGCTTATAGCAAGGCACACATCAGTCTGGTACACAGCATTGCATACATGATAGAGCCTATGGCTGAAGCATAGGAACATCTTTCATTTTCTCTCTATCTTCTGCGGTGGTCGGGCATTGAGTCTTACTCAACTTCACACCTTGTAACACAGGCAAGAACCCTTTCTTTGCTTGATCCATTTTGAACTTCTTCAAAATTTTGTCAAGGTATGTGCTTTGTGAAAGTCCAATTAAGCGTCTTGATCTATCTCTATAGATCTTAATGCCCAATATGTAAGCAGCTTCACCGAGGTCTTTCATTGAAAACTCTTATTCAAGTATCCCTTTATGCTATCCAGAAATTCTATATCATTTCCGATCAGCAATATGTCATCTACATATAATATCGTAAATGCTCTGAGCTCCCACTCACTTTCTTGTAAATACAGAGCTTCTCCAAAAGTCTCAGATAAACCCAAATGCTTTGATCACACTATCAAAGCGTTTATTCCAACTCGAGATGCTTGCACCAGTCCATAAATGGATCATTGGAGCTTGCACACTTTGTTAGCTCCTTTGGATCGATAAAACCTTCTAGTTGCATCATATACAACTCTTCTTCCGTAAATCCATTCAGAATGCGGTCTTTACATCCATTTGCCAAATTTCATAATCATAAAATGCGGCAATTGCTAACATGATTCGACAGACTTAAGCATCGCTACGGGTGAGAAGGTCTCATCGTAGTCAATCCCTTGAACTTGTCGAAAACCCTTTGCGACAAGTCGAGCTTTGTAGACGATAACATTACCGTCGTCGTCGGTCTTCTTCTTGAAGATCCACTTGTTTTCTATTGCTTGCCTACCCTCGGGCAAGTCAACCAAAGTCCATACTTTGTTTTCATACATGGATCCCATCTCGATTTCATGGCCTCAAGCCATTTTATGGAATCTGGGCTCACCATCGCTTCTTCATAGTTCGTAGGT
Source organism: Aegilops speltoides (assembly GCA_021437245.1). Taxonomy (NCBI): domain Eukaryota; kingdom Viridiplantae; phylum Streptophyta; class Magnoliopsida; order Poales; family Poaceae; genus Aegilops; species Aegilops speltoides. The sequence continues at coordinate 86,302,993 of CM038145.1, read as the reverse complement.
TCATCATGATCTAGTAGCATGATTTCCGAAACAGGATTACCGTACCACTCAGTGCGGATCTTACTCTGGTTGATCTACGAGGTTACAGAGCAACTTGATCTGAAGTTTCATGATCAACATCATCAACTTCCTCACTACTTGGTGTAGGTGTCTCAGAAACCGGTTTCTGCGACAAACTACTTTCAACTAAGGGAGAAGGTTCAATTACCTCATCAAGTTCTACTTTCCTCCCACTCACTTCTTTCGAGAGAAACTCCTTCTCTAGAAAGGATCCATTTTTAGCAACGAATGTCTTGCCTTCGGATCTGTGATAGAAGGTATACCCAACTGTCTCCTTTGGGTATCCTATGAAGACACATTTCTCGATTTGGGTTCGAGCTTATCGGGTTGAAGCTTTTTCACATAAGCATCGCATCCCCAAACTTTAAGAAACGACAACTTTGGTTTCTTGCTAAACCACAGTTCATAAGGTGTCGCCTCAACGGATTTCGATGGTGTTCTATTCATGTGAATGCGGCCGTCTCTAGAGCATAACCCCAAAACGATAGCGGTAAATCTGTAAGAGACATCATAGATCGTACCATATCTAGTAAAGTACGATTACGACGTTCGGACACACCATTACGTTGTGGTGTTCCGGGTGGCGTGAGTTGCGAAACTATTCCGCATTGTTTCAAATGTAGACCAAACTCGTAACTCAAATATTCACCTCCACGATCAGATCGCAGAAACTTAATTTTCTTGTTACGATGATTTTCAACTTCACTCTGAAATTCTTTGAACTTTTCAAATGTTTCAGACTTATGTTTCATTAAGTAGATATACCCATATCTGCTTAAGTCATCTGTGAAGGTGAGAAAATAACGATATCCGCCACGAGCCTCAACATTCATCGGACCACATACATCTCATGTATGATCTCCAACAAATCTGTTGCTCTCTCCATAGTACCGGAGAACGGGTTTTAGTCATCTTGCCCATGAGGCACGGTTCGCAAGTGCCAAGTGATTCATAATCAAGTGACTCCAAAAGTCCATCGAGATGGAGTTTCTTCATCGCTTTACACCGATATGACCTAAGCGGCGATGCCACAAATAAGTTGCACTATCATTATCAACTCTGCATCTTTTGGTTTCAACATTATGAATATGTGTATCACTACTATCGAGATTCATCAAAAATAGACCACTCTTCAAGGGTGCATGACCATAAAAGATATTACTCATATAAATAGAACAACCATTATTCTCTGATTTAAATGAATAACCGTCTCGCATCAAACAAGATCCAGATATAATGTTCATGCTCAACGCAGGCACCAAATAACAATTATTTAGGTCTAAAACTAATCCCAAAGGTAGATGTAGAGGTAGCGTGCCGACCGCGATCACATCGACTTTGGAACCATTTCCCACGCGCATCGTCACCTCGTCCTTTGCCGAGTTAAGCAATCCGTAGTCCCTGCTTGAGTTGCAAATATTAGCAATGAACCAGAGATCAAATACCAGTGCTACTACGAGCTCTAGTAAGGTACACATCAATAACATGTATATCACATATACCTTTGTTCACCTTGCCATCCTTCTTATCCGCCAAATACTTGGGGCAGTTCCGCTTCAAAGGACCGATCGCTTGCGGTAAAGCACTCGATTTCAGGCTTAGGTCCGGACTTGGGTTTCTTCTCTGAGCAGCAACTTGCTTGCTGTTCTTCTTGAAGTTCCTTCTTCTTCCCTTTGCCTTTCTTCTTGAAACTAGTGGTCTTATTGACCATCAACACTTGATGCTCCTTCTTGATTTCTACCTCCGCAGCCTTTAGCATTGCGAAGAGCTCGGTATAGTCTTTACTAACCCTTGCATATTATAGTTCATCATGAAGCCTTTGTAGCTTGGTGGCGGTGATTGAAGAATTCATCAATGACACAATCATCCGGAAGATTAACTCCCAATTGTGTCAAGTGATTGTAGTACCCGGACATTACGAGTATGTGCTCACTAATGAACTATTCTCCTCCATCTTGCAGCTATAGAACTTATTGGAGACTTCATATCTCTCAATCCGGGCATTACTGTTGAATATTAACTTCAACTCTGGAACATCTCATATGCTCCATGACGTTCAAAACGTCGTTGAAGTCCCGGTTCTAAGCCGTAAAACATGGCACATCGAACTATAGAGTAGTCATCGCTTTGCTCGCGGACGTTCAAAACATCTGGTGTTGCTCCAAAGAAGAGCTCTGCACCTAGCGGTGCATCCAGGGCGTAACTCTTACAGGCAGCAATGAGGATAATCCTCGATTACGGACCCGTCCGTGTAATTGCTACCATCATCTTTCAACTTTGCTTTCTCAAGGAACGCATTAAAATTCAATGGAACAACAGCACGAGCCATCTATATACAATCAAACATAAACAAGCAAGATACTATCAGGTACTAAGTTCATGATAAATTTAAGTTAAATTAATCATATAACTTAAGAACTCCCACTTAGACAGACATCTCTCTAGTCATCTAAGTGATCACGTGATCCAAATCAACTAAACCACAACCGATCATCACGTGAAATGGAGTAGTTTTCAATGGTGAACATCTTATGTTGATCATATCTACTATATGATTCACGCTCGACCTTTCGGTCTCCGTGTTCCGAGGCCATATCTGCATATGCTAGGCTCGTAAAGTATAACCCGAGTATTCTGCGTGTGCAAAACTGGCTTACACCCGTTGTAGATGGACGTAGAGCTTATCACACCTGATCATCACGTGGTGTCTGGGCACGACGAACTTTGGCAGCGTGCATACTGGGGAGAACACTTCTTGATAATTTAGTGAGAGATCATCTTATAATGCTACCGTCAATCAAAGCAAGATAAGATGCATAAAGGATAAACATCACATGCAAATCAATATAAGTGATATGATATGGTCATCATCATCTTGTGCTTCGTGATCTCCATCTCTGCAGCACCACCATGATCACCATCGTCACCGGCGACACCTTGATCTCCATCGTAGCATCGTTGTCGTCTCGCCAAACTTATGCTTCTCGACTATCGCTACCGCTTAGTGATAAAGTAAAGCATTACGAGCGATTGCATTGCATACAATAAAGCGACAACCATATGGCTCCTGCCGCCATTGCCGATAACCGGTTACAAAACATGATCATCTCATACAATAAAATATAGCATCACGTCTTGACCATATCACATGACAACATGCCCTGCAAAAACAAGTTAGGCGTCCTCTACTTTGTTGTTGCAAATTTTACGTGGCTGCTACGGGCTTAAGCAAGAACCAGTCTCACCTCGCATCAAAACCACAATGATACTTCGTCAAATAGACTCGTTTAACCTTCTCAAGGACGGGCGTAGCCACACTCGGTTCAACTAAAGTGAGAGAGACAGACACCCGCCAATCACCTTTAAGCAACGAGTGCTCGTGGCGGTGAAACCAGTCTCGCGTAAGCGTCTGCGTAATGTCGGTCCGGGCGCTTCATCTCACAATACCGCTGAACCAAAGTATGACATGCTGGTAGGTAGTATGACTTGTATCGCCCACAACTCACTTGTGTTCTACTCGTGCAAAACATCAAACCATAGAAAAACCTAGGCTCGGATGCCACTGTTGGGGAACGTAGTAATTTCAAAAATTTCCTCGCACACGCAAGATCATGGTGATGTATAGCAACGAGAGGGAGAGTGTTGTCACACGTACCCTCGTGAGACCCGGCGAAGCGATCACAACGTAGAGGAAGTAGTCGTACGTTCTCCTCGCGATCCGACCGATCCCGGCGCCGTTACTCCGGCGCCCCCGAGTTCTTGACACACGTACAGCTCGATGACGTCCCTCGTACTCCGATCCAGCCGAGTGTCGAGGGAGAGTTCCATCAGCACGACGGCGTGGTGACGATCTTGATGTTCTACCGGCGCAGGGCTTCGCCTAAGCTTCGCGACGATATGACCGAGGTGGAATATGGTGGAGGGGCACCACACGGCTAAGGAACGATCCGTATATCAAACTTGTGTGTTCTAGGGTGCCCTCCTGCCCCCGTATATAAAGGAGGGAGGGGGGAGGTGCGGCCGGCCTAGAGGAGGCACGCCGGAGGAGTCCTACTCCCACCGGGAGTAGGACTCCCCCTCCTAGTTGGAGTAGGATTGGGGAGGGGAAGAGGAAAGGGCGCGCCCCCTCCTTGTCCTATTCGGACTAGGGGAGGGGGCGCGCCTGCCCCGGCCGCCCCTCCTCTTCTCCCTCGAGGCCCACTAAGGCCCATTTAGTTCCCGGGGTTCGGTAACCTCCGGTACTCTAAGAAATTCGATTTCACCCGAACCATTCCGGACTCCAAATATAGGCTTCCAATATATCAATCTTTATGTCTCGACCATTTCGAGACTCCTCGTCACGTCCGTGATCACATCCGGACTCGAACTTCTTGGTACATCAAAATACATAAACTCATAATAACTGTCATCGAAACCTTAAGCGTGCGGACCCTACGGTTCGAGAACAATGTAGACATGACCGAGACACGTCTCCGGTCAATAACCAACAGCGGGACCTGGATGCCCATATTGGTTCCTACATATTCTACGAAGATCTTTATCGGTCAGACCGCATAACAACATACGTTGTTCCTTTGTCATCGGTATGTTACTTGCCCGAGATTCGATCGTCGGTATCCAATACCTAGTTCAATCTCGTTACCGGCAAGTCTCTTTACTCGTTCCGTAATACATCATCTCACAGCTAACTCATTAGTTGTATTGCTTGCAAGGCTTCAGTGATGTGTATTACCGAGAGGGCCCAGAGATACCTCTCCGACAATCGGAGTGACAAAACCTAATCTCAAATCGCCAACCCAACATCGCCTTTGGAGACACTGTAGTACTCCTTTATAATCACCCGATTCGTTGTGATGTTTGGTAGCACCCAAAGTGTTCCTCCGTAAACGGAGTTGCATAATCTCATAGTTACAGAACATGTATAAGTCATGGATAAAAGCAGTAGCAACATACTAAATGATCGAGTGCTAAGCTAATGGAATGGGTCATGTCAATCAGATCATTCTACTAATGATGTGACCTTGTTAATCAAATAACAACTCCTTGTTCATGGTTAGGAAACACAACCATCTTTGATTAACAAGCTAGTCTAGTAGAGGCATACTAGTGACATCTTGTTTGTCTATGCATTCACACATGTATCATGTTTCCGGTTAATACAATTCTAGCATGAATGATAAACATTTATCATGAAATAAGGAAATAAATAATAACTTTATTATTGCCTCTAGGGCATATTTCCTTCAGTGCCAATACAGGAGCAGTAGTTAACGCTTGCTTCAGTGTTCTGAACGTTGTGTCTTCAATACTTGTCCAAACAAACACACTACCCTTGCTCAACAGGTTAGTTAAAGGCTTGGCAATAACTCCAAAATGGCAAATGAACTTCCTGTAGTACCCTGCCAATCCCAAGAAACTTCTGACCTCTTTCACAGACTCTGGTTTTGGCCACTGCTCAATAGTAGTTATCTTTTCAGGGTTAGTGGATACCCCATCTTTGCTGATAATGTGACCCAAATAGAGCAGCTTTTGAGAAGAAAATTCACACTTGGATAGCTTCACATACCATTTATCCCTTCTCAGTACCTGCAACACTCTTCTGACATGTTCTAAGTGTTGTTCCAGTGTTTTACTGAAAACAAGGATGTCACCAAAGAAAGCTATCACAAAATGCCTCAACATTTCAGGTTCCTCTGATAAGGATACATTTATGGCCCCTTGAAAAGTATTTGGTGCTCCTGTCAGACCAAAACCCACCACCAAAAATTCAAAGTGTCCATGATGGGTTTGAAAAGCTGTTTTGTATTCTTCTCCAGGGGCTAATCTTATTTGGTGGTAACCAGCCCTGAGATCCAGCTTGGTAAACCACTGTGCCCCATGCAGTTCATCCAAGAGTTCATCTATGACAGGCATAGGATTATTTCCTTTGATTGTAAGGGCATTAAGATGTTTGTAATCCACTACTAACCTCCAAGTGTGGTCTTTCTTTTTGACCAACAGGATTGGAGAAGAAAAAGGACTATTACTCCTTCTGATCACTCCAGAATCCAACATTTCTTGGATCTGCTTTTCTACTTCATCTTTAATTCTGGTGCTAGTCTGTATGGTCTGTGAGAAAAGGGCCTTGCACCAGGAATAAGAGGAATAGAATGGTCACAAGCTCTCTCTGGTGGCAATCCAGTTGGAACTGCAAAAACATCTTTGTATTCATCTAACAGTTCCTGAATTTCTGGTAACACAATTTCTGCATTTTCATCAGTAACTATAGACAACTCTATGATGGTATAAGCAAACTCCACTGGTGTTGCTCCCTGAAAAGTGACTGGTTTTCCATGCAGAGGAAAGGACATCCATTGTTGTTCCCAATCTACAGTCATTGGCTGTGCTTAGCTAACCAGTCCATTCCCAGAATTCCATCATAACAGCTAAGACATAGTATTTTAAGATCATGCTCAAACTGAATCCTTGCACTGACCACTTGCAGTTGGGCACAAAATTAGAACAGTTCATGATCCCCCCATTGGCCACCTTGACTTTCATTGAAGGGCATGCCTGCACTCCTGTCAATGTGCTTGCTGAAGCAGTATCAACAAAAGAGTAAGTACTGCCAGAATCCACCAAAAAATTCTTCTGCTACCCTTGGAGAATAACAACCAATTGGAATGCCTTGCTGTGAGTTGATTTTCCTTCAGCTGCTTCAGAAATGGCCATTAAATTAACTTCTTCATCCTCATCTGAACCCACTTTCCTCTGAAGATGTGCACTGAAAGAATTCCACCATTTCCTGAACTACATGCAGTGACACTGTTTGCTTGCATTGGTGATCACGACTCAATTTCTCTCCACACATAAAACATAGCCCCTTGGCCTTGCGGTATGATCTCAGTGCATCCCATTTGTCCTTGCCCAGTTTCTGTTTTTGTATATCTGAGTTGTTTTGCCTGTCATCAGAGGTCTTCTTCGCAACTGGTTTAACTGTCGAAGCTGCTTGTGCATAGTGTGGGCGTCGAGCCGTCTGATTATGTTGGGAGGCTGAGCTAGTCAGGGACTCATGTGTTGGGGAACGTAGTAATTTCAAAAAATTTCCTACACACACGCAAGATCATGGTGATGATATAGCAACGAGAGGGGAGAGTGTTCGTCCCACGCACTCGTGAGACCGTAGCGAAGCGTTAAGCTGCACAACGCGTTGATGTAGTCGACGCGTCTTCACGATCCGACCGATCCAAGCACCGAACGTACGGGGCCTCCGAGTTCAGCACACGTTCAGCTCGATGACGATCTTCGGCCCTCCGATCTAGAGAAGGCTCCGGAGATGAGTTCCGTCAGCACAATGGCGTGGTGACGATGATGATGTTCTACCGGCGCAGGGCTTCGCCTAAACTCCGCGACGATATGACCGAGGTCGAATATGGTGGAAGGGGGCACCGCACACGGCTAAGGAACGATCCATAGATCAACTTGTGTGTCTTTGGGGTGCCCCCCGCCCCCGTATATAAAGGAGCCAGGGGGGAGGAGGCGGCCGGCCTAGAGGGCGCGCCAAGGGGGGAGTCCTACTCCCACCGGGAGTAGGACTCCCTCTTTCCAAGTAGGATTAGGAGAAGGGGAAAGAGGAGGAAGAGGGAAGGAAGGGGCGCGCCCCCTCCCTTGTCCTATTCGGACTAGGAGGGGAGGCGGCGCGCCCCCCTCGCTCCTTCCCTCTTCTCCCTCTTGGCCCATGTAGGCCCATTAACCCCGGGGGGTCCGTAACCTCCGGTACTCGGTAAAATGCCGATTTTACCCGGAACCATTCCGATGTCCAAACATAGGCTTCCAATATATCAATCTTTATGTCTCGACCATTCCGAGACTCCTCGTCATGTTCGTGATCACATCTGGGTCTCCGAACAAACTTCGGTACATCAAAACTTATAAACTCATAATAAAACTATCATCGAAACCTTAAGCGTGCGGACCCTACGGGTTCGAGAACTATGTAGACATGACCTAAAACCATTCTCGGTCAATAACCAATAGCGGGACCTGGATGCCCATATTGGTTCCTACATATTCTACGAAGATCTTTATCGGTCAAACCGCATAACAACATACGTTGTTCCCTTTGTCATCGGTATGTTACTTGCCCGAGATTTGATCGTCGGTATCAATACCTAGTTCAATCTCGTTACCGCAAGTCTCTTTACTCGCTCATGTCGTCATCTCATAACTAACTCATTAGTTATAATGCTTGCAAGGCTTAAGTGATGAGTATTACCGAGAGGGCCCAGAGATACCTCTCCGACAATCGGAGTGACAAAACCTAATCTCAAATACACCAACTCAACATGTACCTTTGGAGACACCAGTAGTACTCCGTTATAATCACCCGATTCGTTGTGACGTTTGGTAGTACCCAAAGTGTTCCTCCGGTAAACGGGAGTTGCATAATTCTCATAGTTACAGGAACATGTATAAGTCATGAAGAAAGCAATAGCAGAATACTAAACGTCAAGTGCTAAGCTAATGGGATGGGTCATGTCAATCACATCATTCTCCTAATGATGTGATCCCATTAATCAAATGACAACACATGTCTATGGTTAGGAAACATAACCATCTTTGATTAATGAGCTAGTCAAGTAGAGGCATACTAGTGACTATATGTTTGTCTATGTATTCACACATGTATCATGTTTCCGGTTAATACAATTCTAGCATGAATAATAAAATTTTATCATGATATAAGGAAATAAATAATAACTTTATTATTGCCTCTAGGGCATATTTCCTTGAGCCTCCCACTTGCACTAGAGTCAATAATCTAGATTACATAGTAATGATTCTAACACCCATGGAGTCTTGGTGCTGATCATGTTTTGCTCGTGAGAGAGGCTTAGTCAATGGGTGCGCAACATTCAGATCCGTATGTATCTTGCAAATCTCTATGTCTCCCACTTGGACTTGGTCCCGAATGGAATTGAAGCGTCTCTTGATGTGCTTGGTCCTCTTGTGAAATCTGGATTCTTTTGCCAAGGCAATTGCACCATATTGTCACGAAGATCTTCATTGGTCCCGATGCACTAGGTATGACACCTAGATCGGAAATGAACTCCTTCATCCAGACTCCTTCATTCGCTGCTTCAGAAGCAGCTATGTACTCCGCTTCACATGTAGATCCCGCCACGACGCTTTGTTTAGAACTGCACCAACTTACAGCTCCACCGTTTAATATAAACACGTATCCGGTTTGCGATTTAGAATCGTCCGGACCAGTGTCAAAGCTTGCATCGACGTAACCTCTTACGACTAGCTCTTTGTCACCTCCATATACGAGAAACATATCCTTAGTCCTTTTCAGGTATTTCAGGATGTTCTTGACCGCTGTCGATGATCCACTCTGGATTACTTTGGTACCTTCTGCTAAGCTTATTGCTAAGCATCGTCGTGTCTGGTACACAAGATTGCATACATGATAGAGCCTATGGCTGAAGCATAGGAACATCTTTCATTTTCTCTCTATCTTCTGCTTTGTGGTCGGGCATTGAGTTTGACTCAACTTCACACCTTGTAGCACGTGCAAGAATCCTTTCTTTGCTCGATCCATTTTGAACTTTTTCAAAATTTTGTCAAGGTATGTGCTTTGTGAAAGTCCTATTAAGCGTCTTGATCTATCTCTATAGATCTTGATGCCCAATATATAAGCAGCTTCACCAAGATCTTTCATTGAAAAACTTTTATTCAAGTATCCCTTTATGCTATCCAGAAATTCTATATCATTTCCAATTAACAATATGTCATCTACATATAAAACTAGAAATGCTACAGAGCTCCCACTCACTTTCTTGTAAATCTGAGCTTCTCCAAAAGTCTGTATAAAACCATATGCTTTGATCACACTATCAAAGCGTTTATTCCAACTCCGAGATGCTTGCACCAGTCCATAAATGGAACGCTGGAGTTTGCACACTTTGTTAGCACCTTTTGGATCAACAAAACCTTCCGCTGCATCATATACAACTCTTCTTCTAGAAATCCATTCAAGAATGCAGTCTTGACATCCATTTGCCAAATTTCATAATCATGAAATGCAGCAATAGCTAACATGATTCGGACAGACTTAAGCATCGCTACTGGTGAGAAAGTCTCATCGTAGTCAACCCCTTGAACTTGTCGAAAACCTTTCGCAACAAGTCGAGCTTTATAGACGATACATTACCATCGCGTCGGTCTTCTTCTTAAAGATCCATTTATTCTCAATAGCTTGCCGATCATCGGGCAAGTCAACCAAAGTCCATACTTTGTTTTCATACATGGATCCCATCTCAGATTTCATGGCCTCTAGCCATTTTGCGGAATCTGGGCTCATCATCGCTTCCTCATAGTTCGTAGGTTCATCATGGTCAAGTAACATGACTTCCAGAATAGGATTACCATACCACTCTGGTGTGGATCTTACTCTGGTAGACCTACGAGGTTCTGTAGAAACTTGTTCTGAAGTTTCATGATCAATATCATTAGCTTCCTCACTGATTGGTGTAGTTGTCACAGGAACCGGTTCTTGTGATGAACTACTTTCCAATAAGGGAGTAGATACAGTTATCTCGTCAAGTTCTACTTTCCTCCCACTCACTTCTTTCGAGAGAAACTCCTTCTCTAGAAAGGAGCCGAATTTAGCAATGAAAATCTTGCCCCCAGATCTTGATAGAAGGTGTACCCAATAGTCTCCTTTGGGTATCCTATGAAGACACATTTCTCCGATTTGGGTTCGAGCGTATCTGGTTGAAGTTTCTTCACATAAGCATCGCAGCCCCAAACTTTAAGAAACGACAACTTTGGTTTCTTGCCAAACCATAGTTCATAAGGCGTCGTCTCAACGGATTTTGATGGTGCCCTATTTAACGTGAATGCGGCCGTCTCTAAAGCATAACCCCAAAACGATAGTGGTAGATCAGTAAGAGACATCATAGATCGCACCATATCAAGTAAAGTACGATTACAACGTTCGGACACACCATTTCGTTGTGGTGTTCCAGGTGGCGTGAGTTGCGAGACTATCCCGCATTGTTTCAAGCATAGACCAAACTCGTAACTCAAATATTCTCCTCCACGATCAGATCGTAGAAACTTTATTTTCTTGTTACGATGATTTTCCACTTCACTCTGAAATTCTTTGAACTTTTCAAATGTTTCAGACTTGTGTTTCATTAAGTAGATATACCCATATCTGCTCAAATCATCTGTGAAGGTGAGAAAATAACGATATCCGCCACGAGCCTCAACATTCATTGGACCACATACATCTGTATGTATGATTTCCAACAAATCTGTTGCCCTCTCCATAGTACCGGAGAACGGCGTTTTAGTCATCTTGTCCATAAGGCACGGTTCGCAAGTACCAAGTGATTCATAATCAAGTGATTCCAAAAGCCCATCAGTATGGAGTTTCTTCATGCGCTTTACACCGATATGACCTAAACGGCAGTGCCACAAATAAGTTGCACTATCATTATCAACTCTGCATCTTTTGGTTTCAACACTGTGAATATGTGTATCACTACTATCGAGATTCAATAAAAATAGACCACTCTTCAAGGGTGCATGACCATAAAAGATATTACTCATATAAATAGAACAACCATTATTCTCTGATTTAAATGAATAACCGTCTCGCATCAAACAAGATCCAGATATAATGTTCATGCTCAACGCCGGCACCAAATAACAATTATTTAGGTCTAATACTAATCCCGATGGTAGATGTAGAGGTAGCGTGCCGACCGCGATCACATCGACTTTGGAACCATCTCCCACGCGCATCGTCACCTCGTCCTTAGCTAATCTTCGCTAATCCGTAGTCCTGCTTTGAGTTGCAAATATTAGCAATGAGAACCAGATATCAAATACCAGTGCTATCTGCGAGCATTAGTAAGGTACACATCAATAACATGTATATCACATATACCTTTGTTCACTTTGCCATCCTTCTTATCCGCCAAATACTTGGGGCAGTTCCGCTTCGGTGTCGATCGCTTGCGGTAGAAGCACTCGATTTCAGCTTAGGTCCGACTTGGGTTTCTTCTCTTGAGCAGCAACTTGCTTGCCGTTCTTTTGAAGTTCCCTTCTTCTTCCCTTTGCACTTCTTCTTGAAACTAGTGGTCTTGTTGACCATCAACACTTGATGCTCCTTCTTGATTTCTACCTCCGCAGCTTTTAGCATTGCGAAGAGCTCGAATAGTCTTGTTCATCCCTTGCATATTATAGTTCATCACAAAGCTCTTGTAGCTTGGTGGCGTGATTGGAGAATTCATCAATGACACTATCATCGTGAAGATTAACTCCCAGTTGAATCAAGTGATTATTATACCCAGACATTTTGAGTATGTGTTCACTGACAGAACTATTCTCCTCCATCTTGCAGCTATAGAACTTATTGGAGACTTCATATCTCTCAATCCGGGCATTTGCTTGAAATATTAACTTCAACTCCTGGAACATCTCATATGCTCCATGACGTTCAAAACGTCGTTGAAGGCCCGGTTCTAGGTCGTAAAGCATGGCACCTTGAACTATAGAGTAGTCATCGACTTTGCTCGCTGATGTTCTTAACGTCGTCGATTGCATCGGCAAGCAGTTCGGCACCCAATGGGTGCTTCCAGACATAACTTTTACGTGCAGCAATGAGGATAATCCTCAGGTTACGGACCCAGTCCGTGTAATTGCTACCATCATCTTTCAACTTTGCTTTCTCAAGGAACGCATTAAAATTCAACGGAACAACAACACGAGCCATCTATCTACAAACAAACATAGACAAGCAAGATACTATCAGGTACTAAGTTCATGATAAATTTAAGTTCAATTAATCATATTACTTAAGAACTCCCACTTAGACAGACATCTCTCTAGTCATCTAAGTGATCACGTGATCCAAATCAACTAAACCATGTCCGATCATCACGTGAGATGGAGTAGTTTCAATGGTGAACATCTCTATGTTGATCATATCTACTACATGATTCACGCTCGACCTTTCGGTCTCCGTGTTCGAGGCCATATCTGTATATGCTAGGCTCGTCAAGTATAACTGAGTATTCGCGTGTGCAACTGTTTTGCACCGTTGTATTTGAGCGTAGAGCCTATCACACCCGATCATCACGTGGTGTCTCAAAGACGAAGAACTTTCGCATAGCGGTGCATACTCGGGAGAACACTTCTTGATAATTAGCGAGAGATCATCTTAAAATGCTACCGTCAATCAAAGCAAGATAAGATGCATAAAGGATAAACATCACATGCAATTAATATAAGTGATATGATATGGCCATCATCATCTTGTGCTTGTGATCTCCATCTTGAAGCACCGTCATGATCACCATCGTCACCGGTAGCGACACCTTGATCTCCATCATAGCATCGTTGTCGTTCGCCATCTATTGCTTCTCGACTATCGCTACCGCTTAGTGATAAAGTAAAGCAATTACAGAGCGTTGCATTTCATACAATAAGCGACAACCATATGGCTCCTGCCAGTTGCCGATGACTTCGGTTACAAAACATGATCATCTCATACAATAAAATATAGCATCACGTCTTGACCATATCACATCACAACATGCCCTACAAAAACAAGTTAGACGTCCTCTATTTTGTTGTTGCAAATTTTACGTGGCTGCTACGGGCTTAGCAAGAACCGTTCGTACCTATGCATCAAAAACCACAACGATAGTTCGTCACGTTGGTGCTGTTTTAACCTTCGCAAGGACCGGGCGTAGCCACACTCGATTCAGCTAAAGTGAGAGAGACATACACCCGCCAGTCACCTTTAAGCACGAGTGCTCGTCACGGTGAAACCACTCTCGCGTAAGCGTACACGTAATGTCGGTCCGGGCCGCTTCATCTCACAATACCGCCGAACCAAAGTATGACATCTTTGGTAAGCAAGATGACTTGTATCGCCCACAACTCACTTGTGTTCTACTCGTGCATATAACATCAACGCATAAAACCTAGGCTCGGATGCCATTTGTTGGGGAACGTAGTAATTTCAAAAATTTCCTCGCACACGCAAGATCATGGTGATGATATAGCAACGATAGGGGAGAGTGTTCGTCCACATACCCTCGTAGACCGTACGCAGAAGCGTTAGCACAACACGGTTGATGTAGTCGTACGTCTTCACGATCCGACCGATCCAAGCACCGAACGTACGGGGCCTCCGAGTTCAGTACATGTTCAGCTCGATGACGATCTCCGGCCCTCCGATCCAGCGAAGGCTCCGGAGATGAGTTCCGTTAGCACGACGGCGTGGTGACGATGATGATGTTCTACCGGCGCAGGGCTTCGCCTAAACTCCGCGACGATATAACCGAGGTCGAATATGGTGGAAGGGGGCACCGCACACGGCTAAGGAACGATCCGTAGATCAACTTGTGTGTCTTTGGGGTGCCCCCCGCCCCCGTATATAAAGGAGCCAGGGGAGGCGGGCCGCCCAGAGGGCGCGCCAAGGGGAGTCCTACTCCCACCGAGTAGGACTCCCTCTTCAAGTAGGATTAGGAGAAGGGGAAAGAGGAGGAAGAGGAAAGGAAGGGGCCGCCTCTTCCCTTGTCCTATTCGGACTAGGAGGGGAGGCGCGCCCCTCCTGCTCCTTCCCTCTTCTCCTCTTGGCCCATGTAGGCCCATTAAACCCCGGGGGTTCAGTAACCTCCGGTACTCGGTAAATGCCGATTTCACCCGGAACCATTCCGATGTCCAAACATAGGCTTCCAATATATCAATCTTTATGTCTCGACCATTCCGAGACTCCTCGTCATGTCCGTGATCACATCCGGGACTCCGAACAAACTTCGGTACATCAAAACTTATAAACTCATAATAAAACTGTCATCAAAACGTTAAGCGTGCGGACCCTACGGGTTCGAGAACTATGTAGACATGACCTAAAACCATTCTCGGTCAATAACCAATAGCGGGACCTGGATGCCCATATTGGTTCCTACATATTCTACGAAGATCTTTATCGGTCAAACCGCATAACAACATACGTTGTTCCCTTTGTCATCGGTATGTTACTTGCCCGAGATTTGATCGTCGGTATCCAATACCTAGTTCAATCTCGTTACGGCAAGTCTCTTTACTCGCTCATGTCGTCATCTCATAACTAACTCATTAGTTATAATGCTTGCAAGGCTTAAGTGATGAGTATTACCGAGAGGGCCCAGAGATACCTCTCCGACAATCGGAGTGACAAAACCTAATCTCGAAATACACCAACTCAACATGTACCTTTGGAGACACCTGTAGTACTCCGTTATAATCACCCGATTCGTTGTGACGTTTGGTAGTACCCAAAGTGTTCCTCCGATGGCGGAGTTGCATAATTCTCATAGTTACGGAACATGTATAAGTCATGAAGAAAGCAATAGCGAGAATACTAAGCGTCAAGTGCTAAGCTAATGGGATGGGTCATGTCAATCACATCATTCTCCTAATGATGTGATCCCATTAATCAAATGACAACACATGTCTATGGTTAGGAAACATAACCATCTTTGATTAATGAGCTAGTCAAGTAGAGGCATACTAGTGACTATATGTTTGTCTATGTATTCACACATGTATCATGTTTCCGGTTAATACAATTCTAGCATGAATAATAAACTTTTATCATGATATAAGGAAATAAATAATAACTTTATTATTGCCTCTAGGGCATATTTCCTTCATCATGTAGCAGCACCAGTTCATAAGCTGCGTCTAGATCTGCGGGCTGTTGCAACGCCACCATTACTCTGACCGATGAGTGCAAACCATCAATGAACTTGGTGACATAGTGCACGGATTCAAGAACTGCTTCATATGCAGACAATTGGTCGTAAAGCTCCGCGAATTGCTCCACATAATCTTCCACTGAACCGGTTTGAGAGATGCTATGGAATTTGCGTACCAACGCTTGATGTTGGTTTCGCCCAAACCTGCACTATAAAAGCCTGTAGAAATCCTCCCACGACGCGTTTGGAACTCGCCGCTGAACTGATTCCAACCAACGCGCTGCTGGTCCCTCGAACAAGGTGGATGCAAACTGAACCCATAGCTGCCGCGGTGTGCTGCTCATGCTGAAGTAATCTTCACATCTCGTTTGCCAGAGCCTCGGATTGGACCCATCGAAACGGGGCAGATCGATGCGAGGTGCAAACCCGTAGGTGTCAGAATTTTCCCGTTGAAATTCAGCCAATCTCGAAGTGATTACAGAGCTCGGTTCTGATCTCGTACCTCTGGCCGGGGGCAGAACGTAAGGAACGTGATCCTTTCCCTTGACTGAAGGATTTCGGCGGCTGCCTTCTGGAGCCGCGTCGCTGTTGCTGAAACCGCTTGGCTCGGTCGGAGGAGGGCGTCCGGTTGGAGACGAAGCTGGGGCGGTCGGCGGCCGTTCCAGACCGAGGTGGAGCTCGTCCATGTCGACACCAATCGACAACTTGAGGTCGTCGATGCGCATCATCAGATCCCCATGATGGAGCGCAACGACATAGCCGATTCCTCCTCCTGACGCTTGAAACGAGTGTCGAGGTACTCCGCCAAGTCGTCCTTGAGGAACTCGTACACCGCCTTCATCGCCGGCGATAGGCTCTCCATCATTTCATGGCGGCGTCGCGCCGCAAATCTCGTCGCGTGTGGATGGTGGAGGGGAACGGGCGGCGCCAGGATCTATGGCTCTGACGCCAATTGTAAGCATGAATGGAATTGCTCGATTTAGCAGGTGGATTCACTCAGATCTCAGCTAGTTCATGAGAGTTTGAACGAGAGGAGGGGAACGATTACAACCAATCCACACACGCCAGCTATCCTATCCATTCCTCTGCAGATCCTTCTGCTGCAAGGGTCTTCTCTCAAGATTTAGGGATGATGACACTGGGCTCCAAAGATCTTCTTGTGTTATGGTTGTCTTAGGGTACTCTAGGTGTTCATGGTCCTTTGTGTTTGCGTTTCAGTGTGCTTGTAAGGGTCAACTACTTTGTACTGATTCGTGATATGAATGAAAAATTCTCTCTAAAAAAAGAATCTATCCTATCCATTCCTCGGCCGAAGCCGCCGTCCATCCATTACAGAAATAGACCAGGAATACTTATACACGAATTAACGGGCCCACTCTGGGCCTCGCAGCCTTGCCGGTGCCTGGGTTCTCCTCTTGGGCCTGGCCTGCGTCGCGCTTGCCGCATCTTCCTGTACATTTCAGGTATTGTTGTCGCTTCATCATCAGTGCCGCTGACACGGCCCACGGCACTAGATCGGCTGCTGCTTTAGCTGATTATTAGGCCCAGTTCTTTTGCCAGAATCTGGGGATTCTCACAGAATCCAACCCCTACCCAGCTTCTCCCAGAATCTTTGAGCCCCATTTGTTTTACAATCCTACCTAGTTAGGCTCTAATTAGACAGGATTGTAAAACAAATGGGGCTCAAAGATTTTGGGAGAAGCTGGGTAGGGGTCGGATTCTGGGAGAATCCCCAGATTCTGGCAAAAGAACTGGGCCTTAGTACTGTAGCTCACACGCGAGTTCACGGGGATCACGCTGCAGCTCGGGCGCGCCATTCCGGTCACACACACGTACAGACTCGGACGGGCCAGACATGGGGGAAGTGGATCCTCTAACATTAAGGAGGAAAGTCACCTAAGCTACAGTGCAATCTAGTGCAAAACAAAGAAGGAAAGTCAGGGGCACTGTAGCAAATATTGTATTTAGCTACTGTAATAGGGTATGTGCGTGGTTACTGTTCATGTAAATAAATTTAAAATTAATTTTATTACATCATAATTTTGTTTGTATGTAATTTTTCTAAATGTATACGATAGATTTGTAATTTACAAATTAAATCAAGTCATTCTAGCCTTAATCATATGGATGCGAAGGAGGAAAGTTAGGGAATTGTACCTTAGGTGACTTCTCTTCTTCATGTTAGAGGATCCACTTCCAGACATGGGCGGCATGCAGCAATTGCGGTGGATTAGGCTTTAATTAGTAGACCCTGTCACGTCGTCATGGCCCATGATATTGGTGTGTCAAGCCATGCAACGTCCTTCTCACGCATTGACGCCTGTGCTTAGTCCCGTACGCTGGTTTTATTTCCTTCATTCAACATTCGATTGTTAGGTACGTAGCTGGCGACGTGTGCGCCGTACGCGGTGAGATGGCAGTCGCACTGACGCTTCTTCCACGGGCGATGATGATTGCAGTAGGAAAAACTGAGACGTGTCGAAGCTAAAGATAGATGAAGGGGCCATTTTTTTTTTTTTTTTGCGGGGTCGAAGGGGCCATTTTTGGCCGTGATCGGCAGGTGGTAGCTCCGCGTCAAACCGTCTGACGACAGGCATGCATGCGCGCGAGACACTGTACGGTTCTAATGTATTACAGGATCTTCTGAAAAGGAGCTCTAGAATTTTACTGAAAAAAATCTAGAATTCCTGCAGAGTATCTGATGAGTTCCGGCTGCAAATTCTTGTGCTTTGATTTCCTAGAAGCTAATTCATGACATGTTTTAGAATCATGTATTTTCAAAAATAGGCATGGCAGAATGCTGCAAATTAGAGAAAGTATAACAAGGTGACGTAGACGGGCTGTAAGACTTTAAATATTATATTTTGCTGAGTTGGAGGAGAGAGAAAAGAAGAGAGAAGAAAAACGGGTTGTAGATTTACAACCTGCTGTATCACGGGTTCTAAGAAACTTTGTGAGAGTGTAAGATAGGTTATTCGATAATAAAGTAATACTTTCTTGTTGCTAACTGCTACTCCCTCCCTTCCTAAATATTTGTATTTTTAGGGATTTCAAATTACTATCACATACGGATGTATATAGACATATTTTAAAGCGTAGATTCACTCATTTGCTTCATATGTAGTGACTTGTTGAAATATTTAGAAAGACAAATATTTAGGAACGGAGGGAGTGCTATATTGTCTATTACATTAGCTATACGTAAGACATGGCAACATGCTATAGCCAACTGTTACTATATAGTAGTATTAGTCATGCTCTTGAAGGAATGAGCTTGCTAAAATTCACAATGATTGACTTTCTACACTTATACTTCCTAAGATACCTAGTAGTAAAAGGTTAGAGCATGTCTAGCAGAATCATTATCCATCACCATCTTTATAAAATTGCCCAAATTTCAAGAAAATGCATCCTTGCAGATTCTTTATCTGAGGTCATTCTTATAAATTTTAGGTTAGATAAGAACTCCGATGTCTTCTGATCCAAATAGTAGGGCAAAAGACACCCCAATGTGATTTGTGTATATTTTCCAACCTTTGTGGGAGGAACAAAAAATCCCCTGACCGCATGTGGCGAGCAATCGTGCCTCTGTGCCCTCCGACCATCGTCGGCCACCCTCAAGCCCTGCTCCACCTACCATCGACCCTCTCCCTGCTACCGTGGAATCATCCCCACCCCCTCCCCTCTATCCAGCACCGTCTTCACCCGCCTCCCCCAACTCTTTACCACCGCCCCGAGCTCGAGTGTGTCGGCATAGCAAGCTCCACCGCAGCAACATGAGCTCCTCCCAGAGGAGCTTTGTCTGAGTTACGAGCCCTTCGCCATGTTGCTCGGGCAGAGCCACACACGTAACTGCTGCCCTCCTCCATGCACCCGAGCGCTTCCCCGCATTCTACTAAGCGTGGCCTTACTTCTCAACGCCAAAGCTCGGTAGTCGTGCCTCCTCCTCCCGCAATGTTTGTGCTAGACAATGCCACCACCATCGAAAAGGTTGTTGTAAAAATCTCATGCTCGACTATCTCTCTCTCTCCCCCCTCTCCCTCTCTCTTGTAATTCAAAGAACACGAATTAGATATGCAAATTTGATGATGTTTAATGCCATTTGCTTAAATGAGAAGTATTTTGAACATTCATTGTTAGAGGAGGGTGTCGATGACTTTCTTGACGGCGATGAAGATTTGGACATGGTGACACTTTTGCTTGCAGAGATGGATGAGAGCAACAAGCAAAAGCATGGCGTTTATCAAGTTAGGAGACACTTCCATATGAGAAGTCATTTATGTATGTGCATTGTCAACGCATGGAAGAGAACACAACTACTTCAACAACAACAAATGAAAAGATCTGGTTTACTTGGGTTTAGTGTTTTGCAAAAGGTCACAATGGCAACGTGGAAGTGCTTTTCATGGATTCATATGAAGAAATAGGATATAAATGGTCCAAATCAAGCACTGGTGGCTAGTGGCGGTGGACAAATGACTCCAATTTCTTCAACCCAAGCACTACAAAATTCTTCAAGTGCCCCCTCCCCCGAACTACACATAGTTCCGCCTCTCTTGGTGGGACTCGTAGTATATCTTGTATTACAATTCTTGTCATTTGAAAATTTAGTACTCTTATCATCACTGTCCATTTGGCCTTGTTTAAAACTTCTACAAATTAGATTATGCTTTATGAGTAATGTTGTGTACACCTTACAACATAATATATATGTAGAAAATAAATTGTAATTTTTTAAAAATATGAATGTACTAAAACCATTATGTAGATTTCTTTTTATGTCCAGAATATGCTGATTTGGGAACAAATTAAATTTCAAATTGTATAATGGAATAACTAGATTTGGTACACAAACACAAATCCTTATGGTACATCATTAGTTCTTTCCTTGGTATAATTCATTGATGTAGAATGAACAACAACAAAAACGAGACATTTCATATATTCATCTCCACTTTTGGTACATTAATTAATTCTTGTTTGCAAACTATAATTTGTACATAAGGCTGTACTGGACAAGAACAAAAATCAAATGCTCATCCTACACAGATCCACAAGATATGTACAAAAGAGAAGAAGATTTTATGAGACCAATGCACCAAAGGAAGACTTGTTGCCTACAAATTCGTTAGCACATGTATAAATAAGAAAGTATCACTTGGTAATGTGTAAAAAAGGAAGGTTCTCGCGTTAAAATTAATGAACAAGGGGAAGGTGATGTGGAACAAAATGAACTTGATGACGAGTGAGGAGCACCAAGTGGGGTAGTAGACGAATCTGGTGCAAAGGTGCTCGGGCCGCCGTATCCAATGGAGGCATGTGCCCGGGACTTGTAGCTTGGAGGAAGACCTGACACTGTTACAGTGGGGGAGCGCGATAAGGCGACGGTGGGCTCTGAATTGGCTGGAGACGGAAGCAACGCAACTTGGAGTCGACAGATCTACAAGAAGTGAGACTTTGGAAGGCCGGCTCTAGCCAAGTGAGTCTCGGTCGAGTTTATTCGGCCAGGCTAGTGGCACACAGTGGACGAATGGGGGGGGGGGGGCTTTCCGGCAGCCCAGGTTGGTGCACGTGAAAGAGAGAGAGAGAGGTTTGGACTAGAAACAGGGAGCCGCGGCGAGAGGGTCTGAGCCTGCAATGTTCGTTATGTTCAAGTGGCTTGTTAAAATGTCTACCACCTCTTCACCTCACGTGATTTGTACCATCAAATTTCCATCAAATGGCCCAGACCCGATCGCGCGATCACTCCTAAGGTGTTGCTAATGCTATACAAGTTGCCCTCGGAATTGAAGAGAAATGAAAGGACTGTGATTTAGGGATTCTGGTAGAGCGAAGCACACTGTAATTCCTAAAAGTTGTTAGACATTGACCCTAAAATTGTTTTAGGGTCTCCCATTTTAGGGATTTTTAGGGAGATGCTCTTAGGGCCATATTTTTTTCCTGCAGACTTTGCATGCACCTTCTATCACTTTAAATATACTCCCTCCGTAAACTAATATAAGAGCGTTTAGAATACTAAAGTAGTGATCTAAACGCTTTTATATTAGTTTACAGAGGGAGTACTTTTTTGGAATATCATCTAATGTGTCACGGCTGCAAATTCATGTGCTTTGGTTTCCTAGATGCCATGCCATCCAAATCTTACTTTCCGTTTTCATGTTCATAGAATCATGAATTCTAAAACAGCGCACTAGATATTTTCATGTATTACATGCATATTCTCTCTTCTTCCTTCTTCAAGTACGTGGAGAGCATCTAAAGTTTTTTTTTTGGCTTCCATAGAAGAATCTAAGAAATAATAATATGTACTAACTCAGCAACAATTAAGAGGGTGTTTGTTTCCAGGGACTTATTGGCTTAGGGACTTAAAAAAGTCTCTATAAGTCCCATCTAAACCAAACAGGAGGACTTATAGGGACTTAAAGTGGGCATTTGAGACTTATGAAATAAGACTCTCAAGGAGGGACTTATAGTTGTAATATGGTCTTATAGGGACTTATAAGTACCAGGAACCGAACAGGTAGGGACTTTATAAGGACTTGGGACTTATATGTTGGGACTAAAAAAAGCCCTAAGACTTATGAACCAAACAGGGCCTAATATGAATTTGTGGAAGTATCTAGGGATGTAAATGGCAAATAAATGACACCCGAAAGTCCCGTTTAGTTAGTTTGATAGTTCATTTTCCTAAAAAGAATATATTTGAATATATTGAACTGTTAGATAATAAGTGGATTTAAGCGGGATTTAAACTGTACCCGGTTTACATAGAATCTCAATTTCATGCATCTTGTCTTTATTTGTGTGCTTTAGGACAAGGATGCTTATCAACAATCTCCGTAATTTTACAGCCTAAATTTCACGGGATTTCGGCATGAATGTCAGGCAAACCAGTTCGTTTTGCTATGGAAAGTGAAGAAGAATCCGTGTCCGAAAATGGGACCAGAGGGAATTTGTTGGATCGTTCGTACGTGTGGCGGTGCTCAAGTGGAAAATTAGATAGCATCACAAGCTCCGAACAGTCCACATTGATGGCGCCATTAATTCACTCACATGTCCACACCTAACGCCTCGCCACACCTGGCCATGGCAGCTCGGCTTTACACAACCTTTGGCTCATCCGAGCCTGCCGTGTGGGTCCCATGCGCCGCCACGTAGGCGCCCAAGACTCGCCTCTCCCGTGATCCCAGGCCGTCTATAAAGCCGGGAGGAGGCTACGTGCCAAGCTCAGGACACCCAGTCACCGTTGGATGAGCTGAGCTTTGGGTGGTCGGATGGCGTCGCCGCTGCGTAACGGGGCTCAGGCGGCGCCGGCGGGGGGTCTAAGGAAGGAGTCGAGGCGGCTGGAGGCGCTCCTGCTGGTGCTGCGTGTGGCGGCGCTGTGCTTTAGCCTCGCGGCGGCGGTGCTCGCGGCGACGGACGGCGCCGTGCTGCGGCTGGCGCCGTTCAGGTTCCTGCTGGCGGCGAACGCGATCGTGGCGGTATACTCGGTGTTCGAGGTCGCCGCGGCGGCGTGGGAGGTGGCCAAGGGCGCCACGCTGCTCCCGGAGGCCTTGCAGCTCTGGTTCGACTTCGGCCACGACCAGGTAACTAATTAACCAGCGCCTACTTGCTGTAATTACACGCAGGTTGCATCTGGTCGATCGACCACACACATGGAGTTAGTTAACTAATTCCGGAGTTGTTAATTTGATCGTGTGTGCGTGCGCTGCAGGGTTTCGGGTACATGGCGCTGGCCGCGGCGGCGGCGGCGGCGCGGGAAGCGGCGTTGTGCGGCGGAGGCCAGGAGCGGAATATCAGCAGCACGGCGTGCCTGCAGGGCGACATCGCCGTGGGGCTCGGGTTCGCGGCGTTCGCGTTCCTGGCGCTGGCGGCGCTCGCGACGGGGTTCCGGCTCGTCCGCTTCCTCGCCACCGGTTCCCGGCTCCCGGCGGGGACCTCCTCCTCCTCCCCGTATTGACCGGCGCGCGTGGGGCCATGGAGCATACGTCCGTACGTAGTAGCTACTCGTGCGATGAACTGATCGGAGTGCGGCTAGCCAGAGCACTTCGATTTTTGGTGGTTTTGATCGATCGGTGGGGTGATTATTACAGTATATGCACTACGCTGATTAGCTCGACACTATTAGATGGATGTGTGTGTGATGTGTACGCAAGATTCTGCGGGATATACCAGTGAAACATAGGCGGTGCATGACGAGTTTGTTTTTTCATTTTGGGTTTGCTATATCTGACCGGTGGGACTCACCCTTGTTCTTTTTTTTTTCTGGGGATTTTTGCCGAGAATTCGGGGAGCTTCATTACTTTAATTAACATTCGATTACAACTAGCCCTGAAGCTGTAATGAGAAAGGATGAACGTTTCTGTGGCCAGCAGTCTGAAACCAAGGAACATGCCTGCTTAGCATAAAGTTCCGCCACACTGCTACCATCCTTGGGACATGTCTAACAGAAAAACTAAAACTTGCCTATTTTCCCTCTATTTCATCTAAGATAGACGCCACGATTGATCAAGAATTATAACACGAAGACCAGAGGTTAACAGCCTCTAAGCAATCCACTTCCATCACCACGTGTGAGAAAGCCTCATAGTTGTGCAAAAATGATGCCTTCTTGGAGTGCCATGGCTTTGGCAATAACTAGACCAGTGACCCCATTGAAGGGTTTACTTCAAGCTTCTATGAAGGATAGATGGGACCGAGTTGCACCACCTCCTCGTCCTCCACACCGAGCTTCAATGTTGATTGCGCCGATGATGCTGATTTTCTATCTAACATCTGGAGATCGCCAACAATAGCCACCAGGGATGCCGCATTGGGACTTTGTGAAAGCACAAATGCTCCCTGGGTGATTTTGGTAATCAATGACAACATATCTTTTGTTGGACTAATACTTTTATCAAGTATACTTCAGATGAGTTCAACAATGGAGTGGTAAGGACAAGAGGATGTGGAACCTCTTCAAAATGCTAAGGGCAAAGATTGGCAAAGGCTCAAGACTCTTCATTTTTATTTTAGTGATACAAGATCACATTGAGTCCATAGGAAAGCCACTATTATTAAAAGGGGATGAGGTGTTGCTTAATGGTCTACTTGCTCAAAGTGCTTAGTGATATAACTCCAAAACCCTCAACCACTTTCCCATTTCCACTTATGTCCAAAACCTAAAGTCAAACTCGGTCCCACTGATTTGATCTATCTTGCGCCACCGAGTTCATTTGACATAGTCACTGCCAGAAACCCTAATCAATTCGGTCACACCAATACGGATCTCGGTCTCACCGAGATGGCCTTGCAAACTCTCTGTTGCCTATTGCAATTATTTCGGTCTCACCGAAATGTGCAATCAGTCCCACCGAGTTTGCTTGACCAACTCTCTGTTTGATCAATTACTGAAATCGGTCTCACCGAGTTCATCGATCTGTCTCACCGAGATGAGGTTTTGCCCTAGCCCTAGCACATCGGTCCCACCGAGTTGATCCCGTCGGTCCCAGCGAGATTCCTAACATTCACATTTTGAACTAAATCGGTCTCACCGAGTTCTTCTATTCGGTCTGACCGAGTTGGGTCAAACGTGTGTAACGGTTAGATTTTATGTGGAGGCTATATATACCCCTCCACCACCTTCTCCATTTGAGAGCCATCAAAATGTGCCTATACTTCCACTACTCATTTTCTGAGAGAGAACCACCTACTCATGTGTTGAGACCAAGACATTCCAATCCAACCACAAGAATCTTGATCTCTAACCTTCCCCAAGTTGCTTTCCACTCAAATCATCTTTCCATCATAGCCAAATCTGTGAGAGAGAGTTGAGTGTTGGGGAGACTATCATTTGAAGCACAAGAGCAAGAAGTTCATCATCAACACACCATCTATTACCCTTTGGAGAGTGGTGTCTCCTGGATTGGTTAGGGTGTCACTTGGGAGCCTCCGTCAAGATTGTGGAGTTGAACCAAGGAGTTTGTAAGGGCAAGGAGATCGCCTACTTCGTGAAGATCTACCCAAGTGAGGCAAGTCCTTCGTGGGCGATGGCCATGGTGGGATAGACAAGGTTGCTTCTTCGTGGATCCTTCGTGGGTGGAGCCCTCCGTGGAGTCGCGCAACCGTTACCCTTCGTGGGTTGAAGTCTCCATCAACGTGGATGTACGATAGCACCACCTATCGGAACCATGCCAAAAATCTCCGTGTCTTCATTGTGTTTGCACACTCCAATCTCATCCCTTTATTTTCTTGCAACTAGAATGCTTTACTCTTCCCGCTGCCTATACTCTTGCCATGCTTGCTTGAAGTGTGTTGGGAATGCTTAAAATTGTGATAGTCTACAACCTCAACTTGAAGAACATAAAAACTACTACTTTTGCTTGTTGAGGGTCTAATCACCCCCCTCGAAACACCTCTTCTCGGTTCTTTCAATTGCTATTAGAGCATTGGTCTCCATTTCTTTGGTTTAATCACCATTGGAGGAAGATGGATGAGTCTACGATTAGGAGTATTAGACGTAGAGTGCATATGCTTGACGGAGAGTTCTTTATTGCTTGGAAAATGAGATGCTTGAGATTTTCAATGAATATGATTTGAACAAGTACATTACTAGCCCTTGTGTGCCTCCTATTAATCCCTTGCATCCTACCCCTAATGGGTATCTTGACATGACCCGCAATCTTAGAGCTATCAATCTCTTATCATAAGAGGATTGCCTAGAAATTTGCTTGTTTGCTTGCCTACTTTTGACTGTGCTTATACTATATGGAGATATCTCGAGGAACGCTTTCCAAACTACTCTTTGAAAAATCTAGATGAGATTCTTCGAAAGTCCATAGCTTTTCATAAGATGAAACCTAGTGATCCTAATTTTGATGATTGCCTATTTGAGCTTTGTAATCTCATGCATGCCAAAGGAGACGTTGGAGTCATTAGTAGCATCATCTCTGAAGTCATTAGAATTCATAAAGATGCACATTGTCATGAACATAAATCTAATGAATCACCTTCTCTAGGTGACGATCAATCACAAGACGATGTTGAACATGGATATTATGATAAAGATGATGATAGTGACTTTGATCTCGATGAGTCTATGAGACACTTTGGTCTTATGGCTAACCTTCTGTAACGCCCCGGATCCGATGCGCCAGGTGTCCGCCAGTTATTCGCCTTCGTTGCCATGTCATTTGCTTGCGTGTTGCATTTGCCATGTCATCATATGCATTTCATATCATGTCATCATGTGCATCGCATTGGCATACATGTTCGTCTCATGCATCCGAGCCTTTTCTCCGTTGTCCGTTTTGCAATCCGGCACTCCTATGTCCTCCGGTGTCCCCTTCTTCCCTCTTTTCGTGTGCGGGTATTAAACTTTCTCGGAATGGCCCGAGGTTTGCCAAGCGGCCTTGGTATAGCACCGGTAGACCGCCTGTCAAGTTTCGTGCCATTTGGAGGTCGTTTGGTACTCAACAGTTAACAAGATAACCGTGAAAGCCTCTTTTGTTGCAGCCCAACACCCCTTCCAAAGTGGCCCAAAACCCATCTAACTCCCCTCCATGCTCTTGGTCGTTCGATCACGATCGCGTGGCCGAAAACCGCACCTCATTTGGACTCTCCTAGCTCCTCTACCTATATATATGTGATCCTCCCCAAATCCGCGGTCAAACCCTAAGCCCTCCATCTCATGACGCGGACACGTCCGCCCGGCGCGGACACGCCCGCCGCCGCCCTAATCGAAGCGCCACGTGTCGCGCCCGCCACCCTCGCCGCCCGGCCATGAGCCCATCCGGGCCCAGCGAACCAGATCGCCGCCGCCGGTCCGACGCGCCCGCGCGCTCCGTCCCCGCCGCCGCCGCCGCCGCCGCACCGCCGCTGCTCCGCCGTCCGCCTCCGGCCAGTGCTCGCCGCCCGCCGCCGTCGGTCTCCGCGCCTGAGCCGCCCTCGCGGGCGACCTTCTCCCACGCCACCGCCCGGCTGAGCCGCCCCGCCGCAGCCGCATCTTCAGCTGCCGCGGAGTTCTCCTCTGCCGGCGCTGCCCTCGGCGCCTGAGCCTTCTGCCGCAAGACCGCGCTGCCGCCGCCTCCTCGGCCTCAAGGCGCTCTCGGCCCACCTCGCCGGGATCCGGCCGATCCGGCGAGATCCGGCCGGATCCGGCGAGATCCGGCCCGGATCCGCCCGTCTCCGGCGATCCCGGCATCTCCGGCGTGGATTCCGGCGAGATCCGCCTCCTGCCTCGAAAACCGTGCAAATCTGGAGGTTGTTCCCGAATCCACTAAGTCCCCAGATTCTATCATTTTCATGCATTTTCATCGCATGACATCTCTGCATCCGTAGCTCCGTTTTGCGCGTATAATATGTCAAATTGTTCGTCTCGACGAGTACATCATTTCATTCCATTGCATCATTTGCATTTGAGCTCATCTTGATGCCCGAAATGCTGTTGGAAGTAGGCTTCAGATCGTTAGTTCCAGAATCTTATCAGCTCGAGCTCTTTTGTCATTTTTGCCATGATTTATGTGTGCATCCTATGAGTGTGAGCTCTACATGAATGTTGGACTTTGTCATGCCATATTTCCAGGGGTGTTGACCATGTATTTTTGTGATGCTTGTAGTGAGTGCATTGAGCTGGTAAAGTAGGGTAGTAGCTGTTGTTGTTTTCCTGGTAGATTCTGTTATATTTTGATGCCATGTTAACATGCTTCTAGTAATCATTCTATGAATAATCTGGAGATGCTCTATAAACATGTTTTGATATACATGTCATGCTCTATCCATTCATGCTCTTGGTTGCAATTATAGCCTGCTGGAACATGTTCATTTCTTGCTCCAAATTTGCTTGGAAATGTTTCCTGACAGATTGTTTGCATGAGATTCAATTTTCACGAGGTCGTTGTAGTTGATCCGTGTATGCTATGACCTTGCTCTTGCCATGCTTAGCTTCATAAACATGCCTTCTTACTGTTGGTTGCCTTGCCATGCCATGTTTTGCTCTGTAGTGAGTGGTTCGAGCTCACGAACATGCCTACTAATCGTTGTTCCTGCCATGTTTAAATCTGTAATAAAACTTGCCATGTTTACATGGGTGCCATCATATTTTCCGTGCCTTTTTGGCTCATGGTCAGTAAGGGTCTTTTGATATATGCTATTAGTAGTTTAATGCCATGCCTTTGTTTGCCATGATAAGTTTCTGTAACATGTTGTTTGCTAGCTCTAAACATTGCAACCTGATGTTATTTCTGCTAAAGTCTGAAATTGTTATTACTTGCAATATCTCCATGTCATTTTGAGCATGTTCTAGTTGTTTCTGGAGATAGCTCAGTGTTCATGTTTTGTTATGCTTTACGTGTACTTCATGCCCATGCCTTTTGTTCTTATGTTGGGTTGCTGTAGCATGTTGTTTTGATGCTTGTAAGATGCCTAGTTGCTGTTTTGGACAGATTGTGGTTATGACTTGTATAGTGTGCATGTGTTGAACCGTTGCTCCGTTTTGAGTGTGCTCTATATGAAATTTGCTTGTTTTTGCATGTAGCTTCATATTACCATGTTGCATCCTTGTTTTGGTGTGTTTGCTTGAAGTTTGGGTGCATTTTGCATCAATGCCATGTTTAACTTGTCTTGCTCATATCTTCTAGCCCGTAGCTCCGAATCTAATGAACTTTATATGTAACTTGACTAGAATTTCGTGTAGATTCTCTTGGTGCATCTTAACTTGATGTTTAACAACTTGAACATAAGGTTTATTCAGTTCTGGACCAATTTCGAAATATGCATATGAGGACTTACCGGAATTGTTATATGTTGTTTCCGGCCTCATTTAAACTTGCCTTGATGTGTTGTTCTTGTTTGCATCATCTCTTGCCATGAGTAGCTTCATGTAGCTTGGTCATGCATCATGCTTTTTGTGCATCATGTCATGTTCATGTGTGGTGTGTTTACCTATGTTGTGTGCTTCTTCTTGTTAGTTCCTGTTTCGTTGCGATCGTGAGGATTCGTTCGTCTTCGATTGGTTCGGCTTCATCCGTTCATCTTCTTCATGGACTCGTTCTTCTTCCTTGCGGGATTTCAGGCAAGATGACCGCTACCCTGGATCTCACTACTATCATTGCTATGCTAGTTGCCTCGTTCTTTCGCTATGCTGCGCTACCTATTACCTGTTTGTCCAGCCATCCCATATTGCCATGAACCTCTAACCTTTGACACCTTTCCTATGCAAACCGTTGCTTGGCTATGTTACCGCTTTTGCTCAGCCCCTCTTATAGCGTTGCTAGTTGCAGGTGAAGTTGAAGATTTCTCCATGGTGGACAGGGTTTATGTTGGGATATCACAATATCTCTTATATTATTAATGCATCTATATACTTGGTAAAGGGTGGAAGGCTCGGCCTTATGCAGTGTTTTGTTCCACTCTTGCCGCCCTAGTTTCCGTCATACCGCTGTTATGTTCCCGGATTTTGCGTCCCTTACGCGGTCGGGTGATTTATGGGACCCCTTGATAGTTCGCTTTGAATAAAACTTGTCCAAAGAAGGCCCAACATTGCCTTTTACCATTTGCCTCACCACCACCTATTTTTTTCCCTTGGGAGTCGCTCTCTCGAGGTCATCTTATTTTACCCCCAGGGCGGTGCTCGTTGAGTGTTGGTCCAAACCGTCGGCCGCCGGTGTACCAGGGGCAACTCGGGCTGGCCTACCGGAAGTTTGGACAATCCGGTGTGCCACGAGAACGAGATATGTGCAGCTCCTATCGGGTTTGTCGGCACATTCGGGCGGCTTTGCTGGTCTTGTTTTACCATTGTCGAAATGTCTTGATGTACCGGGATTCCGAGACTGATCGGGTCTTCCTGGGTGAAGGTCTATTCCTTCGATGATCGCGAGAGCTTGTCATGGGCTAAGTTGGGACATCCTGCAGGTATAAACTTTCGAGAGCCGTGCCCGCGGTTATGTGGCGATGGGAATTTGTTAATGTCCGGTTGTAGACAACTTGACACTTGATCCGAATTGCATCAACCGAGTGTGTAGCCGTGATGGTCTCTTCTCGGCGGAGTCCGGGAAGTGAACACGGTTTCTGTGTTATGTTTGACGTAAGTAGGTGTTCAGGATCACTTCTTGATCATTGCTAGCTTCACGACCGTTCCTTTGTTTCTCTTCTCGCTCTCATTTGCGTTGGTTAGCCACCATACTTGCTTAGTCGCTGCTGCAACCTCACCACTTTACCCCTTCCTTTCCCTTTAAGCTTTGCTAGTCTTGATACCCATGGTAATGGGATTGCTGAGTCCTCGTGGCTCACCAGATACTTCCAAAACCAGTTTGCAGGTGACGCAACCCAGCTCAAGGAGGAGCTTGATGAAGATCTTGTTCGTTGTTTCATTCTAGTTGATCAGTAGTGGAGCCCAGTTGGGGTCGATCGTGGACCGTTTGTCGCATTTGGGGTTCTTCTTTTATTTTGGTTCCGTAGTCGGACCTTGATTGTATCTGGATGATGTAATGCTTTATTCATGTAATTGTGTGAAGTGGCGATTGTAAGCCAACTATGTATCTCTTTCCCTTATGTATTACATGGGTTGTGTGAAGATTACCTCACTTGCGACATTGCTTTCAATGCGGTTATGCCTCTAAGTCGTGCTTCGACACGTGGGAGATATAGCCGCATCGAGGTGTTACAAGTTGGTAATCGAGCCTTCCCGACCTTAGGAGCCCCACCGCTTGATCGTTTTTAGCGGCGAGTTGTGTCTAGAAAAATGTTTTGAGTCATTTAGGATTATATATATCGGAGAGTTTAGGAATTCTTTTACTCCCAGTCCTTCGACCTTCCGGTGAGGTATCCCGACGAGAGTTTTGATTCTTCTCTTCTTAAATTTCACTAAAAATTTTTTAGGATCACGCTGGTATCTTGGAATCGTTCGATGGTTTTATGATGACAACATTGTCTTGGTACCTCGACATTTAGGGGTTGTGGCGGTGTCCCGGGAGTTGAGCTCGAGGTGTTGTCGTCATAATTTTATCGTTGCGATTCGGAATACCGAGTTTAGTATGCCGACATCGAAAATCTCTTTTATGCGCTTGTTGGTGAGATAACCCGCTAACCCAAAGATCTTGAGGTGAGTACGGAGTATTGCCATGACTTGTATAACGGATGCTTTTGAAGGTTGAGGTAGACGATTTCGAAGGTTTCTTGGTTATGTGTTGACGGATGGATACAATGGATGTAGGGATTGTTAGTTTGTGTGAGATATTATTGCTCTGTATCCCCAACACCAGATTGCATAACCGAAAGTGTCGGGAGTTTTATAGGTGGGAATTCAAGTAGCTCTTAGGATATTTTTCCGACGGATGTATGATATGAAATTGGGGTTCGGCGTCTAGTGGTCCGCCTTTTCACGGTTGGTTTTACATGGTCTCGTTGTGTCTTAAAGAGTCCTTGGCTATGCCGACTGGGGGCGCTTCAGATGTCATGTGCCTTGCCTTGTACATGATGGTGCTGTACGATTGAGCCCGTGTAGGCCCCACCACGAAAACTTCGGACAAAATCTCTATCATATGTTTGTTCCGGCTTATTCTGCAAGCCAGTCCTTTGTTTTTGTTTTGAGTTGTGGTATTCGAGTTGCTTCAGATGTCAAGTGTTGATTCCATACCTTTCCGAAATGGTGTTCTCATACTCCGATGTGAATACCAATCCTTCTCGACAATCGAGATTGTCATGTCAATTCCTTTTCAACCAGTGTGTTTCTCTTCAAGTGGATCCGATCACTTCAACATCAGCAAGACCAATTATCATTTCTTCTCAACGGTGTTTGTTTCATCCGTCTCCAAGTTGCCTTTGTTTTTCCCGCCCTCCCACCCTTTTTCTTCAAGGACACAGATTTCTTAACCAAGTATCCTTTTATTTTTGTGAAGTTTCTCCATTCTTTTCTGTCAATGTTCTTATCCGGTGATTTCCCATGAAGATGCTCAAAAGCTTCAAGTTCATCATCCTTCATTGTTGTTTCTTCTCCGGTGGACCCAATTCAAGTTTTCAGTGTTCATCATATTTCTTTCCTCGTGTCAAATGCTTTCTCATGCCGGTGCACCTCTCAATCACTCACCTCTTGCTATTCATTTGTTCTGGAGTGCTGAAGATATCTCACAAGACTTGTGTTTCCATTCTCAACCCCTTCAAGATATTTCGAGATTGGTATCTCATTCAAGCCATTTAATTCAACCGGTCCAACATCTCTTTTAAATCATTTCAACGGTGTTTTCTTGTGAGTGGGCCCTAACCCACAGGTCTTTTTCCAGGATCTTACCTGACTCTTCTAATTATTCCGGAGCCATTCCAAATTCTTTTCAGAGTTTGACGTAAGAATGAGTTATCTTCAGTCAAATGCTTTTCTCCAAGATCTTTCAAATTCTTTTCATAGTTGGCTCAACCTCTTCGCTTTTGATTCTTCCGGTGTGCCTCAATAATTCTTGGTGGTGTTTCTCGTTGTCATTCTCATCATCTGAAGACCGAAGAAGAGTTTCTCTTTAATCTTGCTCTATTCTCTTCAAGATTCATGGTTCTAGCCTGATGCCATCCTCTCATAATTGTTTTGATTGTGAGAATTCTTTTCTTACCATCCGGAGTATTTCTTGAGTTGTTTCCATTTCTTTCCTCTGAAGGTCTTCATGTCATAATTCCTCATTCTCAGCTTTCAGCTCTCGTTCTTGAATTCTTACCGGTGATTCGTGCGAATATCCTCTAATCAGTTCTTGATCTCTTTGTTCTCATGTATCTAGTTTGTCTCAAGCACCTTAGTTCATGTGCTAATTCTTACCGGTGATGCACCCCTACTTCGATCATTTTCAATTCTAACGGTGGTTCTTTCAAGATCTCTCTTCCTTGTTCATCATATCAATTCATTTGTTGTTCCAATCCTACCGGTGGTTCGTTGAAGACCTTCTCAAGTTTCGATATATCTCTTTTAACCCTTTCTACGAGAATAAGTAGTATGCCAAATCCGTTGATTGTCATCAATTTATTGGTGAGGGATAAGCATAACATAATTCTTATTCTTGTTCATCCAAGTGATTAATTTCTTCTTTCCGGAGTTGTTCATGATATCACATTCTTGGTTCGATATGCTTCTTCATTTCTTTTTGGAGTTCCAAGTTTTCCGCATTATCTCGTCGCGAAGCTCCATCTAAATCAGTGCAAGGGTTCACCTTGTGTTTTCAACTTCTCCTTCTTTCCACCATCCTTTTAATACTGGAGGTTCTACATGATGGTTCATCAAGGATTAATTCCCTTCTCAAAGTTTTCATCGAGATTCTTTCTTAAGGAGCTCAAGCTTTCTTCATATGGTAATCCGGAGTGCAATTCTTTTTACCATATTTTGGAGGTGGTATTATGTCATTCTTGATAATTTGAGTTCATGTTTCATGATTCCCATGTTGTCAAGAATGAGGTATTTTAAATCCATCAATCCCTTTGTTGGAGTTATCTTGTGTCAGATTTCACCTAAAGCCTTTCCTTACGGGATGTTGCTATTTTGGTGCTTATTAATGACCCAAGTTATCTCTTTTCCATCTTGATGGAACAAGCTTTCATCTCTTCGTTAATCTCAAGCAAGCAATTGTTTCCGTTAGTGGCGGGTTGTTACCTCATAATGTTGAGATGTTTCCATAAGCCCACTACAAGCTTGTTCTTTTCGTTGTTGGTCTTCCAACAACTCTATCCTAACCTTTTTGCAAGGATGCTTTCCAAGCTAATTTGTGGCAGAAGTTGGCATTTTCTCCTACATTCTGTTACTCCTATGATCTATCTTCTATTCTTTCTTACGGAGGCATGGTGATGTTGCTCTTTTCACACATCATCTCGAATTGTGAGGATCATGTTCTTCATGCTTATCCATTTAACCGGCGTGTCGTGTCCTCCATTCAAGTTCTTTTCAAGTTTTCCTTCTTCTTTCAGACAGAGTGCTGCCCAAATTATTTCAATCTTACCCCTTCTCTATCTAGTTTTAACCGGAATGGTTTCAATATCTATCTTATCACTAAACCTCTTGTTTCTCGTTGTATCCCTTGCTCCTCTTTTCTAACGGAGTGTTTTCAACTTTGCTCATCTCCGTAGTTTTCTTCATTTCATTTTGCTCAACCTCTCGAGGTTCGTGGTTTCACTCATTTCTCAAAGAAGCAACTTTGTTTTACCTCTTCTCTTCCTTTTTCTTTTCCCTCCGGTGCCATCCTAGATCTCGAGACGAGATCCTCTCGTAGTGGTGGAGTGTTGTAACGCCCCGGATCCGATGCGCCAGGTGTCCGCCAGTTATTCGCCTTCGTTGCCATGTCATTTGCTTGCGTGTTGCATTTGCCATGTCATCATATGCATTTCATATCATGTCATCATGTGCATCGCATTGGCATACATGTTCGTCTCATGCATCCGAGCCTTTTCTCCGTTGTCCGTTTTGCAATCCGGCACTCCTATGTCCTCCGGTGTCCCCTTCTTCCCTCTTTTCGTGTGCGGGTATTAAACTTTCTCGGAATGGCCCGAGGTTTGCCAAGCTGCCTTGGTATAGCACCGTGAACCGCTGTCAAGTTTCGTGCCATTTGGAGGTCGTTTGGTACTCCAACGGTTAACCGGGTAACCGTGAAAGCCTCTTTTGTTGCAGCCCAACACCCCTTCCAAAGTGGCCCAAAACCCATCTAACTCCCCTCCATGCTCTTGGTCGTTCGATCACGATCGCGTGGCCGAAAACCGCACCTCATTTGGACTCTCCTAGCTCCCTCTACCTATATATATGTGATCCTCCCCAAAATCCCGCAGTCCAAACCCTAGCCCCCCTCCATCTCGCGACGCCGGACACGTCCGCCCGGCGCCGGACACGTCCGCCGCCGCCCCGCGCCCAATCGAAGCGCCACGTGTCGCGCCGCCGCCACTTCCCGCCCGCCCATGGAGCCCATCCGGGGCCAGGCGAATCAGATCCGCCGCCGCCGGTCCGACCAAGCGCGGTCCGTCTCGCCGCCGCCCGCCGGCACACGCCGCTGCTCCGCCGTCCGTCCTCCGGCCCGAAGTGCTCCGCCGCCCGCTTGCCGTCGGTCTCCGCGCCTTCGAGCCGCCTCCCGCCGGCGACCTTCTCCCACGCCACCGCCGAAGAGCTGCCCCGCCGCCGCCGCATCTTCAGCTGCCCGCGGAGTTCTCCTCTGCCGGCCTTTCAGCGCCGAGCCCGCCAGCCGCATCCGCGCCTTCTGCGCCGCCTCCGGCCTCGCGCTCTCTCTCCGGCCCCCTCGCCGGGATCCGGCCGGATCCGGCGAGATCCGGCCCGGATCCGCCCGTCTCCGGCGATCCCGGCATCTCCGGCGTGGATTCCGGCGAGATCCGCCTCCTGCCTCGAAAACCGTGCAAATCTGGAGGTTGTTCCCGAATCCACTAAGTCCCCAGATTCTATCATTTTCATGCATTTTCATCGCATGACATCTCTGCATCCGTAGCTCCGTTTTGCGCGTATAATATGTCAAATTGTTCGTCTCGACGAGTACATCATTTCGTTCCATTGCATCATTTGCATTTGAGCTCATCTTGATGCCCGAAATGCTGTTGGAAGTAGGCTTCAGATCGTTAGTTCCAGAATCTTATCAGCTCGAGCTCTTTTGTCATTTTTGCCATGATTTATGTGTGCATCCTATGAGTGTGAGCTCTACATGAATGTTGGACTTTGTCATGCCATCTTTCCAGGGGTGTTGACCATGTATTTTTGTGATGCTTGTAGTGAGTGCATTGAGCTGGTAAAGTAGGGTAGTAGCTGTTGTTGTTTTCCTGGTAGATTCTGTTATATTTTGATGCCATGTTAACATGCTTCTAGTAATCATTCTATGAATAATCTGGAGATGCTCTATAAACATGTTTTGATATACATGTCATGCTCTATCCATTCATGCTCTTGGTTGCAATTATAGCCTGCTGTAACATGTTCATTTCTTGCTACAAAGTTGCTTGGAAATGTTTCCTGACAGATTGTTTGCATGAGATTCAATTTTCACGAGGTCGTTGTAGTTGATCCGTGTATGCTATGACCTTGCTCTTGCCATGCTTAGCTTCATAAACATGCCTTCTTACTGTTGGTTGCCTTGCCATGCCATTTATTGCTCTGTAGTGAGTGGTTCGAGCTCACGAACATGCCTACTAATCGTTGTTCCTGCCATGTTTAAATCTGTAATAAAACTTGCCATGTTTACATGGGTGCCATCATATTTTCCGTGCCTTTTTGGCTCATGGTCAGTAAGGGTCTTTTGATATATGCTATTAGTAGTTTAATGCCATGCCTTTATTTGCCATGTAAGTTTCTGTAACATGTTGTTTGCTAGCTCTAAACATTGCAACCTGATGTTATTTCTGCTAAAGTCTGAAATTGTTATTACTTGCAATATCTCCATGTCATTTTGAGCATGTTCTAGTTGTTTCTGGAGATAGCTCAGTGTTCATGTTTTGTTATGCTTTACGTGTACTTCATGCCCATGCCTTTTGTTCTTATGTTGGGTTGCTGTAGCATGTTGTTTTGATGCTTGTAAGATGCCTAGTTGCTGTTTTGGACAGATTGTGGTTATGACTTGTATAGTGTGCATGTGTTGAACCGTTGCTCCGTTTTGAGTGTGCTCTATATGAAATTTGCTTGTTTTTGCATGTAGCTTCATATTACCATGTTGCATCCTTGTTTTGGTGTGTTTGCTTGATGTTTGGGTGCATTTTGCATCAATGCCATGTTTAACTTGTCTTGCTCATATCTTCTAGCCCGTAGCTCCGAATCTAATGAACTTTATATGTAACTTGACTAGAATTTCGTGAACATAAGGTTTATTCAGTTCTGGACCAATTTCGAAATATGCATATGAGGACTTACCGGAATTGTTATATGTTGTTTCCGGCCTCATTTAAACTTGCCTTGATGTGTTGTTCTTGTTTGCATCATCTCTTGCCATGAGTAGCTTCATGTAGCTTGGTCATGCATCATGCTTTTTGTGCATCATGTCATGTTCATGTGTGGTGTGTTTACCTATGTTGTGTGCTTCTTCTTGTTAGTTCCTGTTTCGTTACGATCGTGAGGATTCGTTCGTCTTCGATTGGTTCAGCTTCATCCGTTCATCTTCTTCATGGACTCGTTCTTCTTCCTTGCGGGATTTCAGGCAAGATGACCGCTACCCTGGATCTCACTACTATCGTTGCTATGCTAGTTGCCTCGTTCTTTCGCTATGCTGCGCTACCTATTACCTGTTTGTCCAGCCATCCCATATTGCCATGAACCTCTAACCTTTGACACCTTTCCTATGCAAACCGTTGCTTGGCTATGTTACCACTTTTGCTCAGCCCTCTTATAGCGTTGCTAGTTGCGTGAAGTTGAAGATTTCTCCATGGTGGACAGGGTTTATGTTGGGATATCACAATATCTCTTATATTATTAATGCATCTATATACTTGGTAAAGGGTGGAAGGCTCGGCCTTATGCCTGGTGTTTTGTTCCACTCTTGCCGCCCTAGTTTCCGTCATACCGGTGTTATGTTCCCGGATTTTGCGTCCCTTACGCGGTCGGGTGATTTATGGGACCCCCTTGACAGTTCGCTTTGAATAAAACTTGTCCAGCAAGGCCCAACATTGCCTTTTACCATTTGCCTCACCACCACCTATTTTTTCCCCTTGGGAGTCGCTCTCTCGAGGGTCATCTTATTTTTACCCCCCCGGGCCAGTGCTCGTTGTGAGTGTTGGTCCAAACCGTCAGCCGCCGGTGGCCACCAGGGGCAACTCTGGGCTGGCCTACCGGAAGTTTGGACAATCCGGTGTGCCACGAGAACGAGATATGTGCAGCTCCTATCGGATTTGTCGGCACATTCGGGCGGCTTTGCTGGTCTTGTTTTACCATTGTCGAAATGTCTTGATGTACCGGATTCGAGACCGATCGGGTCTTCTGGGTGAAGGTCTATTCTTCGATGATCGCGAGAGCTTGTCATGGGCTAAGTTGGGACACCCTGCAGGTATAAACTTTCGAGAGCCGTGCCCGCGGTTATGTGGCAGATGGGAATTTGTTAATGTCCGGTTGTAGACAACTTGACACTTGATCCGAATTAAAACGCATCAACCGAGTGTGTAGCCGTGATGGTCTCTTCTCGTGAGTCCGGAAGTGAACACGGTTTCGTGTTATGTTTGGCGTAAGTAGGTGTTCGGATCACTTCTTGATCATTGCTAGCTTCACGACCGTTCCTTTGTTTCTCTTCTCGCTCTCATTTGCGTTGGTTAGCCACCATACTTGCTTAGTCGCTGCTGCAACCTCACCACTTTACCCCTTCCTTTCCTTTAAGCTTTGCTAGTCTTGATACCCATGGTAATGGGATTCTTGAGTCCTCGTGGCTCACGGATACTTCAAAACCAGTTTGCAGGTGACGCAACCCAGCTCAAGGAGGAGCTTGATGAAGATCTTGTTCGTTGTTTCATTCTAGTTGATCAGTAGTGGAGCCCAGTTGGGGTCGATCGTGGACCGTTTGTCGCATTTGGGGTTCTTCTTTTATTTTGGTTCCGTAGTCGGACCTTGATTGTATCTGGATGATGTAATGCTTTATTCATGTAATTGTGTGAAGTGGCGATTGTAAGCCAACTATGTATCTCTTTCCCTTATGTATTACATAGGTTGTGTGAAGATTACCTCACTTGCGACATTGCTTTCAATGCGGTTATGCCTCTAAGTCGTGCTTCGACACGTGGGAGATATAGCCGCATCGAGGGTGTTACACCTTCGTGGTTACATGGTCGTAGGAAAGGAATGGGTTCTTGATAGTGGATGTACTGATCACATGACCGGTGACAAGGATATGTTTCAAGAGCTTGCTGAAAACTATGGTCCCCTAAAGTTATCACTTTTGGTGATAACTCAAAGGGTAAGGTGGTTGGCCTTGGTAAGGTGGCCATCTCACATGACAGCTCCATTCAAAATGTTATGCTTGTTGAATCTCTTGGCTACAATTTGCTTTATGTATCTAGACTAGCTGATTTCGATTTCAATGTCCTATTTACTGAAGTAGATTGCCAAGTGTTTCAAAGAGATAATCATAATATGGTCTTTACCGGTATACGTAGAGGTGATCTATACATTGTTGACTTCACTAAAAAGGCTTAACCTAGAACTTTCTTAATTCCTAAATCTTCTAAAGGTTGGTTATGGCATAGAAGATTAGGTCACGTGGGCGTGCGAAATCTTGATAAGCTTATTAAAGGTGATCATATGCTTGGTGTTAAAGATGTTATATTTGACAAGGATAGACTTTGCAGTGCTTGTCAAGCAGGAAATCAAGTTGGAGGAAGTCATCCCGTGAAGAACATCATGACCACGAGAAGACCACTTGAGCTGCTTCAAATGGATCTCTTTGGTCCCAACGCTTACAAGAGTCTCGGTGGCAACTCATTCGTTTTGGTCAGTGTTGATGATTTTTCCAGATTTACATGGGTGTTCTTTCTTGATGATAAATCGTAGGTCCAAAAGATCTTCAAAATCTTTGCTAGGAAGGCCCAAAATCAATTTGAAGTGAAGATCAAGAAGGTTTGAAGTGACAACGGAATGGAGTTCAAGAACGCCAATGTGGATACCTTTCTTGACGAAGAAGGGATCTCACATGAGTTCTCGGCTACGTGCACGCCTCAACAAAATTGAGTTGTTGAGAGGAAGAACCGGACGCTCATTGAGATGGCAAGAACGATGCTTGATGAATACAAAGCACCAAGACATTTCTGGGCTGAAGCGGTTGAGGCAGCTTGTCATGAAACAAATCGACTATATCCTCACAAGCTTCTTGGGAAGACGACATACGAGCTTCTCACCGGTAACAAACCCCAAGTTGGTTAGTTTCAAGTATTTGGCTAAAAATGTTACATTCTTGATAAGCATCATCGTTCGAAATTTGCCCCTAAATCTCCTGAAGGTTTTCTACTTGGTTACGGCTCAAACTCTCACGCTTACCGTGTCTACTACAATTTCACTCGAAAGGTTGAAGAGACGGTAGATGTGAAGTTTGATGAATCTAACGGCTCGCAAGTAGAGCAATTGTCGATTGATGTAGGAGATAAAGATCCCTCGAAAGCAATTCCAGATTTGTCTATTGGAAAGATTCACCCAACGGAGGTGAAGGAGAGTACCTCGTCCGTTCAAGTGGAAGCCTCAACTTCACACCAAGGTGAACCACAAATTGACTTGGAGGCATCCACAAGTGGAAACAGCAAGATGAAGGAAACGAGGATGTACAACAAGATGAAACTCATCGACCTCCTTCTCCACCTCCACAAGAGAACAACAACGCCAATGACAATGAAGAAAGACAAGAGGAAGAACAAGACAATGAAGAGGATGTTCCACACCGACCCAAACAAAAGCTCTCATGAGTTCGAGCAAGAGTCTCAAGAGATCATCCCCTCGAACAAATTGATACGTCCATTTTGAATCATGTTTTCATACTGTTATTTATGTTGTTTTATTGTATAATAATGCTTTTTGGAGTAATTCTAATGCCCTTTCTCTCATAATATGCAAGGTATGCACAAAGGGGGAGAATTTTGGCAGCTGGAAATCTGGACCTGAAAAAGCTACGTCAAGATACCTATTCTGCACAACTCCAAATGAGCTGAAACTCCCGAGGATTTTTTATGAAATATTTAAGAACTATTGGAGCAAATAAGTACCAGAGGGGGCCACCAGGTGGGCACAACCCACCTAGGCACGCCAGGAGGCCCAGGTGCGCCCTGGTGGGTGTTGCCCTCCTCGGCCCACCTCCGGTGCCCCTCTTCTGGTATATAAGTCATTTTGACCTAGAAAAAATAAGAGGAGGACTTTCGGGACGAAGCGCTGCCGCTTCGAGGCGAAACTTGGGCAGGAGCACTTTTGCCCTCTGGCGGAGCGATTCCACCGGGGGAACTTCCCTCCCGGAGGGGGAAATCATCGTCATCATCATCACCAACAACTCTCCCATCTTGGGGAGGGCTATCTTCATCAACATCTTCAACAACACCAACTCCTCTCAAACCCTAGTTCATCTCTTGTGTTCAATCTTTGTACCAAAACTATAAATTGGTGCTTGTGGGTGACTAGTAGTGTTGATTACATCTTGTAGTTGATTACTATATGGTTTATTTGGTGGAAAATTATATGTTCAGATCCATTATGCTATTTAATACCCCTCTGATCTTAAGCATGATTATCATTTGTGAGTAGTTACTTTCGTTCTTGAGGTCATGGGAGAAATCATGTTGCAAGTAATCATGTGAACTTGATATGTGTTCGATATTTTGATGATATGTATGTTGTCATTCTATTAGTGGTGTCATGTGAACGTCGACTACATGGCACTTCACCATATTTGGGCCTAAGGGAATGCATTGTGGAGTAGTTATTATATGGTGAGTTGCGAGAGTGACAGAAGCTTAAACCCCAGGTTATGCGCTATTCCGTAAGGGGCCGATTGGATCCAAAAGTTTAATGCTATGGTTAGAATTTATTCTTAATACTTTTCTCGTAGTTGCGGATGCTTGCGAGAGGGTTAATCATAAGTAGGAGGTTTGTTCAAGTAATAACAACACCTAAGCACCGGTCCACCCACATATCAAGTTATCAAAGTACCGAACACGAATTAAGCCAATGTGATGAAGGTGACTAGATGTAATTCCCGTGTACCCTCAACAACACTTTGCTTATCATAAGAGACCATTTTGGCATGTCCTTTGCCTCAAAAGGATTGGGCTACCTTGCTGCACTTTTGTTACTACTATCATTACTTGCTCGTTACAAATTATCTAGCTATCAAACTACTTTGCTACTTACAATTTTAGCACTTGCAGACATTACCTTGCTGAAAACCACTTGTCATTTCCTTCTGCTCCTCGTTGAGTTCTACACTCTTACTTATAGGAAAGGCTACAATTGACCCCATATACTTGTGGGTCATCAAGGCTATTTTCTGGCACCATCGCCGGGGAGTGAAGCGCTCTTGGTAAGTGGAAATTGGTAACGAAACATTATTACTACATGCTGAAATTTATTGTCACCTGCCACTATGGAAAACAATCCTTTGAGGGGTTTGTTCGGGGTATCTGCACCTCGACCTGAACCACAATTAGTTGCCCCTCAACCTACTGCACCTATTGAAAATGTTGAATATGAAATTCCTTCGGGTATGTTAGAACAACTGCTAGCTAATCCTTATGCAGGAGATGGAACCAAACATCCTGATATGCACTTGATATATGTGGATGAAATTTGTGGATTGTTTAAGCTTGCAGGTTTGCCCGAAGATGAATCTAAGAAGAAGGTTTTCCCTTTATCTTTGAAGGGAAAAGCATTTACATGGTATAGGCTATGCAATGAAATTGGATCTTGGAACTGGAATCGGTTGAAATTGGAATTTCATCAAAAAAAAATCCTATGCATCTAGTTCATCGTGATCCGAATTATATATATAATTTTTGGCCTCGTGAAGGAGAAAGTATCGCTCTAGCTTGGGGGAGACTTAAGTCAATGTTATATTCATGCCCCGATCATGAGCTCTCAA
Source organism: Aegilops speltoides (assembly GCA_021437245.1). NCBI lineage: Eukaryota > Viridiplantae > Streptophyta > Magnoliopsida > Poales > Poaceae > Aegilops > Aegilops speltoides. Next base: position 86,259,678 of record CM038145.1, on the reverse strand, counting down.
GTGAAATTATTATTCAGAATTTTTATGCTCGGCTTTCTCGTAATGATCAATCCATGCTCGATACTTCTTGTACTGGTTCTTTTATGAAGAAGACTATTGGATTCCGGTGGGATATTTTAGAAAGAATTAAATGCAACTCTGAAGATTGGGAACTCGATGAAGGTAAAGAGTCAGGTATTGAACCTAAGTTTGATTGTGTTAAATCTTTTATGAATACCCATGATTTTCAAAAGTCTGGCACTAAATATGGGCTTGACTCTGAGATAGTAACTTCCTTCTGTGAATCTTTTGCTACTCATGTTGATATCCCTAAGGAGAAGTGTTTTAAATATCATCCACCAATTAAAGAAGAAGTTAAAGAACCGGTGAAATCTAAAGAAGAGATTATCATTTACAATATTGATCCGATTGTTCCCACTGCTTATATCGAAAAACCACCTTTCCTTGTTAGGATGAAAGAACATGCTAAAGCTTCAACTGTAGTTAACAAAAGTTATGTTAGAACACCCAAACCATCTGAACAAATCAGAGCTGAACCTAGTGTTGCTATGGTTAAAGATCCCATTGTCGATAATATTGATGGGCATGTTATTTACCTCTGTGATGAAGCTTCTAGAATTGCCAAACCTGATAAAAAGGATAAACACAGACTAGTTGTTGGCATGCCTGTTGTCTCAGTTAAGATAGAAGATCACTGTTATCATGGGTTATGTGACCTAGGTGCTAGTGTGAGTGCTATTCCTTTTTCCTATATAAAGAAATTAAGGATGAAACAACACCTGCTGAAATAGAAGGCATAGATGTCACTATTAAACTTGCTAATAGAGATACTAGATCACCAATTGGGATTTATAGAGATGTTGAAGTCTTGTGTGGGAAATAAAATACCCTAGTGATTTTCTTGTTCTTAGCTCCCCACAAGATGACTTTTGTCCCATTATTTTTGGTAGACCTTTATTGAACACCATCAATGCCAAAATAGATTGTGAGAAACAAACTGTCGGTGTTAGCTTTGGTGATGAATCTCATGATTTTTTTTTCAAGTTTAGTAGACAGCCTCATAAGAAAGATTTGCCTAGTAAGGATGAAATTATTGGTCTTGCTTCTATTGTTGTGCCTCCTACTGATCCTTTGGAACAATACTTGCTAGACGATGAAAATGATTTACATATGCATGAAAGAAATGAAATAGATAGAATCTTTTTCGAACAACAACCTCTGCTTAAACACAATTTGCCTATTGAAACTCTAGGAGGTCCTCCTCCACCTAAAGGTGACCCTATGTTTGAATTAAAATAATTGCCAGACACTTTGAAATATGCTTATCTTGATGAGAAAAAGATATATCTTGTTATTATTAGTGCTAACCTTTCAAAACATGAAGAAGAAAGATTATTGAAAGTTCTAACGAAGCATAGAGCTGCTATCGGATATACTCTTGATGATCTTAAGGGCATTAGTCCCACTCTATGTCAGCACATGATTAATATAGAACCTGATGCTAAACCCTTTGTTGATCACCAACGTCGGTTAAATCGGAAGATGAAAGAAGTGGTAAGAACGGGAATATTGAAACTTCTGGAAGCAGGTATAATCTATCCTATAGCTGATAGTAGATGGGTAAGTCCTATTCATTGTGTCCCTAAGAAGGGAGGTATATATTACTGTTGTTCCTAATGATAAGAATGAGCTCATTCCACAAAGAATTGTCACAGGCTATAGAATGGTAATTGATTATAGAAAATTAAACAAAGAAACTAGAAAAGATCATTACCCTCTGACTTTTATTGATCAAATGTTAGAAAGATTATCTAAGCATACACATTTTTGCTTCCTTGATGGTTATTCTGGTTTTTCACAAATACCTGTTTACAACCTGATCAAGAAAATACCACTTTTACTTGTCCTTTTGGAACTTTTGCCTATAGACATATGCCTTTTGGTTTATGTAATGCACCTGCTACCTTTCAAAGATGTATGACTGCTATGTTCTCTGATTTTTGTGAAAAGATTGTTGAGGTTTTCATGGATGACTTTTTTGTTTATGGGAAGTATTTTGATGATTGTTTAAGCAATCTTGATCGAGTTTTGCAGAGATGTGAACAAACAAATCTTGTCTTGAATTGGGAGAAGTGCCACTTTATGGTTAACGAAGGTATTGTTTTGGGCCATAAAATTTCTGAAAGAGGCATTGAGGTGGACAAAGCCAAGGTTGATGCAATTGAGAAAATGCCATGTCCTAAAGATATCAATGGTATTCGTAGTTTCCTTGGTCATGTTGGTTTCTATAGGAGGTTTATCAAAGACTTTTCTAAAGTTTCTACGCCTCTTACAAATCTTTTGCAAAAGGATATTCCCTTTGTGTTTGATGATGATTGCTTGGAAGCCTTTGAAACACTAAAGAAAGCCTTAATTACTACACCTATTGTTCAACCACCTAATTGGAACTTGCCTTTTGAGATTATGTGTGATGCTAGTGATTATGATGCTAGTGCTATTCTAGGACAAAGAGTTGATAGGAAACCGAATGTTATTCATTATGTTAGTAAAACTCTAGACAATGCTCAACGAAACTATGCTACTACTAAAAAAGAATTCTTAGCAGTGGTGTTTGCTTGTGATAAATTCAGATCTTACATTGTTGATTCTAAAGTAATTGTTCACACCAATCATGCTGCTGTAAAATATCTTATGGAAAAGAAAGATGCTAAACCTAGACTCATTAGATGGGTTCTACTGCTACAAGAATTTGATTTGCATATCACTGATAGGAAAGGAGCAGAGAATCCAGTAGCTGATAACTTGTCTAGGCTTGAAAATATTCTTGATGACCCACAACCTATTAATGATAGCTTTCCTGATGAACAATTAGCTGCAATAAATGTTTCTAATAGTACGCCTTGGTATGCTAAATATGCTAATTATATTGTTGCAAAATAAATACCACCTAGCTTCACATAACAACAAAAGAAAAAAAATTCTTCTATGATTTAAGACATTACTTTTGGGATGACCCACATCTTTATAAAGAAGGAGTAGATGGTATTATTAGACATTGTGTACCTAAGCATGAACAGGAACAAATCCTACGGAAATGTCACTCTGAAGCTTATGAAGGACATCACACGGGAGACAGAACCGCTCATAAGGTATTGCAATCTGGTTTTTATTGGCCTACTCTCTTCAAAGATGCCCGTAAGTTTGTCTTGTCTTGTGATGAATGCCAAAGAATAGGTAATATCAGTAGGCGTCAAGAAATGCCTATGAATTATTCACTTGCTGTTGAACCATTTGATGTTTGGGGATTTGATTTCATGGGACCTTTTCCTTCCTCTAATGGGTACACACATATTTTGGTTGTTGTTGATTATGTTACTAAGTGGGTAGAAGCTATTCCAACCAGTAGTGTTGATAACAACACCTCTATTAAAATGCTTAAGGAAGTTATTTTCCTAAGGTTTGGAGTCCCTAGATATTTAATGGCTGATGGCGGTTCACACTTTATTCATGGTGCTTTCCATAAAATGCTTGCTAAGTATGATGTTAACCGTAGAATTGCATCACCTTATGATCCTCGGTCTAGTGGTCAAGTTGAACTTAGCAACAGAGAAATAAAACTAATCTTACAAAAGACTGTCAATAGGTTCCGGAAGAATTGGTCTAAGAAATTAGATGATGCACTTTGGGCTTATAGAACAACTTATAAAAATCCTATGGGTATGTCTCCATATAAAATGGTCTATGGAAAAACTTGTCATTTGCCTCTTTAGTTAGAACATAAAAATATTGGGAAATTAAAGAACTCAACTATGATTTCAAACTTGCTGGTAAAAAGAGGTTATTTGATATTTAGCTCATTAGATGAATGGAGAACCCAGGCTTATGAAAATGCAAAGTTATTCAAAGAAAAAGTTAAATGATGGCATGACAAAAGAATCCAAAAGTGTGAGTTCAAAGTTGGAGAATATGTTCTTTTGTACAACTCTCATTTCAGATTCTTTGCAGGAAAACTCCTCTCCAAATGGGAAGGACCCTATGTCATCGAGGAGGTCTATTGTCCCGGAGCTATCAAAATAAAATGCCGAAGGTACTAACCCAAAGGTTGTCAATGGGCAACGAATAAAACACTATATCTCAGGTACGCCCATTAATGTTGAAAGCAATATTACCCAAACTTTGACACTGGAAGAACACATAAAGGAAACCTTTCAGAATACTCTAGAATCATAAAAAAAGGAGGTACATGATATGGTAAGTAAACGGACTCCGAAAAATCCGCAAAAATATTTTTTATTAGTTTTGGAATATTTAAAAAATTAGAAAAATAAGAAACTTCCAGGAAAGTGACCCTAGTGGGCACGATACACCAGGGCGTGCATGGCATGTCAGGTGCGCCCAGGTGGGTTGTGCCCACCTCGGGTACTTTCCAGACTCCGTTTTTCTTCCGTTCTGCTTGTTCTCCAAGATTAAAAAAATCTTTAAATACCTCCCGAACCTGTTGACCTCAGTATCACGAAGAAATCTCTTGTTTTCTTTTCTTGTTGTTTTCTGTCAGATCTGTTGAGTCAGGCATCATGTCTTCTTCTCCCTCTTATCATATGGAAGAGGATACTTGGTTGATGAAGATCGAGCTGAAGAGAGAAGACCCCGTTGGAGCAGCTAAGGAGGACAAGAGCAAGGAGTTCACCGGAGATCAAGTGCCGATGGACGAGCAAGCCTTGCCTGCTAATGAGGAAGAGGAAGATATCCTTAAACCCTACTATGCCCATCTTACCTCCACTGAGATTGCAGCCTTCAAGATCATTAAAACGGTCCGTATACAAAATAAGTATCTGACTCGTGAAAATATTCTGCATATGGAGTACATCGCTTCCCTGTGGAGAGTCATCCGAAGATTGGAGAGTCTCTTGGTCCTTCAAGACTGGATTGCTTCTACTTCATCACCACCACCTCCTTCTTCACCACCAAAAGAAAACTGAGTATGGGGTATGGGCACTCCCCTTGGCTTTCACCAAGCTTGGGGGAGGTGCCCCGGTATCGTATCATCTCCACTATCTTTTGCCTTTACTCTCTTAGTTCGATCCATGGTTATCTTTTGCTATTAGATGAATAAAAGTTTAGTTCGATCCTTTCTTTTTGTGAGTTTGCTTAGTGATCAATCTTTGCAATCATGTGCGAGATATATAATAAAGTTTAGTTTGAGTTTTGCCTTCTTTACTCTCTTGTTTCAATAAAAGGAAAGGAAATAAAAGAAAAAGATCATATGCTAATCTTATGGTAAGTGATGACATTACACAAGGAAAAGTATAAGTAGAAAATTTTATTGTAGATTGCCAAACATAGCATTGGTCAATGATGCAACTCATGAAAGAATTAATAAGTGAAGAGAAGATTCACATATAAATATACTATCCTGGAAATCTTTTATGATTGTGAGCATCCATCAAAATATTATATGCCAAAATGGTTGACGCTGGACAAGGAAGACAACTTAATGATTTATGTTTGTTCATATTCACATAGAAGTTATATTGTCATAGATCCTTCAACATGTGGTGTTTGCCCCTATCTTTGCTAGCCAAAAACTCCGCACTAAGTAGAGATACTACTTGTGCATCCAAAACCCTTAAACCCAAATCTTGTTTGAGAGTCCACCATACCTACCTATGGATTGAGTAAGATCCTTCAAGTAAATTGTCACCGGTGCAAAAAGGAAAATAAAAATTGCTTCTAAAAATGTGAGATCATTTAGTGTAAGGGAAAATTGAGCATTGTACGAACTTGTGATGGTGAAGAATAAAAGTGACAGACTGCATAATAAAGGTTGCCATCACAAGGGGCAATATAACGTGACATTCTCTTGCACTAAGGGGTTGAGCATACAAACAAAAAGCGCATGGCAACCTCTGCTTCCCTCTGCAAAGGGCCTATCTTTTACTTTCATGTATTTACTTTCATGCAAGAGTCAAAGTTTTTCTCTCTATTCCTTTTATTTTTCTCGTTTGGCAAGCATCATGTGGTGAGGAAAGATCTAGGCACATATATCCAGTTGAATTTGGGTAGCATGAGTTATTATTGTTGACGTCACCCTAGAGGTGAATACGTTGGGAGGCAAAACTATAAGCCCCTGTCTTTATATGTGTCTGCTTGAAACGTTTTGCTCATGTGTACATGGTGAGTGTTAGCAACCATAGAAGACTAAATGATGGTTGAGTATGTGGACTTGCCTAAAGGCTCTGATACACGACCCTTCCTAAAAAGATGATGAATTGTAGTTGCAAAGTTGACTGAGAACATAGTTTGTTGGTTTCCAATAGAGTTTATGCTTTATACTTTGATGTTGTGATGAATTGTCACTTGTTCATGAGAAATATATGATAAAGGTATTATGTTAAAGTTTGTTGTTGTTATAATAAGTTACATGATGCTGCTATGTCCGTATTTTTGTTTTTGTCGACACCTCTCTCTCTAAGCATGTGGACATGTTTTTCGATTTTGGTTTTCGCTTGAGGACAAGCGAGGTCTAAGCTTAGGGGAGTTCATACGTCCATTTTGCATCATGTTTTCCTACTATTATTTATGTTGTTTTATTGTATAATAATGCTTTTTGGAGTAATTCTAATGCCTTTTCTCTCATAATATGCAAGGTATGCACAACGGGGGGCAATTTTGGCAGCTGGAAATCTAGACCTGAAAAAGCTACGTCAAGCTACCTATTCTGCACAAATCCAAATGAGCTGAAACTCCCGAGGATTTTTATGAAATATTTAAGAACTATTGGAGCAAATAAGTACCAGAGGGGGCCACCAGGTGGGCACAACACAACTGGGCGCACCAGGAGGCCCAGGCGCACCCTGGTGGGTGCTGCCCTCCTCGGCCCATGTCTGGTGCCCCTCTTCTGGCATATAAGTCATTTTGACCTAGAAAAAATAAGGGGAGGACTTTTTGGACGAAGCACCACCGCCTCGAGGCGGAACTTGGCAAGGAGCACTTTTGCCCTCCGGCGGAGCGATTCCGCCGGGGGAACTTCCCTCCCGGAGGGGGAAATAATCGTCATCATCATCACCGACAACTCTCCCATCTTGGGGAGGGTTATCTTCATCAGCATCTTCAACAGCACCAACTCCTCCCAAACCCTAGTTCATCTCTTGTGTTCAACCTTTGTACCAAAACTATAGATTGGTGCTTGTGGGTGACTAGTAGTGTTGATTACATCTTGTAGTTGATTACTGTATGGTTTATTTGGTGGAAGATTATATGTTCAGATCCATTATGCTATTTAATACCCCTCTGATCTTGAGCATGATTATCATTTGTGAGTAGTTACTTTCGTTCTTGAGGTCACGGGAGAAATCATGTTGCAAGTAATCATGTGAACTTGATATGTGTTTGATCTTTTGATGATATGTATGTTGTCATTCTCTTAGTGGTGTCATGTGAACGTTGACTACATGACACTTACCATATTTGGGCCTAAGGGAATGCATTGTGGAGTAGTTATTAGATGGTGGGTTGCGAGAGTGACAGAAGCTTAAACCCCAGTTTATGTGCTATTCCGTAAGGGACCGATTGGATCCAAAAGTTTAATGCTATGGTTAGAAATTATTCTTAATACTTTTCTCGTGGTTCTGGATGCTTGAGATAGGGTTAATCATAAGTTGGAGGTTAGTTCAAGTAAGAACAGCACCTAAGCACTGGTCCACGCACATATCAAATTATCAAAGCACCGAACACGAACTAAGCCAACGGGATGAAGATGACTAGATGAAATTCCCGTGTACCCTCAAGAACACTTTGCTTATCATAAGAGACTGTTTTGGCCTATCCTTTGCCTAAAAAGGATAGGGCTACCTTGCTGCACTTTTGTTACTACTATCGTTACTTGCTCGTTACAAATTATCTAGCTATCAAACTACTCTGCTACTTACAATTTTAGCACTTGAAGACATTACCTTGTTGAAAACCACTTGTCATTTCCTTCTGCTGCTCGTTGGGTTCGACACTCTTATCAAAAAGGCTACAATTGACCCCATATACTTGTGGGTCATCACAAATCTTTGATGATATTCAAACCGAGAGAATTACCCACTCTAAAACTTGTTTGGATAACTTTTGTGAACATTACTCATTCATTTTTAGTATTGAACCTATGAAGGTTGAAGAGGCTCTTGATGATTCGGATTGGGTGAACGCTATGCATGAAGAGCTACACAATTTTGAGAGGAACCAAGTATGGACGTTTGTTGAAAAGCCCGATGAGAAGCACAATGTCATTGGAACCAAATGGGTGTTTCGGAAGAAGCAAGATGAAGATGGACAAGTTGTACGCAACAAGGCTCGTCTCGTTGCTCAAGGCTACACTCAAGTCGAAGGTATGGACTATGGTGAGACATATGCCCCCGTTGCTAGACTCGAGTCCATACGCATGTTACTTGCTTATGCCAATCATCATGACATTACTTTATACCAAATGGACATAAAAAGTGTTTTTCTGAATGATGAAATTGAGAAGGAAGTTTATGTTAAACAACCTCCCGGATTTGTTAATCATAAGAAATCTGATCATGTTTACAAACTTCACAAAGCACTTTATGGTCTAAAACAAGCTCCTAGAGCATGGTATAAATGCTTGACTAAGTTTCTTATTGAAAAGGGCTTTGAAAAGGGAAAATTTGATTCTACACTTTTTACTAAAAAGGTTAATGGTGAATTCTTTGTGTGCCAGATTTATGTGGATGATATCATATTTCGTTCAACTAACCCTCATTTTAGTGAAAAGTTTGGAAGGCTAATGTCGGACAAGTTTGAGATGTCTATGATGTGTGAACTAAAATTCTTTCTTGGTTTGCAAATCAAGCAACCTAAGGAAGGTACCTTTGTTTCCCGAACAAAGTACACCAAGGACTTATTCAAGAAGTTTAACAAGCAAGAATGCAAAGGTATGAAAACACCCGTGTCTACTAGTGGACATCTTGACTTGACTAAGGATGGCAAACCGGTTGACCAAAAGGTTTACCACTCTATGATTGGTTCATTGTTATACCTATGTGCCTCTCGTCCCGATATTATGCTAAGTGTGTACATGTGTGCATGATATCAAGCGGCCCCTAAAGAATGTCATCTTAAGGCTGTGAAAAGGATAGTGAGATACTTAATTCATACACCAAACTTTGGCATTTGGTATCCTAAGAGGTCTTCTTTTGATCTTGTTGGCTACTCCGACTCGGACTATGTCGGAGACAAGGTTGATAGAAAATCCACTTCGGGTACTTGTCAATTTATTGGTAGATCTCTTGTATCTTGGTCCTCCAAGAAGCAAAACTCGGTATCCTTATCCACCACCGAAGCGAATACATTGCCGCTCGATCATGTTGTGCTCAATTACTTTGGATGACCCAAACCCTTAAAGATTATGGGATACATGTGAAACATGTTCCATTGCTTTGTGACAATGAAAGTGCTATTAAGATTGCTCATAATCCCGTGCAACATTCTTGGACTAAGCATATTGACGTTCGTCATCATTTCATCCGAGATCATGTTGCTAAAGGTGACATCAATCTTAAGCATGTTCGTATCCATAAGCAATTGGTAGATATTTTCACCAAACTGCTTGATGAGAAAGTGTTTTTTCGTTTGAGAGGTGAACTGAGCATCATTGATGCCTCAAACTTGGAGTAGGAACTCCATCTAGATGCATGCAAGGCATGAGCCTTTCTATGAGTAATCCTTGATATTTCTCTTGAGATGATAATTATATGTCTTGAATCTATGCTTGTACAGTTGCATGTTATCTAACCCCTGTAGGTACTTGGATGAGCAAAAATCCATGAGATTGCAAGCCACTCACAACTTAAGCAATCTCTACATCACCAAGTTTCTACTATACATTGGTACAGCGAGGTGCTATACAAACGGTTTTTAACCCCTTTCTGTTATGGTGTTCAGAACCGTCACCTAGTGAGTGTGCGCGATAGGGGGTCCTTCCCACACGACCCAGAAACCGTCGGGGATATGCCCTCCTGGCATACATGCTCGACAAAATGAGGTCGTGTGCGACCGGCAAGCGAGCAAATACGGTTATACATATAGTAGTGCTAAAAAATACAATTATACAGGCGAAATCATTTTCGATCGTAAGCACATCCCACATAGTCAGTCCCCGCGAAACGTTTTATTTCGTATATACATCCCACACAATCGCTGCAAGGAAAACATTTCCATTCATAGGTACATCACACACAATTTTCCCCGTTAAATCATTTGTGATAGCATTCCCATCACACATAATATTAAAAAAGTTATCATTTGCATTATTAAATGCATCACACACGGTGCGTAAAAGAAACTGCGTGGCAAAGGTTGTCCATCACACACAGTTTTTATGCGGTAAATGTTTGTCGAAGGTGTCCTAACACAAACAATTTTGAAGAGAATGTCGTGTGTGATTGTTTGTCGATCCAACATGGTTTATTCCTAGAAATTGTGTGCGTTGCCTTAAGTCATCGCCCACGGTATTTTCTCAAAAACGTTTGCAATAGCAAAAACCAATTAGTAGGCTAATTCTCCATTAGCAGGCTAATTGCCCTATTATTAATAATCCATTTTAATCTAATTGACATTCATATTAAACACATAATATATTTCATTCCCATAGTAAGGAAGCTGGATTTCATAATTGAAATACATCAGAGTACAACATGATATAGCTTCAGCACTCAGCTACCCCATTACACAACTGCACCAGCACCAAGTTTCACATGCAACATCTAGAACCTTTTGAAATTAGCATCATAGACGGTATATAGATAGATGCATCTCATCGGGAAAACTGCTGAAGCGGAAGAATATTGAGCCTTCATTGATGTTGAAGGTCTTTGCAACTTTAGGCCAGTGCCTGTGGATGACTACTGTCCATCCTTCGTCCTCTTCAAGAACACTTCAATATTGAACCGTGGGTGTTGTATGAAAACCTTCCTCGCCTCCTGACCATAGAGGTGGTTTGGGAGGTAATCATCAGTGAACTGCTTTGGAAAGGCCTGAAAACAAGGATGTGCATAAATATCATCTCTATATTGGAAATGGGGCAAAGGAATAAAAAAAGGCAAGGTATAATAGTTAGTACCATCTTGTAGTGAATTGATGTCTTCTTCATTGTGCAGACAAAGATCTTATTGTTTTCTGTCGCTAATTTCTTTATCCTAACAATCTTTCTGAGTTTCTTGACTTGATTGATATTCATGGACAATTCATTTCCCCATATGCAAAAAGGGTCGAACAGTGGGTCAAAACCTCTGACAGCGGGACATACATGTGCAAGACCAAATTGTTAAAAACCTAAGTATTAGAATGGTTCTTGCAATTGCACAATAATGTGCTATTAGACAACAAACCATGCACGTGCTAACCTCGATTGTAAACCCCAGTGCATCCCATTGTTTTCGTGCAACACATATAAGTGAAGGAAATATGCCCTAGAGGCAATAACATAATTATTATTTATTTCCTTAATTCATGATAATGTTTATTATTCATGCTAGAATTGTATTAACCAGAAACTTTGTACATGTGTGAATACATAGACAAAACATATAGTCCCTAGTATGCCTCTACTTGACTAGCTCGTTAATCAAAGATGGTTATGTTTCCTAACCATAGAGATGTGTTGTCATTTGATGAACGGGATCACATCATTAGGAGAATGATGTGATGGACACAACCCATCCATTAGCTTAGCACTACATATGATCGTGTCAGTTTTATTGCTACTGCTTTCTTCATGACTTATACATGTTCCTCAGACTATGAGATTATGCAACTCCCGAGTACCGGAGGAACACTTTGTGTGCTACCAAATGTCACAACGTACATGGGTGATTATAAAGGTCCTCTACAGGTGTCTCCGAAGGTGTTTGTTGGGTTGGCATAAATCGAGATTAGATTTGCCACTCCGTGTTTCTAAGAGGTATCTCTTGGCCCTCTCGGTAATACTCATCACTATAAGCCTTGCAAGCATTGTGACTAATGAGTTAGTTGCAGGATGAAGTATTATGGAACGAGTAAAGAGACTTGCCAGTAACGAGATTGAACTAGGTATGATGACACCGACGATCGAATCTCGGACAAGTAACATACCAATGACAAAGGGAACAATGTATGTTGTTATGCAGTTCGATCAATAAAGTTCTTTGTACAATACGTAGGAGCCAATATGGGCATCCAGGTTCTGCTATTGGTTACTGACCAGAGAAGTGTCTCGGTCATGTCTACATAGTTCTCGAACCCGTAGGGTCCGCACGCTTAACGTTTGTTGACGATATAGTATTATATGAGTTATGTATGTTGGTAACCAAATGTTGTTCGGAGTCCCGGATATGATCACGGACATGACGAGGAACTCCGGAATGGTCCGGAGATAAAGATTGATATATGGGATAATAGTGTTTGGTCTACAGAAGGGTTCCGGAATTCACCGGAAGGGGTTCCGGATGTTTCCCGAAATATTTGGGTACAATAACACTTTATTTGGGCCAAAGGGGAAAGCCCATAAGGTTTTTGGAAAGCGCAAAACGAAGTTTTGCGGAGTCCAGGGGCCAGACGCCGGGAACCCTGGCGTCTGGCCCTGGAGTCCGAGAAGGACTCTTGCCTTTCGGGTGAAACCGACTTTGTGGAGGCTTTTACTCCAAGTTTCGACCCCAAGGCTCAACATATAAATAGAGGGGCAGGGCTAGCACCAAAGACACATCAAGAAACACCAAGCCATGTGCCGGCAACCCCGTCCCCTCTAGTTTATCCTCCGTCATAGTTTTCGTAGTGCTTAAGCTAAGCCCTGCGGAGATTGTTCTTCACCAACACCGTCACCACACCGTCGTGCTGCCGGAACTCATCTACTACTTCGCCCATCTTGCTGGATCAAGAAGGAAAGGACGTCATCAAGCTGATCGTGTGCTGAACGTGGAGGTGCCGTATGTTCGGTACTTGATCGGGACGGGTCGTGAAGGTGTACGACTACATCAACTGCGTTGATAAACGCTTCCGCTTTGCGATCTTCAAGGGTATGAAGATACACTCCCCCTCTCGTTGCTATGCATCACATAGATAGATCTTGCGTGATCGTAGGAAAATTTTGAAATTACCGCATTCCCCAATAGTGGTATCAGAGCCAGGTCTATGCGTAGATGTTATATGCACGAGTAGAACACAAAGAGTTGTGGGTGATAATAGTCATACTGCTTACCAGCATGTCATACTTTGATTTGGCGGTATTTTGGATGAAGTGGCTCAGACCGACATTACGCGTACGCTTACGTGAGACTGGTTCTACCGATGTGCTTTGCACATAGGTGGTTGGTGAGTGTCTATTTCTCCAACTTCAGTTGAATCGAGTGTGGCTACGCCCGGTCCTTGTTGAAGGTTAAAATAGCACACTTGACAAAAAATCATTGTGGTTTTGATGCGTAGGTAAGAACGGTTCTTGCTAGAGGCCCGTAGCAGCCATGTAAAACTTGCAACAACAAAGTAGAGGACGTCTAACTTGTTTTTGCAGGGCTTGCTGTGATGTGATATGGTCAAGCATGATGTGATATAAATTGTTGTATTAGATGATTATGTTTTGTAACAAAGTTATCGGCAACTGGCAGGAGCCATATGGTTGTCGCTTTATTGTATGCAATACAATCGCCATGTAATTGTTTTATTTTATCACTAAGCAGTAGCGATAGTCGTAGTAACAATAGGTGGTGAAACAAAAACGATGCTACGATGAAGATCAAGGTATCGCCCCGGTGACGTTGGAGATCATGACGATGCTTCGGTGATGGAGATCATGAGCACAAGATGATGATGGCCATATCATGTCACATATTTTGATTGCATGTGATGTTTATCCTTTATGCATCTTATTTTGCTTAGAACGTCGGTAGCATTATAAGTTGACCCCTTACTAAATTTCAAGGTACAAGTGTTCTCCTTGAGTATGCACTATTGCTACAGTTCGTCGTGCCGAGACACAACGTGATGATCGGGTGTGATAAGCTCTACGTTCACATACAACGGGTGCAAGCCAATTTTGCACACGCAGAACACTCGGGTTAAACTTGACGAGCCTAGCATATGCAGATATGGCCTCGGAATACTGAGACCGAAAGGTCAAGCATGAATCATATAGTAGATATGATCAACATAGTGATGTTCACCATCGAAAACTACTCCATCTCACGTGATGATCAGACATGGTTTAGTTGATTTCGATCACGTGATCACTTAGATGATTAGAGGGATGTCTATCTAAGTGGGAGTTCTTAAGTAATATGATTAATTGAACTTTAATTTATCATGAACTTAGTCCTGATAGTATTTTGCAAATAATGTTGTAGATCAATAGCTCGTGTTGTTGCTTCCCTATGTTTTTATATGTGTTCCTACAGAAAACTAAGTTGAAAGATGATAGTAGCAATGATGCGGACTGAATCCGTGATCTGAGGTTTGTCCTCATTGCTGCACAGAAGAATAATGTCCTTGATGCACCGTTAGGTGACAAAACTATTGCAGGAGTAGATTCAGACGTTATGAAAGTTTGGCTAGCTTAATATGATGACTACTTGATAGTTTAGTTCACCATGCTTTACGGCTTAGAATCAGGACTTCAAAGATGTTTTGAACGTCATGGACCATATGAGATGTTCCAGGAGTTGAAGTTAATATTTCAAGCAAATACCTGAGTTGAGAGATATTAAGTCTCCAACAAGTTCTATAGCTAAAAGATGGAGGAGAATAGCTCAAGCAGTGACCATGTGCTCAGATTGTCTGGGTACTACAATTGCTTGAATCAAGTGGGAGTTAATCTTCCAGATAGGATAGTGATTGACAGAGATCTCTAGTCACCATCACCAAGTTGCTGGAACTTCGCGATGAACTATAGTATGCAAGGGATGACAAAAACGATTCCCAAGCTCTTCGTGATGCTGAAATCGACGAAGGTAGAAATCAAGAAAGAGAATCAAGTGTTAATGATTGACAAGACCACTTGTTTCATGAAAAGGGCAAAGGGAAAGAAAGGGAACTTCAAGTAGAATGGCAAGCAAGTTGTCACTCCCATGAAGAAGCCCAAAGCTGAACCAAAGCCTGAAACTGAGTGATTCTACTGCAAAGGAAATGGTCACTGGAAGCGGAAATGCCCTGAATAATTGGTGGATAAGAAGGATGGCAAAAGTGAACAAGGGTATATTTGATATACAGGTTATTGATGTGTACCTTACTAGTGCTTATAGTAGCCCCTGGGTATTTGATACATGTTTGATTGCTAAGATTGGTAACTCGAAACAGGAGTTACAGAATAAACAGAGACTAGTTTAGGGTGAAGTGACGATGTGTGTTGGAAGTGGTGATGTCTACTACACAACCTTCTTCTTGTAGACGTTGTTGGGACTCCAAGTGCAGAGGTTTGTAGGACAGTAGCAAATTTCCCTCAAGTGGATGACCTAAGGTTTATCAATCCGTGGGAGGCGTAGGATGAAGATGGTCTCTCTCAAACAACCCTGCAGCCAAATAACAAAGAGTCTCTTGTGTCCCCAACACACCCAATACAATGGTAAATTGTATAGGTGCACTAGTTCGGCAAAGAGATGGTGATACAAGTGCAATACGGATGGTAGATATAAGTATTTGTAATATGAAAATATAGAAACAACAAGGTAACAAGTGGTAAAAATGAGCGTAAACGGTATTGCAATGCTAGGAAACAAGGCCTAGGGTTCATACTTTCACTAGTGCAAGTTCTCTCAACAATAATAACATAATTGGATCATATAACTATCCCTCAACATGCAACAAAGAGTCACTCCAAAGTCACTAATAGCGGAGAACAAACGAAGAGATTATGGTAGGGTACGAAACCACCTCAAAGTTATCCTTTCTGCTCAATCTATTCAAGAGCCCGTAGTGAAATAACACAAAGATATTCTTTCTGTTCAATCTATCATAGAGTTCGTACTAGAATAACACCTTAAGACACAAATCAACCAAAACCTAATGTCACCTAGATACTCCATTGTCACCTCAAGTATCCATGGGCATGATTATACGATATGCATCACACAATCTCAGATTCATCTATTCAACCAACACAAAGTACTACAAAGAGTGCCCCAAAGTTTCTACCGGAGAGCAAAGACGAAAACATGTGCCAACCCCTATGCATAAGTTCACAAGGTCATTGAAACCACAAGTTGATCACCAAAACATACATCAAGTGTTTTCAAATCCTTAAAGACTCAATCCGATAAGATAACTTCAAAGGGAAAACTCAATTTATTACAAGAGAGTAGAGGGGGAGAAACATAATAAGATCCAACTATAATAGCAAAGCTCGCGATACATCAAGATCGTGCCAAATCAAGAACACGAGAGAGAGAGAGAGATCAGACACATAGCTACTGGTACATACCCTCAGCCCCTGAGGGTGAACTACTCCCTCCTCGTCATGGAGAGCGCCAAGATGATGAAGATGGCCACCGGTGAGGGATCCCCCCTCCAGCAGGGTGCCGAAACAGGGCCCTGATTGGTTTTTGGTGGCTACAAAGGCTTGCGGCGGCGGAACTCCTGATCTATTCTGTTCTCCAATGTTTTTAGGGTATATGAAGATATATAGGCGAAAGAAGTCGGTCAAGGGAGCCACTAGGGGTCCACGAGGTTGGGGGCGCGCCCAGGGGAGGTGGGCGCGCCTCCGTGCCTCGTGGCCACCTCGAAGCTTCCCTTACATGCACTCCAAGTCCCCTGGATTGCTTCCGTTCAAAAATAACTTTCCCGAAGGTTTCATTCCGTTTGGACTCCGTTTGATATTCCTTTTCTTCGAAACACTGAAATAGGCAAGAAAACATCAATATGGGTTGGGCCTCCAATTAATAGGTTAGTCCCAAAAATAATATAAAAGTGCTTAGTAAAGCCCATAAACATCCAAAACAGATAATATAATAGCATGAATGCTTCATAAATTGTAGATACATTGGAGACATATCAAGTGGTTCCAAGATTGATATGATCATCATCCCACACTTCCTATACTTTCGAGATTAGTGTTGAACCTAAATGAATGTTATTTGGTGTTTGCGTTGAGCGTAAATATGATTAGATCATGTTTATTGCAATACGATTATTCATCTAAAACAGAGAATAAATTGTTATTCTATTTACATGAATAAAACCTTCTATGGTCATACACCCAATGTTGATGGTTTATTGAATCTTGATCGTAGTGATACACATATTCATAATATTGATGCCAAAAGATGAAAATTTAATAATGATAGTGCAACGAATTTGTGGCATTGCCATTTGGGTCATATCGGTGTAAACCGTATAAAGAAACTCCATAAAGATAGACTTTTGGAATCACTTGATTATGAATCATTTGATGCTTGTGAACCGTGCCTTATGGGCAAGATGACTAAAACTCCGTTCTCCGGAACAATGGAATGAGCTACTGACTTATTGGAATAATACATACTGATGTATGCGGTCTAATGAGTGTTGATGCTCGTGGCGGGTATCGTTATTTTATGACCTTCACAGATGATTTAAGCAGCTATGGGCATATCTACTTAATGCAACACAAGTCTAAAACATTTGAAAAGTTCTGAGAATTTCAGAGTAAAGTGGAGAATCATTGTAACAAGGAAATAAACTTTCTATGATTTGATCATGGAGGAGAATATTTGAGTTACGAGTTTGGCCTTCATCTAAAATAATGTGGAATAGTTTCTAGCTCACGCCACGTGGAACACCACAGCGTAATGGTGTGTCCGAATGTCGTAACCGCACTTAATTGGATATGGTGCGATCTATGATGTCTCTTACTGGTTTACCACTATTGTTTTGGGGTTATGCATTAGAGACAGCTGCATTCACTTTAATAGGGCACCATCAAAATTCGTCAAGACGACGCCTTATGAACTATGGTTTGCCAAGAAACCAAAGTTGTCGTTTCTCAAAGTTTGGGGCTGCGATGCTTATGTGAAAAAGTTGCAACCTGATAAGCTCAAACCCAAATCGGAGAAGTGTGTCTTCATAGGATACCCAAAGGAAACTGTTGGGTACACCTTCTATCACAGATCCGAAGGCAAGATATTCGTTGCTAAGAATGGATCCTTTCTGGAGAAGGAGTTTCTCTCGAAAGAAGTGAGTGGGAGGAAAGTAGATCTCCTTCTCTTGAATTGGAAAGTAGTTCATCACAGTCACTTCGGTGATTCCTACACCAATTTATGAGGAAGCTAATGATGATGATCATGAAACTAGATCCTGATGAGGTAATTGTACCTTCTCTTGAATTGGAAAGTAGTTCATCACAGAAATCACTTCCAGTGATTCCTACACCAATTTATGAGGAAGCTAATGATGATGATCATGAAACTTCAGATAGGGTTACTACAGAACCTCGTAGGTCTTCTAGAGTACTGTCCGCACCAGAGTGGTACGGTAATCCTGCTCTAGAAGTCATGTTACTAGAACATGATGAACCTACGAACTATGAGGAAGCGATGATGAGCCAAGATTCTGCAAAATGGTTTGAGGCCATGAAATCTGAGATGGGAACCATGTATGAGAACAAAGTGGGGACTTTGGTGGACTTGCCCGATGATTGGCAAGCCATATTAAATAAATGGATCTTCAAGAGGAAGACGGACACTGATAGTAGTGTAACTGTCTACAAAACTCGACTTGTCGCAAAATGTTTTTTGACAAGTTCAAGGTGTTGACTACAATGAGATTTTTCTCAACTATAGAGATGCTTAAATCCGTCCGAATCATGTTAGCAGTTGCCATATTTTATGAAATCTGGCAAATGGATGTCAAAACTGCATTCCTTAAATGGATATTTCTTAAAGAAGAGTTGTATATGATGCAACTAGAAGGTTTTGTCGATCCTAAAGGTACTAACAAGGTGTGCAAGCTCCAGCGATCCATCTATAGACTAGTGCAAACATCTCAGAGTTGGAATATACGCTTTGATGAGTTGATCAAAGCATATGGTTTTATACAGACTTTTGGAGAAGTCTATATTTACAAGAAAGTGAGTGGGAGCTCTGTAGCATTTCTAATATTATATGTGGATGACATATTGTTGATTGGAAATGATATAGAATTTCCGGATAGCATAAAGGGATACTTGAATAAGAGTTTTTCAAAGAAAGACCTCAGTGAATCTGCTTACATATTGGGCATCAAGATCTATAAAGATAGATCAAGACGCTTGATAAGATTTTTCAATGTATATATACCTTGACACATTTTTGAAAGAGTTCAAAATGGATCAGTCAAAGAAGGAGTTCTTGTCTATATTACAAGGTGTGAAGTTGAGTAAGACTCAAAGCCCGACCATGGCAGAAGATAGAAAGAGAATGAAAGTCATTCCCTATGCCACAATCATAGGTTCTATATAGTATGCTATGTTGTGTACTAGACCTATTGTGCACCTTGCCATGAGTTTGGCAAAGGGGTACAATAGTGATCTAGGAGTAGATCACTGGACAGCGGTCAAAATTATCCTTAGTGAGAACTAAGGAAATGTTTCTCCGTTATGGGGGTGATAAAGAGTTCATCATAAAGAGTTAGTCGATGCAAGCTTTCACATCGATCCAGATGACTCTAAGTCTCAATCTAGATACATATTGATAGTGGGAGCAATTAGCTGGAGTAGCTCCATGCAGAGCATTGTAGACATAGAATATTTGCAAAATACATACGGCTCTGAATGTGACAGACTCATTGACTAAACTTCTCTCACGAGCAAAACATGATCACACCTTAGTACTCTTTGGGTGTTAATCACATAGCGATGTGAACTTGATTATTGACTCTAGTAGACCCTTTGGGTGATGGTCACATGACGATGTGAGCTATGGGTGTTAATCACATACATATGTGAATATTTGTGTTAAATCACATGGTGAGGTGAACTAGATTATTGACTCTAGTGCAAGTGGGAGAATGAAGGAAATATGCCCAAGAGGCAATAATAAAGTTATTATTTATTTCCTTAATTCATGATAAATGTTTATTATCAATGCTAGAATTGTATTAACCGAAAACTTAGTACATGTGTGAATACATAGACAAAACATATAGTCCCTAGTATGCCTCTACTTGACTAGCTCGTTAATAAAAGATGGTTATGTTTCCTAACCATAGACATGTGTTGTCATTTGATGAACGGGATCAAATCAGTAGGAGAATGATGTGATGGACATGACCCATCCATTAGCTTAGCATTATGATCGTGTCAGTTTCATTGCTACTGCTTTTTTCATGACTTATACATGTTCCTCACACTATGAGATTATGCAACTCCCAAATACCAGAGGAACACTTTGTGTTCTACCAAACGTTACAACGTAAAAGGGTGATTATAAAGGTGCTCTATAGGTGTCTCCAAAGGTGTTTGTCAGTGTCGGTGTCAAAACCGGCGGATCTCGGGTAGGGGGTCCCGAACTGTGCGTCTAGGCGGATGGTAACAAGAGACGAGGGACACAATGTTTTTACCCAGGTTCGGGCCCTCTTGATGGAGGTAAAACCCTACATCCTGCTTGATTAATATTGATGGTATGGGTAGTACAAGAGTAGATCTACCACGAGATCAAGGAGGCTAAACCCTAGAAGCTAGCCTATGGTATGATTGTTGAGATGTATGTTCGTCCTACGGACTAAGGCCCTCCGGTTTATATAGACACCGGAGAGGGCTAGGGTTACACAGAGTCGGTTACAATGGTAGGAGATCTACACATCCGTATTGCCAAGCTTGCCTTCCACGCCAAGGAAAGTACCTTCCGGACACGAGCCGGAGTCTTCAATCTTCTATCTTCGTAGTCTTGGAGTTCGGCGGATATTGATAGTCCGGCTGTCCGGACACCCCCTAGTCCAGGGCTCCCTCAGTAGCCCCTGAACCAGTCTTCAATGATGATAAGTCCGGCGTGCATAATGTTCGGCATTGCAAGGCGGGTTCCTCCCTTGAATAATCCGGAGAAGATAATGAATACCAGGATAGTGTCCGGCTCTGCAAAATAAATTCCACATTCCACCGTAGAGAGAATAAAATATACACTTAGTTCAATCTGCTGACGTATTATGCGGCGTGACATCACACCGCAGCCAAGCCCTCGTTTGAATCGTTTTTCACTATTCCACCTCAGCACGTTTAGCGAAGCGGTTTCCTTGGCACGTCTTGCCGAAGCAGAGATCGTGTTCCCCTTATTCCGGGATCCTCATCAATACGTGCGTGGGTAACCCAACCGTTCCCATCGCCATGCGTCCTCTATCGAAGAGGAATCCCAAACGGTCACGGAGACGGCCCTTGGTATTTCTTCCCCTTTATAAGAGGACCAAGGCCAGCCCTTGTTCTTCAATCTCGCATCGAATCTTTTCCCCGCTCTCCAGTTCCAACACCCAGAGCCTCAGATTCGAGCGCCGGACCTCAATCATGTCCGCTCCGACCTCCGGGGCGGTGGATTCCCTCCTCCGTCACGGAGGAGGACATACTGAAGTTGCTCGAGGCCAAGCACAGCCTCACGAGGTTTCAAGACAGGTTGCTGCCCAAGGGCAGGCTGTGCCAGCCCCGAGCCCGGCGAATCGTCGTTTTGTATCCCACCTCCGCCGGGTTTAGGCTTCCCGACGGATCCCTTCGTGAGAGGGCTCCTGTTCTACTATGGGCTGGACTTTCACGACTTGGCTCCGGAGTCTATCCTCCACATCTCCGCATTCATCATCGTCTGCGAAGCCTTCCTCCGCGTCATCCCCCACTTCGGCCTATGGTTGAAGACCTTCAAGGTGGAGCCGAAGATGATCGGGGGGCGTCAAGCGGAGTGCGGCGGGGCGACCATAAGCAAGAGGGTCGATGCCCCGTGGCTCGAGGGTTCCTTCCAAGAGGAACTCGGACTGTGGCAGCAGGAGTGGTTCTATATCACCGCTCCGAGGGGCAGCAAGCAAAAGCCACCGCCCTTATTCCGCCCGGGACCTCCATGCCAACTGATGTCGTGGGTCAACCAAGGGCTCAATTGGGGGCCGTCCGAAGACATGCCTTCGCTGCAGGGCCGGATTCGAGATCTCCAAGCGAGGGAGATCGACCTGATCAAGGTGATGCAGGTTATGCTAGTCAGGCATGTTCTGCCCTGCAAACGTCATCCTCTCTGTCTATGGGAATTCAACCCGGAGGGACCTCGGATTCTCCAACACTTCATGGGTGCGACGCCCGTGGAGATGTACAAGTTGTTCTTTGGACCGCAAGTGGCGTGTCCGGATTCAGCCGAGGATGCAGGTCTAAGCCGCAATCGCCCGGATACTCAGGTAAGTAGCTCAGAGTCCGAACATTCTATTTATGTGCCTTCCTAGGGTTCGCATCCTTACCCTTTGTTCTTTACAGGAATGGGTGGCGCGATCAAGGCTGATAAGGTGTCCGCCCCCCCTCCTAGAGACTGCACTGGAGCCCGTGCTGGTCAGAATGTTGGAGGTTGCTCCCGCAGACGGGGGCAATGGGGAAAGTAGAAGAGCTAATATTTCGCCCAAAGGGGCGACAAAGGAGGAGGGAACCAAGAATCCCTCCCCTCAGGGGGAGAAGAGGACCGCCTCCGAAGATCCGGAGGCCAAAGCCCCTAAACGTGGGAAGAGATCTTCCCCGGGGGGACGCACAATCATCGCCGAAGGGTCAGCCCTCCAACGAGCCATGAGTATGAAAAAGGAAATTAATTAGTAAGGAAGTACCTTCATTTGTGCTTCTGTGGGTAACCGAAATATTTATACCGCAGTTCGGATCTGCAGCCTTCTCAAATGAGTTCATCTTCGGGGGACCTTCTTCCGGAGATGATGGAGAGCGATACGCCTCCGTCTGCAGCGCCGCCAGATGAGGCAGGCGAGCCCGAAGTGTCGTCACGGAGGGCGTCCCCAAGTCCGGAGGGGCCGAAGAGTTCGGCGCCTACTAATGTCCGGCCGGGAGAACTAAAGAATCTGCTTGAGAGGGCGTCCATTTCAGAAGATCACCGTGCGTTAATGCGTATGGTGATAGGAAGGATTTCGTCCGCTGAAAGCGGGTTGCGTAATGCCGCCATGAGCTTGCTGGCGGGATTTGAGGTATGCAAAAATGACGCATCCTTTTGTATTTTAACAGTATTGCACATAAAAATGCGCACTGTATAGATAGTAGCCCCTGAGACTCGGTAGGTTGTCGGAAACGACAGCGTGCCGAGGATCAAAATCTCAAAATCTCAAGTAATGAATACCCCTGTCCTGATACAGGTGCGGATAGTCCGGGGGCCAGCCGGACTAATGAGTTTGCCGAATTAAGTCGGCAACTTGACGTGGCAGATGCTGATATCGCACTTGTCAACCGGCGACTTGACGAGTCGCAAGGTAAAAAAAAATTCTCCACAGTTGCTTTATTTAAGGGGGTCGAAGCCCTCCTCTGATAAATTGTATGCTATTTGTACAGACGGTGCTGCTGCTGTGGAGAGCCTCTGGGCCGAACTTGCTCGAGCTAAGGAGCAAGCCCGAAGGAGTGACGCGGCTGCCTCGAGGGCGGCCGAGGAGTTGAAAGCCGAAAAGGCTGCGCACTGCCTAAGCAGGGCGGAAGTGGCCGAAATGGCCATGAAGGTAAAGGATGCTGCCGACCGCTATGAGGCTCTTGAAAAGGAGCGTCTATCGGAGCGGGAAGACCTGAAGATGGCCACCGCCGAAGACAAGGATGCCCGCTCTGCAATGCGGGCCATGAAGGAGGAGCTGCGCCAGGCTGGAGAGATCGTGGCTGGCAAGCCCTTTCTGATGCGTCGATGGTTTATGGATTCCAAGTATGCTCAATTTGAGCGGCTGTGGAGTTCGGAGGATCCGTATATGGACTTGGCTGCGAGTGCGGCTGATGCTGTTAAGCACTTCCGAAGCCAGGGGGATCACGAGACGGAAGAGTTATATTGGTCTCAATTCCACAGTCTGGATCGCCCACTTCCGCTGACGGACCGGTTGGCCAAATGGGCCGAACTAAATAGATTGTCCGGACCAGCCATGACTGACATTGTGGCCCATGTCTGGCCAGAGAGGTCCAAGGCGACGAGCTATTTTGGCTTACTTCAGCAATTCCTTGGGGCGGTGCCGCATATAAAGGAGATGAAGCGGTCGGTCTGCATAGAGGGCGCGCGGATGGCTTTGGCCCGTGTGAAGGCGCATTGTCCGGAGATGGACGCCACCGCTGTTGCTGCCCAGAGTTCGGATGAAAACCGGCTCCCTGCCGAGCACTATTTCGTGGAAGTTATGCGCGGCGCTCGTGTAATAGAGTCGCAGTGCTCGAAGAATGTAACGTTCAAATGAACGCATTAGCTTGTAAATAAATGATTATGGTATAACTGCTTTTTATACTTGTGCGTCCAAGTAGTAAAACTTCTCCTGTGCGGCCGTTTACGTATACTTGTGTATAACCTGAAAGATGCGCTTGGCTTTAGCCCTCGCACAAGGTGCCGGGTGTTCATAAAGTAGCGTTTTCACTTAATCCAACGTCTCGGTCCTGTTATAAGGAGGTGGTAGCGTGCTTAACGAGGCAATCCGGACTATAATGCTTTATCACTTTCACTTAGCGATGGAGCTCGAGGGTGGGGCTACGATATAGCCCTGGTGGCACCGCACATCTCCGGATTCGAGTGCGTATGTGCTCGACCGAAGCGGTCCTTCGTCAGCGAAATTCCAAACATTCCGATAGTCGATCTAGTGGCTGACCAGACTCTCGCTGTATCATGACGGTCGGTTTTGGCTTTCTCTCTTGAGGTGCTCGCCAAATTAACTGGGGCACAATCGCAGAGTTCTCCGGTGCCGTTAGCGGATGATATGGAACGTAAGGCAGCAAAACACAGGAGCCGGGCAAACCCAACATTTGACCAAAGACATGATTCGGAGCTGATGCATATAATGCCTAACTCGAGACGCCGAACACTCCCGAAGGTGTTCGGACTTTATAATAATGGGCAGGATTATGCCCTAAGCCCCTAGTGTCCAGGTACGGGCGTGGTCTTCTGACGCGGCCGATGCCAAAGCGTCAGGCTCTACTTTTGCTATAGGAAGAAGCCAAGGGAGATTAACAACAAGAGACAGTAATAAAAAGGTCTACGCAGGGTCTTAATCTGAAAAGAATCCTTGCAACGGGTCCCTGCTACACGTCTGCGCCTGTGCCTCCATTGCGCCGTTATCCTGGACGGGTACGCACGTTGTTCATCTGTAGAAAGAGAGGAACATTCAATTTTGGAAACAGTTCGTATGAAAAATATGTAAAAGAAGAAATGTAAATAATTAAAGCAAGGTTTATATGAAACCGCGGTGGTTTGTGCGTGCAGCCCCCTGTGAAGGGGTATGCGGCTAGGTAGCCCCTAGCCTGCTGAGTCCGGATTCGTCTATCCGAGTCCGGGGTCCTTGAGTGACCCTCGCACTGAAATGGCGCCATGTGGACCGGGCATCTTGAGTGTAAGAGACGCGTAATGCGGTATGGCGTTGAAGCGGACAAAAGCCTTTCGTCCCAAGAGTGCTTGATATTCACTTTCAAATGGGACGATATGAAAAATTAATTTTTCGCGTCGAAAATTGTTCGGCGATCCGAACACGACTTCTAGTAGTATCGAGCCTGTGCACTTGGCGTAAGGGCCTGGCGTCACTCCTTTGAAGGAAGTGCGGCTGTGTCGAATTTTGGTAGGGTCTATCCCCATCCTACGGATTGTGTTTGAATATAGCAGGTTTAGGTCACTGCCTCCGTCCATTAGGACATTAGTGAATTGTAATCCGTCTATTATGGGATTCAATACCAGGGGAGTCCGTCCCGCATTTCGAACGCTTCTGGAGTAATCCAGGTGGTCGAAAGTGATTGGTTTTGATATCCAATCTCTACAGTCTGCTGGGTTGGGCCGTGTGAAGCTCTTTTTAGAAAGTGCCGCACTATTTTTCCATGTCCTCACATGAAGTGAGTTTACTGCTTTGACCCCTTGTGGGAAAGTCTTTTGTTTTCCGGTGCCTCGCAGCGGGTTTATCTTCTTAAGCTGACGCGTCGAGCCCCTTGTGTTCGGCATTTAATCGGCCGGACTGTTTGAAAACCCAACAATCCCTGTGGGTGTGATTTGCGGGCCTTCCGGGGGTGTTGTGGATTTGTCATATCCGACCCAAAATTTTGTTTAAGTTGGACAATTCGTCACTGTCATCCTTAAGAGGTTGGGTTTTTTTATTGGGCCTCGAGCTTTTGAATCCGGCGTGGACTGCCGTGCTCTTTAGGATTTTCTCTTTATTCCGGCACTGCTCTTTTCTGCGCCGTGATTTTCCGTTTCCATCCCTTATCTCGGACGTACTTGGGTCGCTGGTGCTGCTTCTTGCTAGCCAGCTATCCTCTCCCGAACAGAAGCGGGTCATGAGGCTTGTTAGTGCGGACATTGTCCTCGGTTTCTCTTGGCCGAGGTGCCTGGCGAGCCATTCGTCTCGGACATTGTGCTTGAAAGCTGCTAAGGCTTCGGCGTCCGGACAGTCGACTATTTGGTTCTTTTTGGTAAGAAACCTGTTCCAGAATTTCCGTGCTGACTCTCCGGGCTGTTGAGTTATATGACTTAAATCATCTACATCCGGAGGACGGACATAAGTCCCTTGAAAATTTCCTCTAAACGCTTCCTCGAGCTCTTCCCAACTTCCAACAAGTGTTTTACGGGAGGCTTTGAGCCAATGACGGGCTGGCCCTTTGAGCTTGAGGGTAGATATTTTATGGCGTGGAGATCGTCTCCTCTGGCCATGTGTATATGCAAGATATAATCTTCTATCCGCACTCGAGTCTGTTGTTCCATCGTAGGCCTCTATGTTTATGGGTTTAAACCCTGCTGGAAATTCATGGTCCAAACCTCATCGGTGAAACATAGTGGGTGTCTGGCGCCCCCTATAGTTGTATGCGCCGCTATCACGGACACTTGACGTGTTGCTTTGCTTCTGGGGCCTTCTTTTTGGGTCCGTAGATGGACTGGCTGGACCATTTGACGGTGGAGGCTCTATGGCCTCTTCGTGAATCTCGTAGCAACTTAACGCCGGGTAGCTCTTTGATTGGTGGCCATTGCGTATTTATCTGCAGTTTTGAGTACTTTGCTCCATCTTATTACGGCGTGTCTTCCGCTGTTTTGAGCTTCCGTTTTCCTTCTTGAGCTTCTTGCCATGGCGATGAGCCTGCGCTTAAAAAGCTCTTGTTCGACGGGTTCCTCGGGCGCGACGAGTTCTTCGGGCTTTCTTCGTCTTCGGAGGGAGGCATATAGTTATCATCCTCAATCCCTTCGTCTGCCACCCTGTCGTGAGGGCTTGCTTCTGCATCCTCCTGCGCCGAGTCTTGCTGGAGGGGGTTGTCTTCGGCACTCTCTGGGGTATTGTTATCTCCTGTGCCGGAATCTCCATTCTTGCTGTGGCGGGATTTAGAGCGGCGCCGCTGACGTCGGCGTTTGGGCTGCTTCTTTAGAGAATCCGTCTCCGCTGCTTCTTCGCCATCCCCTTCTTTTGGGGTATCCACCATGTATACGTCATATGACGAGGTGGCCTTCCAGTGCCCTGTAGGCGCTGGTTCCTGTTCGTCTCGACATAGATCGCCGTCCATAGCGTCGATGTTGTCGAGTCGTAGTCTAGCATGTCGGTTAAATCTCGGCGATGGCTACAAAGTGGGTGGTGGGTGGGCTCTGAATTTCTTCGTCGTCCGTACTCCAACCATCCCGCCATAGTCCGCCAGGACTCTCCTGATAACGAGAGATGTTTTAACGAGTTTAGAATATCGCCAAAAGGCGAGTGTTGGAATATGTCCGCGGCGGTGAATTCCATGACCGCGCCTAATCCGGATTGACCGATAGGGCGCGGAGGTTGGAGTCCGGTGAGGAGTCGGCGCCTCGAATCACGAGTCTCGCAGGGGACAAGGTTAGTGTTCGGCTCCATCGCCGTGGATGTTGAAGCCCCCGGGGCGGCGTCTATCCACCGGCCCTCGATCTGGGCGATCGGCTCCGGGCTAATGGCCGAAGCGGATCCGAGTGCGGCCACCAAGGCACTTTGTCCGTGGCGAGCTAGATTGTGCCCATCGTCCGCAAGTCTGGCGGCGCTTGGGGGTGGCTCGAGTCCGTCCAAGATCAAGTCTCCGCGGTCATCGGACGTGAAGTTTAAGCTTCCAAATCTGACCTGACGACCAGGGGCGTAGCTTTCGATCTGCTCCAGATGGCCAAGAGAATTGGCCCGCAGTGCAAAGCCGCCGAATCTGAAGATCTGTCCGGGAGAAAAGTCTCACCGGGACAGCGTTGTTGGTTGAAGATGCCATCAAGCCTATCGGTGGCGACACGAGGAACTCTCAATGAAAGCACCAATGTCGATGTCAAAACCGGCGGATCTCGGTAGGGGGTCCCGAATCATGCGTCTAGGCGGATGGTAACAAGAGACGAGGGACACAATGTTTTTACCCAGTTTCAGGCCCTCTTGATGGAGGTAAAACCCTCGTCCCGCTTGATTAATATTGATGATATGGGTAGTACAAGAGTAGATCTACCACGAGATCAAGGAGGCTAAACCCTAGAAGCTAGCCTATGGTATGATTGTTGAGATGTATGTTCGTCCTATGGACTAAGGCCCTCCAGTTTATATAGACACCGGAGAGGGCTAGGGTTACACAGAGTCGGTTACAATGGTAGGAGATCTACACATCCGTATTGCCAAGCTTGCCTTCCACGCCAAGGAAAGTACCTTCCGGACACGAGCCGGAGTCTTCAATCTTCTATCTTCATAGTCTTGGAGTCCAACGGATATTGATAGTCCGGCTGTCTGGACACCCCCTAGTCCAGGACTCCCTCAGTCGGATTTAGGGATCCGGCAACCCTTGAGAGGTTCGAACTCTGGGGTGCGTGCGGAGATCTCAACCTGCCTAGCCTGCCTACTCGTGATCCTCCCTAGCCTAGCGCGTCGAGCTCAAATAGACACAAAGACACAAAGATTTATACTGGTTCGGGCCACCATTGTGGTGTAATACCCTAATCTAGTGTGGTGTGGTGGATTGCCTCGAGGGGCTATGGATGAACTAGTACAAAGGATGAACAAGCATCAGGAGGTGAGGTGTTCTTGAGCTGGTGTGGTGCTCTACCTGTTCTGATTTCAGTCCCCTTCCTATGGTGGTGGCTAGTCCTATATATAGTGGCCTGGGTCCTCTTCCCAAATATGAGCGGGAAGGGATTCCACAACGGCAAGATTTGAAAGGGGACAAGTAGTACAGTCTATCCTGACAAAAGTAGTCTTCGCCTGCGAAAAGCCCCTGGTTGTGACGCTGCAATGGGCTCGTTGATGACCTCTGTCCTGCCGTCCTGGCGGTCTTGGTCTTGCTGCACCAGAATGGAAACTTTGGCTGATTCCTCGGGACTCCGCGCCTATGGCCTGCCTCCCTTGCACCAAAGAGGAAACCAACACTCTGCGCCCTCGTGGCCTTGGTCGTCACGGCTCACGTCAGCTGATCCTCATGAGATAATTGCATAGAAATCTCCGGCCCTCAGGAGCCCTCCTGAGGAGGCCACTTCCTGGGGGTCTTGGCATCGTCCGCCTCGCGAGGCTTGGCCCCTCGCGAGGGTCTCGTGGTTTTGGTGCTAAAGCTGGGCCATACCAGGCCATCGACGGAGTCACGCGATGGGCGGCAAGCAGGCAGGACTAGATACCCCCAAATCCAGGACACTGGCAGTAGCCCCCGGGCCCAAGGCACGCTCGGACTTGGCTTCTAGGCGAAGCCAAAAGGCAAGTGCGGAGCGCCACGGGCCTTAACCGCCTGCGGCCTTGATGACGCGTGGCGACTGAATGGACGTGGGCGACTCCACTTCCCAATGCTGCCTAGGCAACTGCTCGACTTGACTGGTCGACACGGCATGCAGAAGGTCATGATGGCGCGATCGTGGAGGCCAGCGGTTGGCCTCCCCTGGCTATAAATGTGAGGGACGGGCAGAGCCCCCCATCCATCTTTCTTTCGTCTTGCTCCCGCCTGCTTCTCTCATCTCCATCTTGCTCCCATGGCGTCACCGAAGAGGTTCTCAGCGGCCGAGAAGGGGAAGGCCTCCAAGGAGGGGACATCCTCTCTTCCTCCCAAGAGGGGCCGTGGCCGTCCCCACAAGCACCCTGCGGTCCCTCCGGCAGCATCCAGGGGGCGCGGGCGTGCGCCCCCCAGAGGCGGAGTTGCTCTAGGCGCCCGCGATGGCACCTCTTCCCGCGGCAGGGGCCACCAGCTTCGGA
The DNA here is from genome assembly GCA_021437245.1 of Aegilops speltoides. NCBI lineage: Eukaryota > Viridiplantae > Streptophyta > Magnoliopsida > Poales > Poaceae > Aegilops > Aegilops speltoides. Next base: position 86,229,417 of record CM038145.1, on the reverse strand, counting down.
GCAGCACCCACGATGAAGGGAGGCGCGCCGTGATCGTGTGCCCTCCTACGGCACGCTTTTCCTTGCTGGAGGTGCTCCCTGAGTTCGTGGTGTGGTCGGAGAACCCGGCTGGCACCTCGCTCTGGCTCCCACGCTTCTTCTCCGGCAAGCTTCCTTCTTCAAGGCTTCATGGCCTCTGGCTGCAGGCTGATTGGTGCTGCAGCATAGCTTCATGGGTTGGTACCAAGGTCTCCGCCTCTGGCAGCGTGGTGCTGGCCCGCGGCTGGTAGACCTTCACCCGTGCGCGTGGCCTGGGCGGAAGGTGCACCCTCCACTTCAAGTAGGACAGCCTGACAACCCTCTATGTGAGGGTGTTCAGGGGAGACGGCCGCTGCGTGGGGTGCTGCCCGGAGGACAAAGCGACGACGATGGTGGCGATGGCGAGCTTGGCCTTGGCAACGCGCGCTCCCCCTCCCGTGATGGCAGCTCTTCCTCGGACGAAAACTTGAGCAGCGGTGGCTACGACCGGCCTCCGCGTCGTCGTGCCCGTGTCGAGGATGCCGGTGGTTCTTCCCGCCGCACCTCTCCAGTGAAGCTGGAGAGGAGCCCGGTGTGAAGCTAGGGGCCGGCGAACTTGGACTCAAGGCCGGTGGCTCCAGATATCCTATGGAAGAACTGGTGGAGCGTCGGGCTACCTTGAGGCGCTGCTTGAGGACGCGGTGCTGGCTCTAAGCTTGTATGCCTTCGGGCCCTCTTAGCTTTCCCTTTCTGCTGGAATCCGAATAAAAGGAAGAATGTACCCTGCGGGGGCGTGTAATGAATGGTTGTTGCTATGCCTTTTTATTTTATAATTGCCGTCTTGATGTGGTGCTATCGTGTTTGCAATTTGAGCAGGTTAAGGTAATGAAAGTGCAACTATCCCTAGGTGGTTTTGGTAATTCATCACAACATATAGCTCATTGAGCTAATGCTATTCCAAGATTATTATTTCAGGAAAGCTCAATGAATGGCATGGCATGGATGATGAAAGTGGATCCCTCAAAATACTAAGGACAAAGGATTGGCTCAAGCTCAAAAGCTCAAGACTCTTCATTTTATATTTTAGTGATCCAAGATCACATTGAGTCTATAGGAAAAGCCAATACTATCAAGGAGGGATGAGGTGTTGCTTAATGAGCCTCTTGCTTCATGTGCTTAGTGATATGCTCCAAAACCCTACTTTCTCACATCCACGAATGACCTAAACCTAAAGCCAAAATTGGTCACACCGATTCTTCCTATCCAGCGCCACCGATTCCAAAAATCATAGCCACTGCCACAAACCCTAAGCAAATCGGTCTTACTGATAGGGATCTCGGTCTCACCGAGATGGGATTGTAATCTCTCTGTTTCCCTTCATAACGTTTCGGTCTAACCGAAGTGAGAGATCGGTCCCACCGAGATTGCAATGTAAACTCTCTGTTTCCCTTTTGTAACATTTCGGTCTCACCGAAAAGAGCAAATCGGTCCCATCGAGTTTACCTGACCAACTCTCTGGAAAGCTTATTACCAAAATCGGTCTCACCGAGTTTGTGTAATCGGTCTTACCGAGATCATGTTATGCTAACCCTAACCGAATCGGTCTCACCGAGTTGCATGTCAGTCCCACCGAAAATCACTAACGGTCACTAGATTTACTAAACCGGTCCGACCGAGTCTGTTGAATCGGTCCCACCGAGTTTGGTAAATTGTGTATAACGACTAGATTTTGTGTGGAGGCTATATATACCCCTCCACCTCCTCTTCATTCATGGAGAGAGCCATCAGACTAAACCTACACTTCCAACTTACCATTTCTGAGAGAGAACCACCTACTCATGTGTTGAGGCCAAGATATTCCATTCCTACCATATGAATCTTGATCTCTAGCCTTCCCCAAGTTGCTTTCCACTCAATCTTCTTTCACCAGATCCAAAACCTATGAGAGAGAGTTGAGTGTTGGGGAGACTATCATTTGAAGCACAAGAGCAAGGAGTTCATCATCAATGCACCATTTGTTACTTCTTGGAGAGTGTTGTCTCCTAGATTGGCTAGGTGTCACTTGGGAGCCTCCGACAATATTGTGGAGTTGAACCAAGGAGTTTGTAAGGGCAAGGAGATTGCCTACTTCGTGAAGATCTACCGCTAGTGAGGCAAGTCCTTCGTGGGCGACGGCCATGGTGGGATAGACAAGGTTGCTTCTTCGTGGACCCTTCGTGGGTGGAGCCCTCCGTGGACTCGCGCAACCGTTACCCTTTGTGGGTTGAAGTCTCCATCAACGTGGATGTACATAGCACCACCTATCGGAACCACGCCAAAAACATCCGTGTCTCCAATTGCGTTTGAATCCTCCAAACCCTTCCCTTTACCTTCTTGCAAGTTGCATGCTTTAATTTCCGCTGCCTATATACTCTTTGCATGCTTGCTTGAATAGGGTGATGATTGCTTGACTTGTCCTAAATAGCTAAAATCTGCTAAACTCTAAAATTGGGAAAAGGTTAAGTTTTTAATTGGTCAAGTAGTCTAATCACCCCCCTCTAGACATACTTCAAGGTCCTACAAGTGGTATCAGAGCTTTGGTCTACATTTGCTTTGATTTCCATAGCTTTTGGTGGTCATAGCCTTGGTTTCACAACCTAGGAGAGTATGGCGTCTAGCGAGGGAAATTATCACCGTAGAGGTCCTTACTTTGATGGTACTAATTTTGCTAGTTGGAAGCATAAGATGAAAATGCATATTCTTGGACATAACCCCGCCGTTTGGGCAATTATTTGTATTGTCTTGCAAGGTGAATTCTTTGATGGGAGAGAACCAAACCGTGAAGGTAATGCGGAAGAATTGAAGATGCTGCAATACAATGCTCAAGCTTGTGATATCATCTTCAACAGACTGTGCCCCGATGAAATCAACAAAATCAACCGTCTTGAGAATGCAAAGGAAATTTGGGATACTTTGATTGATATGCATCAAGGTACCGAATCCGTCAAGGAATCCAAGTTGGATGTGCTCCAAAGTCAGCTTGACAAGTTCAAAATGAAGGATGGTGAAGGTGTCGCTGAAATGTACTCTAGGCTTGCTCTTATCACAAATGAGATTGCTGGCTTAGGGAGTGAAGAGATGACCGACAAATTCATCATCAAGAAGATCCTAAGAGCATTGGATGGAAAGTATGATACTGTGTGCACATTGATCCAAATGATGCCAAACTACAAAGTTCTCGAGCCAACAGAAGTCATTGGAAGAATTGTTGCTCATGAGATGTCACTCAAGGATAAGGAGGAACTTCACAACAAGTCAAGTGATGCTTACAAAGCCTCAAGTGAGAAACAAACCTTCAATGAATAATTGAGCTTAATGGTGAAGAACTTCAACAAATTCTACAAGAGTAGAAGCAAAGACAGAAGCTCCAAGTCGAGGTCTTACAATGACAAAAGATCTTCTAGTCGAGAGCGCAATTGCTACAATTGTGGGAGACCCGGACACTATTCCAATGAGTGTACGACACCCTACAAAAGAAGAGAAGATTCTCCAAGAAGAAGAAGCAAAAGAGAAGAATCACCACCAAGAGAGAGGAGGAGTAGAGATGATCGTTATGAATGAAGACCCTCACGGAGAAGCAAGGATTCAGAAAGGAAGGACAAGTCATCAAGGAGCTACACAAAACGAAGACATCAAGCTCATGTTGGTGAATGGGTATCCGGCTCCGACTCTCACAATCACTTGAGAGAAGCTATCACTCCGACTCGAATATACTCAAGATGAAGGTGTTGCGGTCTAGCACTTGTGTCAACCAACTCCTACGACATATTTGATTCACCAAATGAAGGAATTGGAAGATGCTTCATGGCCAAAGGTCCAAAGGTAACACATCCCGAGTATGCTGATTTCAATAGTGATGAAGATGACTTGCTTGTGGATGATGATTTACTTGTTGACAACTCTAGTGATGAATACTATGATGAAACGTCAATTAATCATGCTAATCAAGATAAAACAAATGACAATGATAAGGAGAAGATTGAGCTTCTAACTAAAGAACTAAACACTCTTAAGTTGGCTCATGAAACTATCTTCGAAGATCATCGAGAACTTTTAAGGGCTCATGAGAAGTTACGCTTTGAAAAGCTCAATCTTGAGCAAGAGCATGAGTTCTTAAAGGCAATCAATGATGATCTCCGAAAGAAAAGTTCTTCTTACATTGCCAAGCGTTTACTCTTATCTACTTACATGCCTCAAGTCAAGTCTAGTAACAAGTACAAGAAAGATACTTCCTCTAGTAGTAACAATGATAATGTCAAATCCAATATTGTTGCTTCTAGTAGTTCTCTTGATTCCACTAATGATTCTCTTAGCCAAGTTACACTTGAGCAAGAAAATAGCTTATTGAAGGGAATTATAGAGAAAGGTGTTTACAAGAGCCTTGCCGGGAGTAAGCAATTCGAGGAAATTGTACGCAAGCAAGGAAGGCACCAGAAGAATCAAGGTGTTGGTTTTGAACGAAAGTTCAATGCCAATGGAGTTGAGTGGGAAGAAGATCAATACACCAAGACGAAGTTTGTTCCTCAACAAGAGAAGTATGATCCTACTTCCTTCAAGGGAACACAAGCTCAAGATGATCTTCCACCACAAGACCACAAGAACAAAGGCAAGGACAAGCTTCAAGAAGAGATTGATGCATTTGAAGAAGCACCTAAGGCCTCGTTCAAGTGGGTTCCCAAGACACGTCAAGTTCTACTTCATCAAGTACAACTACAACTCCAAGGATTCCCATCAAGATGATGTGGATCCCGAAGAAGAAGGACTAGAGAGTTCTTGAGGGTGACTCCGCCAACATTCTTCACTCATATCATTATGGCAAGGACAAGTGCAATCAACTTCCACATCTTGCACTAGTTCAAGGAGTCACAAATCCTCATGTTGGTAAGGCAAGGGACAAGGTAACCTAATGATTTCATGGACATCATTTTGTGTGTGCTTCACTCTATGTCTATGGATATTCTTGTTTGTTCCTTGTGGGACTAACCCATGTAGGTATTGAAAGTGTAACTCACTCCAAAGGATTGCTCCGGATGATCTACATCAACATTGAGCATCCACATCTTCAACACCTACATTAAGTCATCATTGACAAAACCCAAGGTTAGTTCATCCCTCTAAGGGGGGATCTCACATCTAGGGGGAGCTTAACTCTAAGAATTGAGTCAAAGCAACCCTAATGGTGTGAACATATCAATGCATTATGTAAAAGTGGTAACCCCACTTGAGCTTAAACGATGAGTATGACCTATGATCAAATGTTCTCATTTGACTCCTAAGTCAATATACTCATATATAGATGACCTAGTCATCGCCAATTGTTTGATAGATGCTAGAATTGGTTGTGCATGCTTTGCCACATATTTCATTTGCCATCTTATTGTGTGAGCATGTTGGTGCATATTTTAATCATTCAAGGACATCCACTTGTTGTTTTGATTGTTTGGTTTCTTTTCTTTTCGCCAAGTGGATGGACAAGAATGCCTAAGAACCTTCTTTAGCTATCTATGCTTTTCTCGTCTCAAACTCTATTCATGCTACATCACAAAATTTGATCAAGTCAGATTCGAACCACTCTGTGTGAGGAGCACTTTCGAGTCCCGATTCGTCATAGACTTAAACTTCCAAAACCTCTTTGTGATTCTCGGTCTGACCGATTCCTCCATTTCGGTCCTACCGAGATCATTAAGTTGATCTAAGTTTTCCATCTCGATGCAACCGATTTGAACTTTTCGGTCACACCGAGTTGCTGTAACTGTACACAGTTATGCATCTCGGTGCCACCAAGTTGTTCCACTCGGTCACACCGACAGGGTCGGGCTATATATAGTCACGGGCAAAGTTTTTGAAATTTCTCCGAACTCCTTCGCCTGCGCAATAGCTCGCTCTGCCTCGAAGGTCTCCGGATCGTCTCCTCATCGCCAGCCGCCTCCAGTAGCTGGTCTTCGCCGCCGTCAACGGATTTCGCCCCCGCCGTTGCCGCCGTAGCGAGTTCATCGCCAAGCTAGGGTATGGACTCGATCACTGTGCTATCCTCGTCTGATTCCTAGCACATTGTGTTCTTATTGATTCTTGCCACGATTGAAACACTCCTATCCAGCCAATGTAGTCCGTAGATTAGATGAGATTCAAAATTTTAGGGTTAGGTTTCCGCCGAAACCATCTCGGACCCACCGAGTTGAAAAACTCGGTTCCACCGATTTGGCTTATGCCATTGCACTAGTAACTCTCGGTCTAACCGTGAATTGCTAATCGGTGAGACCGATTTTAGGACTTTGTGAAACCCTAGCAGTCTCGGTGCCACCGAACTATGACGCGGTCCAACCGAGATCATCAGTTTAGGTTCCAAAACTGCTTCGGTATCACCGAGTTTGAAAATCGGTTGATCTGAAATGCTTTCTATGGAAAACTAAAACTGAAATTTTGAATCATTCTTTTGCAAAAATCTCAGCATTTTGTGATGCTCATCCACTCTATCTCATCTATTACTCTTCACAGGGTCAGCAGTCATCTTTTGCAGCATGTCAGAACAGAGTGACAGCCAGAACAAGTCAGAAGAGCAGATGCACATGAGTGAGGGCACTAGTCCCTCAAGCACTTCAGATGAAGGGAGCAGAAGCACTCCTAGCAACCTGCCCAAGGCTACTACCAGGAAAAGGAGGAAGAGAACCTCAGACTCAGAAGATGAGGACTATGTGGCAGCTGAAGATGAGGCTACTTCCAAGAAAGTAGTGCTCAAAAAGGAATATGGCTCAACAAAGAATACAAAGCCTGGACTGAACAAGAAAGTTCCTGCCAAGAGGACACCAATGCCCAAGGTCAGAAGGTCCACTCAAGTGCCAGAACAGACTGAACCCAAAGAGGCACCTGCTAAGAAAGTCACATCTTCCAAACCCAAGAAAGTTCCTACTGGAGAAACAATGAAGTTTACCATTGAATTAGAGGATGAAGGTGCTCAGGACAAGAAGAAGAAGAGAGCAAGAACCACAACTACCCAGGTTCTTGGAAAGCCCTCTATGAGAAGAGATTCTGAAGAGGAAGAAGAGGTTGCTGCACCAGCACCTAAGGCACCAAAGCTTATGGGTGATGCTATAAGATCAGGGGCTGCAACATCTAAGACCAAGGAAGCACCCAAAGCTGCCCCCAAGGCCAAGCTTGCACCAAAGAGGAATACTAGGAGTATTCCAGCTGCTGAGAAGAACAAGGCCCCAGTGCCAAATGTTGCTGATGAAGAAGATGAAGAAGGATAGGTCCTAAGGAAGCTCAAGCCCAAGATACCAGACCACAATGATGCCCATCCTGTGGCTGAGGACATGAGGATCAGGAAGGACTCAGGGTTCAGGATATGGAGGATGGAAGATCCATATGCCTTAAGGAGAAGAACTGCTGTTGACTACAAGTTCCATACAAAGGAACAACAGGACTTCTATGAGCCAATCTTGTTGGATAAGAAGCCCATAGTTTGTGATATGAGGTGGGTCGACTGGACTTACATCAAGGACAATGAAGAGCACTATCTTGGAGTGCAAGACAGCTTTGTTGCTTGTGGAGTTGCTGATTTTGTTGGGAAAAAGCTTACCCACTGGAATGATGAACTTATCATGCAATTCTACTCCACAGCACACTTTTATCCAGATGGAAGGATTGTTTGGATGTCTGAAGGTACAAGGTACCAGTCCACTGTGGAAGAATGGGCAAGACTGATAAATGCCCCAAAGGAAAATGATGATGACCTGGACATTCATGCCAAGAAGAAGATGGATCACAATTCCATGGCACACATGTACAAGGAGATCCCAGACAAGGCTATTGAGACACATAAGTTTGGATCAGTCCACTTTCTGCTCTTAGGGCTGCCAACTATTAATTGGATCCTAAGGCACACTCTGTTGCCTAAGTCTAGTGACCACAACATGATCAGAGGGCATGCCATCAACATGTTGCATGTGTTTGATGTGCCACAGAAGTTCAAAGTCATGAGCCTTATGATAGAAACCATTAAGAGGACTACAACAGATCAGAAGAGGAGCTGTGGATATGCCCCTCAGATTCAGGAGTTGATAAACTCAAAGATGGGCACAGGGAAATATCAATTGGATAAGGAACATTTTCCACTTTATCCAGACTTTGAGGACAATGAGGTTGTCATGAATGAGAATGATCCATCATCAGTTCAAGCTCAAGAGAAGGAGAAGGCTGCCAGGATGCCAACTCAAGAGGAGGCATCTGAGTATTTCTTGAAGAACAAGCAGGAGCAGCTTGGTTACTTAATAGCATCAACACTGAGGATTGAGAAGGGACTGCCACCCTAACTCGTAATCGGGAGAGCTCGAAAGAATCATGGAACTCAAATTCCATGACCTTGATGTCAAAGTAACTGAGATTCAGTCAGTTGTGGAGCAGCTGCAGGATGACATGCAGGAGAGGCAGGGCAAGACTACCACAAATGTGTTCTCCAGAGTGCCTAGAGCCCAGAGGTCAGTTGCAGTGCCTGTGACAGACACTAGAGCAACATCATGTACACCAGCTACAACCCCTACTGCTCTAGTGCAACCAGCTCCAGCTGTTGGGGAACGTAGTAATTTCAAAAAAAATCCTACGCACATGCAAGATCATGGTGATGATATAGCAACGAGGGGAGAGTTGTAACACCCCAGATCCGATGCGCCAGGTGTCTGCCAGTTATTCGCCGTCTTTGCCATGTCATTTGCTTGCGTGTTGCATTTGCCATGTCATCATAAGCATTGCATATCATGTCATCATGTGCATTTCATTTTGCATACGTGTTCGTCTCATGCATCCGAGCATTTTCCCCGTTGTCCGGTTTTGCAATCCGGCGCTCCTATGTCCTCCGTCTCTCTCTTCTCTCTTTTAGTGTGCGGGTATTAAACTTTCTCGGAATGGCGAGGTTTGCCAAGCGGCCTTGGTATAGCACCGTGAACCGCTGTCAAGTTTCGTGCCATTTGGAGGTCGTTTGATACTCCAACGTTAACCGGTAACCGTAAAGGCCTCTTTGCTTGCAGCCCAACACCCTTCCAAAGTGGCCCAAAACCCATCTAACTCCTCTCCATGCTCTCGGTCGTTCGATCACGATCGTGTGGTAAAACCGCACCTCATTTGGACTCTCCTAGCTCCTCTACCTATATATATGCCTTCCTCCCGAAATCCGGTCTAAACCCTAGCAAATCGCCTCGCCGCCACCGGACGCGTCCGATCACGCGCCGGACACGTCCACGCCAGCGCCAGCCTAATCGTGGCTTGCCACGTGTCGCGCCGCCGCCTCCTCGCCGCCCGCCCATGGAGCCCATCACGGGCCCAGCGCGAACCTCGCGTCGCCGCCGCCCGCTTTAGCTCCGCCGCTTGCCGCCCGCCCGCCCGGCCGCCGCTGCTCCCTCACACAGCCTGCTGCCGGCGCGGCGCCCGCCGCGCGCTGGCGCCCAGCCGCTCCGCCGTTCGCCGCTTCCCGCGCGCCGCCAGCCTTCCGCCGCCGCCGCGCCGGCACCTCGCCGCAGCGTCTCCTCCGCCACCGGTGCCCGCCGCCGCCGCCGCTTACGCCCGCCGCCATGCCGGACTCCGCCGCCCGCCAGCCTTTCCGCCGCCGCGCCTCGCCCCGCCCGGCCTCCGGCTCGCGCTCGGCCGCCGGTTCTGCCGCCAGCGACGCCAGCGCCGCCCGCCGTCGCGTCCTGGCGCCTCGCCCGTCATGCCGCCGCCGCCGCCTCTCGCCCAGCGCCGCCATGCCTTCGTCGCCGGCCAGCGGCCTCAAGCGCCAACCGCCGCCGCTCCAGCTCCCTCCGCCTCCTCCTCCACTAGATCCGGCCGGGAGCTGGCCGGATCCGCCTCCTCCCGCACCTCCGGTCCCTTCTCCGGCGAAGATCCGACGAACTCCGGCGAGAATCCGCATACCTCAAACCGTGCCCTAAGGTTGACCCCATTTTTTTTCTCTAAGTCCCTGTTTTCATACAATTTCATGCCATTTTCATCACATCACATCTCTGCACCCGTAGCTCCGTTTTGCGCGTATAATATGTCAAATTGTTCGTCTCGACGAGTACATCATTTCATTCCATTGCATCATTTGCATTTGAGCTCATCTTGATGCCCTAAATGCTGTTGGAAGATGGCTTCAGATCGTTAGTTTCAGAATCTTATCGATTCGAGCTCTTTTGTCATTTTGCCATGATTTATGTGTGCATCCTATGAGTATGAGCTCTACATGAATGTTGGACTAGGCCATGCCATCTTTACAGAGGTGTTGACCTTGTATTTTTGTGATGCTTGTAGTGAGTGCATTGAGCTTGTAAAGTAGGGTAGTTGCTGTTGTTGTTTTGCTAGACAGATTCTGTCATATTTTGATGCCATGTTAACATGCTTCTAGTAATCATTCTATGCATAATCTGGAGATGCTCTATAAACATGATTTGATATACATGTCTTGATCTATCCATTCATGCCCTTGGTTGCATTTATAGCCTGCTGGAACATGTTCATTTCTTGCTCCAAAGTTGCTTGAAAATGTTTCCTGGCAGACTGTTTGTATGAGATTCAATTTTCACGAGGTCGTTGTAGTTGATCCGTGTATGCTATGACCTTGCTATTGCCATGCTTAGCTTCATAATCATGCCTTCTTACTGTTGGTTGCCTTGCCATGCCATGGATTGCTCTGTAGTGAGTGCATCGAGCTCACGAACATGCCATGTTGAATCTGTTTTTGCCATGTCCTGATATTTCACTAAGTCTGAAATCTGTAATAAAACTTGCTATGTTTACATGGGTGCCATCATTTCTTGAGGTCCTTTTGGCTTATGGTCAGTAAGGGACTATTGATATATGCTTTGAGTAGAATCATGTCATGCCTTGCTTTGCTATTATAAGTTCCTGTAGCATGTTGTTTGCTTGCTCTAAACATGCCTTCCTGATGTTAATTTCTGCCATGTTAGTATTTTCACTAAGTCTGTGAACCTGATATTTTGAGCACTTTCACCATGCTTGTTTGAACATGTTATGATGTGATTTAGCCGTAGCTCAGTGTTCCTCTTTTGTTAAGCATCTCCTGTAGTTCGCTGCCATATGCTTTGTTTTTATGTTGGGGTGCTGTAGCATAGTTTCGTGTTGCGTGCTAAGTAGCATCGGGCTGTTAAACGCAGATTTGCATCATTCTTGTTTTGCTTGCCATTCGCAAACCGTGCATCCGATTCCGGTGATCTTTATATCGATTTCAACCGAAATCATCTCATCTTTCTAGTGGCATACTTGGTTTGCCGAGTTGATGCCCGGTTCATCATTTTCCTTCCGGAGCATACATATGCATTGCATATCACATCTCGCATAGCATGTCATGTATTGCATCATATTGCTTGTGCATTGTTCCTTGTTTGATTGTGGTTCCGTTGCTTGTGTTCTTGCTTTGGGTAGAGCTGGGAGACGAGTACGTGAACGAGGAACCTGTTGAGAACGCCTACGAGGATCAAGCCTTCGTCAACTCTGAGAACCTTGCAGGCAAGATGATCATACCCTCGAAATCACTTCTATCTTTGCTATGCTAGTTTGCTCGCTCTTTTGCTATGCCAATGCTACGATGCCTATCATTTGCTTGTCAGCCTCCCAAATTGCCATGTCAAACCCCTAACCTTTGACACCATTCCTATGCAAACCGTTGTTTGGCTATGTTACCGCTTTGCTCAAATTTCCTCTTATAGCGTTGTTAGTTGCGGTGAAGATTGAAGTTTGTTCCTTGTTGGAACATGAAGATGTTGTTCCTTGTTGGAACATGGTTACTTGTTGGGATATCACAATATATCTTATTTATTATTAATGCATCTATATATTTGGTAAAGGGTGGAAGGCTCGGCCTTATGCAGTGTTTTGTTCCACTCTTGCCGCCTCTAGTTTCCGTCATATCGGTGTTATGTTCCCGGATTTTGCGTCCCTTACACGGTTGGGCTATTATGGGAACCCCTTGACAGTTCGCCTTAAGTAAAGCTTCTCCAAGAATGCCCAACATTGGTTTTACCATTTGCCTCACCTAGCCCTTTTCTTTCCCTTGGGTTCTGCAGACTCAAGGGTCATCTTTATTTTCACCCCCGGCCGTGCTCCTCGAGTGTTGGTCCGAACCGAGCTACTGCAGGGCCACCTCGGGAAACTTGAGGGTTGGTTTTACTCGTAGCTAGACTCATCCGAGTGTGCCTCGAGAAAGAGATATGTGCAGCTCCTATCGGGATTTGTCGGCACATTCGGGCGGTGTTGCTGGTTTAGTTTTACCTGTCGAAATGTCTTGTTGTACGGGATACCGAGTCGATCAGAGTGTCTTGGGTGGAGGTCTATTCCTCCGTTGACCGTGAGAGCTTGTCATGGGCTAAGTTGGGACACCCTGCAGGATTTGATCTTTCAAAGCCGTGCCATGTTATGGGCAGATGGGAATTTGTTAATGTCCGTTGTAGAAAACCGAAGTTGACCTTAATTAAAATACATCAACCGTGTGTGTTACCGTGATGGTCTCTTTCCGTGGAGTCCGGAAGTGAACACGATGTTGGAGTTATGCTTGACGTAGGTTGCTATAGGATCACTTCTTGATCATACTTTTATCGACCGTGCTTTGCCTTCTCTTCTCGCTCTCATTTGTGTATGTTAGCCACCATATATGCTAGTCGCTTGCTGCAGCTCCACCTCATGCCTTTACCTTACCTATAAGCTTAAATAGTCTTGATCTCGTGGGTGCGAGATTGCTGAGTCCCCGTGGCTCACCAGATACTTCCAAAACCAGTTTGCAGGTGCCGATGTTACCGAACGGGTGACTCAACCAAGCTCAAGGAGGAGCTCGATGAAGATCTTGCCCTTTGTGTAGCTTCGTTCTAGTTGATCAGTAGTGGAGCCCAGTTGGGGTCGATCGAGGACCGTTTGTCGCATTTGGGGTTCTTCTTTTATTTTGGTTCCGTAGTCGGACCTTGATTGTATCTGGATGATGTAATGCTTTATTCATGTAATTGTGTGAAGTGGCGATTGTAAGCCAACTATGTATCTTTTCCCCTTATGTATTAAATGGGTTGTGTGAAGATTACCTCACTTGCGACATTGCTTTCAATGCGGTTATGCCTCTAAGTCGTGCTTCGACACGTGGGAGATATAGCCGCATCGAGGGCGTTACAAGTTGGGATGAACGAAACAAACACCGTTGCGAAAACTTAGAATTGATCTCGCGGATGGGGAGAATGATGGGATCCGCTTGAAGAGAAGCACACCGGTTGGAAAGAATAGACCTTCTCAAGTTGCGCTATATCTCTTTTAATCCTTTCTACGGGAATAAGTAGTATGCCAAATCCGTTGGTTGTCATCAATTTAATTGGTGAAGGATAAGCATAACATAATTCTTATTCTTGTTCATCCAAGTGATTAATTCTTTATTCTGGAGGCCCTTAAAATTCTCGGTTTCATTTGTTTCATCTTCTCTTTTTCCGAAATTCCTAGCTCTAATTATCACGGAGATCCATCTAAATCATTGCAAGGATTCACCTTGTGTTTTCAACTTCTCCTTCTTTCCACCATCCTTTTTATACCGAAGTTTCTACATGGTGGTTCGTCAATGATTCCTTTCATTCTTGATTTGTTCATCAAGATTTCTCTCGAAGTTAAGATCCGTCAAGCTATACTCAAAAATTAAACATGGTGCTCAACACATGTTTTGTTTTGAGTAGTTCAAGTATTCTTCATCTTGCATTTCAAAGTGCAATTCTTTCTACCTTATCTTTTGAGATGGTGATATGTCATTCTTGATAATTCCTCTTCGTGTTTCATGATTCCCATGTTGTCAAGAATAAGGTATTTTAAATCCACAAATCTCTTCTTTGGAGTTATCTTGCTATAGATTTCACCTAAAGCCTTCCCTAAGGAATGTTGCTATTTTGGTGCTTATCAATGATCCAAGTTATATCCTATCCTCTTGGTGAAAGCAGCTTTTCATCTCTTTGGTGCTCTCAATCAAATCAATGGTTTGCATTAGTGGCCGGTTGTCACCTCATCATTTCCAGATGTTTGCCATAAGCCCACAACAAGCTTGTGCTTCTCGTTGTTGATTTTCCAACAACTCCGTTCGATTCTTCTTTACAAGGATGCTTTCCAAATTCAATTGTGGCAGAAGATGTCATTTTCTTCACCATTCTGTTATTCCAATGATCTATCTTCTATTCTTTCTTCCGGAGGCATTGTGATGTTGCTCTCTTCATTCATCATCTCAAGTTGTGAGGATCGTGTTCTTTTAATGCTTATCCATTCAACCGGAGTGTTGTTTCAACCTTCAAATTCTCGTCATACTGCTTGTTCCTCTTTTCTACCGGATTGTTTGCAATCTCGTTCATCTTTGTTGTACTCTTTCTTTTAAATTGCTCAACCTCTCAAGGTTCTTTGGTTTCACTCATTGGTCAAAGAAGCAACTTAGTTTTACCTTTTCTCTTCCTCTTCCGTTTTCCCTCCGGTGCCATTCTAGATCTCGGGACGAGATCCTCTCGTAGTGGTGGAGTGTTGTAACACCCCAGATCCGATGCGCCAGGTGTCTGCCAGTTATTCGCCGTCTTTGCCATGTCATTTGCTTGCGTGTTGCATTTTCCATGTCATCATAAGCATTGCATATCATGTCATCATGTGCATTTCATTTTGCATACGTGTTCGTCTCATGCATCCGAGCATTTTCCCCGTTGTCCGTTTTGCAATCCGGCGCTCCTATGTCCTCCGGCGTCTCTCTCTTCTCTCTTTTCGTGTGCGGGTATTAAACTTTCTCGGAATGGCCCGAGGTTTGCCAAGCGGCCTTGGTATAGCACCGTGAACCGCTGTCAAGTTTCGTGCCATTTGGAGGTCGTTTGATACTCCAACGGTTAACCGGGTAACCGTAAAGGCCTCTTTTGCTTGCAGCCCAACACCCCTTCCAAAGTGGCCCAAAACCCATCTAACTCCTCTCCATGCTCTCGGTCGTTCGATCACGATCGTGTGGGCGAAAACCGCACCTCATTTGGACTCTCCTAGCTCCCTCTACCTATATATATGCCTTCCTCCCCGAAATCCCGGTCTAAACCCTAGCAAATCGCCCTCCGCCGCCACCGGACGCGTCCGACCGCGCCGGACACGTCCGCGCCAGCCCAGCCAATCGTGGCTTGCCACGTGTCGCGCCGCCCCGCCCTCGCCCCCCCGGCCCTGCGAGCCCATCACGGGCCCGCTGCGCCCCTCGCGTCGCCGCCGCCAGGCTTGGCCTGCTCCGCTTGCCGCCCGCCGCCCGGCAGCCGCCCGCCTCCCGCCTTGCCTGCTCGGCCGCCGCCCGCCGCCGCCGCCGCTGGCGCCCGGCATTCCGCCGTTCGCCGCTTTGTCCGGTGCGCCGCCAGCCGCTTCCGCCCGCCAGCGCTTCCGGCACCTACGCCGCCAGCGTCTCCTCCGCCACGGTGCCCGCCGCCGCCGGCGCTTGCGCCCGCCGCCGCTGCCGGACTCCGCCGCCCGGCCTGGCGCTCCGCCGCCAGCGCCTCGGCCCTCGCCCGCCTCCCGCTTCGCGCTCCGGCCGCCGGTTCGCCGCCGACCGACCCGCTCCGCCGCCGCCCGCGTCCTGGCGCCTCGCCCGGCATGCCGCCCGCCGCCTCCTCTCGCCATGCGCCCACGCTTCGTCGCCGGGCCGCGCCTCACGCGCCAACCGCCGCCGCTCCAGCTCCCTCCGCCTCCTCCTCCACTAGATCCGGCCGGGAGCTGGCCGGATCCGCCTCCTCCCGCACCTCCGGTCCCTTCTCCGGCGAAGATCCGACGAACTCCGGCGAGAATCCGGCATACCTCGAAAACCGTGCCCTAAGGTTGACCCCATTTTTTTTCTCTAAGTCCCTGTTTTCATACAATTTCATGCCATTTTCATCACATCACATCTCTGCACCCGTAGCTCCGTTTTGCGCGTATAATATGTCAAATTGTTCGTCTCGACGAGTACATCATTTCATTCCATTGCATCATTTGCATTTGAGCTCATCTTGATGCCCTAAATGCTGTTGGAAGATGGCTTCAGATCGTTAGTTTCAGAATCTTATCAGTTCGAGCTCTTTTGTCATTTTTGCCATGATTTATGTGTGCATCCTATGAGTATGAGCTCTACATGAATGTTGGACTAGGCCATGCCATCTTTCCAGAGGTGTTGACCTTGTATTTTTGTGATGCTTGTAGTGAGTGCATTGAGCTTGTAAAGTAGGGTAGTTGCTGTTGTTGTTTTGCTAGACAGATTCTGTCATATTTTGATGCCATGTTAACATGCTTCTAGTAATCATTCTATGCATAATCTGGAGATGCTCTATAAACATGATTTGATATACATGTCTTGCTCTATCCATTCATGCCCTTGGTTGCATTTATAGCCTGCTGGAACATGTTCATTTCTTGCTCCAAAGTTGCTTGAAAATGTTTCCTGGCAGACTGTTTGTATGAGATTCAATTTTCACGAGGTCGTTGTAGTTGATCCGTGTATGCTATGACCTTGCTATTGCCATGCTTAGCTTCATAATCATGCCTTCTTACTGTTGGTTGCCTTGCCATGCCATGGATTGCTCTGTAGTGAGTGCATCGAGCTCACGAACATGCCATGTTGAATCTGTTTTTGCCATGTCCTGATATTTCACTAAGTCTGAAATCTGTAATAAAACTTGCTATGTTTACATGGGTGCCATCATTTCTTGAGGTCCTTTCTGGCTTATGGTAAGTAAGGGACTATTGATATATGCTTTGAGTAGAATCATGTCATGCCTTGCTTTGCTATTATAAGTTCCTGTAGCATGTTGTTTGCTTGCTCTAAACATGCCTTCCTGATGTTAATTTCTGCCATGTTAGTATTTTCACTAAGTCTGTGAACCTGATATTTTGAGCACTTTCACCATGCTTGTTTGAACATGTTATGATGTGATTTAGCCGTAGCTCAGTGTTCCTCTTTTGTTAAGCATCTCCTGTAGTTCGCTGCCATATGCTTTGTTTTTATGTTGGGGTGCTGTAGCATAGTTTCGTGTTGCGTGCTAAGTAGCATCGGGCTGTTAAACGCAGATTTGCATCATTCTTGTTTTGCTTGCCATTCGCAAACCGTGCATCCGATTCCGGTGATCTTTATATCGATTTCAACCGAAATCATCTCATCTTTCTAGTGGCATACTTGGTTTGCCGAGTTGATGCCCGGTTCATCATTTTCCTTCCGGAGCATACATATGCATTGCATATCACATCTCGCATAGCATGTCATGTATTGCATCATATTGCTTGTGCATTGTTCCTTGTTTGATTGTGGTTCCGTTGCTTGTGTTCTTGCTTTGGGTAGAGCCGGAGACGAGTGCGTGAACGAGGAACCTGTTGAGAACGCCTACGAGGATCAAGCCTTCGTCAACTCTGAGAACCTTGCAGGCAAGATGATCATACCCTCGAAATCACTTCTATCTTTGCTATGCTAGTTTGCTCGCTCTTTTGCTATGCCAATGCTACGATGCCTATCATTTGCTTGTCAGCCTCCCAAATTGCCATGTCAAACCCCTAACCTTTGACACCATTCCTATGCAAACCGTTGTTTGGCTATGTTACCGCTTTGCTCAGCCCCTCTTATAGCGTTGTTAGTTGCAGGTGAAGATTGAAGTTTGTTCCTTGTTGGAACATGAAGATGTTGTTCCTTGTTGGAACATGGTTACTTGTTGGGATATCACAATATATCTTATTTATTATTAATGCATCTATATATTTGGTAAAGGGTGGAAGGCTCGGCCTTATGCCTGGTGTTTTGTTCCACTCTTGCCGCCCTAGTTTCCGTCATATCGGTGTTATGTTCCCGGATTTTGCGTCCCTTACACGGTTGGGCTATTATGGGAACCCCTTGACGATTCGCCTTAAGTAAAGCTTCTCCAAAGAATGCCCAACATTGGTTTTACCATTTGCCTCACCTAGCCCTTTTCTTTCCCTTGGGTTCTGCAGACTCAAGGGTCATCTTTATTTTCACCCCCGGGCGGTGCTCCTCACGAGTGTTGGTCGAACCGAGCTACTGCTGGGGCCACCTCGGGAAACTTGAGGTTGGTTTTACTCGTAGCTAGACTCATCTGAGTGTGCCCTGAGAAAGAGATATGTGCAGCTCCTATCGGGATTTGTCGGCACATTCGGGCGGTGTTGCTGGTTTAGTTTTACCACGTCGAAATGTCTTGTTGTACGGGATACCGAGTCGATCGGAGTGTCTTGGGTGGAGGTCTATTCCTCCGTTGACCGTGAGAGCTTGTCATGGGCTAAGTTGGGACACCCTGCAGGATTTGATCTTTCGAAGCCGTGCCCGCGGTTATGGGCAGATGGGAATTTGTTAATGTCCGGTTGTAGAAAACCTGAAGTTGACCTTAATTAAAATACATCAACCGTGTGTTACCGTGATGGTCTCTTTCCGGTGAGTCCGGAAGTGAACACGATGTTGGAGTTATGCTTGGCGTGGGTTGCTATAGGATCACTTCTTGATCATACTTTTATCGACCGTGCTTTGCCTTCTCTTCTCGCTCTCATTTGCGTATGTTAGCCACCATATATGCTAGTCGCTTGTCTGCAGCTCCACCTCATGCCTTTACCTTACCTATAAGCTTAAATAGTCTTGATCTCGTGGGTGCGAGATTGCTGAGTCCCGTGGCTCACCAGATACTTCCAAAAACCAGTTTGCGGTGCCGATGTTACGAGCGGGTGACTCAACCAAGCTCAAGGAGGAGCTCGATGAAGATCTTGCCCTTTGTGTAGCTTCGTTCTAGTTGATCAGTAGTGGAGCCCAGTTGGGGTCGATCGAGGACCGTTTGTCGCATTTGGGGTTCTTCTTTTATTTTGGTTCCGTAGTCGGACCTTGATTGTATCTGGATGATGTAATGCTTTATTCATGTAATTGTGTGAAGTGGCGATTGTAAGCCAACTATGTATCTTTTCCCCTTATGTATTAAATGGGTTGTGTGAAGATTACCTCACTTGCGACATTGCTTTCAATGCGGTTATGCCTCTAAGTCGTGCTTCGACACGTGGGAGATATAGCCGCATCGAGGGCGTTACAAGAGTGTTGTCTACGTACCCTCGTAGACCGAAGCGGAAGCGTTGACACAACGTAGAGGAAGTAGTCGTACGTCCTCCCAGTCCGACCGATCCAAGCACCGTTACTCCGGCACCTCCGAGTTCTTGACACGCGTACAGCTCGATGACGCACCCTCGATCTCCAATCCAAGAGAGGCTCGAGGGGAGTTCCGTCGGCCTGACGGCGTGGTGACGATCTTGATGTTCTCTGTCGTGAGGGCTTCGCCTAAGCACCGCTACAATATGACGGAGGTGTAATATCGTGGAGGGGGCACCGACACGGCTAAGGCGATCAATGATCAACTTGTGTGCTCTAGGGTGCCCCTTACCCGTATATATAAGGGAGGGAGGAGGAGGTGGCGGCCCAAGGGGTGCGCCATAGGGAGGGGGAAACCTACTCAAGTAGGTTTCCTCCTTTCCTAATCCAATATGGAGGGAAGGAAGGAGTAGTACTAGTAGGAAGGAGAAGGGGAAGGAGAAAGGAAGGGGGCGGCCCCGACCCAATCGGATTGGGCTTGGGGGCGCCCTCTCTTGCTCCTTCTCCTCCTTCTACTAGGGCCCAATAAGGCCCATATACTTACCGGGGTTCGGTAACCTCCCGAGCTCGATATTCCCAAACTCTCCGGAACCTTTACGGTGTCCAAATATATCCGTCCAATATATCAATCTTTATGTCTCGACCATTTGAGACTCCTCGTCATGTCCGTGATCACATCCGGACTCGAACAACCTTCGGTACATCAAAATACATAAACTCATAATATAAGCATCATCGAAACCTTAAGCGTGGGACCCTATGGTTCGAGAACAATGTAGACATGACCGAGACACATCTCTGGTCAATAACCAATAGCGGGACCTGGATGCCCATATTGGTTCCTACATATTCTACGAAGATCTTTATCGGTCAAACCGCATAACAACATACTTTGTTCCCTTTGTCATCGGTATGTTACTTACCCGAGATTTGATCGTCGGTATCCAATACCTAGTTGAATCTCGTTACCGGTAAGTCTCTTTACTCGTTCCATAATACGTCATCTCATAACTAACTCATTAGTTACATGCTTGCAAGGCTTAGGTGATGAGTATTACCGAGAGGGCCCAGAGATACCTCTCCGACAATCGGAGTGACAAATCCTAATCTCGAATTATGCCAACTCAACATGTACCTTCGGAAACACCTGTAGTACTCCTTTATAATCACCCAGTTACGTTGTGACGTTTGGTAGTACCAAAGTATTCCTCCGTAAACAGGAGTTACACAATTCTCATAGTTACGAGAACATGTATAAGTCATGAAGGAAGCAATAGCAGAATACTAAATGATCAAGTGCTAAGCTAACGGGATGGGTCATGTCAATCACATCATTCTCCTAATGATGTGATCCCATTTAATCAAATGACAACACATGTCTATGGTTAGGAAACATAACCATCTTTGATTAATGAGCTAGTCAAGTAGAGGCATACTAGTGACTATATGTTTGTCTATGTATTCAGACATGTATCATGTTTCCGGTTAATACAAAAATAAATAATAACTTTATTATTGCCTCTAGGGCATATTTCCTTCAGTCTCCCACTTGCACTAGAGTCAATAATCTAGTTCACATCGCCATGTGATTTAACACCAATTTTCATATCTGTATATGATTAACAACCATAGTTCACATCATCATGTGACCAACACCCAAAGGGTTTACTAGATTCAATAATCTAGTTCACATCGTTATGTGATTAACACCCAAAGAGTATTAAGGTGTGATCATGTTTTGCTCGTGAGAGAAGCTTAGTCAACGGTCTGCATCATATTGAGCCGTATGTATTTTGCAAATATTTTATGTCCACAATGCTCGCAGATCTACTCTAGCTAATTGCTCCCACTTTTAATATGTATCCAGGTTGAGACTTAGAGTCATCGGATCGATGTAAAAGTTTGCACCGATGTAACTTTACAACAAACTCTTTTATCACCTCCATAATCGAGAAACATCTCCTTAGTCCTTTTCGTATTTCAGGATGTTCTTGACGCTGTCGATGATCCACTCTGGATTACTTTGGTACCTACCGCCAAGCTTATTGCTAAGCATACGTCAGGTCTGGTACACAGCATAGCATACATGATAGAGCCTATGGCTGAAGCATAGGGAACACCTTTCACTTTCTCTCTATCTTCTGCTGTGGTCGGGCATTGAGTTTGACTCAACTTCACACCTTGTAGCACAGGCAAGAATCCTTTCTTTGCCTGATCTATTTTGAACTTTTTCAAAATTTTGTCAAGGTATGTGCTTTGTGAAAGTCCTATTAAGCGTCTTGATCTATCTCTATAGATCTTGATGCCCAATATGTAAGCAGCTTCACCGAGGTCTTTCATTGAAAGACTCTTATTCAAGTATCCTTTCATGCTTTGCAGAATAATTCTACATTATTTCCGGTCAACAATATGTCATTCACATATACTTATCAGAAATGCTGTAGTGCTCCCACTCACTTTCTTGTAAATACAGGCTTCACCGCAAGTCTGTATAAAACAATATGCTTTGATCAACTCATTAAAGCATATATTCCAACTCCGAGATGCTTGCACCAGTCCATAGATGTATTGCTGGAGCTTGCACACTTTGTTAGCATCTTCAGGATTGACAAAACCTTCTGGTTGCATCATATACAACTCTTCTTTAATAAATCTATTAAGGAATGTAGTTTTGACATCCATTAGCCAGATTTCATAAAATGTGGCAATTGCTAACATGATTCGGACAGACTTAAGCATCGATACGAGTGAGAAAATCTCATTGTATTCAACAACTTGAACTTGTCGAAAACCTTTCGCAACAAGTCGAGCTTGGTAGATAGGAACACTACTATCAGTGTCTGTCTTCCTCTTGAAGATCCATTCATTTAACATGGCTTGCTGATCATCGAGCAAGTCAATCAAAGTCCATACTTTGTTCTCATACATGGATCATATCTCAGATTTTATGGCCTCAAGCTGTCTCGCGGAATCTGGGCTCATCATCGCTTCCTCATAGTTCGTAGGTTCATCATGGTCTAGTAACATGACTTCCAGAACATGATTACTACACCATTCTGGTGCGGATCTTACTCTGGAAGACCTACGAGGTTCTGTAGTAACTTGATCTGAAGTTTCATGATCATCATCATTAGCTTCCTCACTAATTGGTGTAGCAATCACTGGAACTGATTTCTATGATGAACTACTTTCCAATTCGGGAGAAGGTATAATTACCTTATCAAGCTCTACTTTCCTCCCACTCACTTCTTTCGAGAGAAACTCCTTCTCTAGAAAGGATCCATTTTTAGCAACGAATATCTTGCCTTCGGATCTGTGATAGAAGGTGTACCCAACTATTTCCTTTGGGTATTCTATGAAGACGCACTTCTCCGATTTGGGTTCGAGCTTATCAGGATGAAACTTTTTCACATAAGCATCGCAGCCCCAAACTTTAAGAAACGACAACTTGGGTTTCTTGCTAAACCACATTTCATATGTTGTCGTCTCAACGGATTTAGATGGTGCCCTTTTAATGTGAATGCAGCTGTCTCTAATGCATAACCCCAAAAAAATATTGATAAATCAGTAAGAGACATCATAGATCGCACCATATCCAATAAAGTGCGGTTACGACGTTCGGACACACCATAACGTTGTGGTGTTCCAGGTGGCGTGAGCTATGAAACTATTCCACATTGTTTTAATTGAAGACCAAACTCGTAACTCAAATATTCGCTCTCGCGATCGATCGCGAAACTTTATTTTCTTGTTACGATGATTTTCCACTTCACTCTGAAATTCTTTGAACCTTTCAACTATTTCAGACTTATGTTTCATCAAGTAGATATACCCATATCTGCTCAAATCATCTTGTGAAGGTCAGAAAGTAACGATACTTGCCACGAGCCTTCATACTCATTGGTCTGCATACATCAGTATATATTATTTCCAATAAGTCAGTAGCTTGTTCCATTGTTCCGAAGAACGGAGTTTTAGTCATCTTGCCCAAAAGGCACGGTTCGCAAGCATCAAATGATTCATAACCAAGTGATTCTAAAAATCCATCTTTATGGAGTTTCTTCATGCGCTTTACACCGATATGACCCAAACGGCAGTGCCACAAATAAGTTGCACTATCATTATTAACTTTGTATCTTTTGGCTTCAATATTATGAATGTGTGTATCACACGATCGAGATCCAACAAACCATTTTCATTGGGTGTATGACCATAGAAGGTTTTATTCATGAAAACAGAACAACAATTATTCTCTAACTTACATGAATAACCGTATTGCAATAAACATGATCAAATCATATTCATGCTCAACGCAAATACCAAATAACACTTATTTAGGTTTAACACTAATCCCGAAAATATAGGGAGTGTGCGATGATGATCATATCAATCTTGGAACTATTTCCAACACACATCGTCACTTCACCCTTAACTAGTCTCTGTTTATTCGCAACTCCGTTTCAAGTTACTAATCTTAGCAACCTAACTAGTATCAAATACGAGGGGTTGCTATAAACACTAATAACGCATACATCAATAACATGTATATCAAATATACTTATGTTCACTTTGCCATCCTTCTTATCCGCCAATCACTTGGGGTAGTACCTCTTCCGATGACCAGTCTCTTTGCGGTAGAAGCACTTAGTCTCGTGCTTAGGACCAGACTTGGGTTTCTTCACTTGAGCAGCAACTTGCTTGCCGTTCTTCTTGAAGTTCCCCTTCTTTTCCCTTTGCCTTTTTCTTGAAACTAGTGATCTTGTGAATCATCAACACTTGATGCTCTTTTCTTGATTTCTACCTTCGTCGATTTCAACATCACGAAGAGCTCGGGAATCGTTTTCGTCATCCCTTGCATACTATAGTTCATCTCAAAGTTCTAGTAACTTAGTGATGGTGACTAGAGAATTCTGTCAATCACTATCTTATCTGGAATATTAACTCCCACTTGATTCAAGCGATTGTTGTACCCAGACAATCTGAGCACATGCTCACTAGTTGAGCGATTCTCCTCCATCTTTTAGCTATAGAACTTATCGGAGACTTCATATCTCTCAACTCGGGTATTTGCTTGAAATATTAACTTCAATTCCTGGAACATCTCATATGGTCCATGATGTTCAAAACATCTTTGAAGTCCCGATTCTAAGCCATAAAGCACGGTGCACAAAACTATCAAGTAGTCATCATATTGAGCTAGCCAAACGTTCATAATGTCTGCATATGCTCCTGCAATAGGTATGTCACCTAGCGGTGCATTAAGGACATAATTCTTCAGTGCAAAGAATGAGGATAAACCTCGGATCACGGATCCAATCCGCATCATTGCTACTAACATCTTTCAACACAATTTTCTCTAGGAACATATCAAAATAAACATATGAAAGCAACAACGCAAGCTATTGATCTACAACATAATTTGCAAAATACTACCAGGACTAAGTTCATGATAAATTTAAGTTCAATTAATCATATTACTAAAGAACTCCCACTTAGATAGACATCTCTCTAGTCATCTAAGTGATCACGTGATCCAAATCAACTAAACCATGTCCGATCATCACGTGAGATGGAGTAGTTTCAATGGTGAACATCTCTATATTGATCATATCTACTATATGATTCACGCTCGACCTTTCGGTCTCCGTGTTCCGAGGCCATATCTGTATATGCTAGGCTCGTCAAGTATAACTGAGTATTCGCGTGTGCAACTGTTTTGCACCGTTGTATTTGAGCGTAGAGCCTATCACACCGATCATCATGTGGTGTCTCAAACGAAGAACTTTCATAACGGTGCATACTCGGGAGAACACTTCTTGATAATCGGTGAGAGATCATCTTAAAATGCTACCGTCAATCAAAGCAAGATAAGATGCATAAAGGATAAACATCACATGCAATCAATATAAGTGATATGATATGGCCATCATCATCTTGTGCTTGTGATCTCCATCTCCAAGCACCGTCGTGATCACCATCGTCACCGGCCGACACCTTGATCTCCATCGTAGCATCGTTGTTGTTTTACACCATCTATTGCTTCTCGACTATCGCTACCGCTTAGTGATAAAGTAAAGCAATTACGTAGCGTTGCATTTCATACAATAAGCGACAACCATATGGCTCTCGCCATTGCCGATAACTTCAGTTACAAAACATGATCATCTCATACAATAAAATATAGCATCACGTCTTGACCATATCACATCACAACATGCCCTCGCAAAAACAAGTTAGGCGTCCTCTACTTTGTTGTTGCAAATTTTACGTGGCTGCTACGGGTTAACAAGAACCGTTCTTACCTCGCGCATAAAAACCACAGCGATGGTTTGTCAAATAGACTCCATTTTAACCTTCACAAGGACCGGCGTAGCTACACTTGGTTCAACTAAAGTTGGAGAAACCGACACCGCCAGCCACACGTGTGCAAAGCACGTCGGTAGAACCAGTCTCGCGTAAGCGTACGCGTAATGTCGGTCCGGGCAGCTTCATCCAACAATACTGCTGAACCAAAGTATGAAATGCTGGTAGGCAGTATGACTTATATCGTCCACAACTCACTTGTGTTCTACTCGTGCATATAACATCAACGCATAAAACCTAGGCTCGGATGCCACTGTTGGGGAACGTAGTAATTTCAAAAATTTCCTCGCACATGCAAGATCATGGTGATGATATAGCAACGAGGGGAGAGTGTTGTCTCGCACCCTCGTGACCCGAAGCGAAGCGTTGACACAACGAGAGGAAGTAGTCGTCGTCCTCCGGTCCGACCGATCCAAGCACCGTTACTCGGCACCTCCGAGTTCTTGACACGCGTCAGCTCGATGGCGCACCCTCGATCTCCAATCCAAGAGAGGCCCGAGGGGAGTTCCGCGAAGACGACAGCGTGGTGATGATCTTGATGTTCTCCTGTCGTAGGGATTCGCCTAAGCACTGCTACAATATGACCGAGGTGTAATATCATGGAGGGGGGCACCGCACACGGCTAAGGAACGATCAATGATCAACTTGTGTGCTCTAGGGTGCCCTCTTACCCAGATATATAAGGAGGGAGGGAGGAGGTGGCCGCCCAAGGGGTGCGCCATAGGGAGGGGAAACCTACTCAAGTAGGTTTCCTCCTTTCCTAATCCAATATGGAGGGGAAGGAAGGAGTAGTACTAGTAGGAAGGAGAAGGGGAAGGAGAAAGGAAGGGGGCCAGCCCCCACCCAATCGGATTGGGCTTGGGGGCGCCTCTCTCTGCTCCTTCTCCTCCCTTCTACTAGGGCCCAATAAGGCCCATATACTTACCGGGGTACTGTAACCTCCCTGAGTCTCGGTATATTCCCAAACTCTCCGGAACCTTTCCGTGTGCAAATATATTCGTCAATATATCAATCTTTATGTCTCGACCATTTCGAGACTCCTCGTGATGTCCGTGATCACATCCGGACTCGAACAACCTTCGTACATCAAAATACATAAACTCATAATATAAGCATCATCGAAACCTTAAGCGTGCGGACCCTATGGTTCGAGAACAATGTAGACATGACCGAGACACGTCTCGGTCAATAACCAATAGCGGACCTGATGCCCATATTGGTTCCTACATATTCTACTGAAGATCTTTATCGGTCAAACCGCATAACAACATACTTTGTTCCTTTGTCATCGGTATGTTACTTACCCGAGATTTGATCGTCGGTATCCAATACCTAGTTGAATCTCGTTACGGTAAGTCTCTTTACTCGTTCCGTGTCGTCATCTCATAACTAACTCATTAGTTACATGCTTGCAAGGCTTAGGTGATGAGTATTACCGAGAGGGCCCAGAGATACCTCTCCGACAATCGGAGTGACAAATCCTAATCTCGAATTATGCCAACTCAACATGTACCTTCTAAACACCTGTAGTACTCCTTTATAATCACCCGATTCGTTGTGACGTTTGGTAGTACCAAAGTGTTCCTCCGTAAACGGAGTTACACAATTCTCATAGTTACAGGAACATGTATAAGTCATGAAGGAAGCAATAGCGAGAATACTAAGCGATCAAGTGCTAAGCTAACGGATGGGTCATGTCAATCACATCATTCTCCTAATGATGTGATCCCATTTAATCAAATGACAACACATGTCTATGGTTAGGAAACATAACCATCTTTGATTAATGAGCTAGTCAAGTAGAGGCATACTAGTGACCATATGTTTGTCTATGTATTCACACATGTATCATGTTTCCGGTTAATACAATTCTAGCATGAATAATAAACATTTATCATGAAATAAGGAAATAAATAATAACTTTATTATTTCCTCTAGGGCATATTTCCTTCACCAGCATCAACTCCAGCACCCTCTACTTCAACTGAAGCCTTCATTCTTGGAGTTATCCGGACACCACCACCTGAAGATCAAGCATGAGAGACGATCTAGCACTATGCATTTTCTATGGACTTTTTGGTAACTTGTTGCCAAAGGGGGAGAAAAATGTATAGATCATAGGCTTCGAGAGAGAGAGTGTTGCTTTTGTTCTCTCTTGCTTTATTTGGTGGTTAAACTTGTTTGCTCTTGATTGCTTGAGATACTATGCTTGTGAGACATTGATGATCATGTGTTTGATCATAAGCTACACTTATGCATGTTTGATGATATTATCTTATCTATCCTATGTGATCATTCACTTTGCTTGGTGATGAGTGCATGTATTCAATCTTTATTATTTTGAGCGCTCCACCAAGATGTATGTGACATGGAAGAGTAACCCATGAGCCTAATTCATTGTGCATTTGCTGTCCAAAGCAAATTTTAAACTATGCACAAATTTAGGGGGAGCTCTTGCTTATCACATACTTCTCAAAGCGACGATGTTGTTAAATCTTATTATCATTTGTCGAAGCTTTGATCTATATGTTGTCATCAATTACCAAAAAGGGGGAGATTGAAAGTGCAACTATCCCTAGGTGGTTTTGGTAATTCATAACAACATATAGCTCATTGAGCTAATGCTATTCCAAGATTATTATTCCAGGAAAGCTCAATGAATGGCATGGCATGGATGATGAAAGTGGATCCCTCAAAATACTAAGGATAAAGGATTGGCTCAAGCTCAAAAGCTCAAGACTCTTCATTTTATATTTTAGTGATCCAAGATCACATTGAGTCTATAGGAAAAGCCAATACTATCAAGGAGGGATGAGGTGTTGCTTAAGGAGCCTCTTGCTTCATGTGCTTAGTGATATGCTCCAAAACCCTCAGCTACTTTCTCACATCCACAAATGACCTAAACCTAAAGACAAAATCGGTCACACCGATTCTTCCTATCCGGCGCCACCAATTCCAAAAGTCATAGCCACTGCCACAAACCCTAAGCAAATCGGTCTTACCGATAGGGATCTCGGTCTCACCGAGATGGGATTGTA
This sequence comes from Aegilops speltoides, assembly GCA_021437245.1. Taxonomy (NCBI): domain Eukaryota; kingdom Viridiplantae; phylum Streptophyta; class Magnoliopsida; order Poales; family Poaceae; genus Aegilops; species Aegilops speltoides. The sequence continues at coordinate 86,200,887 of CM038145.1, read as the reverse complement.
ATCTATTTGTTTCCCTTCGTAATGTTTCGGTCTAACCGAAGTGAGCGATCGGTCCCACCGAGATTGCAATGTAAACTCTCTGTTTCCCTTTTGTAACATTTTGGTCTCACCGAAAAGAGCAAATCGGTCCCACCGAGTTTACCTGACCAACTCTCTGGAAAGCTTATTACCAAAATCGGCCTCACCGAGTTTGTGTAGTTGGTCTTACTGAGATCACGTTAGGCCCTAACCCTAACAAATCGGTCTCACCGAGTTGCATGTCAGTCCCACCGAAAATCACTAACGGTCACTAGATTTACTAAATCGGTCCGACCGAGTCTGTTGAATCAGTCCCACCGAGTTTGGTAAATTGTGCGTAACGGTTAGATTTTGTGTGGAGGCTATATATACCCCTCCACCTCCTCTTCATTCCTGGAGAGAGCCATCAGACTAAACCTACACTTCCAACTTACCATTTCTGAGAGAGAACCACCTACTCATGTGTTGAGGCCAAGATATTCCATTCCTACCATATGAATCTTGATCTCTAGCCTTCCCCAAGTTGCTTTCCACTCAATATTCTTTCCACCAGATCCAAAACCTATGAGAGAGAGTTGAGTGTTGGGGAGACTATCATTTGAAGCACAAGAGCAAGGAGTTCATCATCAACGCACCATTTGTTACTTCTTGGAGAGTGGTGTCTCCTAGATTGGCTAGGTGTCACTTGGGAGCCTCCGACAAGATTGTGGAGTTGAACCAAGGAGTTTGTAAGGGCAAGGAGGTCGCCTACTTCGTGAAGATCTACCGCTAGTGAGGCAAGTCCTTCGTGGGCGACAGCCATGGTGGGATAGACAAGGTTGCTTCTTCGTGGACCCTTCGTGGGTGGATCCCTCCGTGGACTCGCGCAACCATTACCCTTCGTGGGTTGAAGTCTCCATCAACGTGGATGTACGATAGCACCACCTATCAGAACCACGCCAAAAACATCCATGTCTCCAATTGCATTTGAATCCTCCAAACCCTTCACTTTACCTTCTTGCAAGTTGCATGCTTTAATTTCCGCTGCCTATATACTCTTTGCATGCTTGCTTGGATAGTGTGATGATTGCTTTACTTGTCCTAAATAGCTAAAATCTGCCAAACTCTAAAATTGGGGAAAGGTTAAGTTTTTAATTGGTCAAGTAGTCTAATCACCCCCCCTCTAGACATACTTCAAGGTCCTATAGGTAGGAAGGCTTAGCTTGGTATATGCAGTCATCCTTTGCCTCATGAGAACCTGACCTTAGGTACTTGACGCCCCCCCCCCCGGAGATACGCCCTGTGCCCTCAGGAGGTACGATTTGCACCCTCATGAGCCGCGGCAGGGCAGAGCTGTCCTTTGAAGGAAGAGAAAATTTGTCGAGCGACTTGCTCCCCCTTATGAGAGCTCCCTGCCATAGGTTAGCTTGGACTTGATGCACCGCGTCGCGCTTCCCGAGGGGCACGAATATGAGGGGTCCTGGCGCTAGCTGACTCGATCGAGGGCTCCTCGCGAGGATGAAGCCGAAACAACGGGGTTCGGCGCGGTGTGTGCGCACAAAGGCAAGCCCTGGGCGAACACACCTACCTAGCCCCACGCGCGAGGAGCGTGAGGAGAAGTGGCGGGCGACTGCCACCTCTCCCACGTCCTCAGACCAAAACAACTTAGGAGAAAACACAACTCAGGGAACCAGCGTTCGAGAATACCAAATCCATTGAAAGACTACTAAAAAACTGCAAGCAACTTTAGAAAGCAAATGAACAACCGCGTCCGACACCTAATCTAGTCTTCTCACCAGTGCGGAGCTAAGTGCTGCCACTAGGACGTGGGAGGGAGCCCCCATGAGGCCCCAGGGCGACTCTCAGGAGACTCCGGGGCGTGTACAACCCCACTCATTATTACGTGAGAGTGTCACAAGCGGAGACCTTCACAGGCCGGAGCCTTGCTTCATAGGCCGGAGCCTTTCTTCAGGGGTAGAACTTTCGGAGGTGATGGATGTTCCAGGCGTTCTGGATGGGGACCCCGTCCTATGTCTCCAAGTGCACGGCGCCAGACCTAGAGACACGGGCAATCCTAAATGGGCCCTTCCACATGGGAGAGAGCTTATGCAGCCCCTCCCTGGAGAGCACCTGCCTCAGGACGAGATCGCCCACCTCTAATGTCGTGGAGCAGTCACTGCGGCAGTGGTACCGCCGTAGCGCCTGCTGGTACCTCGCTGCTCGGAGCGAGGCTTGACGGCAGCGTTCCTCCCCCAGCACGAGATCCATCCTCCGTGTGGCATCCTGCTGCGTTTCGTCGAACGCCAGGACCCACGTGGAGCGATGTTTGACATCGTGAAGGAGAACCGCTTCTGCTCCGTAGACGAGGAAGAAAGGCGTTTCTCCTGTTGGCTTGGTCGCTGTGGTGCGGATGGACCACAACACAGACTGCAACTCGTCGAGCCAGCCCCAGCCGCATGCCTCGAGCTTCTTCTTGAAGGTGCGGGTCTTGAGGCCCCTCAGGACTTCCGCATTGGCCCTCTTAGCCTGTCCATTGCTCCGTGGGTGTGCTACTGAGGCGTAGCAGATCTGTGTTCCAAGGTTAGCATAGTATGTTTCGAAAGGTTGCTGGTGAACTGCGAGCCATTGTCGGTGATGATGCGATTAGGGATCCCAAATTGGCTCACGATTCCCTTGATAAACTTGATGGCTGATCCAGCTGGGATGGTGTGCACGGCTTCTACCTCCGCCCACTTGGTGAACTTGTCGATGGCTACGTAGAGGTATCGGTATCCCCCTGGCGCCCTAGGGAACGGTCCCAAGATGTCCAGCCCCCAGACTGCAAATGGCCATGTGAGCGGTATCGTCTGGAGGCCTTGCGTGGGCTGATGGATCTGCTTGGTGTGAAACTGGCATGCTTCACAAGAGTGCATCAGCTCTGTAGCGTCGTTGAGCGTGGTGGGCCAGTAGAAGCCACTGCGGAACACCTTGCCCACTAGGGTGCGCGATGAGGAGTGATGCCCGCAGTCCCCACCATGTATGTCAGCCAGCAGCTCAAGCCCTTGTTCCCTGGAGATGCACCGCAACGAAACATCATTGGGCCTCCTGCGATATAACTCACCATCCTTGATGCAGTACGCGGTGGCCTGACGGGCCACGCGCTCAGCGTCCTCCTCCTTTTCTTGCAGGTCCCTTGAAGCAAGGACGCCTTGAACTCTTCGGTCCAGCACCCCTCCCGAGGCTCGGGCACGAGCAGCAAGCGGGCTCCTGAGGGGTGACCACAGGCTGGAGCACCCGTCCCGGGTGCCTGTGGCAAGTCCTCCTGAGGTGGTGCTGGAGTCGTGATGCGCGGGGTCGTAGATGGCTTGAAGAGCCGCTCCTCAAACACCCCTGGCTCCTAAGGGAGCCTGCGAGAGGCTCTTTTGGCGATGTCATCTACTTCCTTGTGGCTTTAGGAGAAATGTCGACCACTGCGCTGGCCGAGACAACAGATGCCTCGCCCTGGGGGTTCTGCGCCTTGCTTATCGGTTGTGCATCCTGCTGTGGCTTCTTGATCAGGCGCTCCTTCCTTAGCGCCACCAGGGCGGCGCTGAATGAGTGAGGGGTTGCTGCTAGATATAGTACCAAGGGCTCAAGAGGGTGCGGTGCCACCATCATGGGCTGTCGGCGTTCTGGGAACGGGGGTCCCCAGACTTGCCTGCCTGCGGCCCGCAGTGTGGCTCCACCAGTGGACCAGTACGACCCATCTTCGTCAACCAACACTCAAGACCCTCGCGAGGGGCCAAGCCTCGCGGGACAGACGACACAAGGCCTCCACAGGAGTGTCCTCACCAGGCAGGCTCGTGAGGAGGCGGAGAGATCAAGGCAAAGGGTACATCGCGAGGTGCCCATGACGCAAGCCATGACGACCAAGGCCAGGCGGGCGCCAGCCCGCACAGTGTCTTCGTTTCCTATTTGGCGCTAAGAGGGAAAGCTCACGTGCGGATTACCGATGCATCAGGTAAAGGTTTCCATATCGGTGCAACAAGACCAAGACCAGCAGGACGGAGGTCACCATGGAGCCCAAGACAGCGTCACCACCAGCGCCTTTGGCAGGCGAAGACCACCTTTAGTCAGGATAGCTTGTACTAGCTGTCCCCTTTCAAAATGGCCGTTGTTGGATCCCTTCCCCCTCAATATTTGGGGAGAGGACCAGGGCCTCCATAAATAGGGTTAGCCACCACAATAGAAGGAGATCCGAGCCCAGTTCATCTACACACCACCAAGTACAAGTACAACTCTCCTCAAGAGGTTGTTCTTCCCTTGTACTGTTCATCATCAGCCCAAGAGGCAATCCACCACATCACACACAGGAGTAGTGATGTGGACCAGATCATGACCAAGGCATCCAAGAGTGAGGTTAATGCTAGCACAAATACTGAACCATTAGAGCATCCAAAGGAAGACAGGGGCATGAGATTTCTGAGTTTATGTTTGTAGACAGCCGGTGAGGTTGTGTTATGCTCTGAGCACTAGTATCGTTGAGTGTTAGCTCGTGTGTGTGGATTGGAGGGCCTGTCCTCAATTCATATAGGATCCTTGTGGTTCCCTCTTGTGATTCTTCTTAGGTTCACAAGCTTCATGGTTTGGGTTGCATCCTTGTAAACCCAGCTAGTTATCCGCTGCAATTTATCTGAGAGTGTTTCCTCTTGTTCTTGCCACTTGAGAGAAACAAAGTTTTTTGAAACAAGTATCGAGTGAGTTTGTTGCTGCTCCTTGTGAGTTCTTTGGCACCGTGAAAGATTGTTTCCGAGGCGTCCCGCATCATCTTGGCATCAGAGATTTAGGTTGTTCGCGGTGCTATTTTCTCTCTTGCTGATTTTGTTCTTGAGAAGCTTCCATGGTTCGAGGAGATCCAACAGTGTTGATGGTGTGCATGGAGGTAGGCACCTCGTGGAGGAGGAGCTGCCACTTCCCGTGTACGATCCAAGCTTGCAGCCCGCCTATGTGTTGGCATTGGAGGATACACGAGAGTATGTGTTGAACAAGGTGATGAGGCGCATATCAGCCGTGGAGACCAACCTTGGCCGGAGAATCGACTCCCTCACCGAGGAACTCCGTCGAGATAGGCTTGCTGCACGGGGTCGACATCGACAAATCCCCGAACATCAGGGCCAATGCCACCTTGAGGAGGAGCATGGAGAGCACAACCACGTCTACTCAGGTGATGCTCATAGCTACTATGCTACACCGCCTCGGCGTGCTCGCTACGACCAGCGAGGTGCTAATTGGGCGCCACCGTCGCCACCACGAGATGGGCTTGCGGCATGGGTCGACCTCGACAACTCCACATACAGCAGGACCACCATGGGAAGCATTGGAGCAACCACTCCGATGATGCTCGAAGCTAATACGAGCCTCGACCACGACGTGTTCATCATGATCGTCGTGGAGAAGGCCAAGAAGGCTTTGGCATGGGAGGAAGAGGTCATGGGCGTGCTCATCGTGACCATGAAGATGATGGGATTGGTAAATTCAAACTTACCATACCATCGTTCAATGGGAAAACCAAGCCCGATGATTATTTGGAGTGGGAGATGCGTGTGGATCAGATTTTTGACAGCCACCGCTATACGGAGGAGAAGAAGGTACGATATGCATCCATTGTGTTTACTGGATATGCTTTGCTTTGGTGGAACCAATTGTGTCGTGCTGGAGGTCGTCCGGAGACATGGGTGCAAATGAAAAATCTGTTGCGGAGACGGTTTGTTCCTGAACATTTCACAAGAACCTTGTACAATCGATTCCAACGGTTGTACCAAGGTAATTCTAGTGTTGATGAGTACTATAAAGAGATGGAGATTTTGATGATTAGTACAGCGGTGAATGAGCCCGAGGAGGCCACAATGTCAAGATTCTTTCATGGACTGAATGAAGATGTGCAAGAAAGGATAGAGATGGTTACATATCAAGATTTGCAAGAACTTGTGCATCAAGCTATTCGTGTAGAGCAGCAGCTGAAGCATCGCCAAACTCGCAGCCAAACCTATACATCAAGCACTTGGAGAAGTTCAGCTCAGCGAGAAGTAGACCGAAGTGTCGCTGCAGATTTTCGCTCACACAACAAGATGACTACAAAGGAAGCTAATGCATCAAAGGTTGAATCTTCCAATACTCCTGCCACTCGCATTAGTAATATTCAGTGCCATACATGCAAGGGTAGAGGTCACTTCAAGAAGGATTGTCCTAATCTGAAGAAGGTTTTACTCACAAATGATGGATATGTCACTAATGACTCAAGAGACAAATCTGAATCTAAGAAGAAAGATGCAAATTATTGTACTTTTGAGATCGGAGCACCTCTGAGTTCAGATGGAGGAGATGGTGTTAATCTCATGGTTGACAAAGTGGTTCATGATGATGCTCCTATTATGGAGAAGGGCGAGCGACAAAATGTGTTCCAATCCATTTGCAAGATCAAGGACAAAAACTGCAAGGTGATCATCGATGGAGGCAGCTACAACAACATCATTAGTAGTGATCTTGTGCATGCTCTTGGGATGTCAACATGGAGGCACCCCAGCCATATTATGTGAAGTGGCTGAATGGTGTTAGTAAGCTGAAGATTACGCATCATGCGAGGGTGCAATTTTCAGTGGGAAGTTATGTGGACAAAGCGGTATGGGAGGTCTAACAAGTATTCTTTCATGCATCAAGGAGTGAACCATGTCTTGGAACCTATGGTGGATCAAGTACTCAAGGTTGAGCAATTCCCACAAGTGAAGAAGCCCAAAAGGAATACCTCAAAATCGAGGATGGTTTTGTTTGAAGGAAGGGAGGATGATGTGGACCAGATCATGACCAAGGTATCCAAGAGTGAGGTTAATGCTAGCACAAATACTGAACCATTAGAGCATCCAAAGGAAGACAGGGGCATGAGATTTCTGAGTTTATGTTTGTAGACAGCCGGTGAGGTTGTGTTGTGCTGTGAGCACTAGTATCGTTGAGTGTTAGCTCGTGTGTGTGGATTGGAGGGCCTGTCCTCAATTCCTATAGGATCCTTGTGGTTCCCTCTTGTGATTCTTCTTAGGTTCACAAGCTTCATGGTTTCGGCTGCATCCTTGTAAACCCAGCTAGTTATCCGCTGCAATTTATCTGAGAGTGTTTCCTCTTGTCCTTCCTACTTGAGAGAAACAAAGTTTGTTGAAACAAGTATCGAGTGAGTTTGTTGCTGCTCCTTGTGAGTTCTTTGGCACCGTGAAAGATCGTTTCCGGGGCGTCGCGCATCAAGTAGGGTATTACACCACAACGATGGCCAGAACCTGTATAAATCTTGTGTCTCTTGTGTTGTTCATCGAGCTAGCTTAGAGATCGCGGCGAGGCTGAGGGCATGTTTCGGTAGGGAGAAATCTTCGCGCAGCCCAGTGTTTGAACCTTAAGGGTTTCGCCGGAACCCAATAACCGACATTTGGCACGCCAGGTAGGGGGTGCACCGGAGCTTCTCCTTCCGTCGACCCGCACTGCAGAAACACCGCGCTTCGGCCCCATGGTGAACATCGCGCTCTCGGCTCCGGCGGCGGACGCCAGCGCTGGGGCCAGGGGGTGATGTCTACTACACAACCTTCTTCTTGTAGACGTTGTTGGGCCTGCAAGTGCACAGGTTTGTAGGGCAGTAGCAAATTTCCCTCAAGTGGATGACCTAAGGTTTATCAATCCGTGGGAGGCGTAGGATGAAGATGGTCTCTCTCAAACAACCCCGCAACCAAATAACAAAGAGTCTCCTGTGCCCCCAACACACCCAATACAATGGTAAATTGTATAGGTGCACTAGTTCGGCGAAGAGATGGTGATACAAGTGCAATATGGATAGTAGATAAAGGTTTTTGTAATCTGAAATTATAAAAACAGCAAGATAACTAATGATAAAAGTGAGCTTAAACGGAATTGCAATGGTAGGAAACAAGGCCTAGGGTTCATACTTTCACTACTACAAGATCTCTCAACAATAATAACATAGATAGATCATATAACAATCCCTCAACATGCAACAAAGAGTCACTCCAAAGCCAGTAATAGCGGAGAACAAACGAAGAGATTATGGTAGGGCACGAAACCACCTCAAAGTTATTCTTTCAGATCAATCTATTCAAGAGTTCATACTAGAATAACACCTTAAGACACAAATCAACCAAAACCCTAATGTCACCTAGATACTCCATTGTCACCTCAAGTATCCGTGGGAATGATTATACGATATGCATCACACAATCTCAGATTCATCCAACCAACACAAAGTACTTCAAAGAGTGCCCCAAAGTTTCTACCGAAGAGTCAAGAAAACGTGTGCCAACCCCTATGCATAGGTTCAAGGGCGGAACTTGCAAGTTGGTCACCAAAACATACATCAAGTGGCACATGATATCCCATTGTCACCGTAGATAAACACGGCAAGACATACATCAAGTGTTCTCAAATAAAGACTCAATCCGATAAGATAACTTCAAGAGGGAAACTCAATTCATCACCAGAGAGTAGAGGGGGAGAAGCATCATAAGATCCAACTACAATAGCAAAGCTCGCGATACATCAAGATCGTGCCATAGAGAGAACACGAGAGAGAGAGATCAAACATATAGCTACTGGTACATATGTTGGAAATATGCCCTAGAGGCAATAATAAATTAGTTATTATTATATTTCCTTCTTCATGATAATCGTTTATTATCCATGCTATAATTGTATTGATAGGAAACTCAGATACATGTGTGGGTACATAGAAAACACCATGTCCCTAGTAAGCCTCTAGTTGACTAGCTCGTTGATCAATAGATGGTTACGGTTTCCTGACCATGGACATTTGATGTCGTTGATAACGGGATCACATCATTAGGATAATGATGTGATGGACAAGACCCAATCCTAAGCCTAGCACAGAGATCGTGTAGTTCGTGTGCTAAATCTTTTCTAATGTCAAGTATCTTTTCCTTAGACCATGAGATTGTGCAACTCCCGGATACCGTAGGAATGCTTTGGGTGTACCAAACGTCACAACGTAACTGGGTGGCTATAAAGGTGCACTACAGGTATCTCCGAAAGTGTCTGTTGGGTTGGCACGAATCGAGATTGGGATTTGTCACTCAGGTAATCGGAGAGGTATCTCTAGGCCCACTCGGTTGGACATCATCATAATGTGCACAATGTGACCAAGGGGTTGATCACGGGATGATGTGTTACGGAACGAGTAAAGAGACTTGCCGGTAACGAGATTGAACAAGATATCGGTATACCGACGATCGAATCTCGGGCAAGTATAATACCGCTAGACAAAGGGAATTGTATACGGGATCGACTGAGTCCTTGACATCATGTTTAATCCAACGAGATCATCGTGGAACATGTGGGAGCCAACATGGGTATCCAGATCCCGCTGTTGGTTATTGACCGGAGAACGTCTCGGTCATGTCTACATGTCTCCCGAACCCGTAGGGTCTACACACTTAAGGTTCGATGACACTAGGGTTATAAAGGAAGTTTGTATGTGGTTACCGAATGTTGTTCGGAGTCCCGGATGAGATCCCGGACGCCACGAGGAGTTCCGGAATGGTCCGGAGGTAAAGATTTATATATGGGAAGTCCTATTTTGGTCACCGGAAAAGTTTTGGGTTTTATCGGTAACGTACCGGGACCACCGGGAGGGTCCCGAGGGTCCACCAAGTGGGGCCACCAACCCCGGAGGGCTGCATGGGCCATGTGTGGGAGGAACCAGCCCGGTGGGCTGGTGCGCCCCACAGGGCCCAAGGCGAGGAGAGAGGGAGGGGGGCAAACCCTAGGGCGGATGGGCCCTAAGGCCCACCCTAGGCGCGCCCCTCTCTCCCCCTCCGCCGCCACCAGAGATGGGATCTGGGGCTGCCGCCACCACAGGAGGAACCCTAGAGGCGCAGCCCCTCCCTCCTATAAATACTTGAGGTGCAGGGGCTGCCGATACACGAGAACTTCTCCTCTTGGCACAGTCCTACCTCTCTCCCTTCTCCTCATATCTCGCGGTGCTTGGCGAAGCCCTGCTGGACTACCACGCTCCTCCATCACCACCACGCCGTTGTGCTATTGCTGGATGGAGTCTTCCTCAACCTCTCCCTCTCTCCTTGCTGGATCAAGGCGTGGGAGACGTCACCGGGCTGTACGTGTGTTGAACGCGGAGGTGCCGTCCGTTCGGCACTAGGATCTCCGGTGATTTGGATCACGACGAGTACGACTCCTTCAACCCCGTTCTCTTGAATGCTTCCGCTTAGCGATCTACAAGGGTATGTAGATGCACTCTTCTTCCCCTCGTTGCTGGTTCCTCCATAGATAGATCTTGGTGACACATAGGAAAATTTTGAATTTCTGCTACGTTCCCCAACAGTGGCATCATGAGCTAGGTCTATTGCGTAGATTCTTTGCACGAGTAGAACACAAAGTAGTTGTGGGCGTTGATTTTGTTCAATATGCTTACCGTTACTAGTCCAATCTTGTTTGACGGTATTGTGGGATGAAGCGGCCGGACCGACCTTACACGTACTCTTCGTGAGACAGGTTCCACCGATTGACATGCACTTGGTGCATAAGGTGGCTAGCGGGTGCCGCCTCTCCACTTTAGTCGAACGGATTCGATGAAAAGGGTCCTTATGAAGGGTAAATAGCAATTGGCATATCACGTTGTGGTTTTGCGTAGGTAAGCGTTCTTGCTAGAAACCCATAGCAGCCACGTAAAACATGCAACAACAATTAGAGGACGTCTAACTTGTTTTTGCAGGGTATGCTATGTGATGTGATATGGCCAAGAAGAATGTGATGAATGATATGTGATGTATGAGATTGATCATGTTCTTGTAATAGGAATCACGACTTGCATGTCGATGAGTATGACAACCGGCAGGAGCCATAGGAGTTGTCTTAATTTATTGTATGACATGCGTGTCATTGAACAACGCCATGTAATTACTTTACTTTATTGCTAACCGGTAGCCATAGTAGTAGAAGTAATAGTTGGCGAGACAACTTCATGAAGACACGACGATGGAGATCATGGTGTCATGCTGGTGATGATGATGATCATGGAGCCCTGAAGATGGAGATCAAAAGGAGCAAAATGATATTGGCCATATCATGTCACTATTTGATTGCATGTGATGTTTATCATGTTTATGCCTCTTGTTTACTGAGAACGACGGTAGTAAATAAGATGATCCCTTACAACAATTTCAAGAAGTGTTCTCCCTAAGCGTGCACCGTTGCTAAAGTTAAGTCGCTTCTAAGCACCACGTGATGATCGGGTGTGATGGATTCTTACGTTCACATACAACGGGTGTAAGACAGATTTACACACGCGAACACTTAGGGTTAACTTGACGAGCCTAGCATGTACAGACATGGCCTCAGAACACAGAGACCGAAAGGTCGAGCATGAGTCGTATAGTAGATACGATCAACATGAAGATGTTCACCGATGATGACTAGTCCGTCTCACGTGATGATCGGACACGGCCTAGTTGACACGGATCATGTAATCACTTAGATGACTAGAGGGATGTCTATCTGAGTGGGAGTTCATAAGATGAACTTAATTATCCCGAACATAGTCAAAAGATCTTTGCAAATTATGTCGTAGGCTCGCGCTTTAGTTCCATTGTTTAGATATGTTCCTAGAGAAAATATAGTTGAAAGTTGACGATGGCGATTATGCGGACGAGAAAGCTTATGTCCTTAATGCACCGCTTCGGTGTCTGAACCCCAAACGTTGTTTGTGGATGTTGCGAACATCGGACATACACGTTTTGATAACTACGTGATAGTTCGGTTAAGCGGTTTAGAGTTGAGGCACCAAAGGCGTTTTGAACGTCGCGGAACATATGAGATGTTTTCGAGGGCTGAAATTGGGATTTCAGGCTCGTGCCCACGTCAAGAGGTATGAGACCTCCGACGATTTTCTTAGCTTGCAAACTAAGGGAGAAAAGCTCAATCGTTGAGCTTGTGCTCAGATTGTCTGAGTGCAACAATCACTAGAATCGAGTGGGAGTTGATCTTCCAGATGAGATAGTGATGTTTCTCCAAAGTCATTGCCACCAAGCTGCTAGAGCTTCATGATGAACTATAACATATCAGGGATAGATATGATGATCCTTGAGGTATTCGCGATGTTTGACACATAAAAGTAGAAATCAAGAAGGAGCATCAATTGTTGATGGTTGGTGAAACCACTAGTTTCAAGAAGGGCAAGGGCAAGAAGGATACTTCATGAAGCGGCAAATCAGCTGCTGCTCTAGTGAAGAAACCCAAGGTTGAACCCAAACCCGAGACTAAGTGCTTCGTAATAAGAGGAACAGGCATCAAGCGGAACCACCCTAGATACTTGGTAGATGAGAAGGCTGGCAAGGTTGATAGAAGTACATTGGATATACATTATGTTAATGTGTACTTTACTAGTACTCCTAGTAGCACCGGTATTAGATACGGTTCGGTTGCTAAGTGTTAGTAACTCGAAATAAAAGAGCTACGGAACAAGCGGAGACTAGCTAAAGGTGAGTGACGATATGTGTTGGAAGTATTTCCAAGGTTGATGTGATCAAGCATCGCACGCTCCCTCTACCATCGAGATTTGGTGTTTGCGTTGAGCATAGACATGATTGGATTATGTCTATCGCAATACGGTTATTCATTTAAGGAGAATAATGGTTACTCTGTTTATTTGAATAATACCTTCAATGGTCTTGCACCTAAAGGAATGTTTTATTGAATCTCGATCGTAGTGATACACATTTTCATGCCAAAAGGATATAAGATAGTAATGATAGTACCACTTACTTGTGGCACTGCCATGTAAGTCATATTGGTGTAAAACGCATGAAGAAGCTCCATGTTGATGGATCTTTGGATTCACTCGTTTTGAAAAGTTTGAGACATGCGAACCATGTCTATTGGTGTATACGCATGAAGAAACTCCATGCAGATGGATCGTTTGGACTCACTTGATTTTGAATCACTTGAGATATGCAAATCATACCACATGGGCAAGATGACTAAAAAGCCTCGTTTTTCAGTAAAATGGAACAAGATAGCAACTTGTTGGAAGTAACACATTTTGATGTGTGCAGTCCAATGAGTCTTTGAGGCATCAAATGAATATCGTTATGTTCTTACTTCACGATGATTCGAGTAGATGTAGAGTATATTTACTTGATGAAACACAAGTCTGAATTATTGAATGGTTCAAGTAATTTCAGAGTGAAGTTAAAGATCATCGTGACAAGAGGATGAAATGTCTATGATATGATCATAGAGATGAGTATCTGAGTTACGAGCTTTGGCACGCAATTAAGACATTGTGGAAATTGTTTAACAATTAATACCGCCTGGAACACCATAGTGTGATGGTGTGTCCGAACATCATAGTTGCACCCTATTGGATATGGTGCGTACCATGATATCTCTTATTGAATTACCACTATCGTTCATGGGTTAGGCATTAGAGACAACCACATTCACTTTAAATAGGGCACCACGTAATTCCGTTGAGATGACACCATATGAACTATGGTTTAGAGAAACCTAAGTTGTCGTTTTTTAAAAGTTTGGGGCTGCGAGGCTTATGTGAAAAGTTTCAGGTTGATAAGCTCGAACCCAAAGCGGATAAAATGCATCTTCATAGGACACCCCAAACAGTTGGGTATACCTCCTAATTCAGATCCGAAAGAAATAGGGATTGTTTCTTGAATCGGGTCCTTTCTCGAGGAAAAGTTTGTCTCGAAAAGTTGAGTGGGAGGATGGTGGATACTTGATATGGTTATTGAACCGTCACTACAACTAGTGTGTAGCAGGGCACAGGAAGTTGTTCCTGTGGCACCTACACCAATTGAAGTAGAAGCTTATGATAGTGATCATGAAACTTCGGATCAAGTCACTACCGTACCTCGTAGGGTGACAAGGATGCGTACTACTTCAGAGTGGTATAGTAATCCTGTCTTGAAGGTCTGTTGCTAGACAACAATGAACCTACGAGCTATGGAGAAGCAATGGTGGGCCCAAATTCCTACAAATGGTTAGAAGCCATGAAATCCGAGATAGGATCCATGTATCAGAACAAAGCATGGACTTTGGTGGACTTGCCGATGATCGGCAAGCCATTGAGATAAATGGATCTTTAAGAAGAAGACGGACGTGGGCGGTGATGTCACCGTCTATGAAGCTCGACTTGTGGCGAAGAGTTTTCACAAGTTCAAGGAGTTGACTACGATGAGATTTTCTCATCCGTAGCGATGCTTAAGTCCGTCGGAATCATGTTAGCATTAGCTGCATTTATGAAATCTGGCGATGGATGTCAAAACGAGTTTCCTTACCGCCAGAAGGAAAGGTTGTATGTGATACAACCAGAAAAGTTTTGTCGATCCTAAGGATGCTAAAAGGTATGCTACCTCCAGCGATCCTTCTAAGGACTGGAGTAAGCATCTCGGAGTTGGAATGTGCGCTTTGATGAGATGATCAAAGATTTTGGGTTTATACAAAGTTTATGAGAAACTTGTATTTCCAAAGAAGTGAGTGGGAGTACTATAGAATTTCTGATGAGTATATGTTGTTGACATATTGTTGATCAGAAATGATGTAGAATTTCTGGAAAGCATATAGGGTTATTTGAAAAGTGTTTTGCAATGGAAAACCTGGATTAGGCTACTTGAATAATAAGCATCAAGATCTATAAGATAGATCAAAATGCTTAATAGTACTTTCAAATGAGCACGTACCTTGACATGATCTTGAAGGTGTTCAAGATGGATCAGTCAAAGAAGGAGTTCTTGCCTGAGATGTAAGGTATGAAGTTAAGACTTAAAAGCTCAACCACGGCAGAATAGAGAGAAAGGACGAAGGTCGTCCCCTATACTTCAGACGTAGACTCTATAGTATGCTATGTTGTGTACCGCACCGGAAGTGTGCCTTGCCATGAATTAGTCAAGGGGTACAAGAATGATCCAGGAATGGATCATTGGACAACAATCAAAATTGTCCTTGGAGTAAATAAGGACATGTTTCTCGATTATGGAGGTGATAAAGAGTTCGGCGTAAAGGGTTACGTCGATGCAAGCTTTAACACCTATCCGAGTGACTCTGAGTAGCAAACCGGATACGTATAGTGGAGCAACCATTTGGAATAGCTCCAAGTGGAGCGTGGAAGCAGCATTTACAGAATGACCTAGAGATTTGCGAAGTACATACGGATCTGAAAGTTGTAGACCCGTTGACTAAAACCTCTCTCACAAGCAAAACATGATCAAACCCCAGAACTCATTGAGTCTTAATCACATGATGATGTGAACTAGTTTAGTGACACTAGTAAACTCTTTGGATATTGGTCACATGGCGATGTGACCTGTGAGTGTTAATCACATGGCGATGTGAACTAGATTATTGACTCTAGTGCAAGTGGGAGACTGTTGGAAATATGCCCTAGAGGCAATAATAAATTAGTTATTATTATATTTCCTTGTTCATGATAATCATCTATTATCCATGCTATAATTGTATTGATAGGAAACTCAGATACATGTGTGGGTACATAGACAACACCATGTCCCAAGTAAGCCTCTAGTTGACTAGCTCGTTGATCAATAGATGGTTACGGTTTCCTGACCATGGACATTAGATGTCGTTGATAACGGGATCACATGATTAGGAGAATGATGTGATGGACAAGACCCAATCCTAAGCCTAGCACAGAGATCGTGTAGTTCGTGTGCTAAAGCTTTTCTAATGTCAAGTATCTTTTCCTTAGACCATGAAATTATGCAACTCCCGGATACCGTAGGAATGCTTTGGGTGTACCAAATGTCACAACGTAACTGGGTGGCTATAAAGGTGCACTACAGGTATCTCCGAAAGTGTCAGTTGGGTTGGCACGAATCGAGACTGGGATTTGTCACTTCGGTAAACGGAGAGGTATCTCTGGGCCCACTCAGTAGGACATCATCATAATGTGCACAATGTGACCAAGGGGTTGATCACGGGATGATGTGTTACGGAACGAGTAAAGAGACTTGCCGGTAACGAGATTGAACAAGGTATCGGTATACCGACGTCGAATCCCGGGCAAGTATAATACCGCTAGACAAAGGGAATTGTATAGGGGATCGACTGAATCCTTGACATCGTGTTTCATCCGATGAGATCATCGTGGAACATGTGGGAGCCAACATGGGTATCCAGATCCCGCTGTTGGTTATTGACCGGAGAACGTCTCGGTCATGTCTACATGTCTCCCGAACCCGTAGGGTCTACACACTTAAGGTTCGATGACGCTAGGGTTATAAAGGAAGTTTGTATGTGGTTACCGAATGTTGTTCGGAGTCCCGGATGAGATCCTGGACGTCACGAGGAGTTCCGAAATGGTCCGGAGGTTAAGATTTATATATGGGAAGTCGTGTTTTGGTCACCGGAAAAGTTTCGGTTTTATCGGTAACGTACCGGGACCACCGGGAGGGACCCGGGGGTCCACCAAGTGGGGCCACCAACCCCGGAGGGCTGCATGGGCCATGTGGGAGGAACCAGCCCGGTGTGGGCTGGTGCGCCCCACAAGGCCCAAGCGCGAGGGAGAGTGGGAGGGGGCAAACCATAGGGCAGATGGGCCCTAAGGCCCACCCCAGGCGCGCCTCCCCTCTCTCCCCCTCTGGCCGCCACCCAGATGGGATCTGGGGGCTGCCGCCACCCCTAGGGAGGGAACCCTAGAGGGGGCGCAGCCCCCTCCCCTCCCCCTATAAATACTTGAGGTCTGGGGGGCTGCCAATACACGAGAACTTCTCCTCTTGGCACAGCCCTACCTCTCTCCCTTCTCCTCATATCTCGCGGTTCTTGGCGAAGCCCTGCTAGACTACCACGCTCCTCCATCACCACCACGCCGTTGTGCTGCTGCTGGATGGAGTCTTCCTCAACCTCTCCCTCTCTCCTTGCTGGATCAAGGCGTGGGAGACATCACCGGGCTGTACGTGTGTTGAACGCGGAGGTGCTATCCGTTCGGCACTAGGATCTCCGGTGATTTGGATCACGACGAGTGCGACTCCTTCAACCCCGTTCTCTTGAACGCTTCCGCTTAGCGATCTACAAGGGTATGTAGATGCACTCTCCTTCCCCTCGTTGCTGGTTTCTCCATAGATAGATCTTGGTAACACGTAGGAAAATTTTGAATTTCTGCTATGTTCCCCAACAACATACCCTCAGCCCCGAGGGTGAACTACTCCTTCCTCGTCATGGATAGCGCCGGGATGATGAAGGTGGCCACCGGTGATGGGTTCCCCCTCCGGCAGGGTGCCTGAACGGGCTCCCGAGAGGTTTTTGGTCGCTAAAGAGGCTTGCAGCGGCGGAACTCCTGATCTATCTTCTTTATGGATGTTTTTAGGGTACATGGGACTATATAGGCGAAAGAAGTCGGTCGGGGGGTGCTCGAGGAGCCCACGAGACAGGGGGCGCGCCCAGTAGGGGGGCGCCCCTATCTCCTGGCCTCCTCGAGGATCTTCTGACGTGAACTCCAAGTCTCCATGATCACACTCTTCCAAAAATATCACGCCGCCGAAGGTTTCATTCCGTTTGGACTCCGTTTGATATTCCTTTTCTTCGAAATACTGAAATAGGCAATAAAACAACAATATGGGCTGGGCCTCCGGTTAATAGGTTAGTCCCAAAAGTAATATAAAAGTGTATAATAAAGCCCATAATCATTCAAAACAGATAATAAAATAGCATGAATGCTTCATAAATTATAGATACGTTGGAGACGTATCAGCATCCCCAAGCTTAATTCCTACTCCTCCTCGAGTAGGTAAATGATAAAGAAAGAATTTATGAAGTGTGAATGCTAGAAGGTGCACAAGTTTGATCAATGATAATTTCAATCACCTTTTCTAGCATGATAATATGTCATAACAGTAGTTCATCTCATAAAACTTCTCACGATAAATTAACAAGCAATTCACATGTCAAAGCATAGACCATAAACTTTCTTGAAAACTAGCAAACTTCATTCTCAGTCATCAAGCAATTGCAATTCATCTTATTTTCAGGAATAGCAAACTCCACATACTCAACTATCATATAGTCTTCTACAATTGCTAACACTCACGCAATACTAATGGTTATGGAGTTTCAATCGGACACTGAGAAAGATAGACATCGTATTCACCTTTGGGTGATATCATCAATAATAGTTCATGCTAACTTACATCCAATTGGATATATATATCCAGATCTTCCCAACACGAGGTGCTTGCCAAAGGATAAAATGAAAAAGGGAAAGGTGGAGATCACCTTGACTCTTGCATAAAAGTAAAAGACATAAAGTAAAAGATAGGCCCTTCGCAGAGGGAAGCAGAGGTTGTCATGCGCTTTTAGAGTTGGATGCACAAAATCTTAATGTGAATGAACATCACTTTATATTGCCACTTGTATATGGACCTTTATTATGCAGTCCGTTGCTTTTATTGCTTCCATAACAAGATCGTATAAAGCTATTTTCTTCACACCAAAAGATCATACATATTTAGAGAGCAATTTTTATTGCTTGCACCGATGACAACTTACTTGAAGGATCTTACTCAATCCATAGGTAGGTATAGTGGACTCTCATGGCAAAACTGGGTTTAAGGATATTTGGAAGCACAAGTAGTATCTCTACTTGGTGCAAGGAATTTTGGCTAGCATGAGGGGGAAAGGCAAGCTCAACATGTTTGAATGATCCATGACAATATACTTTAACTGAGATGTCGGAAAACATAAACCATTACGTTGTCTTCCTTGTCCAACATCAACTCTTTAGCATGTCATACTTAATGAGTGCTCCCAATTATAAAAGATGTCTAAGATAGTATATTTATATGTGGAATCTCTCTTCCTTCAATATTCTTTCATGAATTGTTCAAATGACCAATACAATGCTTGCTAACCTTCAATAAATTTACAACCTCTACTTCTTAGATGTGAAGTCATTACTCCCCATGGGATAAGAAAATGAGACATATAAAATTTCATATTTATGACATTCAACTCATTCAACCATTTACTCATAGGATATAAGTGAAGCACACGAGTAAATGACAAACTACTCCAAAAAGATATAAGTGAAGATCAATGAGTAGCTAAATAATTATGTAGCTATATGAAGACTCTCTCTCGTTTAAGAATTTCAGATCTTGGTATTGTATTCAAACATCAAACAAAACAAAATAAAATGACATTGCAAGGATAGCACAACTCATGTGAAGAAGCAAAAAAAAAAAACTTAGGCTCAACCGATACTAACCGATAATGATTGAAGAAGAAAGGTGGGATGCCTACCAGGGCATCCCCAAGCTTAGATGCTTGAGACTTCTTGAAATATTATTTTGGGGCTCCTTGGGCATCCCCAAGCTTGAACTTTTGTGTTTCCTTAATTCCTCTCATACCATGGTTTCTCTATTTCTCAAAAGCTTCATCCACAACAAACTCAACAAGAACTCGTGAGATAGGTTAGTATAAACCAATGCAAAACCTTATCATTTTCTACTGTAATAAATCACTAAAATTATTATTCAACATTTCATACTAAATGCCTCTGCATATTTAATACTCCTATCTTCAAATAGAATCACTAAACAAGCAAACATATGCAAACAATGCAAACATAACAGCAATCTGCCAAAACAGTACAGTCTGTAGAGAATGCAAGAGTACCAATACTTACCTAACTCCAAAAATTATGAGAGAAAATTCCCTCTGTAATAAATTTGTCAGAGCTTATTATTCAAAAAGTTTCAACATTATATCATGCTCTGACTTTTCTAGGGAATTTTTGCAACAGAGGTAAACTTTCTGTTTTCAAACAGCAACATGTATACTAGCAAAATAAGAATGGTAAAGGCTATCCTTTACATTTTTATTGAAACTAAAGATGCAAAACACTATTATAAATAACATAAAGCAAGTACTAACAAAAGAAAATGACGCTCCAAGCAAAACACATATCATGTGGTGAATAAAAATATAGCTCCAACTAAAGTTACCGATGAACGAAGACGAAAGAGGGGATGCCTTCCGGGGCATCCCAAAGCTTAGGATCTTGGTTTTCCTTGAATATTACCTTGGGGTGCCTTGGGAATCCCCAAGCTTAGGCTCTTGCCACTCCTTATTCTATAGTCCATCGAATCTTTACCCAAAACTTGAAAACTCCACAACACAAAACTCAACAGAAAACTTGTAAGCTCCGTTAGTACAAGAAAATGAAACCACCACTTAGGTACTGTAGTGAACTCATTTTAAATTCATATTGGTGTAATATATACTGTACTCCAACTTATGTATGGTTCATACCCTCCGATACTACTCATATATTCATCAAAATAAGCAAACAACACATAGAAAACAGAATCTGTCAAAAACAGAACAGTCTGTAGTAATCTGTATCAAACTTATACTTCTGGAACTCCAAAAATCCTACCAAATTAGGAAGACCTAAGCAATTTGTGTAACAATCCAGGGCAAAAATAATCAGATCAAGAGAACTTTTCTGTGAATTAACAAAACTAATTTACTGGGTGCAAAAGTTTCTGATTTTCAGCAGGATCAACACAACTATCACCGTAAGCTATCCTAAAGGTATTAATTGGCAGTTTATTGAAACAAAAGCTATAAAACATGATTACTACAGTAGAATAATCATGTGAACACACAAAAACAGTAAGGATAAATATTGGGTTGTCTCCCAACAAGTGCTTTTCTTTAATGTCTTTTTAGCTAGGCATGATGATGGCAATGATGCTCACATAAAAGATAAGAATTGAAACATAACGGGAGCATCATGAAGAATATGACTAGCACATTTAAGCCTAACCCACTTCCTATGAATAGGGATTTTGTGAGCAAACAACTTATGGGAACAATAATCAACTAGCATAGGAAGGCAAAACAAGCATAGCTTCAAAATTTTCAACACATAGAGAGGAAACTTGATATTATTGCAATTCCTACAAGCATATATTCCTCCCTAATAATAATTTTCAGTAGCATCATGAATGAATTCAACATTATAACCAGCACCTAAAGCATTATTTTCATGATCTACAAGCATAGAATTTTTACTACTCTCCACATAAGCAAAATTCTTCTCATTCGGAATAATGGGGATATCATAAGAGACTTGAACACTAAAAATTGTTTCCACATTAGAAGAATAATGTTCAGAAAAAGGGTAATCATAATCATGACAAGATTTGTAAATATAATCATCACTACTTTTATAGCATAAGTTTCATCACAATAATCATCATATGTAGCAACTTCGTTCTCATCATAATCGATTGAAACCTCTCCCAAGATAGTGGAATCACTAAATAAAGTTGACACTCTTCCAAATCCACTTTCGTATTCATCACAATAAAATTCAACATCCTCCAAAATAGTGGGATCACTACTTCCTAGAGTTGACACTCTTCCAAACCCACTTTCATCAATATAATCATCATAGGTAAGGTGCATGCTATCATCATAACAACTTTGCATATCAAAACTTGGGATGCTAAAAATATCATCTTCATTAAACATAGCATCCCCAAACTTGGGACAAACATTAATTTAAGCAAATATATTCTCAAATATGTCATCCTCATCAAACATAGCTTCCCCAAGCTTGGGCGTTTTCATATCATAAGTATAATCACTCTCATCATTAATAGTATGGATAGCACCAATAGTATAGCAATTATCATCATCACAATGAGTAGTAGGAGCAACATCGTTTGGGAGGGATACCTTTTTACCTTTGTTGCCCCTTCTTTTCCTTTTCTTTTTCACATTATGTCTGGGTTCAACCTTCCTGTTTGAGCTCCTTATTGACGAGATTGGTTGAATAGAAAGCTCCTCCTCGTTACCTGATTCATCATAAGAAATAATAGGAGGATATTGGGAAGTGTCTTCCCTTTCATTAGTATTCTCATCATCTTCTATTTTCTTTCTTTTCTTTAGGTAATTGGCAATATAAGGATTTTCAATGCAATTCATCACACAATACAAATAAATCTTCTCTAGATCAATATCAAGGAATTTCTTATGGGCAAATTCTGGAAGGTCCTTAATTAAACGTTTCAATTCTTCATAACCCAAAAGCAAACTAAGTTCATTGTAATGAGCAAGGGAGATCAAATCATCACAAATTTTTGACACAATTCGATCATGAAACAATTTGCATAGGAGATGTAAATGACCACGTTCATTGCAAAGTTCACAAGTACGGCAAAGGAAATTTAAATTTTCAGCACTCGCTTTTAGCCTTTCTTACAACCATTTGGTTTCTAAATGTTTATGCCTCTTGCAATAATATCTTCTCTATTTGGTGTGTTCATGCAAACATGCACTCCACACAAGTTGACATGCTTATAAGAGATATTTTCATCATGACTAGAGCAATCATCATTACTACAATAGATACTCAAGGAGTTCATACTAACAACATTGCAATCATGCTCATCATTCAAAGATTTAGTAACAAGCATTTTAATGCATTCTTCTTCTAGCAATTGAGCACAATTTTCCTTTCCATCATATTCACGAAAGATATTAAAAAGACGAAGTGTATGAGACAAACTTAACTCCATTTCTTTTTGTAGTTTTCTTCTATAAACTAAACTAGTGATAAAACAAGAAACAAAAAGATTCGATTGCAAGATCTAAAGATATACCTTCAAGCACTCACCTCCCCGGCAACGGCGCCAGAAAAGAGCTTAGTTGACGGGATGTGAGTGCCGCTTACCTAACCTCCCGCAACGCGCGCGAGAAAAGAGCTTGATGTCTACTACACAACCTTCTTCTTGTAGACGTTGTTGGGCCTGCAAGTGCACAGGTTTGTAGGACAGTAGAAAATTTCCCTCAAGTGGATGACCTAAGGTTTATCAATCCGTGGGAGGCGTAGGATGAAGATGGTCTCTCTTAAACAACCCTACAACCAAATAACAAACCGTCTCTTGTGTCCCCAACACACCCAATACAATGGTAACTTGTATAGGTGCACTAGTTCGGCGAAGAGATGGTGATACAAGTGCAATATGGATAGTAGATAAAGGTTTTTGTAATCTGAAATTATAAAAACAGCAAGGTAACTAATGATAAAAGTGAGCGTAAATGGTATCGCAATGGTAGGAAACAAGGCCTAGGGTTTATGCTTTCACTAGTGCAAGATCTCTCAACAATAATAACATAGATAGATCATATAACAATCCCTCAACATGCAACAAAGAGTCACTCCAGAGCCACTAATAGTGGAGAACAAACGAAGAGTTTATGGTAGGGTACGAAACCATCTCAAAGTTATTCTTTCGGATCAATCTATTCAAGAGTTTGTACTAGAATAACACCTTAAGACACAAATCAACCAAAACCCTAATGTCACCTAGATACTCCATTGTCACCTCAAGTATCCGTGGGCATGATTATACGATATGCATCACACAATCTCAGATTCATCCAACCAACACAAAGTACTTCAAAGAGTGCCCCAAAGTTTCTACCGAAGAGTCAAGAAAACGTGTGCCAACCCCTATGCATAGGTTCATGGGCGGAACCCGCAAGTTGGTCACCAAAACATACATCAAGTGGCACGTGATATCCCATTGTCACCACAGATAAATACGGCAAGACATTCATCAAGTGTTCTCAAATAAAGACTCAATCCGATAAGATAACTTCAAGAGGGAAACTCAATTCATCACAAGAGAGTAGAGGGGGAGAAGCATCATAATATCCAACTACAATAGCAAAGCTTGCAATACATCAAGATCGTGCCATAGAGAGAACACAAGAGAGAGAGAGAGAGATCAAACACATAGCTACTAGTACATACCCTCAGCCCCGAGGGTGAACTACTCCCTCCTCGTCATGGATAGCGCCGGGATGATGAAGATGGCCACCGATGATGGGTTCCCCCTCCGGCAGGGTGCCGGAACAGGCTCCCGAGAGGTTTTTGGTGGCTATAGAGGCTTGTAGCGGCGGAACTCTCGATCTATCTTCTCCGTGGATATTTTTAGGGTACGTGGGACTATATAGGCGAAAGAAGTCGGTCGGCGGGTGCTCGAGGGGCCCACGAGATAGGGGGGCGCGCCCAGTAGGGGGGGCCTATCTCCTGGCCTCCTCGAGGATCTTCTGAGTGAACTCCAAGTCTCCAGGATCATATTCTTCCAAAAAATCACGCTGCTGAAGGTTTCATTCCGTTTGGACTCCGTTTGATATTCCTTTTCTTCGAAATACTGAAACAGGCAATAAAACAACAATATGGGCTGGGCCTCCGGTTAATAGGTTAGTCCCAAAAGTAATATAAAAGTGTATAATAAAGCCCATAATCATTCAAAACAGATAATAAAATAGCATGAATGCTTCATAAATTATAGATACGTTGGAGACGTATCAGGGGGCTCCAAGCCTTGGCCCCCACCTTACGACAGGTGCAGTGGCCGCACAAGTTCAAGCTAGAGATGTTGCCGCGCTACGACGGTGCGGCGGACCCGCTGGTTTTCTTGCTGGCATACGAGGAGGCCGTCCTCAAGGCCGGGGGCCGTCCTCAACACCCCTACCGACGTCTTTCGTGGCCTCCTGGGAGGAACTGCGCAACCTCTTCCTCGCCCACTACGCGGTGCTGGCGCCCCCGGTCGTCGCAGCTCTCCTGGGAGGCTCCCAGGCGCCACCCTCAGACCGCCACGCCAAGCTGTTCTTTCGCCAGATCGGTGCCGCCCTCGCGCGGCAAGGAGCTCCCCCAGGTTGGGTGGCGCCCACGGCCAACCTGACCTTCAACTCGGAAGAACCCCCCATCAACACCGCCTGCTCGGGTGTGCTCCTGATGCTCCGCACGCCCACCATCTGCCAGGTGGCCGTTACCAAGACCCTCATTGACGGCGGCGGTGGCCTCAACGTGCTCTCAGTGGATGTAACACCCCGGATCCGATGCGCCAGGTGTCCGCCAGTTATTCGCCGTCTTTGCCATGTATTTCTCTGTAGTGAGTGGTTCGAGCTCACGAACATGCTTACTAATTGTTGTTCCTGCCATGTATAAATCTGTAATAAAAACTTGCCATGTTTACATGGGTGCCATCATATTTTCCGTGCCTTTTTGGCTCATGGTCAGTAAGGGTCTATTGATATATGCTTTGAGTAGTTTCAT
Organism: Aegilops speltoides; assembly: GCA_021437245.1. Lineage (NCBI taxonomy): Eukaryota > Viridiplantae > Streptophyta > Magnoliopsida > Poales > Poaceae > Aegilops > Aegilops speltoides. The sequence goes on along the minus strand of CM038145.1, from coordinate 86,175,743 downwards.
GCCATACCTTTGTTTGCCATGATATGTTCCTGTAACATGTTGTTTGATAGCTCTAAACATTGCAACCTGATGTTATTTCTACTAAAGTCTGAAATTGTTATTACTTGCAATATCTCCATGTCTTTTGAGCATGTTCCATTGATTTCTAGAGATAGCTCAGTGTTCATGTTTTGTTATGCTTTACATGTACTTCATGCCCATGCCTTTTGTTATTATGTTGGGGTGCTGTATCATGTTGTTTTGATGCTTGCAAGATGCCTAGAAGCTGTTATGGACAGTTTGTTGCAATGACTTGTATAGTGTGCATGTGTTACACCGTTGCTCCGTTTTGAGTGTGCTCTATATGAAACTTGCTTGTTTTTGCATGTAGCTTCATATTATCATGTTGCATCCTTGTTTTGGTGTGTTTGCTTGATGTTTGGGTGTATTTTGCATCGATGCCATGTTTAACTTGTTTTGCTCATATCTTCTAGCCCGTAGCTCCGAATCTTATGAACTTTATATGTAACTTGACTAGAATTTCGTGTAGATCATCTTGGTGCATCTTAACTTGCTGTTTAACAACTTCAACTTAATGTTTATTCAGTTCTGGAACAATCTCGAAGATTGCATATGAGGACTTACCGGAATTGTTATATGTTGTTCCCGGCCTCATTTAAACTTGCCTTGATGTGTTGTTCTTGTTTGCATCATCTCTTGCCATGAGTAGCTTCATGTAGCTTGGTCATGCATCATGCTTGTTGTGCATCATGTCATGTTCATGTGTGGTGTGTTTACCTTTGTTGTGTGCTTCTTCTCGATAGTTCCCGTTTACGTTGCTATCGTGAGGATTCGCTTAAATCCACGTGTGGTTCGTTTTAATGGCTTCTTCTTCTTCATGGATTCGTTCTTCTTCCTTGCGGGATTTCGGGCAAGATGACCGCTACCCTCGATCTCACTACTATCATTGCTATGCTAGTTGCCTCGTTCTTTCGCTATGCTGCGATACCTATTACCTGTTTGTCCAGCCATCCCAAATTGCCATGAACCTCTAACCTTTGACACCATTCCTATGCAAACCGTTGTTTGGCTATGTTACCGCTTTGCTCAGCCCTCTTATAGCGTTGCTAGTTGCGGTGAAGTTGAAGATTTCTCCATGGTGGACAGGGTTTATGTTGGGATATCACAATATCTCTTATATTATTAATGCATCTATATACTTGGTAAAGGGTGGAAGGCTCGGCCCTATGCCTGGTGTTTTGTTCCACTCTTGCCGCCCTAGTTTCCGTCATACCGGTGTTATGTTCTCGGATTTTGCGTCCCTTACGCGGTCGGGTGATTTATGGGACCCCCCTGACAGTTCGCTTTGAATAAAACTTGTCCAGCAAGGCCCAACATTGCCTTTTACCATTTGCCTCACCACCACCTATTTTTTCCCTTGGGAGTCGCGCATCCCAGGGGTCATCTTTTTATAGCCCCCCCCCGGGCCAGTGCTTGTCTAAGCGTTGGTCCAAACTAGAGCACCGTGCGGGACCATCCCTTGGCAACTTGGGTTACGTCGGTACCTGTACGCTTAGCTCATCCGGTCGTGGCTCGAGACGAGATCTGCTGCGGCTACTATCGATGTCGGCACGCCGGCGGCTTTGCTGGTCTTGTTTTACCATTGTCGAAATGTCTTGATGTACCGGGATAACGAGTCTGATCGGAGTGTCTCGGGTGAAGGTCTATTCCTTAGATGATCGCGAGAGCTTGTCATGGGCTAAGTTGGGACACCCCTGCAGGGTATAAACTTTCGAGAGCCGTGCCCGCGGTTATGTGGCAGATGGGAATTTGTTAATGTCCGATTGTAGACAACTTGACACTTGATCCGAATTAAAACGCATCAACCGAGTGTGTAGCCGTGATGGTCTCTTCTCGGCGGAGTCCGGGAAGTGAACACGGTTTCTGTGTTATGTCTGACGTAAGTAGGTGTTCAGGATCACCTCTTGATCATTGCTAGTTGACGACCGTTCCGCTTGTTCTCTTCTCGCTCGTACTTGCGTATGTTAGCCACCATACTTGCTTAGTCGCTGCTGCAACCTCACCACTTTACCCCTTCCTTTCCCATTAAGCTTTGCTAGTCTTGATACCCATGGTAATGGGATTGCTGAGTCCTCGTGACTCACGGATACTTCAAAACCAGTTTGCGGTGCCTATGTTACCGAAAGCGGTGGCGCAACCAAGCTCAAGGAGGAGCTTGATGAAGATCTTTCCCTTTGTGTTGTTTCGTTCTAGTTGATCAGTAGTGGAGCCCAGTTGGGGTCGATTGGGGACCTTTTGTCGCATTTGGGGTCCTTCTTTTATTTTGGTTCCGTAGTCGGACCTTGATTGTATCTGGATGATGTAATGCTTTATTCATGTAATTGTGTGAAGTGGCGATTGTAAGCCAGCTATGTATCTCTTTCCCTTATGTATTACATGGGTTGTGTGAAGATTACCTCACTTGCGACATTGCTTTCAATGCGGTTATGCCTCTAAGTCGTGCTTCGACACGTGGGAGATATAGCCGCATCGAGGGCGCTAAGTTGGTAATCGAGCCATCCCGACCTTAGGAGCCCCCACTGCTTGATCGTTTTTAGTGGCCGAGTTGTGTCTAGAAAAAAATGTTTTGAGACATTTAGGATTATATATATCGGAGAGTAGGATTCTTTTTACTCCCCAGTCCCTTCGACCTTCTGGTGAGGTATCCTGACGTAGAGTTTTGACTCTTCTCTTCTTAAATTTCACTAAAAATTTTTTTAGGATCACGCGGGTATCTTGGAATCGTTCCGATGGTTTTATGATGCGAGAGCTTGTCATGGGCTAAGTTGGGACACCCCTGCAGGGTATAAACTTTCGAGAGCCGTGCCCGCGGTTATGTGGCAGATGGGAATTTGTTAATGTCCGGTTGTAGACAACTTGACACTTGATCCGAATTAAAACGCATCAACCGAGTGTGTAGCCGTGATGGTCTCTTCGGCGGAGTCCGGAAGTGAACACGGTTTCGTGTTATGTCGGCGTAAGTAGGTGTTCGTGATCACCTCTTGATCATTGCTAGTTGACGACCGTTCCGCTTGTTCTCTTCTCGCTCGTACTTGCGTATGTTAGCCACCATACTTGCTTAGTCGCTCTGCAACCTCACCACTTTACCCCTTCCTTTCCCATTAAGCTTGCTAGTCTTGATAACCATGGTAATGGGATTGCTGAGTCCTCGTGACTCACGGATACTTCAAAACCAGTTTGCGGTGCCTATGTTACCGGCGGTGGCGCAACCAAGCTCAAGGAGGAGCTTGATGAAGATCTTGCCCTTTGTGTTGTTTCGTTCTAGTTGATCAAGAGTGGAGCCCGGTTGGGGTCGATTGGGGACCTTTATCGCATTTGGGGTCCTTCTTTTATTTTGGTTCCGTAGTCGGACCTTGATTGTATCTGGATGATGTAATGCTTTATTCATGTAATTGTGTGAAGTGGCGATTGTAAGCCAGCTATGTATCTCTTTCCCTTATGTATTACATGGGTTGTGTGAAGATTACCTCACTTGCGACATTGCTTTCAATGCGGTTATGCCTCTAAGTCGTGCTTCGACACGTGGGAGATATAGCCGCATCGAGGGCGTTACAAGTTTTCCGCATTATCGTCGCGAAGCTCCTTCTAAATCATCGCAAGGCTTCACCTTGTGTTTTCAACTTCTCTTTCTTTTATCATCCTTTTATTATCGGAGTTCTTCATGGAGGCTCTACATGGTGGTTCATCAAGGATTCTCTTCATTCTTCAATTGCTCTTCAAGATTTTTTTTCTTGAAGCTATGATCCGCCAAGCTATACTCAAAATTGAACATGGTGCTCAACACATGTTTTGTTTTGAGGTGTTCAAGTATTCTTTGTCTTGCATTCCGAAGTGCAATTCTTTCTATCTTATCTTTTGAGGTGGTGTTATCTCACTCTTGACAATTTCCTTCATGTTTCATGATTCATTTGTTGTCAAAAGTGAGGTATTTTAAATCCATCAATCTCTTCCTTGGAGTTATCTTGGTATAGATTTCACCTAAAGCCTTTCCTAAGGAATGTTGCTATTTATGGTGTTTATCAATGATCCAAGTTTTCTCCTATCCTCTCGGCGAAAGCAGTTTTTCATCTCTTTGGTGCTCTCAATCAAATCAATGGTTTCCGTTAGTGGCCGGGTGTCACCTCAAAGTCTCGAGATGTTTGCCATAAGTCCACAACAAGCTTGTGCTTCTAGTTGTTGATTTTCCAACAACTCCGTTCTAATCTTCTTTGCAAGGATGCTTTCCAACTTCACTGGTGGCAAAAGTTGTCATTTTCTTCTCCGTCCCTTTATCCCAACGGTCTATCTTCTATCCTTTCATTACGGAGGCATTGTGATGTTGCTCTTTTCTCTCATCTTGTTTTAACCGGAGTGGTTTCGAATTCTATCTTGTCCATTAAACTCGTGATTCGTGTCTTTGCAACCGTCAAGTTCTCGTAATGTTCCTTGTTCCTCTTTTTCTAACGGATTTGTTGCAATCTCGTTCATCTCTGTTGTATTGTTTCTTTTAAATTGCTCAACATCTCAAGGTTCGTGGTTTCATCATTGGTCGAAGAAGCAACTTAGTTTTACCTCTTCTCTTCCTCTTCCGTTTTTCCCTCCGGTGCCATCCTAGATCTCGGGACGAGATCCTCTCGTAGTGGTGGAGTGTTGTAACACCCCGGAACCGATGCGCCAGGTGTCCGCCAGTTATTCGCCGTCTTTGCCATGTATTTCTCTGTAGTGAGTGGTTCGAGCTCACGAACATGCTTACTAATTGTTGTTCCTGCCATGTATAAATCTGTAATAAAAACTTGCCATGTTTACATGGGTGCCATCATATTTTCCGTGCCTTTTTGGCTCATGGTCAGTAAGGGTCTATTGATATATGCTTTGAGTAGTTTCATGCCATGCCTTTGTTTGCCATGATATGTTCCTGTAACATGTTGTTTGATAGCTCTAAACATTGCAACCTGATGTTATTTCTACTAAAGTCTGAAATTGTTATTACTTGCAATATCTCCATGTCTTTTTGAGCATGTTCCATTGATTTCTAGAGATAGCTCAGTGTTCATGTTTTGTTATGCTTTACATGTACTTCATGCCCATGCCTTTTGTTATTATGTTGGGGTGTTGTATCATGTTGTTTTGATGCTTGCAAGATGCCTAGAAGCTGTTATGGACAGTTTGTTGCAATGACTTGTATAGTGTGCATGTGTTACACCGTTGCTCCGTTTTGAGTGTGCTCTATATGAAACTTGCTTGTTTTTGCATGTAGCTTCATATTATCATGTTGCATCCTTGTTTTGGTGTGTTTGCTTGATGTTTGGGTGTATTTTGCATCGATGCCATGTTTAACTTGTTTTGCTCATATCTTCTAGCCCGTAGCTCCGAATCTAATGAACTTTATATGTAACTTGACTAGAATTTCGTGTAGATCATCTTGGTGCATCTTAACTTGCTGTTTAACAACTTCAACTTAATGTTTATTCAGTTCTGGACCAATCTCGAAGATTGCATATGAGGACTTACCGGAATTGTTATATGTTGTTCCCGGCCTCATTTAAACTTGCCTTGATGTGTTGTTCTTGTTTGCATCATCTCTTGCCATGAGTAGCTTCATGTAGCTTGGTCATGCATCATGCTTGTTGTGCATCATGTCATGTTCATGTGTGGTGTGTTTACCTTTGTTGTGTGCTTCTTCTCGATAGTTCCGTTTAGTTGCGATCGTGAGGATTCGTTAGATCACGTGTGGTTCGTTTCGTGGCTTCTTCTTCTTCATGGATTCGTTCTTCTTCCTTGCGGGATTTCGGGCAAGATGACCGCTACCTCGGATCTCACTACTATCATTGCTATGCTAGTTGCCTCGTTCTTTCGCTATGCTGCGATACCTATTACCTGTTTGTCCAGCCATCCCAAATTGCCATGAACCTCTAACCTTTGACACCATTCCTATGCAAACCGTTGTTTGGCTATGTTACCGCTTTGCTCAGCCCCACTTATAGCGTTGCTAGTTGCAGGTGAAGTTGAAGATTTCTCCATGGTGGACAGGGTTTATGTTGGGATATCACAATATCTCTTATATTATTAATGCATCTATATACTTGGTAAAGGGTGGAAGGCTCGGCCTTATGCCTGGTGTTTTGTTCCACTCTTGCCGCCCTAGTTTCCGTCATACCGGTGTTATGTTCCCGGATTTTGCGTCCCTTACGCGGTCGGGTGATTTATGGGACCCCCGTGACAGTTCGCTTTGAATAAAACTTGTCCAGCAAGGCCCAACATTGCCTTTTACCATTTGCCTCACCACCAACTATTTTTTCCCTTTGGAGTCGCGCATCCCAGGGGTCATCTTTTATAGCCCCGGGCGGTGCTTGTCTAGCGTTGGTCCAAACTAAACACCATGCGGACCATCCCTTGGCAACTTGGGTTACGTCGGTACATGTACGCTTAGCTCATCCGGTCGTGGCTCGAGGCGAGATCTGTGCGGCTACTATCAGGATGTCGGCACGCCGGGCGGCTTTGCTGGTCTTGTTTTACCATTGTCGAAATGTCTTGATGTACCGGATACCGAGTCCGATCGGAGTGTCTCGGGTGAAGGTCTATTCCTTCGATGATCGCGAGAGCTTGTCATGGGCTAAGTTGGGACACCCTGCAGGTATAAACTTTCGAGAGCCGTGCCCGCGTTATGTGGCGAGATGGGAATTTGTTAATGTCGGTTGTAGACAACTTGACACTTGATCCGAATTAAAACGCATCAACCGAGTGAGTAGCCGTGATGGTCTCTTCTCGGCGGAGTCCGGAAGTGAACACGGTTTCGTGTTATGTCGGCGTAAGTAGGTGTTCGGGATCACCTCTTGATCATTGCTAGTTGACGACCGTTCCGCTTGTTCTCTTCTCGCTCGTGCTTGCGTATGTTAGCCACCATACTTGCTTAGTCGCTGCTGCAACCTCACCACTTTACCCCTTCCTTTCCCATTAAGCTTTGCTAGTCTTGATACCCATGGTAATGGGATTGCTTGAGTCCTCGTGACTCACGGATACTTCAAAACCAGTTTGCGGTGCCTATGTTACCGAAAGCGGTGGCGCAACCAAGCTCAAGGAGGAGCTTGATGAAGATCTTGCCCTTTGTGTTGTTTCGTTCTAGTTGATCAGTAGTGGAGCCCAGTTGGGGTCGATTGGGGACCTTTTGTCGCATTTGGGGTCCTTCTTTTATTTTGGTTCCGTAGTCGGACCTTGATTGTATCTGGATGATGTAATGCTTTATTCATGTAATTGTGTGAAGTGGCGATTGTAAGCCAGCTATGTATCTCTTTCCCTTATGTATTACGTGGGTTGTGTGAAGATTACCTCACTTGCGACATTGCTTTCAATGCGGTTATGCCTCTAAGTCGTGCTTCGACACGTGGGAGATATAGCCGCATCGAGGGCGTTACAGTGGAGGCCTTCAGCCTCCTCCATATACCGCTGGAACAGCTCCGACCCAGCAAGTCCTTCTCGGGCGTCGGAGGCAGTTCCTCCAGTTCCCTGGGGCAAATCCGCCTTCCCGTGACCATTGGCACCCATGACAACTACCGCGTGGAGCTGGTCGACTTCGACATTGCCCACATCGGCCTCCCGTACAATGCCATCCTCGGATACCCTGCCTTGGCTCAGTTCTTGGCGGCAACCCATCCGGCCTACAACCTCATGAAGATGCCCAGGAGCAGCGGCGTCCTCACCGTAGCTGGAGATACCAAGGAGGCTCAAGCTGGCACTCAAGCTGGCCCTCAAAGCTGTCGCGGCGGCACAGCCCGCCGGCGCGGACGCCTCCAAGGCCAAGGAAGCGGCACCGACCAAAAAGAAGCAGTTGTTCACCCAGGATAAGGCAGAGACCAAGTAGGTGCCAGTTGAGGAAGACGGGTCCTCGGGAGCCACCTTCACCATAGGTGCCAACCTTGACCCCGACCAAGAGAAGGCGTTGGTGAAATTCTTGCGCTCGAACAAGGAGGTGTTCGCGTGGGAACCCAAGCAGCTAGTGGGGGTCCCAAGGGAGGTGATTGAGCATCACCTGAATGTGTGACCCAATGTACGCCCAGTGAAGCAGAAAACAAGGCCGCAGTCCACAGAGAAGCAGGCCTTCATCATCCAAGAAACCCGAAAGCTAGAGGCAATAGGTGTCATTCGCGAGGTTCGCTACCCCGAAAGGCTGGGAAACCTCGTTGTCATGCCAAAAAAGGGGGGAAAGGAGCGTATGTGTGTCGACTTCACCAACGTCAACAAGGCCTACCCTCAAGATCCGTTCCCGCTCCCCCGCATCGACCAGATCATCGACTCCACCGCTGAGTGCGACCTGTTGTGCTTCCTAGATGCATTTTCGGGTTATCACCAGATCAAGATGGTAGTGGAAGACGTGGAGAAGACAACCTTCCTGACCCCGTGTGGGGTGTACTGCTACACTTGCATGCCGTTTGGGTTGCGCAATGCGGGCGCGACCTTCCAGTGGTTGATGCACTTTGCCTTGGGCCGGCAGCTCGGGGAAAACGCCGAGGCTTATGTCGATGACATTGTGGTAAAGTCTCGGGAGGCAACAACCTCGATCCAGGACCTGGAGGAGACGTTCACGAGCCTCCGCTAGGTGGACATGCGACTCAACCCAGAGAAGTGCGTGTTCGCCGTCCCTTCCGGCAAGCTGCTGGGCTTCCTCGTGTCCCACAGGGGGATCGAGGCCAACCCGGAGAAGGTCAAGGCAATCGAAGACATGAGTCCACCACAAACCCTCAGAGAAATGCAGAAGCTCGCGGGTCGCGTAACTCCGTTAGGACGTTTCATCTCCAAGCTGGGGAGCGCGCCCTGCCGTTCTTCAAGCTGATGAAGAAGAAGGGACCGTTTGAGTGGCCACAGGAGGCCGACCAAGCATTTCAAGACCTCAAGAAATATCGGACCAGCCCTCCCGTGATGGTGGCGCCGCGCCCTCTTGAGTTCCTGGTGCTCTACCTTGCCGCCACTCCCTACTCCGCCAGCACAACCCTGGTGGTGGTTCGGGAGGAACGCCAGGCTAAGGCCGCATCACGCCCAGCCGCGGCCTCAGCCGTGGCGACACAAGACCAGGAAGGCCTCGCGAGGACCACGACAGCGGCAGCAGGGGACCAAGCTCAGTAGGAAGACGCCCCCAGGGCTGAAGAGTCCACACCAAGCAATCAGGCGCTGGGGGCTCCATCGTCGCTGGAAGTGCCTCAACCTCCAGAAGACGCAGGCCATGTCAGCGCACGCACCCTTGTCGAGCATCCAGTGTACTTCGTCAGCATGGTGCTGCGGGATGCAAGGGCACGGTACCCCATGCCTCAGAAGCTCGCACTCGCGCTCTTGGTGGCCTTGCGCAAGCTGCAGCACTATTTTCAAGGTCACCCCATCAAGGTCATCTCGGCCTACCCATTGGAAAGGGTACTCAGGAGCCCCAACTCCGCTGGGAGAGTCGCCGAATGGAACATCGAGCTGCAGGCGTTTCAGTTGGAGTTCAGCACAACCAGGGTCGTCAAGGGAGCCACACTTGCTGATTTCGTGGCAGAATTAACAGAAATACCAGGGCTCAAGGCAGGCGAGGATCGGTATCTCTCCCCAGGAGGTGAGGCACCGGATGGCTAGGTCATGTACTTCGACGGTGCATTCTCGCGGCAGGGCGCGGGGGCTGGTGCAGTGCTTATATCCCCCACTCAGGACAAGCTCTACTACGCTGTACAGCTCTATTTCCAGCAGGGCGAGAAGGTCTCCAACAACATAGCAGAATATGAGGGCCTCATAGCAGGCCTGAAAGCTGCAACAACACTGGGAGTGAAGCGCCTCGTCATCAAGGGCGATTCACAACTCCTTGTCAACTTCTCCAACAAGGTGTATGAGCCGAAGGACGAGCACATGGAAGCATATCTTGTGGAAGTACGCAAGGTGGAAAAGCAGTTTTGGGGGATGGAGTTGCAGCATGTGCCCTGCGGCACCAACCAAGAGGCCGATGACATCGCCAAGAGGGCATCCAGGCGGCTGCCTCAGGAGCCTGGCGTTTTCGAGGAACTACTCTCCAAGCCGTCAGCGGCACCATCACTTTCAAGCACGGCACAGCCTCGGGAAGAGCTCCCTCAGCCACCTGCCACAGGAGCCCCGGCCTCAGCTTGTGGCCCGACCTCAGGAGCCCACTTGCTCTTGGCGCTAGAGCCTCAGGAGGGATGCTGGACCACGGAATTCAAGGACTACCTGATGCAAGGGACGCTACAAGAGAAAGAGGAGGACACGGAGCGCGTGGCCAGGCAGGCGACGGCCTACTGCATCCAAGACAGTGAGTTATACCGGAAGCGGCCAAATGACGTTTCCCTATGCTGCATCTCCTGGGAACAAGGGAAGGAGCTGCTAGCCGACATACATGGTGGAGATTGTGGACACCACTCGTCATCACGGACCCTCGTCGGCAAGGCATTTCGTAGTGGGTTCTACTGGCCTACGGCACTCAACGACGCGACAGAGCTGGTGAAGTCCTGCGGAGCCTGCCAATTCCACGCCAAGCAGATCCATCAGCCAGCACAGGGCCTGCAGACCATCCTACTCTCGTGGCCGTTAAGTGGTGCAGGGACCGGATATCTGGGCCCATTCCTCGGCGCTGGGGCTACCGCTACCTCTACGTCGCCATCGACAAATTCACCAAGTGGGCGGAGGTGGAAGCCGTCCGCGCTATCCCAGCTGGGTCCGCGGTCAAGTTCATAAAGGGCCTCGTGAGCTGGTTTGGGGTACCTAACCGCATCATCACCGACAACGGTTCGCAGTTCACCAGCAATCTCTTCAAAACATATTGTGCTAACCTCGGAACGTAGATCTGCTACGCTTCGGTGGCGCACCCCCGGAGCAATGGCCAGGCCGAACGCGCCAACGCGGAGGTCCTGAGGGGCCTCAAGACAAGAACCTTCAAGAAGAAGCTGGAGGCTTGCAGCAGGGGCTGGCACGATGAGCTCCAGTCCATGCTGTGGTTCATCCGCACCACCGCCACCAAACCAACAGATGAGACCCCATTCTTCCCCGTCTACGGAGCAGAAGCGGTTGTCCCTCACGAGGTCAGGCGTCCTTCCGCGCGGGTCCTGGCGTTTTATGAGACGCAACAGGACGCCATGCGGGGGATGGACCTCGTGTTGGGGGAGGAATGCCGCCGTGAAGCCACATTACGGGCGGCCAGGTACCAGCAGGCGCTGCGGCGGTATCACTGTCGCAACATCCACCCCACGATGCTCGATGTAGGTGACCTTGTACTCAGGTGGGTGCTCTCCAGGGAGGGGCTGCATAAGCTTTCACCCATGTGGGAGGACCCGTTCAAGGTCGTCCACATCTCCAGGCCTGGCGCCACGCGCCTGGAAACTTAGGATGGGGTGCCCATCCCGAACGCCTAGAACATCCAGCACCTCCAGAAGTTCTACCCCTGAAGAAAGGCCCAGTGCCTGTGAAGAAGGCCCGGTGCCTGTGAAGCTCTCTGCCCGAAGAAATTCCCGGTGCTTGTGAAGAAGCCCCAGTGCCTGTGAAGCTTGCCGCCCGTGACACTCTCACATAATAATGAGTGGGGCTGTACACGCCTCGGAGTCTCAGGAGTGCCACCCTTGGGCCTCGGGGGCTCCCTCCCACGCCCAGTGGAAGCACTTTTTACTACAAAAAAAGACACATCCGTGACATTTTGGGCCGGACAATTTTTTTTCTGTCATACTTATGACACTTCTATGACGATAATTGTGACAAAACCCGGTATCACCATAGATGTGGTGGGCTCCTACTTTTATGAAAAAAAATCATGACCAAAAATGGGCTTTTCGTCCTGGGCGGGCCGGAGACGCAGCTGCATGACATTCTTTGGGCCGTCCATGACGGAAAAAACCGTGGTAGAAGCGAGGGCGAGGAAAATTTCAGCGAGTTCCCGATTACAGTGGGTGGTCGGGGGCCGAGCGATGCGTGTTTCTCAGACACGTCTGCTGCGTGTCGCGAGTGTTGGGCTCTAATCAACCCGAAGCGAGGCGTTGGGCTCTAACTAAACCCGAGCAATTGCCTGCGAGTTACGTTCTCGAACCCGAGCGATCGATCGATGGTTGTTAACTGAACCTGATCGAGAGATTCCTTCGATACTGCTGCTAACTGAAGCCGATCGATGCTACCTCTGGATGAATAGTGAGTGTTGTCGGGGGTGGATGAACAGTGGGCGGTGGGGGTGGATGAACAGGACCCCGTGGTGTTGCCTCTGGATGAACAAGACCCCGATCGACCGAGCTGGTTGGGGCTGGATGAACAGGACGCTGTGGAGGGCTGGATGAATAGGAAAACCCCGTGGAGGGCTGGATGAACAGTAGATGATGGAGGGGTGGATGAACAGTATCCCGTGGAGGGGTGGTTGAACAGGAGCCCGTGGAGAGGGGTGGTTGAACAGTAGCCGGTGGAGTAGCGCGCGGTGGAGGCTGGATGAATAGGAGCCCGTGGATGAACAGTCGAAAGTGGAGGCTGGAGGAGGTCGACGGTGGATTAACAGTAGCCCGTGGAGGCTGTAGGAGGTTGACGGTGGAGATGAAAAGTATCCCGTGGAGTCCTGTTTTGCGGTACACCACACCTCCCGATGAACAACACCCCCGTTTCGACCGTTCTGCGGTACGCCACACCCCTCCCGATCAACAGGATCCCGTTTCGACCGTAGGAGGTCCAACACAAGTCCGTTTCCTCCGTTTTGTGGTACGCCAGACCCCTCCCGATAGGATCTCATTTCGAACGTTTCGAACGTGGCCGATTGAACACAAGGTCGTTTCCTCCGTTTTGCGGTACGCCAGGCCTCATTTCCATCGCCTGTTCCGTCCAAGCCAGTTGGCTCCCACGCATTCCGTTGCCTCCCGATGAACACGACGCATTTCATTGCCTCCCGATGAACACGACGAATTTCGTTGCCTCCCGGTGAACACGACGCATTCCGTTGCCTCCCATGAACACGACGACGATGCAGTTTCTCTGTTCTGACCCAGCCATCTACACGAGCATTGGCCATACGTATGCGCGAGTAGGCATTCGAGACCCCGCCCGTATGTACGTACGTGGCCGTATTTTCTTTCTTGCACACTGGCCATTGTACATACGTGTACATGCTATGTGCGTGCCTCTACTACGACACGTGCGTGCCTCTACATCCACCAGTATGTACGTACACGTTCGAGACCAGAATGACAATGCTACGTACGCTTCGACCAGGTGGGTCCCAACTGTCAGGCACTTCCTTGCATGCGAAGATGTAGATGGTGGGTCCCAGCAGTCAGGGGGGCGAATTGTTTTTTTATTTTTTGCCCGGACGCACTTCCTTGCGTGCGAAGATGTAGCTGGTGGGTCCCAGCAGTCAGGGGGGGCAAATCATTTTTTTTCGAATGCACTTCCTTGCGTGCAAAGATGTAGCCAGTGGGTCCCAGCAGTCAGGGGGGAAACATTTTTTCGCAAAATAAGGTGGCCCTTCCGATGGGTCCCTGCTGTCAGGTGGAGGAATAATTATTTTGCGCGTAATAAGGAGGCACTTCCTTGCAGCCGCCGTGACCCAGCTGTCAGCCTCTCCACGTACAGTACTCTTCCGTTGGAAGTCGTTCCTTGACCATGTTGACCACGCCGTGCCGAGAGCACCAGGGCGATGGACGACGGCGAGGCCTAGGAAGGGGACAACGCGGAGCCGGGGAATACGCGGCAATGGATGCCCACACATAGAGGAGTATGAGGATTCACTCGTTCGGCTGCGGTGTGAGGGTGCCATCGCCGCAGAATAATAGGGGGTGTGGGTGAGTAGAGGGATGGCCTGGCCAGCGGCGGGAGTAGTAGGGGGCGGTGAGGCCTCCGCGGCATCACCGCCGGCCACGAGAGGCAGGAGCACGCGACACGATCTGTGCTGCTTTGGGCGGCTCGAGCAAGAAGACCAGAGGTTGAAGAAGCACTACAGCCGTTGGATGGACATCATACGGTCGCTGGAGCTAGAATCGTTCATATTGACCAAGTTGACAAAGCCCTCCATCCCCGTCAACTTAGTAGTACCACAAGTCACCCTCCCACGAAGGTGGGTCCCAGCTAGCAGGGGGGTATTCATTTTTTCTGCTTAATAAGGAGGCACTTTCGGTGGGTTCGAGCAGACAGCGGGGGGAATGTTTTTTCGTGAAATACGGTGGCCCGTCAGGTGGGTCCCAGCTGTCAGGGGGGAAACGTTTTTGTTGCAAACTACGGTGGCCTGTCCAGTGGGTCCCTGCTGTTAGGTGGAGGAATCATTATTTTTCGCATAATAAGGAGGCACTTCCTTGCTGCGGTCGTGGACCCAGCTGTTAGCCTCTCCACGTACAGTACACTTCCGATGGAAGTCGTTCCTTGACCACGTTGACCACGCTGCGTTCCGTTGCATGCATGCGTCCATGTGCATGGTGCGTCCCCACTGTCAGCCTCTCATGTACAGTCATCTTCTGATGACTCTCGGTTGTTGACATGTTGACCACACCGTGCCGAGCGCACCAAGGCCGGTGGATGACGGCGAGGCCCTAGACTGGAACGACCCGGAGATGGGGAAGACAGGGCAGCGGAGTCGCAGATGGAGAGGAGTGGGAAACTTGACTGGTTTGGGTGCGCGGCAGCACAGCCACGATGCCACCCATGGGAGACAGGAGCAAGAACAGAGGATGAAGAAGGAGCACGGCTGTTGGATTAACATCCAATGATCCAGCTGCTAGAATCATTTGTTGATTAAGTTGACAAATCCCTGTGTACACGTCCGCTTAGTAGGCCCACAAGTTAGCCACCAAATTTGACGGGTCCCAGCTGTCAATGGGATGAATATTTTTTTTCACAAAACTAGGAGGCACTTCCTTCCGTGCGAAGATACAGTTGGTGGGTCCCAGCTGTCAGGTGGAGGAAACATTTTTTTAGCTTAATAAGGAGGAACTTTCCTTGTGCGACCATGGACCTCGTGGGTCCCAGCCATCAGGATCTCCATGTACAGTCCTCTTCCGATGACTCTCGTTTGTTGACCACGCCGCACCGGGTGCAACAAGGCGGTGGACGATGGCGAGGCCCCGAACGGGAACGACTCGCAGATGGGAAGATGCCATAGTGGAGTCCCAGATTGAGAGGAGGAGAAGGGTTATAACTAGTTCTAGTGCGGCATGGGGCTGCAGTCAGTGGAGAATAACAGTAGGTGTGGAGGGGTGGAGGGATAGCATGGCCGATGGTGGGGTAGCGCTTCATAGTGATGCATGCTAAGCAGAGCCGCTAGCTGCCGGAGGCGGGCCAGGCGATCCCAGCGATGCTGGAGGAAGAAGACGAAGATTGAAGGTGCATGCCGGCCGTTGGATATAAATCCAATGGCGGTGGATATCACAATCATTTGGTGACCAAGTTGACAACGCCCTGCATAGGCTTCGACCTATTGGCCCACATGTCAGCCTGCAAAAATGTGGCATATATTTAACCCATGTTTTCTAGAATGTATAGTCCATTGATTGGGCTGGGTGAACAAATAATTTCGCGTCAATCAGGCCCATTTATATTTTCTAAGAAATCCCAGCCCATTTGCACTTCCTTGAAATACACGAATTAGCTGGGCTCGTTATATATATAATGTTATGTTAGAAGGAGGAATTAATATCAAAGAATAAACCAGAGAGGCACATTATATATATATAATTAACAAATTAGCGAGTTATTGCTCAAAATAAAAATGAACGCGTTATTATTAAATTGGTCCTTAAAATCTTCGCAAGCTTTTGTACACAATCACCGGGATTTTCCTTGCCTGTGAGTCAAAAACAACCAGGATTTTCCTTGCCATCTTCTGTTAAACATTTACTTTTGTAAGTTAATAACACGTGGGATGTTTTTATAATGTATATATAAGTCTCTATAAAATATACGATAATAGTAATAATATAAATATATATAATTTGGTTAGAAGGGAAAACATAAATTGGACACAACATTATTATTCTTATATATAGATAAATAGAACAGAGACCTGCGTTTTATTAAAAAAAATACATTGGGCTACCGATCTTTAAGAAAAAGCCCATAGGCCGGTATGGACCTCAAAAAATAAGTTGAAACCACTGTCTCCGTATGCCGTGGGCTACGCATGTTAAAATATTAAACCTAGGCCTAGCTGATACTTGTTTGCCCTCTAGAAAAAAATGATATCAGATCCCTGAGCGAACTGGATTAAAGAGGGGGCCGGCGGCACGACTGAAGAAGCACATCAAGAGCGATTTTTTTTCTTTAGTGGATGGCTCTCGATAGCGTTTTTTTACTTGCCTCTGCACCATACAACTTGTATTTTTAGCCTCCCAGTCCGTCGTAGTGGACCAGCAACCCATTTGCTGGGCGGGCCAACCTACAGAAAGTAGCACTCGATTTTTCATCAAGCCCCAGAAACAATGCAGTACTATGTTTGTTTTGAGGCCGAAAACATTACGGCAGGGGTTGAGCGGGGGAGAGGGGAAGACAGAGTAATAAAAAGATTTAAAAGAGCTAATGCGCCATTGCTACCCTAACAAAGCAGGTGCAATTCTTCTCGGGAAGAAGGTGTGCCATTGACACCCACACGTCACATACCCCACAGTAGGCATACTAACAAGTTCACACACAAATACAACAGAAAAGGTAAACATTCGTATCAAACTTAGGTTCACAGGACACGTTCATATTCATAGCCAACATTCACTATCAACAACTCAAAAGATTCGTATATACACAAGCTCAGCATATCTATGCATCCAAATAATTAATAGATCACATGACAATATTCATACATAATTCACAAAAAGATTCGGATATACACATGTTCAATATGTTTATGCATCCAAATGATTGAGATCACAGCCAATATGATCCATGGACGAACTTTAATTACCTACGGTACAGACTGGGAAATGGTGTTCAGTCGGAGGTACTTCTTGCTAAAATTAATTCTTGTACGAGTAAACTTTCGAGTACATAAGAGGCAGCACAGACAATCTAAACTTTGCTTGTAGGTTTATCCTCAAATAGTGGCCTCGTGCTGAGCGAGGTTTGAGCAACTTGGCCACTACTTTCATCCAACTAGTTTACTGGCTCATCTTGGTCCTGTAGCTCGCCAAAATTCTACATTGCGGACGAGAAAGGAGGCAGTTGAGAAAATGAACCACCCAAATTTTTTGTGCAGTTCAACTGAAATGGAGCATCCCTAGCATGTAGACTAATTAAGTGCCAGATGAATATATGCGTCAACCAACTTGTCTGGAATCTTTAGAGTCCATGCCATACAGTTCGCTACCATATCTGCCGATAACCAAAAGGCACAAGTTGGGACCAAAGACTGGTCTGTGTTCTTCTGGGCTATGCGCCAAGCAATATTTTTGGCGTTCACTCTCCTAATACTTCAGAGTTTGACAACTGGTTGATGCCGGTTGATACTCGAATGAATATAGGCACTTCTTGTCAACATCGATGCTTGTCTGAGTGAACTTTGGAGTACATAGCAGCATAAGTATCTGTCCATCTGATCATTTTGTGCAGTTCTACTGAAATCACCCAATGCAATGATTTGCCTGCGAGTTCAAGCTCCAAGTTACTCTTTATAAAATTGGCAAACAATAGCACAATACCAAATTACCAATACATGACAAGCACAATAATCAGGATAAAGACCAGTACCAACCTGTTTGAGGTAGCATATCAATTACTATTTCATTTGACTAGAAGCCGAGATAAGCGAAGCGACTAACAGCGAAGGAAGGAAGCAAGCCGAGATTAGCGACTGATAGGAAAGGACGGAAGCTGTCGAGGCAATGAAGCACCCAAAGTTTTTGTGTAGTTCCACCAAAATCGAGCATCCCTGTTGGCACATATATTGAGAGAGTGAGATTACTGTAATAGTGGGACTAGTTGATGAAACATACAATAACAAATAGAAGCACCCTCATTATCTTAATGGGTAAAGTTAGCAACATAGTGGTCTTGCTTAAAGAGAGGTATTAGTTTATTTAATCAGTGCCAATTAGCTCAACACTCAAAGCATTGCCATTTATCATAGGTTGCAAAACTTTAACGTGCAAAGATAAAGGAGTTTCTCATGACAGTAGCATGATACAAATAGAGATGACAACAAACTAATATGGATGAAGGCCTTAGGCCCGTACCAACCTAAGAAAAAAAGCTTATTCATGTAGTCCCATAAGAGATGATAAAGCACTCACTGGAATCACTCAATAGAATATATTTTTGTGCACTTCAAATGTATGGTTGAAATCACTCTTGTTTACCAGTGCTGAGATTATATCGAAAGATTATCAAGAACTTCCAGCAGAGTTAAAGCACTGGCTGGGATACAGTTCATTGTATTGTCTTGTGTAGTTCCACTAAAATGTATGATTTGCACAACATGATCCCCGTTTGCACAAGTAGGAACAAGGTGAAACCTTTATTAGCTTAGTGAGAAAGGATAGGAAGACATTAACATATTACTCTAACAGTAGCATCAAATTCATGATGGAGAATACGCAACATTGCCTCATTGAACCAATGGCAATAAATTGACATGCAAAACAATAGCACTATTATGTCATGACACTAAATATTCCCTCCCTGCTCCACCACATGATTCACCTCCATAGACAAACATACACACGTACATGATTCAGCATAGGGTCCTACTAAAGATTTGTTTAACTCCGACAAGAAAACTAGGCAGCAATAAATTAGTGGTACTTAAGTACTCCTAATTAATTAAGTGAGACAGTAGAAGTGGAAGGGATCCCTGGAGGATCGTCTCACATGTAAGGTAGTCGTTGCCGGAGCCCTTGAATGGCCTCGACTGAGGCCTCTGGCTTCAGCAAGATTGGCTTGGCACTGTTTATTCTTCTTCTTCCTCTTCATGCTCTGTTTCTCTTTCTCCTCACCAGTTGGTGAAACCAAGTACATTATTGGCCTTGTATTTCAGAATTGGTTTTGTCAGTGAGGGAGTACAAGTGTACTAGTAAAAAATAGCATTATTTTCTCATGGCAGTCGGAAAATAGAGATGAGCACATGCATTAAATATCATTCTTACCTAAAGGAAGGTTATGGCGCCAATACGGATGATGAGGATTGGAACACAGATCTCCCTTTGTGTACTTCCACCAAAATGAACAACCTGTTCCATTCTGACATTCCAGTTAAACATCACAAAAGTCACTTCTTTTAAGAAGAGTTTTGTGCAGTGCACCAAAAGGTCACAACAGCAACCAGGTGAATGGGATATCCCTGTTTGCACAAAAAGGTATGGAGGAAACAGTCAGAGTCTCAAACAATTACAGGCAAAAACATTTGGCTAAACTTGTCATGGCTTATAACAGTGGCATGGCTTCATTTTTACCAGGGGCAGTAGATTAAGAATAGCTAAATATTTGGTATAAGGGCATGGGACAGTGGGTGCACCAGCAGTCCAGCACCATGTATGTAAACAAGGGCATAAAGTGGTGATTCATAGTTTGTGGCCCCGAGAAACAAACATCCAAAAACATATCTGGGTTGGTCCCATTTTTGTTCACTCTAGCCACCTACTCCTATGTGTGGATAGCAAATCTAGTCTTGGTCATACCACTGTGTATAGCGTTACCCCTATATTTCCCTTTTCGACCAAGAGACCGGTTGGATGACCAGTTTGTACTACTTTCACCCCCTTTCCTTCCTGTCTGTACCAAGTCCGATGTACATACTAAATTCCCCCACCCCCAATTTATTTCTTGTTTGAACCAAGTACTCCCTCCGTCCGGAATTACTTGTCATCAAAATGGATGTGTCTAGAACTAAAATACATCTAGATACATCCATTTCAATGACAAGTATTTCCGGACGGAGGGAGTACAAGATTTGACTCCATGAATTAGCTTTACCTCTAACAATAGAAGAAAAAAAATAGGTGACATTGGACCATCCGATCGAGAGGGGCTGAGAGGTAGAAAATGATGCACATGCAGCGACGTAGCAAGCTGGGGAAGTAGAGCTAAGGTGGTTTCGAACAAAGATATACCAGAAGGTCGTCGGGATGTGGATAGGTGGGCGGCGGGAGGCCGGATCCGCCCACAGGCAATGACGAAGGGATCGGAGGACCTCCCGCGCCGGCGCTCGGCCAGAGATAACGGTGCAGCCGGCAGTGGGTCTCCTCCCTCGCTGTTGACAACGGCCTAAATGCTGCCCCTCCTTCCCTTCACCGGCGGAGGGGGATACGTCCGGATCTGTAACCAGCGGTGAGGATAGAAAGACAGTGTTTTTTGAAGGGAGAAAGACAGTGTTTAGATCTGGAGAGGATGAGAGTGTGTGAATAGAGCAACCCTAGCAAGCAAGCGTGGATGCTCCAGCCTATATATACGTAGTGGGGTAGTTTTCCTTTTTCACTCCATCAAAACAATCGTTTAAAATTGTGTGCTACATGCCAGGTCGCGGGTTTTTTTAGTTGCTGATTTTTTTTTGAGATAGCTACCCGCTTGTTCCAAGTGGTTTTACAGTGTGCCAGGTCGCACTTTGTATCATTCAAGTCTGGTACGACAAGTCCCTCCATTAAATGAACAACCACCCCCTCGTAAAAATTGTGAACAAGCCCACGGCTAAAATTACCGGAAATGTGGGTTGCCCCAACATGCATTATTATTTATATTTTCTACTCCCTCCGTTCCTAAATATAAGTCTTTTTTATTGGACACAACTAAGACAAGAATTTTTTTATTAGAAGTGAACCCCACATGTCATAGACACAAAAATTGTGGCAAGATTTTCTTAGGCAAGCCAAAGTGTGTCTAACAATTTGAGCAACTCAAGTTAGGCAAGTGTGGCAAGTGTGGGAAAAATAATGTGGCACCATAAGACAAACATAGTCACAATCCAAACAGCCCCGTAATGTTTTGTGACATGCATGAAAATTTGGTTGTTAAATTTATAGTCAAAATTTGGCAAGGTGCATCAAATAAACACATGCAAGTATCAAAAGGAAAGTCACGGCATGCATGCATGCATTGTACTCCCTCTGTTTCCAAATATAAGTCTTTTTAGAGATTGCAACAAGTGACTACATACGAAGCAGAATATGTCTACATGCATCCGTATGTTGTAGTCCATTTGAAATGTGCAAAAAGACTTATATTGAGTGCAGTGCTTTGATGTGTCGCGTCAACTCGTACAAGACCGAGAAGTTTGATTACTACAACGCCCTCTCCCTCGCGTACTGAGCTCCGGTGCCTTAACTGCACCTGCCTTTGGCTGCATGACAGGAGGGCCAACCACCTGTTGGGCCCACCTGTCATAGACACAAAGGCGGGAGCAGTAAGTAGAAGCTTTCGCGACACGCTATCCCTCCTGCACGAGGTGGACGGACATGCAGTAGTGGATTCGATACTGTAGAAGTAGGAGTAACATCATTGTTCGTCTTCTTGAAGAGGCGAAGAGCCAAGGGCAACCCGATTGTGGCAGTTGTGAACGCTCGCATGGTGCGGTGCCTTGGAGCACGCATGTAGTAGCCAGGCTCTTGCATGAGGCAAAATTGCTATTTGATCCCACTATTGTAGTAGTACTAGTACTTGCTACTCCCTCCGTCTAGGTGAGTAAGTCATTGAATTTGTAGCTAAGCTTCCCTCATTGAATTGTTTAACAATTAAACTCCGTCATCCATTGGTTGATACTCATTCTGCATAGGTCCACGCGCTTAGCACCATTTCCTCCTGGGGTCACCAATGTTTATTTGCTAATTAATAGCATTGCATGCAACGAACTAGCCACTGCATGTCATGTTTGGTAGTCTCAAGTCATTAAAAGCATGCGCACCTGTCATCTCTTATTGGTTGATATGTCAAGAAACAAGAAACAAGGTAGAAGTTAATGCACTGCGCCTAAGTGTTTTGGTACTATTTGGTTTTCGTAAGATGACTTACACACCTAGATGGAGGGAGTAGTATAGCCCTATAAACTGGAAAGGAGTATTTGCCTTTCTAGAGATTTAAACAAGTGACAACACTACACCGCGTGCAGTACTCCCTCCCTTCCGGTTTATAGGGCTCAAATCTCAAATCTTATGAACCAAGGCATTTTGCGATTGGAGGAATGTATCTCGTACTTTACAAAACTACCCTAATTAAACTCATGCATTAATTATGTAGTTCTCTCGTTTTCCTCTCCTCCTTGGTCGTGGTGCACAATATTGAGCACTCCTATATGACTAGCCGCTCTATCTGCGGGACATCAAAGCATCCGGGCCCGCGTGCCATCCACCAAATCGTAGCAAGGTGCTACAGTCGAGACTCACCTGTCACCCCAGTGTGGCCGTCAGGACCCGTCATATCACAAAACCCACACCTTTACCAGCTGTGGTAAGGTGGCCTCCAAGTTGGACTGGACGAAGCAACCATCATTTCACTGGAACGCTCTTTGAAGGCCTTTCTTCCCTTTCTTGAAGAAAACCTCACTCCAGGCTACTCACCTCTGCCATTTTTGTTCTGTATCGACGAAGGAAAGGTGGGCCAATCAGTTGTGTTGCTATATTTTCATTCCAAGAATCTTCTTTTTGCGAAGCACTGACCGATTCGCACAGCCTATTCTTTTCCCATTTTCATTGCGATTGTGGTTTCCTTTCGATTGCTTTTTGTTTGTCAGTTCATTGATGGATCCTGGAGCACTAGGCAAAGAGTTGCCGGTGGACAACCCACTGGAGACAGCGATCTCCAGGAAGCGAGCACCGACCAACGAGTTGCATGTTGGCGGGCCAACCCATGGAGATGAAGAACTCGAAGAAACAAGCACTGGCCAAAGAGTTGATGACGTTGGCGGACGAACTCCTCAAAGAAAGTTGGAAGAACAGCAAGGGACCCACCGTGCCTACCCTAAAAACTCTGATGTCCACCTATGCGAGGCTCAAGGCCGAGTTTGAGGAGATATTCTCCATTGAGAAGCAGTATTCCCCTGGCAAGGTAATGGCCCCCATCGAGGACGAGGAGATGGCCCCCGGAGGGATGAGATCCCCCGGTGAGCTGCACAAGGTGAAAAATAATGGCTTATTACCATAGTTGTGGTTTCTGATTATTTGCAATGTCCTTGCTAATATGTTAGGGTTGTACAGGTGCCGGTGGACGTCCTTGATGATTCCGATGTCGCAGCCCATCCTGTGGACAACGCCCTAGAGATTGTTTTCGATGTCACGGTCCATCCTGTTGGCATCGCCCTGGAGATCGATTCTGATGCCGCTGTCCATCCTGTGGACATCGCCCCAAAGATCGATTCCGATGTCGTGGTCAGTCCTATGGACATCGCCCCAGAGATCGATTCCCATGCCGCTGTCCGTGCTGTGTTCATTGCCCGAGAGATCGATGACAAGAAATAGTTGGTCGCGCCAATCCTTCAGGGTAGTTTGCATTGCCATGTGTTTAATTACCAGAACGATGCATGTTATCAAACCATCTTAGGGCTAGTGCACTGTCTTGTGTGGGCAGTACTTGCTACTTTTGTTTGATAGTTAATCATGTGAACCCTCTTCGAGTTATGGAAACAGATGTATCCTCACTAGCTTTTGATGTAATATATGGCATGCTTAGATGTAAGTTTGAACTATTTATCATATCAGCAGGGATTGTTTGATGATTCTTGGTGTTAGTAGGCTAGCTACTGTGCGAGCTATAGTACTTGCAAAACACTAGGGTTAGAGTAATGGCCCGGGGGCGTCTGTACCGGCGGAGGAATCACCGTATTCTGCTGCGGGGGCTCCATCAGGCGCGGTTGGACCGTCGCTCCCGCTCCTGGTGCCTCAATCTGGTTTACCTCCCTGTGCTGGGGCGGGTTACTGGGTCCGGCTCCGGGGGTCTGAAAGAGGTTTCTAGGGTCGAATCCTGATGGCAGACACGATCTGTACTTCCGCTTTAACACCTCCTGTGACGCGTTCTGGTCGAGCATGAGTTTGTAAGCCTGTGCATCTAAAGCGGCCCGCTCTGCAGCCATGCGCTCCTTCTCTGCCGCTAGATCTGCTTTGGCTTGCGTGATCTGCTCTTTCACCTTCGCAATTTCTGCGTTATGAGCCTCCTGATCTGCTGGGTTATCCTCCGCCATGAGCGCTGCTAGCGCATCAAACAGATCTGACAAAACTTGAACCGGCGGGCGCACCGGGCCTCCTGCCCCTGCTACCGCTGCTGAACCGGAAAGCATTGCTGCTGCGGTTGAAGAGAGGTTTGCGGCCTGAGTCCCGGCCATGAATATACCGATCCGGTTTAGCTGGCTTGGGGGTCCGAATCTCGCTACCATCGAACAGCCTCGATCATACCATCCTGCAGCTGGTACAATGACTCGGTTTCTCCTGCTGAAGATTCATCGCCGGAGTAAACGACGGTCTCGCTACCGTACTCTGAACCGGCATCATACTCCCCTCCATGGGTTGCTCCAATGAAGACATGCTTCACGGCCGGTTTAGCCCGGCTGGTTCTTGCTGGCCGAGCCGCTCTCGACGAGGTCGGTGCAGATGTCCGCCAGCCCCCGATCTTGCCGATGAAGACGTGTATGCGCCGAAGGGACCCGTAACCGTACTTTCGATCGAATCGGCCTCGACCCCATCCAGATCGCCGACGAGATCCGCCGCGACGACTCTTGGTCA
This sequence comes from Aegilops speltoides, assembly GCA_021437245.1. NCBI lineage: Eukaryota > Viridiplantae > Streptophyta > Magnoliopsida > Poales > Poaceae > Aegilops > Aegilops speltoides. Next base: position 86,151,105 of record CM038145.1, on the reverse strand, counting down.
TCCGCCCACGACGTAGCCTTCGAGTCCTTTGAGCTTGCCCTCCAAGATCGTCAAACCATCGTGGCGATAGCCCCACGGTGGGCGCCAACCGTCGTGGATTTGTCACGGCAGATGTCCTAGCATAAGGACTTAGTCGTGGAGCCATCGCAACGGGTTTACTTGCAGGGTTAAAGCGACACAAAGACACGAGGGTTTATACTAGTTCGCCCCTTCGATGAAGGTAAAGGCCTCACGCCTAGTTGTGATGGAATTGATGTAGTCTCGATGGCTAGGAGCAAATAAGCTTCGCTTAGGCTCGAGTTGTGGTTGTCTGTCTCGAACCGCCGGGTCGCCCCTTATATACACGAGTGGCGCCTGCCGGTTTAGCGAGTCCCAACCGTTCATACTGTATCCCGGTTGGTATCTCCCTATTCCTAACTTACAATACAAGTCATACATCAGGCCGGTTTACGGCTACAAGTTCTAAACCGACTACAGGCCTTGGGCCTTTCCACGACTACACCACTAGTGGAGCTAACCCGGCCCAAACTTGGCCGGTTTACACCTGGTGGTAATATCCCCAACATTAGGCCCCAGATTGATTTGAACTGGTTCATGTCCATCCTTCATAAACCTGCATCTTGGACATCTTCTTTGTGTAATAAACCGTCACGTCGTCATTGCTTCTGATCATTGTAAACCGGCATGACATTATTGCTTCTGGTCACTGTAAACCGGCATGACGTCATCTTGAAGTTTATCCTTTATAACGCCTTCTTTAATGACCGTCCCTGGATTCACACGCTTGACCTAGCTTTACTGCCTTATAAATAGGACCGAAGGGTCATTCTGTTTCTTCCTTCGCTTCCTCTTCTTCTTCTTCCTTGCGCCACGCCTTTGGAGCTCTCCGTCGTCGTCAACGCTCGCTTGCCCTTGGTCACTGATCAACCTGTTCGACCGAATATCGCGGCCTTTCTCCGCATCTCCTCCGCTTCCGTAAATCTCTTACCCTTCTTCATCTGTTCATCATCTTAGATCTGTTTCTAGGTTCAAGCTTCATACCACGTTCTTCGTATGCTTTCACCTTTCTAGCCTTTGAGCCATGCTATGAATCCTGTTCTGTATCAAACGAAGACTCCTGCTTATCCGCTGTACTTTCTTATCTGAATCCCATAGATCTTCTGCATATATATATCTTATGGTGCATTCCCTGTTTCTTCTTTACTTTCCGCGACGCATTTCCTGTTTGCTGAAAACCCGCGTTTGATCCGTAGTAAATATGAATTTTTGTGAAACCTGTTTCTGTCCATTACCTTCGAAGCCAAGATTAGGCGGTTTAACTCATCATAGTAAAAATTGCTAAACCGGCATCGGCACACCATTAGTCCCCTTGTTGAACCGCCAACATATATCTGACATCATATCATATCGAACTGATTCGTCGGAACCGCCTCCGGTTTATCATAACTTAGATCAATTACTCTGTAATGAGTACTTTCTTAAACCGGATTCTTCTCCTTGTAGACCTCATGATGGCCAAACAGGTGTACGAATGCAATCGGTTCCTTCCGCGTCTCCGAGACACGCTTGAAGGAACTGGTATCAATCGGCGCTTTAGATGATCAAAACACAATCCATTGAGGGTTCTCGAGAGGAATGTCCTCCTACCCTCGTGAAGGAGAAGTTGTGGTTTTCGCGATCACTTGTTCCGGGCTTCAAACCGCCTGGTCAAAATTTTACCGGACGTGATGGCCAATTTCAACTCCGTCCTCAAGATATCGGCCCCAATTCGTTACCAACCTGTGCCATTTTCAAGTCTTTGTCCAAGTATATCTCGCAAGAGGAACCTCTCTGTTGAACTGTTCAGGATCTTTTCCACCTAAACCGCCGCACCGAATTCACCGATGGCCCCAATACTGAACTGGGCGGTATGGCTATCCAGAAGAGGAAAGAGATCACTTATCCCCACGTCAAGCTCCACACTCATCCCAAAGAGTGGAACGCAACTTGGTTCTACTGCAAAGACACCTCCCCTGAAGGTGAGAATCCTTTACCCGTTTTTCGCCCGTAGCGGCTCAGAACACTCATCCCTTTCCGCAACGATTGACTGCCAAAGAGAGAAGCAAATACGCTCCACAACTATCCAAGCTTCGGGCCTTTATGGCCAACGGTTTGATCGGATCGATCCGCACGCTGCTGGTTATCTTGGGGCATATTGCCTCGAGCGGCGTTCGGTTTGATGTGCCAGTATACCGGCAGCGTCGATGACCCACTCCGACACACCAAACTGGAATTGTCTGAAGATGAAGTCATAGATTCAGTGAGGAAGATGCTGAATGAACCGGAGCACCTTTGTGCCCAAACCGGCTTGGCTCCTTACTGCACCTTCAACACACCTCCTGCGGTAAGTCTCTGACTGTGCCATCATTAAATATTGCCATTACTTTCATACTTCCAATTCTCAATTATTTCCGATCCAGGGTGATAATCCGTTTTGGAGCAAGAAACTCTCTCAAGATAAAGCGGACAAGGCTGGGCGGCAAACCGCCCAAAACAAAAGTTGTTAAAAGTCCGCCCACAAGAGGAAAACCACCGCTTAAATCGATCCGCCATCGATGATGATGTGGGTAATCCGAACTTGATTCTCTTGGCTTGTTTTTACACGCCTTATTGATGACGATGCTTGTCGATGATAATGAAGCCAAGAACGCTGGATTTGCCGAGGTAACCATTCTCTTCCGATTCAACAAACTTGCCTTCACCAAAATTTCGCGGCAAACCGGAAGGTTAACTTTTCTCACCCCTTGCTTACTTGGATCCCAAACTTCTTATGAAGACACAAAGAGCATGAAGCCCGCCGCACAACCCGCACAGCGGACGGTAGTTACCTCTGCGGTTTACCAAACAGCCCGCTCGAAGCGCCGCACCGAGGTTTCCAACCATTTTATTACCTTGAATTCCAAAGTGGGTTTATTCCGTCAACCTCTTAATCCGTCCGACTCCGATTATCAGGTCACCTCTCATTCATCATCTGGCGAATCGTCAGCCACCCAACTACCACCACTGAAGATAGCTGTCGGGTAAGTCAACATGGCCATATGTTTGTCAATTTCTTCTGTAATGTATGTGCCTTATTTCTGAATCTTTTGTTTCTTCAGAACTAAACCGAAACCCAGCAAGAAAGCTCGCTTGGAGAAAATAGCTGAAGAGGCTGCCGCTTCAGATCATGAGCAGGCGCCGGATCATGAAAATGTTGCCTTTGAAGACATTCCGATTGATCCCCCGGTTCAAGAAGATGTGATTCCTGAGGAGAGGCCTGCGACTGTTTCAATGTCTGTTGATCCAGCCGCCCGTACTGTCCGGTTCGAAAATCCTCATAGTCCGACTGAAACAGGTGTGCCCACACGATCCGTCGAATCGAAGGACGACGACGTTGTAATCACTGGAACGGGCCACCCTGAACCGGGGAATGCTGCAACTCTAACCTGGCATACTGTGAAAGAGGACTCTTCCACTTTTAACAAAGGAAAGTGGAATGTAGAGCTGGAAACATACGCCGCTATGAGCGCCCAAGATCTTCATTCCGGATATCTAAACCGGCTTTACAGTAGCCGTGATTATGAAGCTGGTTTGGTGAAACTGATGAGAGATAAATTTGAGGTAACGCTCCTTTCCTTATTACCAATATAGTAATCCTTGTAGCCCCCAAGGGCCGGTTTGCAATCTTTGATCAAACTGGTACTTGATAACTTTCTTTGATAGACTTTGCAATCTTCCCTCATAACCACCAGGGCCGGTTGAAATACGCATACGTAAACCGGCAATCCAAAAACTTCCTGACAACACTTTAATAGAATCAAATAGCCATTAGCCCCCAAGTGCCGAGTTGAATACTCGTATTGAACTTGGGACTTTGCCTTGTATCGCGAGAGAAAAATGAAGGGACATTAGCCCCAAGTGTCAAGCATATAACTATGTTGTGTGGTGGAGACTTGAACTGTAATTGTTGGCTGATCATATCGCCAATCGCAGCCGAGGTGAGAATCAAGGATGATCGGATTGCCGATTTACAGGCGGCATTGAAAACCCAGCAGGCCGAGACAGACAAGGCCAAGAAGGAGCTAACCAGTGCTTTGACTGCTGCGGAACAAGTGAAGGACAACATGAAGAAGGAACAGGCGGTCTGGGCCACTGAAAAGGCCGACTTGCTTAAACGGGCCGAGAATGCTGAAGCTGCCCTTAAACCGGTTGTGGATGATCTGACAGCCGTGAAGCGGCAAGTGCATTCTATGACGGCAGCCATCTTTGGTGAGTTCCCTGTTAATAAGTGTAATATGCTTTACCTGCTGTCCCAACATTCCGGTTTAAAAAAATATCCTGTCATCATATGCAGGCACACGCGTTGGGCATTTGGGCAATGACGTGCGGAAGAAACTGAAAGCTGTCTACACTTTAGTGGAGCAGTTATATACCGGAGCCCAGCGTGTTATTACCACAATGTCACATAATAACCCAGCGCCGTCCCTGATCCAAGATACCTTGAACCGGCTTTCCATCCTTCCTTCCCGGCTTGAAGAGGTGAAGAAATCTGCTGCACGAACCGGAGCCATCAACGCCTTGATCCGTGCCAAAGCCTGGGTGCCGGATTTTGATCCTGTGGAAGCAGCTCAGGGCTATCCCAGTGTGAAGGAAGACGGCTCGGACTTTAGTGAAGAGGACTTGCGTGCAATAAACCGTGCGGTACGCCCACTTGCTTGTCAATTGGCGGAAGAAGCCGATTTGGAGCACTACCAAGCCCAATACAATGATCGTAACAAGCGTGTGTCCGCTCCAACCTTTGAACCGGAAAACTTGATCCTCCAATCCGTAAGCACACTTACGCCTCGACATTGAACCGCTGTCTCGACTCACGAAGAGGCTGTTTTCCAAGCGCTAATGGGCATCGATCGACCTCTGTGGATTTCCACCAATGGGTAGAGACGAAGGTGCTTGAAGCGGCGGAAGATGAAGAATACCGTGAACCGTAGCCGGTTTAAGAAACACTGATCTCATTTGGGCATCTGCGTTTTTGTAATAGCTTTAGTCAAAACTTTGCTGCTCGGTATGCCTTTCACAAGATCGAGGAAACTTTTGTTTAAGTCATACTCCTCGCAACCAAAAGATTGAACTTCGGCGGCGGTGATACCGCCAGCCGGTTTATGGCATCCAACATATGTTATGTATTGAAAATCAATTAGTATGTGATACAAATACCTGCCATATTCGGGCATGAAGTTGGCGTAGCCAATCTTGAAGCGGAGGCTTTTTTGTTAAAAACCATAACCGTCTGGGGAAACAATAACCCCCACATAGGCGTGCTGAATCAGCACAAGCCCCCATGTTTCTCCATAAGGATGAACCGGAAAAAGGTAAACCGGAAAGAGAAAAACTTCGGTGTAATACCAAACCGTGTCCTGTCAGTTTTTTACTGACAGCTAAACCGGATAAAAATATTCGTCGGGTTTTAAAATCGCAACAAGAATTGAACACCAAATATGGCAACAAAGGCAATAACCCTTTGCAAAAGTAAAGCTTCATGGAGCTGGTCAGATGGCATTACCATGGTCAGACGCAACCAAGCCCCCCGAAGGCGTAGCGATGGTGCTAGTCGGCCAGGTCCCCAAAAGACTCTTGGCGAGTACGCCGGCCAAGTGGCGTGACATTGGTTCGGGTTCGACCAAGCCCCCAAGTGGCGCTGGCCCTATTGGCCGACCAAGAGGCGTGACCGGTTCAGACGTGACCGTGTCCCCAATGATCCGTGGCTTTCGCCTATCAAGAGGTGTTGCATTGGTTCGGACACGACCAAGCCCCCAAGTGATAAATATAACTGTCAAGGGGTAAACCGGAGGCCGCTTTAAAAATAGAAACACTCCATGTAACCACGCATGAAAAGAAAGACAGAGACCCCGCTTTGGCTGAGGCCCTGATTTTTATTATATCGAAGATAATATATACATTGTTATGCTATGTACATAAACTGAGCCGATGACTCATGTGTAGTAAGGTCGAAGATGAGCTATATTCCACGGCCTATTGGTCTCCTCCTCTGATGTACGTGAGTCTTTATGCTCTCGAATATCAACCAGATAGTAGGAACCGTTGTGCAAATTCTTACTGACCACAAAGGGTCCTTCCCAAGGCGGGGATAGCTTGTGCATATCTGTCTGGTCTTGGATGAGACGGCACCAAATCTCCTTCCCGAAAGGCTCGGTTTTAACCCGCGATCGTGATAACGACGAAGATCTTGCTGGTAAATCGCCGACCGAGCGGCTGCCATATCACGCTCCTCATCCAGTAAGTCCAAAGCGTCCTGTCGTGCCGCTTCGTTGTCCGCTTCAACATAAGCCGCTACACGGGGCGAATCGTGCCGGATATCACTGGGGAGAACTGCTTCTGCTCCATAAACCATGAAGAAAGGCGTGTAGCCAGTAGACCGGTTTGGCGTAGTATTGATACTCCATAGTACCGATGGGAGCTCTTCAACCCAGCACCCTGGTGTTCTCTGCAATGGAACCAGAAGTCGTGGTTTGATGTGTTGGGGAACGTTGCAGAAAATTAAAATTTTTCCTACGGTTTCACCAAGATCCATCTATGAGTTCATCTAAGCAACGAGTAACGAGAGAGAGTTTGCATCTACATACCACTTGTAGATCGCGCGTGCGGAAGCTTGCAAGGTGATGATGGAGTCGTACTCGAACGTGATTCAGATCACCGATGCCAAGTGCTGAACGGACAGCACCTCCGCGTTCAACACACGTGCGGGACGAGCGACGTCTCCTCCTTCTTGATCCAGCAAGGGGAAGGAGAGGTTGAGGAAGACAGCTCCACCGCAGACGACGGCGTGGTGATGGTGGAGAAGCAAGATCTCGGCAGGCTTCGCCGAGCTCTTACGGAGGAGGAGATGTGTTGGGGAGGGAGGGCTGCACCTTGGGAGTTGGTACAGCAGCCCCCTCCTCCCCCTTTATATAGGCACCACAGGGGTGGCGGCCCTGAGATCCAATCTCCGGGGGCGGCGGCCAAGGGGGTGGAGTGCCCCCAAACCGGTGGGCGCCCCACCCCTAGGGTTTCAACCCTAGGCGCAGGGTGGGCCTAGGGGCGCACCAGCCCCCGTGGGCTGGTTCCTTCCCTTTGGCCCATGGGGCCCTCCGGATAGGTGGCCCCACCGGTGGACCCCGGGACCCTTCCGGTGGTCCCAGATTTTACCGAAACCCCAAACTTTCCCGATGGTCAAAACACCACTTCCTATATATTATTCTTTACCTCCGGACCCTTGCGGAACTCCTCGTGACGTCCGGGATCTCATCCGGACTCGAACAACATTCGGTGGTCACATACTTGACTTCCTACTAACCCTAGCGTCACCGAACCTTATGTGTAGACCCTACGGGTTCGGGAGACACGCAGACATGACCGAGACAACTCTCGGCAATAACCAATAGCGGGTGCGGATATCCATGTTGGCTCCTACATGCTCCTCGATGATTTCATCGGTTGAACCACGATGTCGAGGATTCGATTAAACCTCGTATACAATTCCTTTGTCAATCGGTGCGTTACTTGCCCGAGACTTGATCGTCGGTATCCCAATACCTTGTTCACCTCGTTACGCAAGTCACTTTACTCGCATCAGTAATGCATGATCCCGGCCAACACCTTGGTCACATTGAGCTCATTATGATGATGCATTACCGAGTGGGCCCAGAGATACCTCTCCGTCATACGGAGTGACAAATCCCAGTCTCGATCCGTGTCAACCCAACAGATACTTTCGGAGATACCTGTAATGCACCTTTATAGTCACCCAGTTACGTTGTGATGTTTGATACACCCAAGGCACTCCTACGGTAACCGGGAGTTACACGACCTCATGGTCGAAGGAATAGATACTTGACATTGGCAAAGCTTCTAGCAAACGAACTATACGATCTTTTATGCTATGCTTATGATTGGGTCTTGTCCATCACATCATTCTCCTAATGATGTGATCCCGTTATCAACGACATCTTATGTCCATAGTCAGGAAACCATGACTATCTATTGATCACAACAAGCTAGTCAACTAGAGGCTCACTAGGGACTCATTGGGTCTAAGTGTTCACACGTGTATTACGATTTCCGGATAATACATTTATAGCATGAACAAATGACAATTATCATGAACATTGAAATATAATAATCCTTTTATTATTGCCTCTAGGGCATATTTCCAACAGTCTCCCACTTGCACTAGAGTCACCAATCTAGTTACATTGTGATGAATCGAACACCCATAGAGTTACGGTGTTGATCATGTTTTGCACGCGAGAGAGGTTTAGTCAACGGATCTGCGACATTCAGATCCGTGTGCACTTTGCAAATCTCTATGTCTCCATCTTGAACATTTTCACGGATGGAGTTGAAACGACGCTTGATGTGCTGGTCTTCTTGTGAAACCTGGCTCCTTGGCAAGGGCAATAGCTCCAGGTGTTGTCACAGAAGAGTTTGATCGGCCCCGACGCATTGGGTATGACTCCTAGGTCGGTGATGAACTCCTTCACCCAAATCGCTTCATGCGCTGCCTCCGAGGCTGCCATGTACTCCGCTTCACATGTAGATCCCGCCACGACGCTCTCGCTTCCAAATGCACTAGCTTCTCGCTCCACCATTCAACATATACACGATCCGGTTTGTGACTTAGAGTCATCCAGATCCGAGTCGAAGCTAGCGCCGATGTAACCCTTCTGACGAGCTCTTCGTCTCCTCCATAAACGAGAAACATGTCCTTTGTCCTTTTCGGTACTTCAGATATTCTTGACCGCTGTCCGGTGTTCCTTGCGGGATTACTTTGGTATCTTGCAACCAAACTTACGGCAAGGTTTACATCGGTCAGTACACAGCATGGCATACATAATAGATCCTATGGCTGAAGCATAGGGATGACACTCATCTCTTCTTTATCTTTTGCGTGGTCGGTGACCGAGCCGAGCTCAATCTCACACCTTGTAACATAGGCAAGAACCCTTCTTGGACTGATCCATTTTGAACCTCTTCAAAATCTTATCAAGGTATGTGCTTTGTGAAAGACCTATGAGGCGCCTCGATCTATCTCTATAGATCTTGATCCCTAATATATAAGCAGCTTCTCCAAGGTCCTTCATTGAAAAACACTTGTTCAAGTAGGCCTTAATGCTGTCCAGAGTTTCAGATCATTTCCCATCAAGAGTATGTCATCTACATATAATAGGAGAAATGCTACTGAGCTCCCACTCACTTTCTTGTAAACGCAGCTTCTCCATAAGTCTCAAGATAAACCCAAACGCTTTGATCATCTCATCAAAGCGAATGTTCCAACTCCGAGATGCTTGCACCAGTCCATAAATGGATCGCTGGAGCTTGCATACTTTGTTACCGCTTCGAGGATCAACAAAACCTTCCGGCTGCATCATATACAGCTCTTCCTTAAGATGTCCATTAAGGAATGCCGTTTGACGTCCATCCGCCATATCTCATAATCATAGTATGCGGCAATTGCTAACATGATTCGGACGGACTTAAGCTTCGCTACGGAGAGAATGTCTCGTCAGTAGTCAATTCCTTGAACTTGTCGATAACCCTTAGCGACAAGTCGAGCTTTATAGATGGTAACATTACCATCCGCGTCCGTCTTCTTCTTGAAAATCCATTTGTTTTCTATCGCCGCCGATCATCGGGCAAGTCTGTCAAAGTCCATACTTTGTTTTCATACATGGATTCTATCTCGGATTTCATGGCTTCAAGCCATTTGTTGGAATCCGGGCCGCCATTGCTTCTTCATAGTTCAAGGTTCATTGTTGTCCAACAACATGATTTCCATGACAGGGTTGCCGCACCACTCAGTGCGGAACGTGTCCTCGTGGACCTTCAAGTTTAGTAGTAACTTGATCCGAAGTAACTTGATCATCATCAACGTTTTCCTCTTGATTGGTGTGGGCATCACAGAACGGTTTCTGCGCTGCACCACTTTCCCGCTCGAGAGGTAGTACTTCATCGAAGTTCTACTTTCCTCCCACTTACTTCTTTCGAGAGAAACTCTTTCTCCGTAAAGCATCCATTCTTAGCAACAAAGACCTTGCCTTCGGATCTTAAGTAGAAGGTATACCCGACGAGTTTCCTTTGGGTATCCTATGAATACGCATTTTTCCGACTTGGGTTCGAGCTTTTCAGTTTGTAGTTTCTTGACATAAGCATCGCATCCCCAAACTTTTAGAAACGACAGCTTAGGTTTCTTCCCAAACCATAATTCATACGGTGTCGTCTCAACGGATTTAGACGGTGCCCTATTTAAAGTGAATGTAGCTGTCTCTAGAGCGTATCCCCAAAATGATAGCGGTAAATCGGTAAGAGACATCATAGACCGCACCATATCCAATAGAGTGCGATTCTGACGTTCGGACACACCGTTTATTTGAGGTGTTCCAGCGGCGTGAGTTGTGAAATGATTCCACATTTCCTTAAGTGTGTGCCAAATTCGTGACTTAAGTATTCTCCTCCACGATCTGATCGTAGGAACTTTATCTTACGGTCACGTTGATTCTCCACCTCACTCTGAAATTCCTTGAACTTTTCAAAGGTCTCAGACTTGTGTTTCATTAAGTAGACATACCCATATCTACTTAAGTCATCGGTGAGAGTGAGAACATAACGATATCCTCCATGAGCCTCAACGCTCATTGGACCGCACACATCGGTATGTATGATTTCCAACAAGTTGGTTGCTCGCCCATTGTTCCGAGAACGGAGTCTTGGTCATTTTGCCTAAGAGGCATGGTTCGCATGTGTCAAACGATTCATAATCAAGAGACTCCAAAAGTCCATCAAGATGGAGCTTCTTCATGCGCTTGACACCAATGTGACCAAGGCGGCGATGCCACAAGTATGTGGGACTATCGTTATCAACTTTACATCTTTTCGCATCCACACTATGAACATGTGTAATACTACGCCGAGATTCATTAAGAATAAACCATTGACCATCGGAGCATGACCATAAAACATATCTCTCATATAAATCGAACAACCATTATTCTCGGACTTAAATGAGTAGCCATCTCGTATCAAACGAGATCCGGATACAATGTTCATGCTCAAACTTGGCACCAAATAACAATTATTGAGGTTTAAAACTAATCCCAGTAGGTAAATGTAGAGGCAGCGTGACGGCGGCGATCACATCGACCACGGAACCATTCCCGCGCGATCGTCACCTCGTCCTTCGCCAGTCTCCGCTTATTCCGCAGCTCTGCTTGTGAGTTACATATGTGAGCAACGGCACCGTATCAAATACCGGTGAGTTACTACGAGTCTTGGTAAGGTACACATCAATCACATGTATATCAAATATACCTTTGGTGTTGCGGCCTTCTTATCCGCTAAGTATTTGGGGCAGTTCCGCTTCGGTGCCCTTCCCTTGCAATAAAAGCACTCGGTCTCGTGCTTGGGTCCATTCTTTGACTTCTTCCCGCAACAAGCTTACGGGTGCGGCAACATCTTTGCCGTCCTTCTTGAAGTTCTTCTTACCCTTGCCCTTCTTGAACTTAGTGGTCTTATTGACCATCAACACTTGATGTTCTTTCTTGATTTCAGCCTCTGCGACTTCAAATCGAGAACACTTCAGAATGGTCTTTACCATCCCTGCATGTTGTAGTTCATCACAAAGCTCTTGTAGCTTGGTGGGAGCGATCGAGGATTCTGTCAATGACCGCCTCATCCGGAGGTTAATGTTCACCGGGTCATACGGTTGTGCAACCTGACATCTTCGTGATGTGCTCACCGATGTAACTGTTCTCCTCCATCTTACAACTCAGAGAACTTGTCGGAGACATCATATATCTCGACCGGGCATGAGCTTGGAAAACTAGTTTCAGCTCTTGAACATCTCATATGCTCCGTGATGCTCAAAACGCTTTTGGAGCCCGGTTCTAAGTCAGTAAAGCATGCCGCCTTGAACGAGGGAGTAATCATCAAGACGTGTTTGCCAAGCGTTCATAACGTCTTGGTTCTCTCGACGGAGCGGCACCTAGCGGTCCTTCTAGGACATATTGCTTCTCGCAGCTATGAGGATGATCCTCGTGTTCGGACCCATCCGTATACTTGCTGCCATCATCTTTCAGCTTGGTTTTCTAGGAACGCGTTGAAGTTCATGTTGACATTAGCGTTGGCCATTGATCTACAAGACATATTTGCAAAGGTTTTAGACTAAGTTCATGATAATAAAGTTCTTAATCAAAATTATGAACTCCCACTTAGATTAGACATCCTCTAGTCATCTAAGTGTTACACGATCCGAGTCGACTAGCCCGTGTCCGATCATCACGTGAGATGGACTAGTCATCATCGGTGAACATCTTCATGTTGATCGTATCTTCCATATGACTCGTGTTCGACCTTTCGGTCTCCGTGTTCCGAGGCCATGTCTGCACATGCTAGGCTCGTCAAGTTAACCCTAAGTGTTTTCGCTGTGTAAAACTGTCTTACACCGTTGTATGTGAGCGTAAGGATCCATCACACCCGATCATCACGTGGTGCTTAGAAACGACGAACTGTAGCAACGGTGCACGCTTAGGGAGAACACTTCTTGAAATTTTGTAAGGATCATCTTATTTACTACCGTCGTCCTAAGTAAACAAGATGCATAAACATAATAAACATCACATGCAATTATATAGTTGTGACATGATATGGCCAATATCATCAAGCTCCATTGATCTCCATCTTCGGGGCTCCATGATCATCTTGTCACCGGCTTGACACCATGATCTCCATCATCATGATCTCCATCATCATGTCTTCATGAAGTTGTCACGCCAACGACTACTTCTACTTCTATGACTAACGCGTTTAGCAATGAAGTAAAGTAGTTTACATGGCGTTCTTCAATGACACACAAGTCATACAAAAAATAAAGACAACTCCTATGGCTCCTGCCGGTTGTCATACTCATCGACATGCAAGTCGTGAATCCTATTACAAGAACATGATCTCATACATCACAATTCATCATTCATCACAACTTCGGCCATATCACATCACATGATCAATCGCTGCAAAAACAAGTTAGGCGTTCTCTAGTTGTTGTTGCATCTTTACGTGGCTGCGATTGGGTTCTAGCAAGAACGTTTTCTTACCTACGAATCACCACAACGTGATTTTGTCAACTTCTATTTACCCTTCATAAGGGCCCTGTTCATCGAATCCGCTCCAACTAAAGTGGGAGAGACAGACACCCGCCACCACCTTATGCAACTAGTGCATGTCGATCGGTGGAACCGGTCTCACTTAAGCGTCGTGTAAGGTTGGTCCGGCCGCTTCATCCCACAATACCGCTGAGCAAGAAAAGACTAGTAGAGGCAAGTAAGATGACAAGATCAACGCCCACAACAAATTGTGTTCTACTCGTGCATTAGAGAACTACGATAGACCTAGCTCATGATGCCACTGTTGGGGAACGTTGCGAGAAAATTAAAATTTTTCCTACGGTTTCACCAAGATCCATCTATGAGTTCATCTAAGCAACGAGTAACGAGAGAGTTTGCATCTACATACCACTTGTAGATCGCGGCGAAGCTTGCAAGGTGATGATGGAGTCGTGCTCGAACGTGATTCAGATCACCGATGCCAAGTGCTGAACGGACAGCACCTCCGCGTTCAACACACGCGACGGACGAGCGACGTCTCCTCCTTCTTGATCCAGCAAGGGGAAGGAGAGGTTGAGGAAGACAGCTCCACCGGCAAAGACGACGGCGTGGTGATGGTGGAGAAGCAAGATCTCGGCTGTGGCTTCACGAGCTCTTACGGAGGAGGAGATGTGTTGGGAGGGAGGGCTGCGCCTTGGTAGTTGGTACAGCAGCCCCCTCCCCCCCCCTTTATATAGGCACCACAGGGGTGGCGGCCCTGAGATCCAATCTCCGTGGGGCGGCGGCCAAGGGGTGGAGTGCCCCCAAGCCGGTGGGGTGCCCCCCTAGGGTTTCAACCCTAGGCGCGGGGTGGGCCTGGGGGTGCACCAGCCCCTGTGGGCTGGTTCCTTCCCCTTTGGCCCATGGGGCCCTCCGGATAGGTGGCCCCACCGGTGGACCCCAGGACCCTTCCGTGGTCCCAGATTTTACCGAAACCCCAAACTTTCCCGATGGCGAAACACCACTTCCTATATATTATTCTTTACCTCCGGACCCTTCCGAACTCCTCGTGACGTCCGGGATCTCATCCGGACTCAACAACATTCGGTGGTCACATACTTGACTTCCTACTAACCCTAGCGTCACCGAACCTTAAGTGTGTAGACCCTACGGGTTCGGAGACACGCAGACATGACCGAGACAACTCTCGGGCAATAACCAACAGCGGGTCCGGATATCCATGTTGGCTCCCACATGCTCCTCGATGATTTCATCGGTTGAACCACGATGTCGAGGATTGATCAAACCACATATACAATTCCTTTGTCAATCGGTGCGTTACTTGCCCGAGACTTGATCGTCGGTATCCCAATACCTTGTTCAGTCTCGTTACGGCAAGTCACTTTACTCGCACCGTAATGCATGATCCGTGGCAACACCTTGGTCACATTGAGCTCATTATGATGATGCATTACCGAGTGGGCCCAGAGATACCTCTCCGTCATACGGAGTGACAAATCCCAGCCTCGATCCGTGTCAACCCAATGATACTTTCGGAGATACCTGTAATGCACCTTTATAGTCACCCGATTCGTTGTGACGTTTGATACACCCAAGGCACTCCTACGGTAACCGGGAGTTACACGACCTCATGGTCGAAGGAATAGATACTTGACATTGGCAAAGCTTCTAGCAAACGAACTATACGATCTTTTATGCTATGCTTATGATTGGGTCTTGTCCATCACATCATTCTCCTAATGATGTGATCCCGTTATCAACGACATCTTATGTCCATAGTCAGGAAACCATGACTATCTATTGATCACAACGAGCTAGTCAACTAGAGGCTCACTAGGGACTCATTGGGTCTAAGTGTTCACACGTGTATTACGATTTCCGGATAATACATTTATAGCATGAACAAATGACAATTATCATGAACATTGAAATATAATAATCCTTTTATTATTGCCTCTAGGGCATATTTCCAACATGATGCCTCGTAAGATTTCCTGATTAGCACGCTCTGCCTGCCCGTTGGACTGGGGGTGCGCTACTGATGATACATCAAGTCGGATATGCTCACGTTCACAGAATTCCTTCATAGCTCCTTTGGACAGATTAGTGCCATTGTCATTAATGATACCGTGTGAAAGCCAAACCGAAAATCACCTTTTGATGAACTGCATCATTGTTGCCGCATCACACTTACTGACAGGTTCCGCTTCAACCCACTTGGTGAACTTGTCCACTGCCACTAACAGGTGGGTCTTCTTATCTTTGGATCGCTTAAAAGGCCCGACCATATCCAGCCCCCATGTCACAAACGGCCATGTTATTGGGATCATCCTCAACTCTTGTGCCGGTACATGGGCACGCCTGGAGAATTTCTGACACCCATCGCACCGTTTGACCAAGTCCTCCGCATCAGCGTGAGCAGTTAACCAGTAAAATCCATGACGGAATGCCTTCGCCACTGTGGACTTTGAACCGCATGATGCCCACATCCCCTTCATGGATTTCTCGTAAAATTTCACAACCTTCCTCGGAAACACAGCGTTGAAACGCCTCAAACACCGCAATGATGCAACTCACCATTAAGAATCATCATAGACTTGGGCGCGGATTATCTGTCGCCGTAACCTCATCGTCTCGCAACTCTCCTCTAGTCATATATGCAAGGTAAGGAACCGTCCAATCCGGAATAGCATGCAACGCCGCCACCAACCGAGCCTCCGGATCGAGAATCGCCAAATCCGCTTCACCGGGAGCTGTAACGGACGGGTTGTGCAAGACGTCCAGAAAGACATTAGGTGGCACCGGTTTACGCTGAGAACCCAAACGGCTTAAAGCGTCTGCCGCTTCGTTCTTCCGGCGATCCACATGATCCACCTGATAGCCCTTGAAGCAACCTGCAATGTTATCCACCTCTCGTCGATATGCAGCCATGAGGGGGTCCTTAGAGTCCCAAGTGCCAGATACTTGCTGAGCCACCAGATCCGAGTCACCGAAGCACTTAACCCGGCTTAAATTCATCTCCTTAGCCATCCGGAGACCATGGAGCAAGGCTTCAGTACTCAGCTGCATTATTAGTACAAGGAACATTAAGCGGAGAACGAATAAAACTTATCACCTCGGGGGAAGTTAACACGACTCCAGCCCCGAGCCTTCCAACCGCTGGATCCATCGAAGTGGATAGTCCAAGACGTATGATCCGGCTTCTCCTCGGTGCTTGTAACTCCGTCCAATCATTAATGAAATCAACAAGTGCTTGTGATTTTATCTTTGTGCGTGGTGTATACTTGAGCCCATGTGGCCCAAGCTCGATGGCCCATTTGCAATCCGCCGATCGCCTCCGGTTTTGTATGATATCACCCAAAGGAGCTGAACTAACCACGTAATAGGGTGCCCTTGGAAATATTGTTTCAGCTTCCGCCGCCATAAAAACACCATAGACTAGCTTCGCCAATGCGGATACCTCTGCTTGGACTCAATAAGCACTTCATCGATGTAATAAACCGCCGTTGAACCGATATTCCTTTCCCGCCTCCTTGCGCTCTACCACAATGGCTACGCTCACCGCCGTGCATTTGCTGCCACATATAATAACAGCGGTTCCTTGTCAACCGGAGCCGCAAGGACGGGCGGGTTGGCGATTCTGCTTTAGGTCCTCGAAAGCTTCGTCAAGAACTGGACTCGCACAAAATGATCTGTCTTCCTCAAAGATCGGTATAAAGGAATGGCCTTCTCTCGAGGCGGCCGATAAACCGCTCAATGCCGCAATCCGCCCGCCAAGCGTTGAACATCGTTGATACACTTTGGTTTAGCCAAGGAGGTGATGGCTTTAATTTTCTCCGGATTAGCCTCGATTCCTCTGTTAGACACCAGAACCCCAATAACTTGCCACCGAACACCAAAAACACACTTGGCGGATTAAGCATCATCTTATAAATGCGCAAGTTGTCAAAGGTCTCCTTCAAATCTTCCACCAGCGTCTCCTTCCGTCTTGATTTCACCACAATGTCATCTACATAAGCATGCACATTGCGGCCGATCTGTGTATGCAAGCAATTCTGTACACACCGCTGATAAGTAGCCTGGGCGCTCTTGAGCCCAAAAGGCATAGATACATAGTAGAAGGCTCCAAAGGGAGTTATAAACGCCGTTTTCTCCTGGTCCTTAACTGCCATCTTGATCTGATGATATCCAGAGTATGCGTCCAAAAAACTTAACCGCTCACATCCTGCCGTGGCATCAATAATCGATCAATGCGGGGAGAGCAAAGGATCTGCTGGACAAGCCTTGTTAAGATCTGTAGTCCACACACATACGCCAGTGCCGTTTTCTTAAGGACCAGCACCGGATTAGCAAGCCACTCGGATGAAACACTTCAATGATAAAGCCAGCCGCCAGAGCCCGCTACCTCTTCCACAATGGCCTTGCGCCTCTCTTCATTAAACCGGCGGAGGAACTGTTTCACGGTTTATACTTAGGATCCACATTAAGTGTGTGCTCGTGAGTTCCTCGGTACACCGGCATGTCGATGGCTTCCATGCAAAGATGTCCCGTTCTCACGGATGAACTCGATGGCGCGCCTTCCTATTTAGGATCCAGTTGGCACCGACAATGAAACTGCTTGGACGAATCGCCGCACAAAGTCAACAAGCTTGGTTTCACCGCCGATTTGAATTTCAGATCCGATTCATGCTCAGTAGTAGGCTTCTTTAAAGGGTCATATCTGCGGATCAACATTGTCCTTATAAAATTTCAACTCCTCTGTGGCACAGACCGCCTCTGCATAAGCTGCATCTCCTTCCTCACATTCCAAAGCGACTCGGCGGCTTCCATGCACCGTTATTGTTCCTTTGTAACCCGGCATTTTGAGCTGCAAGTAGATATAACAAGGTCGTGCCATGAACTTAGCATAAGCCGGCCGTCCAAACAAGGCATGATATGGGCTCCGGATTTTCACCACTTCAAAAGTTAGCCTTTCAGACCGGGAATCATGCTCATCTCCAAAGGCCACATCCAAGGCTATCTTGCCAATAGGATAAGCAGATTTGCCTGGCACTACACCATGGAACACCGTATTGGACGGTCTGAGATTTTTATCTGTGAGACCCATGCGACGGAAAGTGTCATAATACAATATATTGATGCTGCTTCCTCCATCCATAAGTACCTTAGTAAACTTATAGCCCCCAACACGGGGTCTACCACCAAAGCCACCGACCGGATTATCAACCGGGGATGGTCCTCTCGCTCCATACGATAGGCTGTTCGACCAGCGCAAATACCGTGGCAAAGCCGGTTCAACAGAATTCTTGCCCGTTTGTGAAGCTTCCGATCCCGCTTGTCCAAGCTGGTTGTGAAAACATGAAGCGCCGCCATTCAAGCGCTTTGGCTAGCTCGATAGCTTTGATCTCTGCTGCTCTTGGCTACCTTGATTACTCGGGGTATTGAAGTTGCCTGGTTGTGCCTGAACCGAAGCTCCGTCTGACCCGGCCCATGAAAACCGGATCCTGCACCACCACCGATCCTGGTCATATCGGAAAGCATCGAATTTTAAACTCTTGCATAATATAACAGTCTTTCCAAAGATGATTCGATGGGGATTCCTTCGTCCGTGCTTGGGACAAGGCTGATTCAACAAGTAATTCAAACGGTTTGCACCAGCATTTGGGCCCCGATTCGCCTTGCCTCTCGTGCGCGGGCCTCATCCTGCGCATTAGTGTTGGCTACGAAATCCGGATTACCATCAGCCTTGCGCTTGCCCCGTTCCATGACCTGCCGGTTTGAAATGCTGCTGCTTGAGTTGCCATTCTTCTTTCCCTTCCTGCTTCGTCATCATCGCTTCAGATCCTTGGTACCGTCTCAATCAGCATATTTTACCAAAGCGGTCATGAGGGTTCCGTATCATTGCGAACCGCTTCATCGTCCCACTTCAGCCAGAGGCTCAAACCGGCGGTTGCTTTCGGTGTGATGATCGCCGAGTCAAGATTGATCCGGTCGAGGAGTGCAAAATCTCGGACACATGGCGTACCCAGCGGGTTGTTGACTCCCCTTCTTCCTGAACGCAAGCCGCCAGGTCTACTATAGACTTTGGCTGTTTACATGTATCCTTGAAATTCTGGATAAACTGGGCCCGTAACTGACCCCATGAACTGATAGAATTGGGCGGCAAGCTTTTCAACCAAGTACGGGCTGTGCCCTCCATCATCATGGTGAAGTACTTTGCACACGCTGCTTCATCAACATCTAGCATCTCCATGGCCATCTCATAACTCTCAACCCACGCCTCAGGGGATAGGTCTGCAGTGTAATTTGGCACCTTGCGCGGGCCTTTAAAATCCTTGGGCAGACGCACATTGCGCAAAGCGGGGATTAAACAGGGCACTCCCAAAGCGGAGGTGACTCCTGGTCCGGCGGAGGTGGTAGGGCGAACCGGTGTGTGTTGACCCGCATCATCCTGTGCTGCTAACTCGGCCTCCCTGCGTGCCCGGGCCCGATCCACCACCTCCTGAGCATTACGAGCGCTGCCTATCGGGTGATTGCCTCGGGCGCTTCACGGTCTGCGCGTTACTTTGATAGGGCCGGTTCATCCATGCGCTCGCCAGAGCTCCGGCTTGGGCGGGCGTAGAGTGAATCCGATCGCGGCTGTATGAATATGCTTCTGCTGGATTAGTGCAGTCCGAGAAGCTCCTTAACCCGGCGTGTCTCAACCGCTTGGGGAATCACCTTCGATCGATCGCCTCCAATCGTGCGCAGCCGCAACAAGGTTGTCCATAGGGTTAGAGTAATGGCCGGGGCGTCTGACGGCGGAGGAATCACCGTATTCTGCCGGGGGCTCCATCGGCGCGGTTGGACCGTCGCTCCGCTCCCGTGCCTCAATCTGGTTTACCTCCTGTCTTTGGGCGGGTTATCGGGTCCGCTCCGGGTCTGAAAAGAGGTTTCTAGGTCGAATCTCGATGGCGGACACGATCTGTACTTCGCTTTAACACCTCCCGTGGCGCTGCTCGGTCGAGCATGAGTTTGTAAGCTTTGTGCATCTAAAGCGCCCGCTCTGCAGCCATGCGCTCCTTCTCGCCGCTAGATCTGCTTTGGCTTGCGTGATCTGCTCTTTCACCTTCGCAATTTCTGCGTTATGAGCCTCCTGATCTGCTGGGTTATCCTCCGCCATGAGCGCTGCTAGCGCATCAAACAGATCTGACAAAACTTGAACCGGCGGGCTCACCGGGCCTCCTGCCCCTGCTACCGCTGCTGAACCGGAAAGCATTGCTGCTGCGGTTGAAGAGAGGTTTGCGGCCTGAGTCCCGGCCATGAATATACCGATCCGGTTTAGCTGGCTTGGGGGGTCCGGAATACTGTCACCATCGGAACAGCCCCTGATCATACCATCCTGCAGCTGGTACAATGACTCGGTTTCTCCTGCTGAAGATTCATCGCCGGAGTAAACGACGGTCTCGCTACCGTACTCTGAACCGGCATCATACTCCCCTCCATGGGTTGCTCCAACGAAGACATGCTTCACGGCCGGTTTAGCCCGGGCTGGTTGCGCGCGCTGAGCCGTCTCGACGAGGTCGGTGCAGATGTCCGGCTCAGGCCCCCCGATCTTGCCGATGAAGACGTGTATGCCGCCGAAGGGGACCCGGTAACCGTACTCGATCGAATCGGCCTCGGGACCCCATCCAGCATCGTCGACGTAGATCCGGCCGCGACGACTCTTGGTCATCCGGCCCACGACGTAGCCTTCGAGTCCTTTGAGCTTGCCCTCCAAGATCGTCAAACCATCGTGCGATAGCCCCACGGTGGGCGCCAACTGTCGTGGATTTGTCACGGCAGATGTCCTAGCATAAGGACTTAGTCGTGGAGCCATCGCAACGGGTTTACTTGCAGGGGTTAAAGCGGACACAAAGACACGAGGGTTTATACTAGTTCGGCCCCTTCGATGAAGGTAAAGGCCTACGTCTAGTTGTGATGGAATTGATGTAGTCTCGATGGCTAGGGAGCAAATAAGCTTCGCCTAGGCTCGAGTTGTGGTTGTCTGTCTGAACGCCGCCGGTCGTCCCCTTATATACAGTGGCGCCTGTCGGTTTGCGAGTCCCAACCGGTTCATACTCGTATCCCGGTTGGTATCTCCCTATTCCTAACTTACAATACAAGTCATACATCAGGCCGGTTTACGGCTACAAGTTCTAAACCGACTACAGGCCTTGGGCCTTTCCACGACTACACCACTAGTGGAGCTAACCCGGCCCAAACTTGGCCGGTTTACACCTAGTGGTAATATCCCCAATAGAGTCCGTGCGCGGCGGGCGGGCGATCTCTTCTCCCTCCCCGTTTCTCTCTTCTCAGCCGACGCCCGCCGAGCGATTAGATTTAGGCTATCGACGGTTTATTCAATTACAGTCCCACATGTCAGTGAAATTGCAAGACAATGTGTGTCCCCTCTGGTGAGCGGCATGCGAGCCGGACTGTCGGGGGTGCGACCTGTACGAGTCGTAAGTGTGCCGCTTTTTCCTTTAGAACTTGCAAAGCGTAACATTTTCGCGCGATCAATCGATAGAAATCCAGAACAAAATGATGAGGGCGGTGCTTTCCCGCTCGTTAGGCGTGCTAGTTTGAGTGATATGACGTGCTACAGTGTCGTCCACTTGCTCCATTTTTATGTAAGCAAGAGTTTACACTCTTCTTGAGAGGAGTCTTGGCTGCACCGCGGATCTGATTTTGATCGAGGGATAACTATTCCCTGCCAAATAATGGAGCACTATTAGCGATTATAGCATGATAGTTAGGGCATCTCCAGCGCTGGCCCACAAATTTACACCGTCATCTGTCCGAGGACACTGATGGATGTCATCTGATGCTGCCCGCGTACCTTTCGACAACTATATGAACTAACCGGACGAAATTCATGCAAACAAAGCAAATTTCAAATTAACCGGATGAAATTCATTGCATTTCAAAAACTTTTCCTACAAACTGGACGAAATTCATTACATATTTCGCACAAACCGTACTAAAACCTACTGTAAACCTAATCTAAATGATCGCCGGCGCCCGACCACCATGTCCGGCCATGAACCTGAGAAAGCCGACCATTGCCTTTACCTCCTTCTCATCCGCCTCGATAACCTCCTCCTGGAGAGCACAAGGTTCTGAAGATTTCCGCCTCCACGTCGCCGTCAAGCGGATAATTGGCCACCGATATTTACCCCACCAAGCTTAGCGTCGACTGAGTGGAGTAGCGGTGGCCTTCCTGGGACCAGATCGGCGGTGACCTACCACGTACTAATCTTCCTCACTGCCAGCTGCGCCCGCGCACGCGGCCTGGCTTCGTGGTCGTGGCGGCGGAGGGCGGCCGGGGGTGTGCCGGCGATCTCCTTCGTTTGCTCTTGCGACAGTTTGAAGAGAGCTTTGGAGCGCGCTCGGAATGGAGCCGCCGATGTCCCTCGTCTGCTCCTGCGACAGTACGTCCAAGAGAGCTTCGGAGCGCCAGGAGGCCATGGTTGGAGTGGTGTCGATAGAAGGAAGGGACCGGAGGAGAATAAGTGTGGGTCTTTGGCTATGGCGGGAGCAAGGGATCAAGTTAATATAGCGGGTGAATGGCAATGAGTAGCGGCAGATGGATGGACAACTGGCACCGGAGTAGGTTCGTCGGGCGTGAATGCGGATGCTGCTTCAGTGACTTAACTGCAGATGCGTTGGGTTACTGACATGTGGGCCCAACGGGCATCTTGCCTACATGTCAGTGACACACCAATTGCACCTGCCGTTAAGTCCGGTGAATGCGGTATTGACATTCTGGAGAGACGGTGACAGTTTCAGGAGGCAAGCGCGCGCTAGCGATGGAAGGGGTTTCGGTAGGCCAGGGCGGTCAGACGCTGGCGTGGTGGTAAAGTGTGAACTCATGGATGACGAGCCTTTGAAGCATATGCGGCATGTATTGACAACCGCTCTTGTCGCCAGCTAGCCTTCGACGACCACCATTGGATACCACACAACCATTCATAACTTATGAATAATGGACGAATCGATCAGATACACACTCGTGTGCAGTGGCACTAAGATCGGTCGCTCATGATAGTACATACTCCGTACCATAGTACTCTCTCTAGCTAGGCTGTTTTATAGATTATCATTGTGATGGATGATATACATGAGCAAGGCGCTTCGAGTATGACCGTTGGTGTTGAGTCAGGTGAATACATGCTCGGCATTCCCGTAGGCCTCCATCAAACGTCTAAACAGTTATGTCAGGCACCGCTGGGGCGCGCAGGTGATGGGCTCGCCGTTTGCATTGCGCCATGAGCAGGACTTTGATTTAGAGGGTGACGTGCATGCATTAGAATGCTTTGACAGCGTGAGCATGAGTGTCTGACGCAAAATATTTCATTTTCATTTGGCTGACAAGGGTGCGTTGCAGCAACGAGTCCGTGGTTTGATTCCCCACATACGCATAATTTTGGTTCTAACAGTATTTCTTTCTCCATTGACAGGTAGGTCCGCGTAGATAGATAAAGAGCACAAGCTGATGAGGCGCATGCGGACTGTTTGACTGTCAACCAGAAAAATACAGAGCTATACACTGAGCCAGTGACCGTATAATCACCACATCTCGTATACAATGATCAAAGTGAGCTACCAAGACAAGTTCGATGACCGCCAATGCATTTTACTCGGTAATAAATGACCAGGATTGAAGGGGAATCCAAATTTCCTTCGTCTTCTATCCTTGAGCTCTTGACAAACCAATGCACTATACGGTTGTCCGGCCACTCCACCCTAGAGCTCTCACCAAGCGTCATTCATGCCACCGCGCTGCACACTAACCGGTAAGGCAGCGATGGCATCCCTCCAC
The DNA here is from genome assembly GCA_021437245.1 of Aegilops speltoides. NCBI lineage: Eukaryota > Viridiplantae > Streptophyta > Magnoliopsida > Poales > Poaceae > Aegilops > Aegilops speltoides. Next base: position 86,127,093 of record CM038145.1, on the reverse strand, counting down.
GTCGAGTTCCTCGCCGCCCACGACCTCACACAAAATGGTAGGGAAGCGATGGCATCCCGCCGTGCCGAGTTCATCGCCGCTCGCGACCTCACACCTATGTGGGAGGAATTTGAAGATGCCAAGGCCGAATGGGTGGTAGAGCAAGAGGCGGCCAAAGCCGCACAGAGGGAGCGGAAAAGTCAGAAAGCACTCAAGAAAAGAGAGGCCCGCCGCCATAAGAAAGAAGAGGACACACGCGCTGCTGCGGAGAGGTCGGTGGAGATCCAAGCACGGTGGGGTGTCGCTGACAAACCCGGGAAGGAGAATGACGGTGTCTGGCCAGCATGTGAGAAGTAGTAGTACTAGTAGTTAGTGTGTGTGTTTGTGTCTGAGTACGAGCATGTACCAGTACTACTAGTTACTACTGTAGTTTTTAGAGAAAATTACCAGTACATTAGCCTAGACTAAATGGAAAAATTCCTATCCTATGCATCAAATGGCATCTCTTTCTCTATAGGAATTGAGATGCATGTCATCTCACTTCCTATGATTTTCATATTCCTATAAAATTCCTATCCTATGAACGAAAAGAGGCCTCTGTTGGAGTAACTCATCGTAGCTAGCAAGATCGCTGGTACAATAGTTTTCTTCAAGAAGTGGAATTCAACGAAGTCATGATGGTTCCTTCGTCCGAGCAACTTCAAAGTGGGAAGTGGGCCTGTGATTTGACGGCTCATTAGTCATTGTTACTGTGGCGCGACGACCAGGGTGACTCTCCCTTGGAGTTCTGCGTGCATGGCAACTGGACCAGGATGGTCGACGTCCCACATGTTGGCGAACGAAAGTATTCTTTTCGATATCGAGGAGCAAGGAAACTGCGTGGTATAGTATCACTGCTGATTGGTTCTCAAAAAAATAGTATCACTTCTGATTTATAATTATTTTTTATTTTTGATGAATGCTAACATTTCAACTCTTACGACGAAGAGTGCCAAACATGGCACGTGCTATATGTCCCACACGTCAGCGAAAGGAGTGGGACATGAACCACGTGGTAGAGCCAAACGCAAAAAAAAGCATGGTAGAGCGTCTCCACTTCTTCCACTTCTGGGTCGGAGACCACACGTAGTAGTACTTAGTGGTATGAACGATACAAAGTGCAACCTGGAGAGAAAGACACGTCTAGTTGGAAGGTCTCGGGGCATACACGTAAACAAATATAAAAGTTAATATGTGCCTCCAACTAATATAGTAGTAGTAGAGTACCTAGGCACGTACTCCATAACATCACCGTGCATTGCACGTACAACATTTAGTGGTAGTACGTAGTAAGAGACAAATGCCGCCCAAGAGTTCCCTTCTCGGCCCACTTTTGGGTGTTTGGTAGAGTGTATGGAGGGTGCATGATTCCACACTAGTTTAGCACAAATACACTAGAAGCATGCATGAAGAGAGCATGCATGAAGAGGGGTGTTGAGTTGAGCATGCATGAAGAGGGAACAACTATGCTAAGATGAGAACGCAACCAAACACACCCTATATGACACGCATGTTCATACCATTTGTGCCTTTCTACTTCACTTACTGCGCTACATTACTCAAGTTTGTACGTCCACTCCTAGGTACATATTCGTCTCGTAGTTCTAGTCCCATGTGTTCTTCATATAGATGAAATGATCCTTGCATAACACGTGCACCTTGATGCTAGATGTCTCGCGTGTTGGCAAAAGGATGAACAAAGTTCACGTAAAAAAATAGAGTGGAAGAACATAGATTCCCGACGACCGAGAAGGAGCAAGGAACCTCGTGGTGGAGCGTCCGCACTCATAATATTTAATATTATTCAGCGATATAAAATCAACCAATCATCTCCACAGTGGACTGGAAGAGTATGAAACACGGCAGCCCAGTGTAGTTACATCATACTAGTACATGGCTAACCCACGCTATCACCATATTGCTTGGCTTCCGTGCGACACCTATCTCTAGTAATCCAGCAGCCTGTATCGCTTCTCCCTCCTCGTCTCTCTCAAAGTGCGGCGGGCTGGCGTTTTTGCCATCTATTGAGGTCGATTAACTCATCACATGTTAGCGACATGCCAAGAGCATTCTAAAAAAATTCCTTTCACGTTCTGTTTTCAAAAAGAAAAAATTCTTTCATGTACGAATTTGACTGTATGTTTTGAGCAACTTGCATGTCCTATACTGCTCCTGTTTGATACTCTAACTTAGCTAGAGGTTAGACTAACTCATGACTAACCCTGAACTAACTGTAGACAAAGAGGTGTTTGGGTGACAGGGTTAGTTCGACAACAAATGCACTTGATGGAGAGAGAAAAGTGATTTTTCAGTGGTCCCAATGAGAACTATCTCCAGTTAGCACCTCTTGGGTGGGATAGTTTTTTTTGTGGGCTCGGTGAAACTTGCTCCAATTTTAAACCCTCATGCTTGGATACTTTAGGGCTATTTGAGCTCCAACTAGCTCAAACTAACTCTAACCCACGGATCCAAACAGGGCCTATGGCCAGTCTCGACGCGGAGCACTCACATGCACCGGGAAGCGGCGCTCTCTCGGCCGTCGCGCCACTTCAAAGCCGGTGCCAATGAGAGGTCGCCTCCGCTCTGGCCGAGCATTAATGCGGCACTGATGCTCCAGGGCGACGCTGACCATTTCACACGGGAAGCGCGCACTGGCAAGGGAGTATAGGTTTTGAACCGTTTCAGGTGTAGTACTGGTAGTTTGCAAAACTACTCAATTATTGCACTCAGTTTCCTAAGAAATTGTGGTAAAAACGTTATTCCATAGCCCGCTTCCCTTCTCCTTCCTCTTCCACCGCCCACGCACGTCCGGGGGAAGTGACCGGTCAACCCTTATATAGGAGTGCTAGCACAAAAAGATGCATGCATGATCACTAAAACTTCCATATTAAAGCTCCGCTCCGGCGAGAGTATGGCTTATGTTGTTACCGTCGGTCGGGCCATGGCTACTGGGAAACGGCGACCAAAGAAGAGGCAGCGGGAGGGGAATGAATGCAGCTACTGTTTGGGTTCGCCGTCCGGCTTAAATAAATGTGCAGCATCACGTGTACCCGCGGGTGCACAAATTGTAACATACGTGTCTGCTTAAGTGGGCATCACGTAACTGGTGTGTGTGTGAGAGAGATTCTGAGAGATAGAGTGCGTGTGTGCGACTCTACTCTTTGGACATGTACTCAACCTTTTGCATCGGGATATAAGTATAATGGTATTTACTTTAGCTAGTGATTTACGTGGCCACGTTAACGTGGTTGTGTAAAAAAATGTCACTTCCTGCAAGTGATTTGTGTTAAATAATTACAAGCAAGATGCTCGTGCATTGCACGGAACATCAATATGCATTTTTTTTACAAAATACCTGTTGTGATTGACCCATGCAGGAGTAATCCCATGTGTAAAAACTAATGATATCTTGAGAATTTTATCTGAAAACTGATATCTCGAGAATGTTATCGAAAAAATGAAAGATGAGAGATAAGGTGAGGAGGAGTGGAGCATGGTGGTGACTGGTGTTCGGAATGGACGGAGGCCATGGGATGGACGGCGACGGCAGGCCGCATCGGTCACCAAGCTAGATTGTTCCAGAGACTTCCTTTTTTAATTGCTGAGCAATGAGGTTGTGGGAGATAAGGATGTGGAGAGAGGTGTGGGTAGCTTTTGTAAAATTATCATAGTTTGCTTTCTATCTGTCAGATATAGATCATACGGTATATATTAGAAGATGGCAGGCACACCATCATCGTCAACTCGTTTTTTTATAAGGGTACAGATGATAAGTTTGCTAACTACTAAAGTAAAGTGGAATTTTTCCATGTTATACACGTAAATTAAGGTGATTGTTTATCATACGGGTAAGGTTGGATGAAGGGTGGTAGGAAAAAATGCTCCGCGTAGAGCATGTGTGTGTGAGATGGAGTCTTAGTGTGTGTGTGAGAGAGAGAGAGATATATATAGAGAGAGAGATGGAGTCTTAGTGTGTGTGTGTGTGAGAGAGAGAGAGATAGAGATGGAGTCTTAGTGTCTGTGTGTGTGTGTGTGTGTTTGTGTGTGGGTGGGTGTGCGTGCGTGTGTGTGTGTGAGAGAGAGAGAAAGAGATGGAGTCTTAGTGTGTGTGGGGTGTGTGTGTGTGTGTGTGTGTGTGTGTGTGTGTGTGTGTGTGTGTGTCGCGGGGTCCTTGGTGGTGGATGTAATTTAAGTGTGCATGGCTTCATCATAGAAAGGTGATGTGTATGGCAGAGGCCACCAACTATGGGGTGTGTCGTGGATTTGTCACGGCAGATGTCCTAGTGAAAGGACTTAGTCGTGGAGCCATCGCTACGAGTTTACTTCAAGGGGTTAAAGCGGACACAAAGACACAAGGTTTTATACTAGTTCGGCCCCTTCGATGAAGGTAAAAGCCTACGTCTAGTTGTGATGGAATTGATGTGGTCTCGATGGCTAGGGAGCAAAACAGGCTTCGCCTAGGATCGAGTTGTGGTTGTCTCTCCTTGAACCGTCGCCGGGTCCTCCCCTTATATACACGGGTGACGCTCGTCGGTTCATAGATTCCCAACCGGTTCATACTCGTATCCCGGTTGGTATCTCTCTATTCCTAACTTACAATACAAGTTATACATCAGGCCGGTTTACGGCTACAAGTTCTAAACCGACTACAGGCCTTGGGCCTTTCTATGTTTATACCACCTACGAAGTTAACCCGGCCCAGGCTGGCCGGTTTACACCTAGTGGTAATATCCCCAACATTAGGCCCCAGATTGATTTGAACTGGTTCATGTCAATCCTTCACAAAACTTGTATCTTGGACATCTTCCAGTGATTGGTAAACTGTCGTGTCGTCACCACTTCTAGTTACTGTAAACCGGCATGACGTCATCCTGTAATTTTATCATTTATAACGCCTTCTTTAAATGGCAGTTCCTGGATCCGCGCGCTTGACCTAGCTTTGTTGCTGTATAAATAGGACCGAAGGGTCATTTCTTTCTTTTCCCTTCATCCTTTCTTCTTCGTCTTCCTCGCGCCGCTGGTCTTGGAGCTCCGCCACCGTCGTCGACTTCCGCCTCGTCCTAGGCCGCTACATCAACCTGATTCGTACCAGAGCATTACGGCCTCTTTCCGCGTCTTCTCCGTTCCCGGTAAGCTTCTTCCCCTTCTTGACTTAGATCTGTTCTTTAGGGTTCCAGCTTCATGCTGTGTTCTTCGTGCGTTCATATCTGTTCTTCTAACTTTGAATGATTCCACGAACCTGTGCTGTATTTTAATAGTGATTCCTGTACATCCGCTGTAGTCTCTCATCCAAGCCCATAGATCTTCCGCATGTATATCTGCTCCATAGTTCCTTTTTGTCTTACTCCTCGAAATATTTTCTGTTTTCTGTAAGCTCGCGTTTGATCTGCAGTCGTAATAGGATCTTTGTGAAACTTGTTTTTGCATACTTAGTTATCCACTTCTTCAATCGCTTCCAAAACCTAGATTAGGCGGTTTAACTTACCACAGGAAAACACTGCTGAACCAGCACATATATATCATTAGTCCCCTTGTTGAACCGCCAAAATCCACCTGATATTATATCACAGGAAACCGGTTTATAGACACTGCCTCCGGTTTATCATAACTTAGATCAGCACCTTGTACCAAGCATGCTCTTGAACCGGATCAATTATTTTTTGTAGATCTTATCATGGCCAAACAAGTGTATGAATGCAACTGGGTTCCTTGTCGCGTCACCGAGTCACAGCTGAATGATCTAGTCTCGATTGGCGCTTTAGATGACAAAGATATAGTCCACTGGAGGGTCCCTGGAGAGGAATGTCCTCCCACACCCCGGGAAGGAGAAGTTGTGGTCTTCGCAGATCACCTGGCCCGGGGCTTTAAACCGCCCGGTTCAAAATTTTATCGGGACGTGTTAGCCAATTTTCAACTCCGTCCCCAGGATATTAGCCCCAACTCCGTCACCAATTTATGCCATTTTCAAGTACTGTCTGAAGTATATCTTCAAGAAGAACCTTCTGTTGAACTGTTTAGAGATCTCTTTCATCTAAACCGTCGCACTGAATTCACCGACGGTCCCAATACTGAATTGGGTGGCATGGCTATTCAAAAGAGGAAGGAGATCACTTATCCCCACGTGAAACTTCATACTCACCCCAAGGAGTGGAATGCGACTTGGTTTTATTGCAAAGATACTTCTCCTGAAGACGAAAATCCCTTACCTGGCTTCCGTCCGGAACGGCTCAGCAACACTCACCCGTTTCCACAGAGGCTAAGTGCCAAAGAAAGAAGTAAATACGCTCCGCAACTGTCCAAACTCCGGGCCTTTATGGCGAATGGTTTAACAGGAATAGACCTTGCACGCTGCTGGATATCATGGAGTATACTGCCTCTGAGCCGACGCCCTGGTTTGATGTGCAAATATACTGGTAGTGTCGATGACCCACTCCGACACATAAAAATTCAGCTCTCCAACGAAGAAGTCACAGACTCGGTAAAGAAGATGTTGAATGAACCGGAGCATCTTTGTGCTCAAACCGGTCTATCTCCTTACTGTGCCACCAACAAACCGCCAGTGGTAAGCTTCTAGTTACTCCATCATAAAACCTGTTACCGCTTTATGTGTCTGACATTTAACTATTTCTGACCCAGGGTGACAATCCGTTTTGGAGCAAGAAACTTTCACAAGATAAAGCGGAGAAAACAGGGCGGCCAACCCGGCCCAAGACCAAAGTTGTCAAGAAACCAGCTCATAAGAGAAAAACCACCGCTTCATCTGACCCAGCCATTGACGATGATGTGGGTAATCCGGATCTTGAGGTAGAACTTGATTCTCTTGGCTTGCTTTTTACACGCCTTATTGATGATGATGCTTGTCAGGACGACGCTGAGGCCAGCAATGCAGGATTCGCTGAGGTAACTTTTTTCTCTTCCGATTCAGAAAATTTGCCTTTGCGAAAATTTCGCCAGGCAAGCTGGAAAGTTAATTTTTCTCACCCTCTTGCTTATTTGGATCCCAAATTTCTTATGAAGACGCAGCAACATGAAGTTCGCCGCACAACCCAGCATAGTGGTCAGGTAGTTACCTCTGCGGTTTACCAAACAGCCCGGTTGAAAGCGCCATTCGAGGTCTCCGACCTTTTATTGCTTTAAATTCTAAAGCGGGTTTCTTCCGTTAACCTCTTAATCCGTCCGACTCCGATTATCGTGTCACTTCCCATTCATCCTCTGGTGAATCATCGCCACTCGCTTACCACCTTTGAAGATAGCCGTTGGGTAAATCAAACCGAGCATATGCTTCTAGTGTATTTGTGCAATGGCTTATGTTTTTCATCGACTCTGTTTTTCTCTTAGAACCAAACCGAAACCCAGCAAGAAGGCCCGTTTGGATAAAACGGCTGAAGAAGATACCGCCCCCGATCATGATAAAACGGCAGATTTTGAAAATTTTGCCTCTGAAGACATTCCCAATGATCCTCCATTGCAAGATGATGTTGCACCCGTAGAGAGGCCTGTTAACGCTTCAATCTCTGCCGATCCGCCTGTCAGCTCCGTCCAGTTTGATAAATCCCACAGTCCTGCTGACAAAACGGTCGTACCCACACAATCCGTCGAGTCCAAAGATGATGACGTTGTGATTACTGGCATGGGTCGTTCTGAACCGGGAAATCCTGCAACCTTAACCAGGCATACTATGAAAGAAGATTTTTCCGCTTTGAATAAAGGAAAATGGGATGTTGAACTGGAGACATATGCTGCTCTGAGTGCCCAAGACCTTCATTCTGGCTATTTAAACCGGCTTTATACTAGCCGTGACTATGAAGCTGGCCTGGTCAAGTTGATGAGAGACAAGTTTGAGGTAACCCACTCCTTTACTTACTGCCATTATATCAGTCCTTCTAGCCCCCAAGGGTCGGTTTACAATCTTGATCAAACCGGGACTTGAATATATTCCTTAACAATTTTGAAATCCACTTGCATAGCCCCCAAGGGCCGGTTTATCTTTACATACATAAACCGGGGCTTCAACAAAAAGCTGTCCGTTGACACATACGTAGATCAAATAGCCATTAGCCCCCAAGTGCCAAGTTGAATACTTGTATTGAGCTTGGGACTTTGCCATCTGGTAATATGTATAAAAATTGAAGGTGCATTAGCCCCCAAGTCTCAAGCATATAACTTTGTTATGTGGTTGAGACTTATGCTTTCTTGAACTGCTTGTTGAAAATCTTGCCTATATGCAGCCGAGGAAAATCAAGGAGGACCGGATTGCCGATTTACAAGAGGCGTTGAAAACCCAAAGAGTCAAACAGAGAAGGCCAAGAAAGAATTAACCAGTGCCTTGAACGCCACTGAACAACTGAAAGAAGGCTTCAAGAAAGAACAGGCTGATTGGGCCACTGAGAAGGCCAACTTAATAAAACGAGCAGAAAATGCTGAAGCTGCCCTTAAACCGGTGGTAGATGATCTGACAGCCGTAAAGCGGCAAGTGCATTCCATGACCGCGGCAATCTTTGGTAAGCTCCTTCGAACATTTGTGATGCGTTGAGCCTGCTGTAGTATAAATCCGGTTTGAGACCATCTCTTTATTGTTGTAGGCACACGCATCGGGCACTTAGGAAATGATGTGCGGAAGAAACTGAAGGTTGTGTACACCTTAGTAGAACAGCTATATACCGGAGCCCAACGGATCATCACCACAGCTTCTCATAATAACCCGGCACCTTCCTTACTCCAGGATACTCTGAACAGGTTGTCTATGCTTCTTGCCCGGATTGAGGAGGTGAAGAAATCTGCTGCCCGAACCGGAGCTATTAATGCTTTGATCCGAGCCAAGGCATGGGTACAGATTTTGACCTCGTGGAAGCAGCTCAAGGCTACCCGGTGTGAAGGAAGATGGTTCTAATTTTAATGAAGAGGATTTACAGGCAATAAACCGTGCAAGGCCCTCGGCTTGTCAACCGGCGAAGAAGCAGATTTGGAGCATTATCAAGCACAATACAATGACGTAACAAGGAGTGCTCGCCCCAACTTTTGAAGCGGAAAATCTGATCCTCAATCCGTAAGCATACTTACGCTCACGATATTGAACCGTCTTCCTTGATCCATGAAGAGGCTGTTTTCCAAGCGTTAATGGGAATCGATCGACCATTTGTTGATTTCAGCCAATGGGTAGAGACAAGGAAGTGAAGCGGCGGAGGATGAGGAGCAGGCTTGAACCGGAGGCCGGTTGAAATAGATGTCGTTGGCGGCTGCCCAAAGAACAATGATTTTATTTGGGCACCATGTTGCCTTGTAATAACTTAGTTAATACTTCCATCCTGAATATGCCTTCGCGCATAAGTACTTAAGCTTTTGCTCGATTCGTACTTCCTGCAACCAGAAAAAATTTGAACTTCGGTGGCAGTTATACCGCCAGCCGGTTTATGATATTGAATATATGTATCAGTAATATAACAAATATGTGATACAAATACCTGCCATGTCTGGGCATGAAGCCGGCGTAGCCAAGCTTAAAGCGGAGGTCTTAGAGACCATTACCGTCGGTAAAGCGGGGAGAGAACAGCTCCCATATAAGCCTGTGCTGAATCAACACAAGCCCCCTTGTTACTTGATGATGATAACAAGGAAAGGTAAACCAGGCGTACGTCTCCGGTTTAAAGGGAAATCAAATTCATCGGTTTAACCGCAAAAAGGTGTTTTGTTTGATAAAAGAAATCCAACAAAAACAAATATCAAAGAAACCATGAAAACAGCATGGAAACCAAGGCAATAATAAATCCTTTGTATACACATACGCTATATTGAGCTGTTCAGATGGCATTACCATGGTCGGACAGGATCAAGCCCCCAATAGGTGTGACTATGACTCAAGGCAGCCAGGTCCCCAAATGACTCGTTGGCATATATGCCAGATCAAGAGGCGTGGTAATGGTTCGGGTTCGACCATTCCCCCAAGTGATGCGATGGCCTTAGGCCGACCAAGAGGCATGACCGGTTCGGACTTGACCGTGTCCCCAAGTGATCTGGTGGCTGTCGCCTATCAAAAGGTGTTTGTTGGTTCGGACTCGACCAAGGCCCCTAGTGATATACAAAAAAGCAAATGTCAAGGGGTAAACCGGAGGCCGCTTTAAAAAACAGAGCCACTCCATGTAACCCCGCATGATGAGAAAGACAGAGACCCCGCTTTAGCTGAGGCTCCGGTTTTATTATATCGAAGATAATATATACATTGTCATGATATGTACATAAATAGAGCCGAGGGCTCAAGTGTAGTAAGGCCGAAGATGAGCTATGTTCCATGGCCTGTTGGTCTCCTCCTCTCACGTGCGTGAGTCTTTATGCTCTCGAATATCAATCAGATAGTATGACCCGTTGTGCAGATTCTTGCTGACCACAAAGGGTCCTTCCCAAGGTGGGGATAACTTGTGCATATCTGTCTGGTCTTGGATGAGTCGAAGCACCAAATCTCCTTCTTGAAAGGTTCTGGTTTTAACCCGGTGACTGTGATAATGACGAAGATCTTGCTGGTAAATCGCCGAACGAGCAGCTGCCATATCACGCTCCTCATCCAATAGGTCCAAAGCGTCTTGCCATGCCGTCTCGTTGTCCGCTTCAACATAAGCCGCCACACGGGGCGAATCGTGCCGGATATCGCTGGGGAGAACTGCCTCTGCTCCATAGACCATGAAGAACGGTGTATATCCAGTGGACCGGTTTGGTGTAGTATTGATACTCCATAGCACCGATGGTAGTTCTTCAACCCAGCACCCTGGTGTCCTCTGTAACGGGACCATAAGCCGGGGTTTGATGCCTCGTAAGATCTCTTGATTAGCTCGTTTTGCCTGTCCGTTGGACTGGGGGTGAGCCACTGACGACACGTCAAGCCGGATGTGCTCACGTTCACAGAACTCTTTCATAGCACCCTTGGATAAATTGGTACCAATGTCGAATGATCTTGTGTGGAAAGCCAAACCGAAGATCACCTTTTGATGAACTGATCTTTGTCGCCGCATCACACTTGCCGACAGTGCTCGCTTCAACCCACTTGGTAAATTTGTCTCCTGCCACCAATAGGTGGGTCTTCTTATCCTTGGATCGTTTAAAAGGTCCAACCATATCCAGCCCCCAAGTTGCAAACGGCCACGTTATTGGGATCATCCTCAACTCTTGTGCCGGTACATGAGCACGCCTTGAAAATTTCGACATCCATCACACCGTTTAACCAAGTCCTCCGCATCGGCAGTGTCTTTGTCAACCAAGAAAACCCGTGATTTAAACGCCTTTGCCACCAGAGACTTTGAACCGGCGTGATGTCCACAATCCCTTCATGGATTTCTCTAAAGATTTCACAGCCTTCCTCAGGGGAAACACAACGTTGAAATGCCCCTGATATACTGCAATGATGCAACTCACCATTAAGAATCGTCATAGACTTGGAGCGCCGGACTATCTGTCTGGCCAGAATCTCATCTTCTGGCAATTCCCCTCGAGTCATATACGCAAGAAAAGGAACCGTCCAATCCGGAATAGCATGTAGTGCTGCCACCAATTGAGCCTCCGGATCAGGAATAGCCAAATCCGCTTCACCTGGGAGCTGAACTGACGGATTGTGCAATACATCCAAAAAGACATTAGGCGGGACCGGTTTGTGCTGAGAACCCAAACGGCTTAAAGCGTCCGCCGCTTCATTCTTCCAGCGGTCCACATGATCCACTTGATAACCTTTGAAGCAACCCGCAATGTTATCCACTTCCCGACGATATCGCCATGGCGGGTCCTTAGAATCCCAAGTGCCGGACACTTGCCGAGCCACAAGGTCCGAGTCACCAAAGCACTTAACCCGCTTAAGTTCATCTCTTTAGCCATCCGGAGACCATGGAGCAAGGCTTCAGATTCAGCTGCATTATTAGTACAAGGGAACATTAAGCGGAGAACATAACAAAACTTATCACCTCGTGGGGAAGTTAAAAGCGACTCCAGCCCCGAGCCTTCCAACCGCTGGATCCATCGAAATGAATAGTCCAATACGTGTGATCCGGCTTCTCCTCTGGTGCTTGTAACTCCGTCCAATCATTAATGAAATCAACAAGTGCTTGAGACTTCACCGCTGTCCGTGGTATATACTTTAATCCATGCGGCCCAAGCTCTATAGCCCATTTGGCAATCTGGCCAGTCGCCTCCCGGTTCTGTATGATATCACCCAAAGGAGCTGAACTGACCACTGTGATGGGGTGCCCTTGAAAATACTGCTTCAATTTTTGACTGGCCATGAAAACACCATAGACTAGCTTCTGCCAATGTGGATACCTTTGCTTGGACTCAATAAGCACCTCACTGATATAATAAACCGGCCGCTGAACCGGATATTCCTTGCCTGCCTCCTTGCGTTCCACCACAATAGCCATGCTAACTGCTCGAGCATTGGCTGCGACATATAACAACAGTGGCTCCTTGTCAACCGGAGCCGCAAGAATAGGTGGATTGGCCAATTGCCGCTTTAAGTCCTCAAATGCTTCATCAGCAGCCGGACTCCAGACGAAATTATCTGTCTTCCTCAAAGATCCGGTACAAAGGATGGCCTTTTCTCCGAGGCGGCCGATAAACCGCTCAACGCAGCGATTACGCCCGTAAACGCTGAACATAATTGATACACTTCGGTTTAGCCAAGGAAGTAATAGCTTTAATTTTCTCCGGATTAGCCTCAATTCCTCTGTTAGATACTAGGAAACCCAATAACTTGCCTGCCGGAACAATAAAGACACATTTGGCCGGATTAAGCATCATCTTGTAAATGCGCAAGTTGTCAAAGGTTTCCTTTAAATCATTCACCAGCGTCTCCTTTTGTCTTGATTTGACTACAATATCATCCACATAAGCATGCACATTGCGGCCGATCTGTGTATGCAGCAATTCATACACACCGCCGATAAGTAGCTCGGCGCTCTTGAGCCCGAAAGGCATAGATACATAACGAAGGCTCAAAGGGAGTAATAAACGCTGTTTTCTCCTGGTCCTTAACGCCATTTTGATCGATGATATCCAAAGTACGCATCCAAAAACTTAAGCGCTTCGCAGCCATTGTGGCATCAATAATCTGATCAATGCGGGGAGGGCAAAGGATCCATTGGACGAGGCCTTGTTAAGATCTGTAATCCACACACATACACCAAGTGCCGTTTTTCTTAAGGACCAGCACCGGATTAGCAAGCCACTCGGATGAAAGACTTCAATGATAAAGCCAGCTGCCAAAAGCCTGGCCACTTCCTCTCCAATGGCTTTGCCTTTCTTCGTTAAATCGGCGGAGGAACTGTTTCACCGGTTTATACTTAGGATCCACATTAAGTGTGTGCTCAGCGAGTTCCTCGGTACACCGGCATGTCGATGGCTTCCATGCAAAGATATCCCGATTCTCACGGATGAACTCGATGAGCGCTTTCCTATTTGGGATCCAGTTAGCGCACGACAAAGAAGCGCTTGGGCGAATCGCTTTGCACGAAGTCAACAAGTTTAGTCTCATTTGCCGATTTAAACTTCAGATCCGATTCATGCTCAGTAGTTGGTTTCTTTAAAGGGTCATATCTGCGGATCAACGTTGTCCTTATAGAACTTCAACTCCTCCATGGCACGACCGCCTCTGCATAAGCTGCATCACCTTCCTCACATTCCAAAGCGACCCGCGGCTTCCATGCACCGTTATCGTTCCTTGTAACCCGGCATTTTGAGCTGCAAGTAGATATAACAAGGTCGTGCCATGAACTTAGCATAAGCCGGCTGCCCAAACAAGGTGTGATATGGACTCCGGATCTTCACTACCTCAAAGGTTAGTTTTTCGACCGAATCGTGCTCATCTCCAAAAGCCACATCGGGGCTATCTTACCAACAGGATATGCAGATTTGCCTGGTACTACACCGTGGAACACTGTATTGGACGGTCTGAGATCCTTGTCGGTCAGACCCATGCGGCGGAAAGTTTCATAATATAGTATGTTAATACTGCTTCCTCCGTCCATAAGTACCTTGGTGAACTTATAACCCCCCACCTGAGGGTCTACCACCAATGCTAGCTGACCCGGATTATCAACCCGAGGAGGATGGTCCTCTCTGCTCCATACAATAGGCTGCTCTGACCAGCGTAAATAACGCGGCAAGGCCGGTTCAACAGAGTTCACTGCGCGCTTGTGAAGTTTCCGGTCGCGCTTATCCAAGCTAGTCGTGAAAACATGATATTGCCAATTGTTCAACTGCTTCGGTTGGCTCTGATAAACCGACTGCTTTTGCTGTTGCTGGCCGTTCTGATTATTCTGGTTATTGTGACCGCCCTGATTAAGACCTAAACCGGAAGCTCCATCGTGACCCGGCCCGTGGAAACCGGATCCTGAACCGCCACCTGACCCCTGGTCATACCGGAAGGCATTAGAACTTTTGAACTCCTGCATAATATAACAATCTTTCCAGAGATGGGTAGCTGGCGACTCCTTCATCCCATGCTTGGGGCAAGGCTGATTCAACAAGTAATTCAAACGGCTCGCATTAGGATTGGGACCCCCATTACGATTCGCTTTGCCTCTGCGCCGCTGCCCCCTGTCCTGTGCATTAGTATTGGCCACGAAATCCATGTTACCATCCGCTTTGCGCTTGCCTCCGTTTCCATGACCCGCTGGTTTGTACTGTTGCCCCTTGGAGTTGCCATTCTTCTTTCCCTTCCCAGCGTCATCATCATCAGCCTCGGGATCCTTGGTACTGTCCGAATCAGCATACTTCACCAACGCGGCCATGAGGGTTCCCATGTCGTTACAGAACCGCTTCATGCGCCCCAATTTCAATTTTAAAGGCTCAAACCGGCAGTTGCCTTCTAGGGTTAAGATTGCAGAGTCAACGTTAATCTTGTCAGATGAGTGCAAAATCTCCGAAACACGGCGTACCCAACGGGTTGTTGATTCTCCTTCCTCCTGGACACAAGCCGCCAGGTCTACTATGGACTTGGGCTGCTTACATGTATCCTTGAAATTCTGTATAAACCGGGCCCGCAACTGGGCCCATGAGCTGATAGAGTTGGGCGGTAGGCTCTTTAACCAAGTACGAGCCGTGCCCTCAAGCATCATGGTGAAGTATTTTGCACACGCAGTCTCATCCACGTCTAGCATCTCCATGGCCATCTCATAACTTTCTACCCATGCTTCAGGGGACAAATCGGCGGTGTAATTCGGCACCTTGCGCGGACCCTTGAAGTCCTTAGGCAGGCGTACATTGCGTAAAGTGGGCATCAAACAGGGCACCCCTAAAGCGGATGCAACTCCTGGTCCGGCGAAGGTGGTAGGGCGGACCGGCGTAAGTTGGCCTGCGTCATCCTGCGCTGCCAATTCGGCCTCCCTTCGTGCCCGGGCCCGGTCCACCACCTCCTGAGCATCGCGAACGCCTCCTGCCGGGTTATTGCCACGGGCCGCTTCACGGTCCCGCGCATTGCTTGATATGGCTGGCTCATCCATGCGCTGCTATAGCTCCCGCTGGGCGGGTGTAGAATGAATCCGATCACGGCTGTATGAATCGCTTCTGCTGAATCGGTGCGGTCGAGAAGCTCCTTAACCCAACGCGTCTCGACCGCTTGTGGTGAGTCCCTTCGATCGATAGCCTCCAATCGTCGGCGGCGATCGACAAGATTGTCCATAGGATTAGAGTAATGGCCTGGGGGTGTCTGAACCGGATTTTGCTGAGGGGGCTCCATCAGGCGAGGTTGGACCGTCGCCTTGGCCCTGGCGCCTCAATCCGGTTTGCCTCCGGTCTTTGGGGGCGGATTCTCGGGTCCAGCTCACAGGCTCTGAAGAGATTTCTGGGATCAAACCCTAACGGTAGGTGTGATCTATACTTCCACTTCAACACCTCCTGCGACGCACTCTGGTCAAGCATGAGTTTGTAGGCCTGGGCGTCCAGAGCGGCCCTTTCTGCAGCCATCCGCTCCTTTTCCGCCGCTAGATCCGCTTTGGCTTGCATGATCTGCTCTTTTACCTTCGCAATTTCTGCATTATGGGCCTCTTGATCCGCCGGGTTGTCCTCTGCCATGAGCGCAGCTAGTGCATCAAACAGTTCTGATAGAACTTGAACCGGCGGGCGCTCCGGGCCTCCTGCCCCTGCTGCCACTCCTGCTGCTGATCCGGAAAGCATCGCTGCAGCGGTTGAAGAGTGATTAAGCTGCTGCGTCCGGCCATGAATATTCCAACCCGGTTGATCGGCTTGGGGGTCCGGAATCTGTCACCATCGGAACAGCCCTGAACATATCGTCCCATGGCGGTACAATGACTCGGTTTCTCCTATTGAAGATTAAATCGCCGGAATAAACGACGGTCTCACTCGTGTTACGAACGGCGTCATGTTCTCCTCCGTGGATGACCCCAACGAAGACACGCTTCACAGCCAGTTTAGCCTGGGTAGGTCTCGCACGGTGAGCCGTCTCGACGAGGTCGGTGCAGATGTCCGGCTCAGGCCCAGGCTCCCCGACCTTGCCGATGAAAACGTGTATGCCACCAAAGGGGACCCGGTACCCGTACTCAATTGAATCGGCCTCGGGACCCCATCCGGCATCGTCAATGTAGATCCGGCCGCGACGACTCTTGGTCATCCGGCCCACGACGTAGCCTTCGAGTCCTTTGAGCTTGCCCTCCAAGATCGTCAAACCATCATGCGATAGCCCCACGGTGGGCGCCAACTGTCGTGGATTTGTCACGGCAGATGTCCTAGTGAAAGGACTTAGTCGTGGAGCCATCGCTGCGAGTTTACTTGAAGGGGTTAAAGCGGACACAAAGACACAAGGGTTTATACTAGTTCGGCCCCTTCGATGAAGGTAAAAGCCTACGTCTAGTTGTGATGGAATTGATGTGGTCTCGATGGCTAGGGAGCAAAACAGGCTTCGCCTAGGCTCGAGTTGTGGTTGTCTCTCCTTGAACCATCGCCGGGTCGTCCCCTTATATACACGGGTGACGCCCGTCGGTTCATAGAGTCCCAACCGGTTCATACTCGTATCCCGGTTGGTATCTCTCTATTCCTAACTTACAATACAAGTTATACATCAGGCCGGTTTACAGCTACAAGTTCTAAACCGACTACAGGCCTTGGGCCTTTCTCTGTTTATACCACCTACGAAGTTAACCCGGCCCAGGCTGGCCGGTTTACACCTAGTGGTAATATCCCCAACAGGGTGCGAGAGAGAAAATGCTCGTAGAGAGGGAAGAGAAGGTGTGTGCGCGTGAGAGGAGTCAACATCGAGAGAACGTGTTCGAGAGACACCGAGGAAGACTACTATATATCGATGGTGCATGTAGGCGGGAATTAAACAAAGGGATGGTCTTATTGGTTTCGAGGATATAGGGGAAGAGTGAGAGGGGGGTAGCTAGAAGGAGATTGTTAAGTGTGAGTGTGTGTTTTACCCATCCAGGCGGAAGTTATGTGCACACAAGAGGAGAACGATTCGATGTGGCGTTAGGGTTGAGGGTAATTAACTACGTATGGAGACATAGTGACCTTGAACGTGCATGTGTGAGAGGTATACATGTATACGTGGGATGTGTGTGTGCGCGCGCTCATGATCGAGATAAAAGAAAGAAGACATAAGTCATAAGATCAACAACATGGGACAGACAGATCGGTATGACAATATGCATGCATCTGAGAATGCAGGGAAGAAGGCCCGACAATTGAGCATGTGTTTTTGTCTTTAATAGATAGTGGCGTGGGCTGGAGCATGCATCTATGGCGAGCAGAGGGAGTGAGGCACAACGATTGTGCAAAAGAGATCAAGCTATAAATGCATATGTATGGAGAGACATATATAGTGTGGGTGATAGGAAGCAAGACTGAAATGTTGACGGAGAAACTACAGATAGATACAGAGATGGAGATGCTAGCTAGAGGGACATCCGCTAGTTTGAGTGTTGGAGATGACCACTGGGTGGTTCAAAGGGTAAAGTTATATATGTGTGTGTGAGAGAGGAAGATAAAAAGTGGGCACTTGACAGCATGTAGAGAGAAACATATGTAGTGTGCGTGATAGGAAGCAAGAGTGAGGGCGAGAAAGAAGGTTGATGGAGAAACAGATAAATAGAAAGATAAAGATGCTAGCTAGTGTGCGTTAGAGATAGGAGTCGAGTGGCTCAGAAGGCTGAGTTATGTGTGTGGGTGTGAGAGAGATAGAGAGAGGGTGTATGTGAGTCACATACAAACAGATATCAGAGAGAAATTTGATCCCGAGAGACGGAGTTTTGTGTCTGCGCGAGAGAAAAATATTTCACAAGGAGAGTGATAGCTAGAGAGACATATGAGGGAACGCAAAATATCTCCAGGGAGAGAGAGTGTGTGTGAGCGACATACAAGAGAACAGTGGAGAAATATGAGACCCTGGGAGACAGAGTTTGTGTTTGTGTGTGAGAAAGAGATATTTAAGAGGAAGAGTCATAGGTCCTCATATCTAAGGAGCGAAAGACATCTCTGTATGAGGGGTCTGCGAGTGGCACACATGGGAATAGTAGAGAGAAATGAGACCCCGGGAGACAAAGTTTTGTGTTTGTGTGAGAGAAAGAGATTCCACATGGAGAATCATAGTTAGAGGGACATAGCAGGGAGCGAGATATACTTAGAGAGAGATAGAGTGATGAAGGTCGAGGGAGAGAGTACCGTCAGTGTGTTACAAAGATAAAAGATCATTGTCGACATACAGGTAGCACGAGAGATACCTGAGAGACGATGAACGTGTATAGGTCCAAAGAGATAATCCTATATAAGCATGAGTGATAGCTATATGAGACGAATATCTGGATTAAAGGGGATTCAAATATTTAAACTGGAGATCACGACATCGATAATATCATAACGCAAATTGGTGTATCAAACATGCATATTCATTTGAATTTGGGCACACGTGTAATGTTATATAGTTTATCAATATTGGTGATCCATAGATTCTTTAATTACAAACAATGCATGGTTTATATGCAATTAATGTCTAAACGGGATTACACTATATGTTCCGTGTGTGAAACACATTATACATGTTTGAGAAGTAAAAAAAACCCACATGAAACACACATTAATTGGAGATAGTTAGCGAGGAATGCATACATTGGATTTCAACATAAAGTGGTTTCAAATATTTGAAAATCCAAATTGATGTATACAACCTTATGAATCTGAGATCATGCCATTTATAAACCATATTTATGTATAAATGGTGTTGTGCTTTTGAAAGTATATATAAAAATATAATGTATATAGAATTTAATTCCAATTGAAAATGGATCCCGCCAGAAAAAATAGAATACAAACGGAATTCAAATTGAGTTGGCATGGTAAACGTGCACTCTACAAAATTTGAGCAAGCGGGAAAGTCGCAAAGATCACCTTGAAACCAAAATCTGCGAGATGGAAATTACTATTGCCTATCCCTGCCACGCAAAGCCTATCTGATGGATTTCTATAGGTTTCGATAGGGGTAGGTTTGTACTTTCACCCAAACGTGACGTAACCGCCTCTCACCCGGATTCATACACAGTGGGTGCCAAAACACGGTGTGTCCTCGGCCGAAATCGACTCCCTCCCCGATTCATATTCATACATGGTGGGCGCCAAAAACAAACTCTCGTCGGCAAATATTCGGTGTATGTGAGATTACCGTCCTATCCCCAACCGACTAATATTGTTGTGATGTAGGAAATTTGAAACGGGGGCTAAGTTTGTAAATTTCCTAGCATTTGAGACAAGCGCGCCCTGAATACAGGGTTCCCCCTTCCTCTCTACCTCCCTTTTCCCCATTCATACTCCGTGGGCGCCAAAACACCCTCTCCACCCCAGCCTCCTCCGTTCGCTGTCGTCCGCCACCCCATCCACTGCCGTCCTCCTCCACCATGCCGGAGCTGATACCCCAACGTTGCCGTCCATTACAAGAGATCGACCTCTCTCATCCACGGCTTCGGACCGGGATCCTTGCATCCCGTCCTCTCACTTCATCCCCGCCGTCGTCCACCTTGCCGGCACTGCTCCTATGACCGTCTCGTCCACCGCGCCCTGCCGCCACCATCTACCCTCCTAGATCTGCTTCCACGCTGCCGACAGCCATCACTACCACAGCACCGTCAAATTCTCAGCAAATGCATACACGGCGCCGCACCAGTGGCGGTACTTTGTCGTATCTGCTCAACTTATTTATCGCAGCAAAAAAATAGATCGCCACTGCTTTACTCTGATATCTTGTCTTGGTTGCGAAGTTGCCTTTGTCCGGTTTGCACCTTCAGATCCGCCATGGCACGCTCAACACTATACTCCCAATGCTTATGGTTTTCCCCTTTTATATTCCACACTAGTTAAATCACAGTAGACTAAATTTCAAAATTGGGTCAGTCAATTTTTCAGAGCTCGCCGGAGTTCGTCGGTGTGAACGAAGGGGCTCGGGTGGTTGTGGGGCCTCGCCGAACAAAGAAAACTCAACACGGGTGAGGGCGGGGGTGGGGGTGGGGGTGGCGGAGGAATACAGGCGGTGGGGACCGGTGGTCCGGCTGACGGCCCGTGCGGTGTTCTGTATGGGAAGAATCAGAGACGAGGAAGAAGAAGGGTTAGGAGACGTAGGATCTTCATCCAACCGCCTGAAATGGTCGAGAGACAGCTGGGAGTTGCATTCTTAATGCGCTCTGGTTCATCATGTGTGGGCACTGCGCAACCAACATTTTATTATCCAAAATCTTCTTGCTCTATTTTACCATGTTTCTTCCGTTCTTCTTTAATATGTACTCTCTTCGTTCCTAAATACAAGTCTTTGTATAGATTCCACCATGGACTACATATGGAGCAAAATGAGTGAATCTACACTCTAAAATGTATCTGGATACATCTGTATGTGATCCATAGTGTAAATCTCTACCAAGAATTATATTTTGGAACGGAGGGAGTATGATAGTAGTACAGTATGTTCCTTGTACTGAAGATGAGCAGGGACATTTGCAGTGTAGAGGTCTATACGGTCGGTTGTGATGGACACTTTGAGCCTCTTTGATTCGTAAGATTTTGTAAACATAGGAATAGGATTTGTAGTGGCCTGCCCACTTGAATCTTATAAGAATAGCAAGGAAATGCGGGGAGTTGTGTCGCCTTTGAGAGTTACACTGATATTAACAGTACCGCACCTTCACTTGAAGAGAGCTGGTATCCGAAGCCTTTCTAGCTGTACCGGCAACACTAGCACATATACTCCAGCAATTTCCACTTTGCTGATTTTACTCTGATGCTTAAGGTTTTCCCGTTATATCTACACTATGATCTGTGTAGCTGCTTTGTGTCGCACTAGCAGCAGTCCACTCTTGAAGCTAAACACTGCAATGACTTACAAAATTGGCACCAAGGCATTGAGTGCCATTCTGGATGCAATGAAACTCATACACTCCCCACCTGTTGACTCTTGTTCAGAATATGATTGTAACACCCACGATGCGGCTATATCTCCCACGTGTCGAGGGACAACTTAGAGGCATAACCGCATGGTGGTTTTGTTGCAAGAAGGGTCATCTTCACACAATCCCATGTAACAAACAAGAATGGGATAAAGAGTTGGCTTATAATTGGCACTTCACACAATGAACAGATAATGCATACATCATTCAGAGCACACACATAGTCCGACTACGGACGAAGCCAAAAGAAAAGAAGATAACCCAACTGCTAGATCCCCGATCGTCCCAACTGGGCTCCACTACTGATCAACATGAAACGAAACATAGTAACGACCAAGATCTTTGTTGAGCTCCCATCTGAGCTCGGTTGCATCACCTGCACTAGTATCATCGGCACCTGCAACTATTGTGATAGTATCTGGCTTATTAGGGATGATAGACTACTCATATCAATAAGGAATTCCTTCTTTTTCGGGAGACCATTTGTACAGAACTCCAAAGTTAAGCATGCTTAGCTTGGAGTAGTTTCAGGATGGGTGACCGACCGGGAAGTTGCTCCCGCACGCATGCAGTGAGGACAAAGTGCGCAAAAGACTAGTATAGATCTGTGGGGCCGTCTAGATCCTGCCAGAGTAACGACCAACGGCGGGTGTGTCCGGGCGTTACAAGTTGGTATCGAGCCGACCCTCGCGTTTCTGCTGGATGGTTCGCGGACAGGTCTTGCGGTCATGTTGTGCATGACGTTTGTGACACGTTGTGGCACACGGCATGGCACATGTGCCAGACTGGAAGCACAGACGTATGTGCCAAGAGGGAACGTTCCTCTGGCCCGACGAGGACGTCGGTTCCTCTGAGTGGGAGTGTATGTGATAGCCTGGCTTATTAGGGATGATAGACTACTCATATCAATAAGGAATTCCTTATTTTCCGGGAGCCCATTCGGACAGAACTCCAAAGTTAAGCATGCTCAGCTTGGAGTAGTTTCAGGATGGGTGACCGACCGGGAAGTTGCTCCCGGGTGCGCACGAGTGAGGACAAAGTGCACTAAAAAGACTAGTATTGATCTGTGGGCCAGTCTAGATCCCGCCAGGAGTAACGACCACCGGCGGGTGTGTCCGGGGCGTTACAATGATCCTAATGACTCTTGTTCAAAATTGCCACATATAGAGAGACAACATGGAATTGCATTTCTTTGGGCACTATGATTCATCATGAGTGGGCAACCAACATTGTATGCAATGAAGCGGAACCTCAAGAATATGCTTCCTCTTCTATTCTTTAACATGTTCCTCTTTGTTTATTCTGTATTTAGTACGCGTCAAGATGTTCCTTGTCAGGAAGGGGCGCAGGGACATCTGCAGTCAACAGCTGATAGAGCTGGCCTGTACGTGATCGATAGGCTTTCAATTACTAGCCGTAATACAACACCGTATTTTTAAGCCAGTTCCACTTTCCTGATTTATATATCGTGGTTATGGTGTACCCCTGTTATGTACACTATGATCTACCTAGTTGTTGTGTGCTCTTGTTATCATGGTTTGGCAATAAACTCCCTATGCAGTATATTATGAACCTATCATCTGCCAACTATCCTACTTCTGGAGCCTATTTTTTTGTGTACTTGTGCCAGATTATATAAATGCACGCACCATATTACAGCACACATGAGCTCTCTCATCAGAATCTAGTGATAGCACACAAGTGTTTACAGGGGCGCCCCTATATTAGAATATCATCTGCATTACAAAGATAATTTCAAAACTATTTATGTTTTCATGGTTCTCAGATATTATACGTAATTACAGTGAATATCAGAATCCGTGCATCAGAAGAATATTGTGGAACACTGCAATGACTTACAAAATTGGCACCAAGGCATTGAGTGTCATTCTGGATGCAATGAAACTCATACGCTCCCCACCTGTAGATTCTTGTTCTGAATATGATCCTAATGACTATTTTAACCTCGAGGAGTCAAAGGAAGATGGCCTGTCATGTTCACCCATCAAGGTGTCTGTTATAATTTGGCAAGGTTTTATTGATTGCGCCATCTTGCATATTTTTCTTGCATTTCTTCTACTTTCTTGCACCGCCATCTGCTTAGTTTACTCATCATATATGTCAAGATGCCATGCCCATCGATTATCAATACATATTCCATCTGTCATGATACCAAGTTTTTCCACTCAAATGTTGTTCTTGTGCATCAGACATTAAAAAGGAAGAGGGTGATTACCGAACCTGAAGGAGCACCAGCAAAGTCCTTGAAAAACGTGGTTGTGCCGGAGAAATCAGACAGCACCCCACTTATATTGGTTGTAAAACTAGTGACACAAAACGTAGGACCGACTCCAACAGATTGTACCCATACTTCACTGGACAAACCACTAGCCCCACCACACAGGACCTGCACTACAGCAAAAGGTATGCCGATTTCAGTTGCCATAGAACCAGCCGTACCACAGAAAAATCCCACTCTAGCAAAAAGTACATCAAGTCCACTGGCCAAAGACCTATCCCAACTGCAGAGACGGCCAATTCCTGCAGATTGGAACCCCATTCCAGTTATTCCCAGTTTAAAAGACAATGCTTTCAATGTTGTTAGGGACTACATGCATATATTCCCATCATGGGAAGATTATAGTGAAGACAAACACCATTTTCACATCTTCCTGTCCCACTTACGTGTAAGTGCTATTATTCATGGTGATTATTTTCCTGTTTTCTGCTGATTGAACACATCAATGATTTACATTGCATTGTTGTAAGTAGGCGAGGGTCAATCTGGATGGTCATGACGAGCAAAGCTTGCTTGCACTTTTCAAGGAAGCATTGCAGCAGTATCGGTGTTACCTGAGGAAATCACACTTTGATGGCAAGTCTGTAAACAAATTTCCAGTGAAGTCTCCTATGCTAAATTTAGAAGACATTGAATGGAAAAACCTTGTTATGCACTAGTCTCGCTCCGATGATGAGGTACTGACTATGATATCGCATGACAATTTGAACTTCTAGTTTTTCGCATGTGCCTTACAGATCTTTTTTGCAGGAAATCTGCTCGAAAAAGAATTCCGGTTTGAAAAGAACGATAGGATATCACAAATATGCTGCCCACTACTTTGCTCTTGTAAGTACATGTTGTCCTGTATCACTGTACTTGCATACATACCTGGTTCATTATGTGACAGCAGTATGCATGATAGCTTGCTTATCAATTACTCACTCCAAATTATCTGATCTATATGAATGGTTACATTAGTGTAGAATATATCCAATGCCAATGAAATTTTTTAGCTCTGCATTGTTCTTGTAAGTACCCGTTGTCCTTTATTAGTGTACTTATATTGACAGGTAGTTGTTCATGTATTGTCACTCTATAGCTTATTTTCCTTTGCCCTCCATTTTCTACACATCAGATCTATATTTACTCTTACCATAAGGTTGGATAACACCGATGGTACTGAAGAAGTTTAGCTCTGCATTGCTCTTGGTTGTACCTTTTTCCTGTATCGTTGTACTTACATTTATAGCTACTTGGTTATGTAGCATCACTCTTCATCTTATCTTAAATATTCTCCATTTTTTCTTGTATTGTCACATCTATATTTACTCTTAACAAAATGTAGAATAAAGGCAATGCTTATGAAGAAGATTCTGTGGTAAAATTCTTGAATTGCCCCGCCCCCCATCAGAATGGACAAGGGCTTTATAGAGCCTGCCTTCACCAATAATGTAAGTTTGTCCTTCTCAAGCCTTCAAACATTGTTGTGTATATTTGGTTACGCATGACTGCAACAGCTGTTTATTTTTGGTGTTTGCATCAAATTGCATGTTTGGAGTTTATTATGTAGTTCATAAACAAAAGTTTGTCCTTCTCAATTTAAGTTTTCAGTTGTACAACCAAGTTCCTTCTTCGTGCCATGTATATTAAACTATACAGAGAAAGTGATCTTATTTTGCCAATCTGAAATGGGTAAATTGACAGCACACTTACCATTGATACTTATGAGTTCTTGATCTGTAATCCATTGGTGTCGTGAAGCTGTCAACTCCTTCACAATGTCATTTCCTGCCATGTCTTGACCTGAACAATACCATATTGTCTTAATGCTAATCTGTGTCACTTTATTCGTCAGTAAGAAATGTGATGAATTGTCAGCACTAATACTTATATGTGCAAAACTTGTCATCTGTCTGCTTGTTTATCTTTCAGAGTGAGGAGGATATAAGTGTCAAACAAGTGCAGTCTCATCAGCTTGCTTAGCTGCTTGCGCTGCAGCTTCCGAGCAGGGCTAACCTTTCTTGAACTCTATTGAAGTGCTGTTGGTTTTGTATATTATTTTGTCGGCATGTTTAATTGCACAGGTGGCGATCTTTGATGCCCAGTCTATGTAATCTGTTGTCTGCTTGTGCTTTATTATCATAGTGGCAAGCTTTGATGCCCAGTGGATGTAATATGCTCTAATTTCTTTATTGTATAGTCTAGGTTTTTTTCTTATTCACGATGCTGCAGTTATTTTACTGTACGTATATCATGTCTTCGCAGTAAACCGGCCAAACCATAAAATTATGGTACATAATCGGGCCGTCATGCGAATCACTATGTGTGATCCGCATCATGGGCCCCGTCATCCTGGTCCGTTAATAGGCCTAAATGTAAACCGGCCCACTAGTAGATTTGGGCCTTTAATAGGCTAAGTAAACCGCCGGCCCTATTTTCCCAGGAAAACTCAATGGGCTTTTAGGAGGCAGAAAAGTATGTTTTGCCTGAAACGTGCCGAACAGCTCACGGGCCGGCAGCAGGCCAAAATAGACCCCGGCCCATGATTGTGCCAATCAAATCATGGGCTTAAAATAGGCCAAAATTGCCTCGGTCCTTGTTTGGCCCAATCAGATTATCGGTTGTGAGCATGCCGGATGCAAACGGGGCCGTAGTTAGGCCCAACTATATGACGGGCTTTTAACAGGCCAAAATATATATAGGGCTGAAATGTTAAACAAGCCTTTAACAGGCCGAAACTAATATCAGGCCAAATTACTAAATGGCTCTTTATCAAGTGGGCCCAAAAGCATAGCGTCCAGTCGACGGGTCGAATCTGATATGGGCCATAATTTAGCCCAAAGCCTCTCAAAGGGCCGGACCTGATCTGGGCCGTAATTTGGCCCAGAACGTTAGAGGCTTTTAACGGGCCGGATCTCATATGGGCCTCTATTAGGCTCGGAACGTGGCAGGCTGTTAATGGACCGGATCAAATATGGGCCGGCACTTGGCCCAAAACATGGCAGCCGGTTAATGGGCCGGCCTACTAGTGTCATCAAAATCTTTTGGGCCTTCAGCTGGGACGGTCCATTATGGGCGGTGGAATCTCGTGGGCCTTTAGCTGGGCTGGCCCATTATGGTCTGCAAAGTCTTGGGGGCCTTTAGCTAGGCCGGCCCATTATGGCCCGCAAAATCTCACGGGCCTTTAGCTGGGGCAGCCCATTATTAACTTATGGGCCATTAGCTGGGCCGCCCCATTATGGCCTGCAAAATCTCGTCGGCCTTTTGCTGGGCCGGCCCATTATGGACCGCAGAATCTTGTGGCCCTTTAGTTGGGCTGGCCCATTTAAACTTTATGGGCCACTTTTGGGCCGGTCCACGTGTCAACATTTCATAAGTGCATCTTTGCATTGGATGAGTGACACCTATGCCTACGGGGAGCTGACACGTGTTTCCTCCAGCCAATGATGATTTTACACGTGGAAAATCCCCATTAGTTCGGGCTGTTAACAGGTTATTGGATCCAAAACGGGACCTGATAGCTTAACGGTGTTCCGTTACGGTGGATTCCACGTGTCGGTCACCCTTGACGAAAGCACTTCTGCGACGCGCGATTTATCGTCATGGAAGTGGACACTTCCGTGATGATAATTTTGGTAATGTCATGGAACACTTCTACGACAGCACAGGTATGACTATCTTGATTCTGTCATAAAATCGTCATGGATGTACATGCATGACAAAAAATGCGACCTACTGTGACAAACACGTATCATCACGGAAGTGTATTTTGCCGGTTCTGTCCGTCGTCTTTTGCCCCTGTTCTCTGTTTTCAGCTCTTTATCTGACTCGCTCTCTCTCTCTCGCAGGCCTCGCGAGGGGTCTACGCGGGTGCCCTCATGAGCCCTTCCTCTTCTGATTTTCACGAGGCTCTCTTGTTCGAGTTCACAGCGGGAGCTCCCCTCCCAGTTCGTGCCCCTCGGGCATCGCGACACGAAGCGCCGGGCCATGGCCGGCAACCCTCACGACCAAGGTTCAGAAATGATTCTCCCAACGAATTTTTTACAGCTCTTAAGGCACCCGGCGAGGCATGAAGCAGGCACCTCGCGAGGCGGAAACTACTTCAAACATACCAAGCTAAGTTGTTCCTACGCGCAGACACATAACAACGACACCATAACACAGCACAGGAACAATGAATGCATCACGATAACTAGGGAATCATAGTTTGTTGCACGCCCCCCCATGGGTCCCCGTACTTCTCTTTCTCGATGCAGGAAAAGAAGGAAAACAAAACAAAAGCAGCACGCGCATTGCGACAGCTCGCGAGGAGGGATCCGCGGTGTCCTCCTGAGCTCAGTCAGACTCCACCTCGCGCTTCACCAGAGCGCGGCGACGGGATGACCCGCTACCGCCCTCGAGGCGGGCACGGCGGCGTGGTGGTTGATTGTTGCCACCGCTGGAGGAGCTGTCGCCGGAGTAGGAGCCGCTGAAGCTTGACGAGCCGCGGTCACCACCAGGAGCGGGTTCGCCTTTGCCCTCGTCACGACCGTCGCAAAGACCGAGCACCTCGTCGCCATCGTTGTCTTCAGGGCAGCACCCAACACGACGGCCATCTTCTCCAAACACCTTCACATAGAGGGGCGCGTCGCCGTCATATTTGAAGTGGAGGGTGCACCGCCTGCCCAGACCGCACGCACGGGCAAACGTCTGCTAGCCCCGGGCCAGGGCTGCGTTGCCGGTGACGGAGATCTCCACCGCGACCCAGGAGGCCCTGCTGCAGCAGCCGTCCGCCTACAGCCAGAGCCGGCCTGGGCCGACGGCCGGCAGCTTCGCCGACGAAGGAACGAGGAAGCTGAAGCTAGTTGCCG
The DNA here is from genome assembly GCA_021437245.1 of Aegilops speltoides. Lineage (NCBI taxonomy): Eukaryota > Viridiplantae > Streptophyta > Magnoliopsida > Poales > Poaceae > Aegilops > Aegilops speltoides. Next base: position 86,098,534 of record CM038145.1, on the reverse strand, counting down.
GCCGGGTTATCCGACCACACGACGAACTCCGGCAGCACCTCCGCCGAGTGGAAGCGCGGTAGGGGAGGCCGCGCAGCCATAACACGCCTTCCACCATCGACCGGGCTGCCTCAACATGGACGACTACCACCACATGAAGGGTCACCGCGCGATCATGGAAACCATGGCAGAGTCCCGAGTGCTTGCGGGCGACGCGCGTCGCGCATGGCGGAGGAGCCAGTCCTTCTGGCGATCCTTCCCCATCTCTGCAGCCAAAAACCTCTTTGCGGACGCCATGAGGGACACTGCCAGCAATGGAGCAAGGGAGGGGAAGCGAGCGGAATGGGTAGAGATGGGCGGCGGGGGCTTTCGCCCCTCCTCATTTATAGCCCAAGGGAGGCCAACCATCGACCTCCACGATCATAGGTAATGATGACCCCTTTTGCATGCAGCAGGGACTCGTCAAATCGGGCAGTTGCCTAGGCAGCATGAGGAAGCAGAGATTCCCACGTCCAATCAGTCGCCACGCGTCGACCAAGACCGCAGGCAGTTGGGGCCCGCGGTGCTCCGCACTTGCCCTTTGGCTTCACCGCTGAGCCAAGTTCGAGCGCGCCTTGGGCCCGGGGGCTACTATCGGCGTTCTGGGAACGGGGGTCCCCAGTCTTGCCTGCCTGCGGCTCACAGCATGGCTCCACCAGTGGCCCAGTATGGCACGTCTTCGTCAACCAACACTCAAGACCCTCGCGAGGGGCCAAGCCTTGCGGAGCGGACGACACAAGTCCTCCTTAGGAGTGGCCTCACCATGTAGGCTTGCGATGAGGCGGAGAGATCAAGGCAAAGGGTACCTCGCGACGTGCCCATGACACAAGCCATGATGACCAAGGCCAGGCGGGCGCTAGCCCGCGCAGTGTCCTCGTTTCCTCTTTGGAGCTAAGAGGGCAAGCGCAGGCACGGAGTACCGAGGCATCAGGCAAAGGTTTCCATATCGGTGCAACAAGACCAAGACCAGCAGGACGGCAGGACGGACGTCACCATGGAGCCCAAGACGGCGTCACCACCAGCACCTTTGGCAGGCGAAAACCACCTTTAGTCAGGATAGCTTGTGCTAACTATCCCCTTTCAAAATGGTCGTTGTTGGATCCCTTCCCGCTCAATATTTGGGGAGAGGACCAGGGCCTCTATAAATAGGGCTAGCCACCATAGTAGAAGGAGATCCAAACCCAGTTCATCTACACACCACCAAGCACAAGTACACCTCTCCTCTCGAGGCTGTTCTTCCCTTATACTGTTCATCATCAGCCCAAGAGGCAATCCACCACACCACACATAGGAGTAAGGTATTACACCACAACGGTGGCCCGAACCTGTATAAATCTTGTGTCTCTTGTGTTGTTCATCGAGCTAGCTTAGAGATCAAGGCGAGGCTAAGGGCGTGTTTCAGTAGGGAGAAATCTTTGTGCACACCCAGTGTTTGAACCTTAAGAGTTTCACCGGAACTCGATATCCGACACGGGCGGACTGGTCAGATATCTCTTAAGGTCCTAGAAGGCTGCATCTGCCTTGGGGGTCCACTCAAATGGCTCCTTCCGTTTCATCAACTTGAAAAACGAGAGAGCGCACTCCCCCAGCTTGGAAATGAAGCGCCCAAGTGAGGTTATGCAGCCAGCCAGCTTCTGTATCTCCTTCAGGGTCTGTGGGGGGTTCATATCCTCTATCGCTTTGACCTTCCCTGGGTTAGCCTCGATCCGTCTGTGTGACACCAAGAAGCCCAGCAGCTTGTCGGAGGGGACCCCGAACACACACTTCTCGGGGTTTAGCCGAGATCCACCGTGCGCAGGCTGGCAAATGTCTCCTTCAGATCTTCTATCAGAGTCCTGACCTCTCAAGATTTCACCACTATGTCGTCAACGTAGGCCTCTGCGTTCCTCCCGAGCTGCGATCCCAGTGCGATGTGCATCAACCGCTGAAAGGTTGCTCTGGTGTTGCGCAGCTCGAAGGGCATGCAGGTTAGCAGTACAGCCCGCATGGGGTGAGGAATGCCGTCTTCTCCACATCCTCCACGGCCATCTTGATCTGGTGGTAGCCGGAGAAGGCATCTAGGAAGCACAACAGATCGCACTCGGCGATGGAGTCGACGATCTGGTCGATGCAAGGGAGCGAGAAGGGATCTTGAGGGCAGGCCTTGTTGAGGTTGGTGAAGTCGACACACCTGCGCTCCTTCCCTCCTTTCTTGGGGATGATGACGGGGTTCGCCAGCCACTCTGGGTACCGCACCTCTCTGATGTCCCCTGCGGCTTGTAGCTTACAGGTTTCCTGGATGATGAAGGCCTGCTTCTCGATGGACTGGCAGCGAGCCTTCTACTTCACTGGTCGCACATTTGGGCATACCCTCAGGTGGTGCTCGATTATCCCCCTTGGGACCCCAGCCAAGTGTTTGGGTTCCCAAGTGAGTACATCCTTGTTGGCTCACAAAAAGTTGATCAATGCCTCCTCTTGATCCTGGGGGAGGCTGGCCCCTATGGTGAAGGTGGCGCTGGCCGTCCCATCCTCATAGACGGGCACTTGCTTCGTCTCAGCTTGGTCTTGGAAGAACAACTGCTTCTTCTTGGCAGACGCTGCTTCTGGGGCCTCCTGATCCTTCTTCTCGCCGGGTAGCGCGGCTGCGGCCGCCTTGAAGGTGAGCTTGAGGGCCTGCAGCGCGCCTTTGGTGTCCCCCGCCACCGTGAGGACATCGTTGCTGCCAGGCATCTTAATGAGGTTGTACGCGGGGTGGGTCCCAGCCATAAACTGGGCCAAGGCTGGGTATCCCAGAATAGCATTGTACGGCAGGTCAATCTTGGCCATGTCAAAGTCGATGAGCTCGGTGCGGTAGTTGTCGCGGGTCCTGAAGGTGTCAGGGAGACAGATCTGCCCCAAGGGCTTGGTGGAGCCATCGCCGACCCCGGAGAAAGTCTTGGAGGGGCGGAGCTGACTAGGCGGCTGATACGTCTCCAACGTATCTAATTTTTCAAACACTTTTGCCCTTGTTTTGGACTCTAACTTGCATGATTTGAATGAAACTAACCCGGACTGACGCTTTTTCAGTAGAACTGCCATGATGTTGTTTTATGTGTAGAAAAGAAAAGTTCTCAGAATGTCCTAAAAATCCACGGAGGCACTTTTTGGAAAATATAAAAATCTCGGCGAAAGAATCAAGACCGGGGCCCACACCTGTCCACGAGGGTGGGGCGCCCCTCCCCAGGCGCGCCCTGTCTCGTGGGCCCCCTGGACCTCCACCGACCTCAACTCCAACTCCATATATTCACGTTCCGGGAGAAAGAAATCAGAGAGAAAGTTTCATCGCGTTTTACGATACGGGGCCGCCGCCAAGCCCTAATCTCTCTCGGGAGGGCTGATTTGGAGTCCGCTCTGGGCTCCGGAGAGGGGGATTCATCGCCGTCGTCATCATCAACCATCCTCATGATGCTCACCGCCGTGCGTGAGTAATTCCATCATAGGCTTGCTGGACGGTGATGGCTTGGATGAGATTTACCATGTAATCAAGTTAGTTTTGTTAGGGTTTAATCCCTAGTATCCACTATGTTCTGAGATTGATGTTGCTATGACTTTGCTATGCTTAATGCTTGTCACTAGGGCCCGAGTGCCATGATTTCAGATCTGAACCTATTATGTTTTCATGAATATATGTGTGTTCTTGATCCTATCTTGCAAGTCTATAGTCACCTATTATGTGTTCTAATCTGACAACCCCGAAGTGACAGTAATCGGGATACTTCTCGGTGATGACCGTAGTTTGAGGAGTTCATGTATTCACTATGTGCTAATGCTTTGTTCCGGTTCTCTATTAAAAGGAGACCTTAATATCCCTTAGTTTCGCTAGGACCCCGCTGCCACGGGAGGGTAGGACAAAAGATGTCATGCAAGTTCTTTTCCATAAGCACGTATGACTATTTACGGAATACATGACTACATTACATTGATGAACTGGAGCTAGTTCTGTGTCACCCTATGTTATAGCTATTACATGAGGAATCGCATCCGGCATAATTATCCATCACTAATCCATTGCCTACGAGCTTTTGACATATTGCTCTTCGCTTATTTACTTTTCCGTTGCTATTGTTACAATCATTACAAAACCCAAAAATATTACTTCTGCTATCGTTACCTTTATTATCATACTACTTTGCTACTAAATACTTTGCTGCAGATACTAAGTTATCCAGGTGTGGTTGAATTGACAACTCAACTGCTAATACTCAAGAATATTATTTGGCTCCCCTTGTGTCGAATCAATAAATTTGGGTTGAATACTTTACCCTCGAAAGCTGTTGTGATCCCCTACACTTGTGGGTTATCCGCGGTACGTGGGGCAGGCCGAACGCCTTCGGGGAGAGCACGTTAAGGTCGGCTCGGCCGTTGATGAGGGTCCTGGTGATCGCCACGTGGCATACGGTGGGGGTGCAGAGCATTGGGAGCGCGCTTGCTCCCGTCGTGGCGGCGGGATGATCCTCGAGGCCAAAGGCGAGGTCAGCTTGGGGCGCCGCCCAGTACAGGGGAGCCCCCGAGCCTGCCTGAGTGTTGCCTGCCCATCGGTAGAACTGCTTGATGTGGCGGTCGGAGGGTGGCGCTTGCAAGCCACCTAGGAGAGCTGCGACGACCGGGCGCACTGGCGCCGCATAGTGGGCAAGGAAGAGGTCGCGTAGCTCCTCCCAGGAGGCCACAGAAGATGCCGGCAGGTTGAGCAACCAGGCGCGCAGTACGCCTACGAGGGCCATGGGGAACCAGTTGGCCTTTACCTTGTCATCTCCGCCAGCCGCCCAAACTGCCTCGTCGTATGCCTGAAGAAAAGGGGCTGGATCTGCCGCACCGTCATAGCACGGCGGCATCTCCGGTCGGAACTTGTGCAGCCACTGCACATGCCGCAGGGAGAGTGTGAAGCTGTGCAGCCCCGACGCTTCTCCGGGAACGTGCGTCGATGGGGCCGACGGAGGGGCGCCCACCATGGGGGTCAGTGGCACGATCTAGAGGTCGAGGAAGGAGATTCCGACGCACCCCTACCTGGCACGCCAAATGTCTGATTTAGGGATCCGGCAACCCTTGAGAGGTTCGAACTCTGGGGTGCGTGCGGATATCTCAATCTGCCCAGCCTGCCTACTCGCGATCCTCCCTAGCCTAGCGCGTCGATCTCAAAGAGACACAAAGACACAAAGATTTATACTGGTTTGGGCCACCGTTGTGGTGTAATACCCTAATCCAGTGTGGTGTGGTGGATTGCCTCGATGGGCTATGGATGAACTAGTACAAAGGATGAACAAGCCTCAGGAGGTGAGGTGTTCTTGAGCTGGTGTGGTGCTCTACCTGTTCTGATTTTGGTCCCCTTCCTATGGTGGTGGCTAGTCCTATATATAGTGGCCTTGGTCCTCTTCCCAAATATGAGCGGGAAGGGATTCCACAACGGCAGGATTTGAAAGGGGACAAGTAGTACAGTCTATCTTGACAAATGTAATCTTCGCCTGCGAAAAGCCCCTGGTCGTGACGTTGTGATGGGCTCGTTGATGACCTCCATCCTGCAGTCCTGGCGGTCTTGGTCTTGTTGCACAAGAATGAAAACCTTTGGCTGATTCCTCGGGACTCTGCGCCTATGGCATGCCTCCCTTGCACCAAAGAGGAAACCTACGCTCTGTGCCCGCCTGGCGCCCGCTTGGCCTAGGTCGTCACGGCTCACGTCAGCTGAGCCTCATGAGATACTTGCATAGAAATCTCCGCCCCTCAGGAGCTCTCCTGAGGAGGCCACTTCCTTCGGGGGTCTTGGCATCGTCCGCCTCGTGAGGCTTGGCCCCTCGCGAGGGTCTCGTGGTGTTGGCACTGAAGCTGGGCCGTACCAGACCGTCGATGGAGTCATGCAGTGGGCCACGGGCAGGCAGGATGTCACATCCTGATTTTCATGCCACTACACTTAAGCTAACAATCATGATAAAATGTGGTTTGACAAAAACTTTTGAGTGTTTTGGACCTTGCCTTGATTGGTTTTTGTCTGTTGTTTGCAAGTGCTCTAAAAAATAAAATAAATCCTCCAACTCTTATACTCCTTCTCCTTGATCCAAAAATCTTTCCCAATGATCATGCCATGTGTATAGGACATAAAAATAATTTCTTGCAAAAATAATTTGGCCAAATAGTATTTTCAAAAATTAGTTTTTCAAAAACCCCTGAATTGAGGTTTGCACTGCAAGTACTTAATTAAGGGAAGTAAAAATCTTTCCAAAAATATATTTGACTCCTATTAGATATAGGATATCCAAAAACCACAAAAATATAATTTTAAAAGTTATTTTCCTATTTTATTTAAAAGCTTTTTCTTAAGTCCAGAAATGGTCTTTAATAGGGAAAAAATTATTTTATTGTTTCAAAAATATTTGAAAAAAATCAGGGAAACTCAGTAGACATATATTTTCCATATATAAGAGTTTCAACACATGGTCATGTTCAAAGTATTGGACAAAACCTCCAAAAACCATTTCTGGCCATTTCAAGGATTTGAAATATTTCTATATTAAATATTTTCATAGAAATCCAAGGAAAATCCAGCAAGTCACAAATGCATATTGTGATCACCTTACAAAGCCTCATGTCAATCAAGGTCATTTTGGTTCACCAAAATGCCCCAAAACCCTCTCTGACCAGAATCAAATATGAACAACTTTGTACTACCAACTTTCTCTCCTTGACCCCAACTTTTGTGAGCATGTTCACATGACCAGATGAGGCCACTACACCAAGTGGTTCATCAAGGGGAAGTGATTTTCTCAACTAGATCTACACAAATTCATTTCTGCTAATTTCTAGGGTTTACAAAAGTTGCATTGGCAACTTTGCCCAAATGGACTCAACCTTGGTGGAACCTATTATTATCTCATGCCATTTGACCCTGTCAAGCCTTATGACAAGAGGAGTTCATCTTCTTGCCCAAACCAGCAACGAACTCCTTCTGCCATTTTACTAAAACCCTTTTTTTACCACTTCCACTCTTCTCCATGGCCTCAACTTTTTACCACGGCCCCTCCTAGTTCCCTTCTACCTCCAGTAAAAAGCTCCAACCCTGGTTCAATAATTTAGGAGGGTAAAACCCTGGTTTACCCCTCCCTTTTCACCATGGCAGCACCTCTTTTCCCTCCCCCCTTCTTTCTTATGGACTTGCCTTAACTATTAAGCTTTATGGAGCATATCAGAAACTCCCAGGAGCTAGTGGACAGGCTTGACCACGCGCAGGAAGCCATTTATATGCCATGGCATGCAATGGCCGCGCTCTGGAGCGCGCTACAGTGCACCAGGGCACTGTCGCCGCCCTCTGCCCGATGCTCCCGTCGACCTTGGGCGCCGTGAACGTGTCCCCCGAGGCCGCCTCGGCGTGCGTGACACGCTACGCGGTCGGCCCCCCCTCCTTCTCTCTCCTTTGAGCCCGTCGTCGCGTGCCCGAGCACCGCCTGACTCGGCCACGCGGCTGGCCCGCCTCTGACCTCGCCCCGCTCCTCCTCTCACCTCCCTCGCTCCTGGACGGACTCCACGAGCACCACTGACTCAGCCAGGCCCCTCCCAACGGTCCCAAGGACCGATTCCGCGGGCACCCGCCAGCGCGGCTCGCGGTGCACCATGGCTTTGCCATATAGAGCCTCGTCGAGCCCCTCTTTGGACGCCCTCTCTCTCTCTCTCCCACACACCTCCCAAACTGACCAACACCTCCTCCCCGTGCTTGCCTTGCCCTGCCCGAGTCTCGCCCGAGCACCATCCGTCGTGGCCATGGCCCCACTCGCCTTCGTCCTCCGTTGGACGTGCTGACAGGGGGGAGCGGGCGCGGCGAAGTCCCCCGAGCTCGCCGGTGCGCTGGGCACCCGCAGCAGTGCCCCTGGTCGCCGGGGACGAGCTCGGCCTCGCCCCCCTTTGTTCCTGCAGCACAAGAGGCCGCGCGAGGAAGAAGAAGGCCGGCCGGTGGACCGGCGACCTCACCGGTCAGCCTCTGCCGACGTGTCCAGCCGGACCCACTCGGGTTAAGTGGAGGCGGGAACCGCCTTCCCGGCAGCAGAGTGTACTCCCCTAATACGCCGTCGGTGTGGCCCTCCTTAGCCGCGTGGCCGTGCAGCTGGGCCGTCCCAGTGCGCTGCGGTTCTAGGCTGCGCCCGGTGCGTGGTATAGGTATAACCCCACCGGCCAGCCTTTGCCGACGTGTCCAGCCGGACCCACTAGGGTTAAGTGGAGGCGGGAACCGCCTTCCCGGAATCGAAGCGTACTCCCCTAATACGCCGTCAGCGTGGCCCTCCTTAGCCGCGTGGCCGTGCAGTGGGCGGCCCGGTCTTGGCTGCATGGTTCTATCTTTGCGCCCGGTCGTGGTATAGGTATAACCCCCACTTCCTTTGTCTTTTTATTTTTCTAGAAACTTGTAAAATATCCCAAATATTCACATTACCTCCAAATATGATGATTCAAATTTCTAGTGACTCTATAAATCATGCTCTACCTCTTAGAGAAGCTTGCACAGTTTTCCAGAGAACTTTCCTTCACACTTATTTAGTAAATTCCAATTTTCTTAATTCTGTGACAAACTTTAGAAAATCATAGAGAGCTCAAAATTGATCCAATTGCCATGGTTCAAAATCCTTGATACTTCTAAGTTCATAACTTAATTTTTTATTATTTTTCCTAATACTTTATGTGCCACACAAAATAATGAGCCATTTCTTCATATTAGCAAACATTTCAAATTCATTGGAAATTCATTTGAACTCCAAATCCAGTGAAACCAACTCCTAGATGCTTCTAAAATTATTCCTTGTTAAATGGATGCCTTTGATCATTTTTCAAGTAGTTCTTCTGTACACTTCTTGCAAATCCATGAACCCCTTGATTCCATCATATCGAAATGTTTAGAAATATCCATTGATCCACTTCCAATGAAATCACCTTGGTCATTCCTCATATGACCAGAGGTATCATAGAAAAGTCCAACTCACATTTTTTAGAGCACTTTTATTTTTGCCTTGTCGTGTTGCTTATTATGGTTGTTTTCGATGATAGTTGACGAAGTAGATGAAATGCTTGGAGTTGGACCAGAGATATTTGAAGACCTCAAAGACTTTGTTAAAACAGGCAAGTAACCCTTTGACCATGTCTATGAAACCCTTTTTATGCATGTCATATAGCACCATATTGTTGTTGCAACGGAATCATGATGAGATGGTAACCACTTTGATGGTTTGCCACCGTACTTCCTCGTTGATACTTGCATTGTGCATGACCCTACCTTCTTATGAGGGTTATGCCGGTGGGGGTAGATAGGATGTTAAAGTAGTGCTATGCAAAAAGGAACGAGAATATGCATGGTGATGGATACAAAGTATTTTCAAAAGACTTTTTAAAAACCCCATCAGGTGCCACTTATACCTAGGGGGAGATGATGAGTTGGCTAGCCACTTGACGATGAAGTGGTGTACCGAGGCAAGTGTGTGTGTTATTTTCAAAACGGATTGGTTTAAGTTGCGACCGTTATTCCAACCTTGCATGTGCGACCACTTTACCCTTATATGGGAAAGGGCATTATTGATTACCTAGGCCGATACTAGCTTCGAGCCTGCATTACTAGTGACGGGGGAGAGTTGGTGCTCTCTCTCGGGACGGGGTCGTGCCAGGTAGGGCGGTCAAGAACATTTTTATGGGGCACCGGACACACCGTTGGTACCCCGTGCCAGTCGTATGTGATGAATATTGGGAACGATGCTCCACAATTTTAAGATGTGAAATGTTGGGCACGGGGGTTACTACCAATCGAGTGGACTCTATGTTAGTGTCGTCTAGGGAAAGATAGTGATCGGGTGCTTACCCCGGGTACTTGAGGTACCGCGGGTCGTGGATGACACGGAAGTTCCCCGGATCTTGTGGGTAAAGTGTGCAACCTCTGCAGAGTGTAAAACTATTCGAATAGCCGTGTCCACGGTCAAGGACAGTTGGGTAACCGCTCTTGGGCTACGTCCACATGTTTACAAACCAGTGTGTGTGTTTGGATAAGTGGGAAGATCTACTTGGGTCAAGTCAAAGGACTTGACATGATTGAGTTGGGTTGATGCCCACTCTATTTATGTTGATATCTGTCACTTGTCCTCATGGTTACTTGAATTCTCCTGATGTATGTCTTACAAGTTGTTGAACATGTCATTGCACTCAAAACTAGCTTTCTTCAGAAATTTACCTATATCATGCATTGTTGTATCTTGAACCAAAACATGGGTTGCTTGCGAGTACATTCAAAGTACTCATTGGCTTTCCACTGGTTAATTTATTGGCCAGGCATGAAAGAACAGGATATAATGAAGAGTACCTTGGTGACGAACATGCGAGCTAGGACGCTTCCCAGTCAGAATGCATGTAGGGTTAAGGCAGATGGCATGGGTCCAAGTTGTTATTGAAGATTTCCGCTGTGATGATTCACTCAAAGACTTGACCATGATGGTCCTACTTGTGTAAAACGGTATGTATGGATGTAAGACTCTTGTTATTCAGCTTCTGTGTGTTTAGTGGGCATTGATCTCTGGGATCACTGTACAGGTGCATTCGGTGATCTCGACTTATGAGTCGGGATCCCCACAGAGCTGGTATGAGAGCCATCCTGACTGTAGGAAGCCTTAGTTAGCATGGTCGTTAGTTAGGGTAAAATATTTCCAAAACTACTACTAGTTTTCAAAACTATCTATACTTCTCTTCCCTTCTCAGTTTTTGGAAAACTAAGGTATACTCTCCTTATTGATCTCTTCCCCTTCAAAACCTTTGGTCGCTAGAACCCTTATGCCCCTAACCACTGGATTCCTTGTAATCCTCGAGGATAATCTAGAAGGAAGATGCATTGCCAGACATTCACCCACATCTCCCGAAGACAAGATTGGCGACACCACAACAAGACGATACCAACAGAAGATACATCCTCGAGGAATGAGGACATGAAGACCCAGGAGATGGTGACACCCTTGACACTGCCCCAAGATGAAGCAACCCTAGCCTACGATGATTAGGGCATAGGATATGCAAGATCATGATATACATCCCTAATAGAGTAACCCTTTCACTACCGTTGCTGCATCGGCAACCACCGGTGGATGAGAACCTAGCCATTTGGTCCGCCTCACTATAGTGAGTAGGAAAACGGTTCTCTTCGTCCCCCGCTCTTGGTATCGATGTTTTCATCAACGTAACTGATAGGTTGGACCTCTATTATGCCTTGTTAATGTCATTGCATAAATGATAGCTTACCCGAAACCCTTGACGCCTTAAAAGGCAAAAGGGATCGTCATGATTAAGAAGACAACGGAAGACCGAGTCAATGCCAGCTACGAGGAGCCACCCTCACCCGATCACTTCAATAGGCGAGGAGTTGTTGAAGACTCTTCAGGCTCAACCCAGATCATTTCATCGAACAACTACAAGAGACATAGCAACACCTGAGGAAAACTCAGAAGACTGCACGAGGCACAAGGCACGACTACTGAGTCCGACAACCCCTAGGGTAGGATGAGTCGTGTACCCCCTATGCGCAGTCGAGTCCGTATGATGGTTCGAATAGAACCATGATTGTGTGTTGCTTGTTTTTATTTGTTTGTGTTTTGATATAGGTCGCACTTTTGCCCTAGGCGACAAGTATGCGACTATATCACCTTCCTTACCTTGTTTCTTTTGTTTGGCCCTTTTTGGCACCCGTTTGTTTGCACCTGCACTATAGAACCCCCTTTTAGGCATCCCCCTCCTCTATGCTACTTTTCCCTCTCATCTATGAAGACCAGTAAGACAAGATACACCAAGGGATTCTACTTCGGCAACCAACTGGCACTAAAGAACCTTTCTACAGCCTCCTCGACCAAGTGAAACCCCGTAGAGTTATGTTTAACCCTCCAGACTAGAAACCCATTCCTAGACCCTTCGAGACTTCACGAGATACCCCAGCTCGAAACCTTAACCCTGGGCTTAACCTACGGAATCACAAGAGAACAAGTTAAGCTACAGTAAACCTTGCACAGCACTGGGTTCATTATGGGACTAGTGGACATAGTGAACGAGCACATTATCATCCTAATATAGCACAAGAACTGACGATGCCATAGGGAAGACCGATTTGAGGATAAAGGAATAGAGGACAAATGATTTGATGAGTTTATATCAGTGACCCTGAGGAATTATCTGAGACACTTTGGTGGATTATAAGGCTTTAATGTTGGTAGATGAACTTGGTGGGATCATGATTATAGAGTAGCATAGCTTGCATTACCCCTGAGTAAATTGGATTTATAGGACAGTTATGATCACAAGATGAAATTCTTGGAAGTATAGGGATTTGACCTAGCCAGGGGATATTGATAGGAGATAATTGATATTATGATAGCGACTTGAGGGAAAGTGTAGGAATTCTTGTTGGACATCAGATTTGGATTAAATAGGTGATCCTAATGGAGTCTAGACACTGAGTAAGTCTACATGGTTCAGATTAAATTGGATTTATGCTGATGATCTCAATTATGATACCATGTTTCTCGGTGGATAATAAACTAGGAGATTGGATCAATTGTCGGAGTATATTTAGGGATCTATATAAGCCTGACCTCGGGGTTTACTTGACAATGATAAATGGGAATTGGTGGACTTACTATAGTAGAGATAGCCCTTTCAAGTGTTTGGGATTATAGGAAAATTAGGAGATCATGTGGAACACCATAGACATTGGATTTGTGGAATTAATGGATTGTGTAGTGATTAATGGAAGTTAATGGGCTGTTGGAGTTGATTCATAGGAAGGAAACAAGATCTTGGAGTGGCTTACGACGTGTTTCCTTAGGATAGAGATGCACTATCTTGGACCTTGGGTCAATAGACTGAGCACTTGGATGGTGGTTATTAAATCCAAGCTTAGCAGCTTGTATGCTCTACCCATGGATTTTTAGGGGTAGCCATACATATGAGTTTGGGGATCGTAGACGTATATAATTTTGTTAGATCTCCTCTTGGGGAGTCATGAGGATATGAATCACATGAGTGATGATTGGAGTTGACCTATATGAAATGATGCTATTGGTGATATGACGTGATTTGTTTAAAGGACTAGATAGCACAATTGGCATCTCAGAAACCGTGCTTAGAGATAAGATGATAAATGTTCACTCGCACACTAGAATCCTTGAAACCCTTACGCCCTACCAAGCCACAACATGGTCGGATCCTTACTTTGGGCTTTGGCTCCAGATCGATAAGACCTTGGCCAATACTCAACCGTGACCATCACCAAATGCCTCAGCCCACTTTACGTACCCCATAGGCTTCATGGAGTGCTTGGAAAAGTTAGTTGTCATCCTTCTTTGATGACATACTTGTCTACCCGAAGACGGAAGAAGAATCGTTGAGCTGGTCAAGGAACATCTGAAGATCGTCATGTCTAGGAGGAAGAACTACACCAACCACCATCTTCAAGAAGTATACTTCCGCGTCAAAGACCATGTGTATCTGCAAGCCACTCCTCTCTAAGGAACCAAGCATTTCCATGACAAGGAGACCCACACCAAGATTCATCGGCCCCCTTCGAGATCACTCCAAGATGTAACAACCCCCTCTGAGATCACTACGAGACGAAGAGAAGATAGATTCACAATTGGAGTTGCCACCTGAGCAACCTGATGTGCACAATGCTTTCCATGCATCACAACCCCGGAAGTGTTTCCAACTTCCTAACTTGCCTGATCTCTACGAGGGCATTGACCACCGAGCCATCGACCCCTAGCCCAATCTAACCTACCGCGAGCTACCCATTAGCAACCTGGATCAAGAAGAGCGTCATACACGAAGCCACACCATCAAGTACTTCAAGCTCAATGGAGCACTACACGGAAGCAGAAGCAACATCAGAACTTGAAGACTACCCCAGATGCAAAGCTTCTGTATCCCTTTCCACGCCTAGTTTGGGAATCTCGGGGACGAGATTCTTATAAGGGGGGTAGGTCTGTCACACCCTGATTATCATGCCACTACACTTAATCTAACAATCATGATAAAATGTGGTTTGACAAAAACTTTTGAGTGTTTTGGACCTTGCCTTGATTGGTTTTTGTCTGTTGTTTGCAAGTGCTCTAAAAAATAAAATAAATCCGCCAACTCTTATACTCCCTCTCCTTGATCCAAAAACATTTCCCAATGATCATGCCATGTGTATAGGACATAAAAATAATTTCTTGCAAAAATAATTTCTTGCAAAAATAATTTGGCCAAATAGTATTTTCAAAAATTAGTTTTTCAAAAACCCTGAATTGAGGTTTGCACTGCAAGTACTTAATTAAGGGAAGTAAAAATCTTTCCAAAAATATATTTGACTCCTATTAGATATAGGATACCCAAAAACCACAAAAATATAATTTTAAAAGTTATTTTCCTATTTTATTTAAAAGCTTTTTCTTAAGGCCAGAAATGGTCTTTAATAGGGAACAATTATTTTATTGTTTCAAAAATATTTGAAAAAAAATCAGGGAAACTCAGTGCACATATATTTTCCATATATAAGAGTTTCAACACATGGTAATGTTCAAAGTATTGGACAAAACCTCCAAAACCATTTCTGCCCATTTCAAGGATTTGAAATGTTTCTATAGGAACTATTTTCATAAAAATCCAAGGAAAATCCAGCAAGTCACAAATGCAAATTGTGATCACCTTACAAAGCCTCATGTCAATCAAGGTCATTTTGGTTCACCAAAATGCCCCAAAACCCTCTCTGACCAGAATCAAATTTAAACAACTTTGTACTACCAACTTTCTCTCCTTGACCCCAACTTTTGTGAGCATGTTCGAATGACCAAATGAGGCCACTACACCAAGTGGTTCATCAAGGGGAAGTGATTTGCTCAACTAGATCTACACAAGTTCATTTCTACTAATTTTTAGGGTTTACCAAAGTTGCATTGGCAACTTTGCCCAAATGGACTCAACCTTGGTGGAACCTATTATTATCTCATGCCATTTTACCCTGTCAAGCCTTATGACAAGAGGAGTTCATCTTCTTGCCCAAACCAGCAACAAACACCTTCTGCCATTTTACTAAAACCCTTTTTTTACCACTTCCACTCTTCTCCATGGCCTCAACTTTTTACCACAGCCCCTCCTAGTTCCCTTGTACCTCTAGTAAAAAGCTCCAACCCTGGTTCAATAATTTAGGAGGGTAAAACCCTGGTTTACCCCTCCCTTTTCACCATGGTAGCACCTCTTTTCCCTCCCCCATTCTTTCTTATGGACTTGCCTTAACTATTAAGCTTTATGGAGCATATCAGAAACTCCCATGAGCTAGTGGACATGCTTGGTCACGCGCAGGAAGCCATTTGCATGCCATGGCATGCAATGGCCGCGCTCTGGAGCGTGCTATAGTGCACCAGGGCACTGTTCGCCCTCTGCCCGATGCTCCCGTCGACCTTGGGCGCTGTGAACGTGTCCCCCGAGGCCGCCTCGGCGTGCGTGACACGCTACGCGGTCGGCCCCCTCCTCCTTCTCTCTCCTTTGAGCCCATCATCGCGTGCCCGAGCACCGCCCGACTTGGACACTCCCTTGCCACGCGGCTGGCCCGCCTCTGACCATGCCCCGCTCCCCCTCTCACCTCCCTCGCTCCTGGACGGACTCCATGAGCGCCACTGACTCAGCCTGGCCCCTCCCAACGGTCCCCAGGACCGATTCCGCGGGCACCCGCGAGCGCAGCTCGTGGTGCACCATGGCTTTGCCATATAGAGCCTCGTCGAGCCCCTCTTTGGACGCCCTCTCTCTCTCTCCCACACACCTCCCAAACCGACCAACACCTCCTCCCCATGCTTGCCTTGCCCTGCCCGAGTCTCGCCCGAGCACCATCCGTCGTGGCCATGGCCCCACTCGCCTTCGTCCTCCGTTGGACGTGCTGACAGGGGGGAGCGGGCGCGGCGAAGTCCCAGGCTTCGCCCGGTCTGGCTGGCACCCAGCAGCGCCCAGTCGCCGGGGACGAGCTCGGCCTCGCCCCCCTTTGTTCCTGCAGCACAAGAGGCCGCGCGAGGAAGAAGAAGGCCGGCCGATGGACCGGCGACCCCACCGGTCAGCCTCTGCCGACGTGTCCAGCCGGACCCACTCGGGTTAAGTGGAGGCGGGAACCGCCTTCCCGGCAGCAGAGCGTACTCCCCTAATACGCCGTCGGCGTGGCCCTCCTTAGCCGCGTGGCCGTGCAGCTGGGCCGTCCCAGTGCGCTGCGGTTCTAGGCTGCGCCCGGTGCATGGTATAGGTATAACCCCCACTTCCTTTGTCTTTTTCTTTTTCCGGAAACTTGTAAAATATCCCAAATATTCACATTACCTCCAAATATGATGATTCAAATTTCTAGTGACTCTATAAATCATGCTCTACCTCTTAGAGGAGCTTGCACATTTTTCTAGAGAACTTTCCTTCAAACTTATTTAGTAAATTCCAATTTTCTTAATTCAGTGACAAACTTTAGAAAATCACAGAGAGCTCAAACTTGATCCAAATGCCATGATTCAAAATCCTTGATACTTCTAAGTTCATAACTTAGTTTTTCATCATTTTTCCTGATACTTTATGTGCCACACAAAATAATGAGCCATTTCTTCATATTAGCCAACTTTGCAAATTCATAGGAAATTCATTTGAACTCCAAATCCAGTGAAACCAACTCCTAGACGCATCTAAAATTATTCCTTGTTAAATGGACGCCTTTGATCATTTTTCAAGTAGTTCTTCTGTACACTTCTTGCAAATCCATGAACCCCTTGATTCCATCATATCGAAATGTTTAGAAATATCCATTGATCCACTTCCAATGAAATCACCTTGGTCATTCCTCATATGACCAGAGGTATCCTAGAAAAGTCCAACTCACATTTTTTAGAGCACTTTTATTTTTGCCTTGTCGTGTTGCTTATTATGGTTGTTTTCGACGATAGTTGACGAAGTAGACGAAATGCTCGGAGTTGGACCAGAGATATTTGAAGACCTCAAAGACTTTGTTAAAACAGGCAAGCAGCCCTTTGATCATGTCTATGAAACCCTTTTTATGCATGTCATATAGCACCATATTGTTGTTGCAATGGAATCATGATGAGGTGGTAACCACTTTGATGGTTTGCCACCGTACTTCCTCGTTGATACTTGCATTGTGCATGACCCTACCTTCTTATGAGGGTTATGCCAGTGGGGGTAGATAGGATGTTAAAGTAGTGCTACTCAAAAAGGAACGGGAATATGGATGGTAGTATTTTCAAAAGACTTTTTGAAAACCCCATCAGGTGCCACTTATACCTGGGGGGAGATGATGAGTTGGGTAGCCACTTGATGACGAAGTGGTGTATCGAGGCAAGTGTGTGTGTTGTTTTCAAAACGGATTGGTATAAGTTGCGACCGTTATTCCAACCTTACATGTGCAACCACTCTACCCTTATATGGGAAAGGGCATTATTGATTACCTAGGCCGATAGTAGCTTGGAGCCCGCATTACTAGTGACGGGGGAGAGTTGGTGCTCTCTCTCGGGACGGGGTCGTGCCAGGTAGGGCGGCCAAGAACATTTTTATGGGGCACCGGACACACTGTTGGTACCCCGTGCCAGTGGTATGTGATGAATATGGGAGCGATGCTCCACAATTTTAAGATGTGAAATGTTGGGCACGGGGGTTACTACCAATCGAGCGGACTCTACGTTAGTGTCGTCTAGCAGAAGATAGTGATCGGGTGCTTACCCCGGGTACTTGAGGTACCGCGGGTTGTGGATGACACGGAAGTTCCCCGGATCTTGTGGGTAAAGTGTGCAACGTCTGCAGAGTGTAAAACTATTCGAATAGCCGTGTCCACGGTCAAGGACAGTTGGGCAACTGCTCTTGGGCTACGTCCACATGTTTACAAACCAGTGTGTATTTTGGATAAGTGGGAAGATCTACTTGGGTCAAGTCAAAGGACTTGACATGATTGAGTTGGGTTGATGCCCACTCTATTTATGTTGATATTTGTAACCTGTCCTCATGGTTATTTGAATTCTCCTGATGCATGTCTTACAAGTTGTTGAACATGTCATTGCACTCAAAACTAGCTTTCTTCAGAAATTTACCTATATCATGCATTGTTGTATCTTGAACCAAAACATGGGTTGCTTGCGAGTACATTCAAAGTACTCATTGGCTTGCCACTGGTTATTTTATTGGCCAGGCATGAAAGAACAGGATATAATGAAGAGTACCTTGGTGACGAACATGCGAGCTAGGACGCTTCCCAGTCAGAATGCCTGTAGGGTTAAGGCAGATGGCATGGGTCCAAGTTGTTATTGAAGATTTCCGCTGCGATGATTCACTCAAAGACTTGACCATGATGGTCCTACTTGTGTAAAATGGTATGTATGGATGTAAGACTCTTGTTATTCAGCTTCTGTGTGTTCATTGAGCATTGATCTCTGGGATCACTGTACACGTGCATTCGGTGATCTCGACTTATGAGTCGGGGTCCCCACACAAGACTGGATACCCCCAAATACAGGACGCCGACTGTGTTTGTTGGGTTGGCATAAACCGAGATTAGGATTTGTCACTCTGTGTTTCGGAGAGGTATCTCTGGGCCCTCTTGATAATACTCATCACTATAAGCCTTGCAAGCATTGTGACTAATGAGTTAGTTCCGGGATGAAGTATTACGGAACGAGTTAAGAGACTTGCCGGTAACGAGATTGAACTAGGTATGATGATACCGATGATCGAATCTCGGACAAGTAACATACCGATGACAAAGGGAACAACATATGTTGTTATGCGGTTCGATCGATAAAGATCTTCACAGAATATTTAGGAGCTAATATGGCATCCAGGTTCCGCTATTGGTTATTGACCAGAGAAGTGTCTCGGTCATGTCTACATAGTTCTCGAACCCGTAGGGTCTGCACGCTTAATGTTCATTGACGATATAGTATTATACGAGTTATGTATGTTGGTAACCTAATCTTGTTCGGAGTCCCGGATATGATCACGGACATGACGAGGAACTACGAAATGGTCCAGAGATAAAGATTGATATATGGGATAATAGTGTTTGGTCTCCGGAAGGGTTCCAGAATTCACCGGAAGGGGTTCCAGATGTTTCCCGAAATGTTTGGGGTATGAGAACACTTTATTTGGGCCAAAGGGGAACGCCCACAAGGTTTTCGGAAAGCGCAAAAGGAAGTTTTGCGGAGTCGAGGGGCCAGACGCCAGGGTTCCCGGTGTCTTGACCCAGACGCCGGGAACCCTGGCGTCTTACCCTGGAGTCTGAAAAGGACTCTTGCCTTTCGGGTGAAATCGACTTTGTGGAGGCTTTTACTACAAGTTTCGACCCCAAGGCTCAACATATAAATAGAGGGGCAGGGCTAGCACCAAAGACACATCAAGAAACACCAAGCCGTGTGCCGGCAACCCCGTCCCCTCTAGTTTATCCTCCGTCATAGTTTCCGTAGTGCTTAGGCGAAGCCCTGCGAAGATTGTTCTTCACCAACACCGTCACCACGCCATCGTGCTGCCGGAACTCATCTACTACTTCGCCCATCTTGCTGGATCAAGAAGGCGAGGACGTCATCGAGCTGAACGTGTGCTGAACACGGAGGTCCCGTACGTTCGGTACTTGATCGGGATGGATCGTGAAGGTGTACGACTACATCAGCCATGTTGATAAATGCTTCCGCTTTGCGATCTTCAAGGGTATGAAGATACACTCCCCCTCTCGTTGCTATGCATCACATAGATAGATCTTGCGTGATCGTAGGAAAATTTTGATATTACCGTGTTCCCCAACAATAAGGTAGTCATCAGGTTAACTAAGGGTTCGCATGCTATCAGTAAAATATGTTGATGAAAAATAAGCACATTGCAGATTCATCGGATTAATTCAAGCCACATGGAAAACCCATTTATCCAAACCAAGCATGATTAAGAAAAAGGAAATATAGCACTTGTATATGTTTCTCATGTATTAGGTGCAGCCAAATTCGATTTATTCCTCACATGCACAACAATACAAAATTCCACCCACGACAATTGGACATCGCATTGCAGAATTGAACCATGCAGTTAACTAAACACCACAACAAATGAACCAAACTTTAACTGAGCACCACATTGCACAATAGAACATATTCCTAATAGAAGATCAGACAGTTAACCAAACCAAGCACGCTTTACAACTTGGAAATATAGCAATTATATTTGTTTCTCATGTATTTAGTACAGCCAAATTCGATTTACTTCTCACATGGTATACACTAACAGAATGCACCCACAACTATTGAGCATCACATTGCAGAATTGAACCAAACTGTTAACTAAACACCACAACACAAATGAACCAAACGTTAAATGAGCACCACATTGCACAATGTATAACCAAACCAAGCATGCTTGACAACTTGGAAATATAGCAATTGTATCTGTTTCTCATGTATTTTGTAAAGATAAATTCGATTTATTTCTCACATGGAAGACAATACAAAATTGCAGCCTCAAGAATTGAACATCACATTTGGAGAATTGAACCAAATAGTTACCTGAAGACGACAACTAATTAACCAAGCAGTTAATAAGTGAGCACCACACTGCACGACATATAGAACATATACACAGGAGCAACAAATTGCATGGTAAAATTAGATAGCACAATTCATTAGAATTTGTTAAGGAAAGGCAGGGGCAGCACACACAGCGGGTAAACCGAGCATGCTTACCGGCATAGCTAGCAAATGGCAAGCTGCTCCTCCAAGATCTAGGGGTCGGAATGAATGGTAGCCATCGCGACCTCATCCGCGCATGCGGCCATGATATGCTTCTCCGCTGCCAAATGCTCCTTCAGCTCCTGGCTATACTTTGTGCACCATGGCTTAGGGCGGTGCTTATTTGGTGGATGGGTCGGTGATTTGGATGGAAGGTGTCGCGTCGACGATCGGGGCATGTGGGATGTGGAAGGAGGAGGAGGATGGGGGTCTGGTGTGGATTACCTGCCTGGATAGACGAGGCTGAGCGGCGTGAAGGAGGGTCACCAGCGAAGGGCGCGGTGCTGCAAGCAAGGAGTGAAGGTTTCAACTTGGAAAGGAAGGCGGAAACTGGGGAAATGTGGCTTTTGGTAAGGGGGAGGGGCGGGGAGGTAGATATTTCTGCGGAAGCCGAAAATTTGGAATCTCTTCAGCAAAAAACTGGCACACAAAGTGTCATCAGACACGGTCCCTTATTCAGAACTGTGTACGATATGTGAACATCACAAATGATTCAGATAGCTTTACCCGTGTGTGATGAGTTTGAACATCAAAATTTTTTATTCCAATGTCCCTGGTTATAGTGCTCATCCATGTCATTGCATAATTTGGGTACACAAAGGAGACTACAGCACACCCACACTTCTTAATCGAGCAAGTTCGGCAATTAAACAGAGCTAGCTAGCCTAAACATTACTCTAACAAATTAAAGACCGGTGCTCCTAATTAAATAAAACAAAGAGTACTACTACGGCTGGTGCTCGTCAATCTCCGCCGCCTCTTCCATGTCCAGCTTGCGCCTGACGGTATCCTGGGGAAGGAGCTCCATGGCATCCATCGCACCATATTCGGCAAGCATCTCGCCATCCGCGTCTGCCATCTCTTTGGAAAAGGCCGCCACTAGGTGGGAGTGGGCGGCTGCAATCTGGGCTTGGACGGGCTCCGTCATTGCAAGGTATGCGGCGGAGGAACAAACGACTGCTCGAACGCTCTCGGTGATTGCCAACTCTTCGATCGTAGGTTGCCGACCGCTGTCGCAGAAGCTTCATTCGATTTGTGCAGTGACTGCCATGAGCTGGGCGTGGGCAGCCTCGACATGGTCGTGGGCGGCCTCCATCAGGGCTAAGGCCGCCGCTGTGGAATGGACAGCTAATGTGCCGCTCTCGCCAGCTGCTATCCCCGAGGCAGATGTTTCTGCCACCACCTGAGAAGCAACAACGGCCGTTTGGGCTGCCATGGCCGCCCGGTCGCAGATTGCCGCCACGCTCATGCACCTTGTTAGCCCGCGCATGGCGGCTGCGGCCGCGCTCTCGCCGGAGTGGGCCGCCGAAGTTGCCCTCACGACGCGGGTCCATGTCCCTATCTTTCACCCGCGACGATTGAACAGTGAAATGATATTTGGGGAGCGAGCTAGTGTGCTTGACACTCCGGCTATGGACTCTAGCTGACGCACCTTCTCGCGTAAGCCATAGGCGTACTATACACCGACGATGCTCCAGGATATTTTGTACTGTATCTCACACGGTTGGTGATAATAAACTGTGTGGGGTCTACTTGACTTTTAATTTTGATTTGAATTACATAATGGGGTCACATCGGCAATGGACGGTGCTTGAATTGCTAGACCTTTTATCTGCAGTGAACATGCAACTATATGTGTGTCGTAAAAAATGGAATTGTTCAGGGTTCGTTTGGACATTTTTATACGGTAACTTCGCTTTCTAGGCATTTCAGGTGCACAATTCAATATTAAACCACATGCTCCAGTCCATAAAAACGGGTTGCAAAATCAAATGGTTGTCCTTGGTTGCAAGCTTAGGTCACATGCAAGAAATGAGAATGAATGTCAAACACCTTGACACTGTCGCTCAACCGCTAACATTGAGATACATGCTTTTAACATTCTAGTAAATCAAAAACTCATCTAAAATTCATGAAACTTGACATGATATCATGGAACGGCAGCGACATGTCGTGGTAAAAATATTGTCCCATTTGGGGCAGGTGTGGGTATAAGCTTCTCGCAAACCAGAGCTTCTCTCACAACAAGCCTAATGGTTTCAGTAGGGTATGTGCCACCTTGGGGGATGAAACGATATATGTTGCCTCTTCTTATTTTCAAAATGTTTCTCGTGTCAACATAAAACAACACGAGTGTTGTGTCAATATTTTGGATTTTTCGGGGTTCGTTTTGACATTTTTATGCATTAATTGCGTTTTCAATGCATTTATGAGCACAATTCAAATTTGAACTACATGCACATGCTCTAATGCATATAAATTGGTTGAAAATTTGAATTTGTGTCCTTTGTTGCATGATTAGGTCACATGCAAGAAATGGGAATGAATGTCAAACACCCTGCCACCGTCACTCGGCCTCAAACATTGAGATTCGTGGTTTTTAAATTCTAGTAAATCCAAAACTCGTCTAAAATTCATGAAACTTGGCATGCTATCATGGAGCAGCATCAACATGTCGTGGTAAATTTTTTGTCCCATTTGGGGTAGGTTTGGGGATATGCTTCTCACAAACCAAAGGTTCTCACAACAAGCCTGGTGGTTTCGGTAGGGAACGTTCCACCTTTGGGGACGAAATGATATCCACTACCTCTTATTGCTTTCAAAAAATTTCTAGTGTCAACATAGAACAACAGGAGTGTTGTGTCAATTTTTGGGATTTTTCGGGGTTCGTTTGGACATTTTATGCATTAATTGCATTTTCAATGCATTTATGAGCACAATTCAACTTTTAACTACATGCATAGGTTCTAATGCATATAAATTGGTTGAAAATTCAAATATATGTCCTTGGTTGCAAGCTTAGGTCCCATGCAAGAAATGGGAATGAATGTCAAACACACTGCCACCGTCACTCGGCCGCAAACATTGAGATTCCTGGTTTTTAAATTCTAGTAATCCAAAACTCGTCTGAAATTCATGAAACTTGGCATGCTATCATGGAGCGGCATCAACATGACGTGGTAAATTTTGTGTCCCATTTGGGGAAGGTTTGGGGATATTCTTCTCACAAACCAAAGGTTCTCACAAGAAGCCTCATGATTTCGGTAGGGAACGTCCCACCTTTGCGGACGAAACGATATCCGCTGCCTCTTATTGCTTTCAAAAAAATTCTAGTGTCAACATAGAACAACAGGAGTCTTGTGTCAATTTTTTTGGATTTTTCGGGGTTCGTTTGGACATTTTTATGCATTGGTTGAGTTTTCAATGCATTTATGTGCATAATTCAAATTTGAACTACATGCACATGCTCTAATGCATATAAATTGGTTGAAAATTCAAATTTGTGTCCTTGGTTGCATGCTTAGGTCCCATGCAAGAAATGGGAATGAATGTCAAACACACTGCCATTGTCACTCGGCCGCAAACATTGATATTCCTGGTTTTTAGATTCTAGTAAATCCAAAACTCGTCTGTAATTCATGAAACTTGGCATGCTATCATGGAGCGGCATCAACATGTCGTGGTAAACTTTTTGTCCCATTTGGGGCAGGTTTGGGTATAAGCTTCTCACAACAAGCCTGATGGTTTCCATAGGGAATGTCCCACCTTTGGGGATGAAATATATCAGCTGCCACTTATTGCATTCAAAAAAAATTCTAGTGTCAATATAGAACAACAGGAGTGTTGTGTCAATTTTTGGGATTTTTTGGGGTTTGTTTGGACATTTTTATGCATTAATTGAGTTTTCTATGAATTTATGTGTATAATTCAAATTTGAACTAGATGCACATGCTCCAGTGCATATAAATTGGTTGAAAAATCAAATCTTTGTCCTTGGGTGCATGCTTAGGTCCCATGCAAGAAATGAGAATGTGTTGAAGATATGCCCTAGAGGCAATCATGTATGATGATATTTCCTATGTGTTTATGAATAAAGATAGTCCTTGGACATTATCAATGATGTGTATCGGCAAGTACGTGACTTGTTTGTGGGACTATGCATTGTATGGTGACAGTCCTAAAAGGTCCCTAGTCGAAAGGGCTGTGTGGACGCGCAGCCGACTAGACTAGCATATGACACGGTCGGTGGCTTGGTCTCACTGGCCATGGAGCATTGGATGCTAACCGGATAATATGGACTTGGACAGGCCTGGTCGGATTCGATGTAGTCGGATCCGAGTCGAGATAAGGTCCAAGTCGGACAGACCCAACTATGAGACGCAGCGATATGTCATCTATGAGTCTCTAGTACAACATACGTTATATGTCCTAAGACCTGAGCTGATGCATGTACTCGGGATGGTGACAGACTTGCTTTGGGCCGACCAAACCCTACTCCATGACTGGGTAGTTAGAAAGGTAGGCTTCGGGTTTGTCCAGTCCCATGCTGCGAGACATGGTCGAGCAAGATGGGATTTGCCCCTCCGATCAGGAGAGATATACTCTGGGCCCCTCGTGTGATCCGACCAGGATAAGCATGGCCATCGACGAGGATTATGAGATAATCCGGTTTGTGGTCGGTATCCTTTGGAGCGAAAGAGGTCGGGCTAGCACAAGGATGACAGTCTCGCCTTGAGCCCGACAACATATATTGTGAGGCAAAGGGAACAGAAGTGTGACACGTTGTACAGGTTCGCCTAACCAGCTTCATAGTCTGCTTGGTGATTGGCATGCCTTGCTAGAGGCCGCTACCAACCGTGTAGGTCGAAGGTGATCCGAACTGTCACCAAGCCGACTTGAACCTAAGGGGTCGCGCGCTTAAGGGAAGGAACCTACGAGGTCGGTTCATAGGACACTGGTCGGATGTGATCCGAACTGGACTAGGAACATGACCGAGTAGACTTTGGGCTTTAGGGTCCGTGCGAGGCCCAAGTGTTGAGCCTGTGACGGACGCCTATATAAAGTGGAGGTGCAGCACACTCATGCGGTTGATCGCTTCGGCGCTGCGACTAGGGTTTGCATGTGTTGCGAATAGCCGACTGTGTGATCGGACCTAGCAGTCCACCGCACGGTGTTCCTCCCACACGCACGGATACCGTTAGAGGCGGTGCACTTGTGCCACTCCGGCTAATTTGTACGTGGGATCAGACGACCGGCTGTTCGAGGGAGATCGGACGAGGAGGAGACGATCCACGCGGACGCGCTACCTCAACTCTTCTTCTGCTGCATGGCCCTGCGCGTCTAGTGGTAATGAACTGTGATCCATCTCCCGTAGCATGTTCCTGTTGTTCTGCGCGTAGGAAAACTTTAATTTGCAGTCGACGCACCCTACCGTAGAATCCAACAGAATGAATCTCAAACACCAGGGCACTGTTGATTGCCGGCAAATGGTTGAGATACTTTTTTTTAATCCTAGCAAATCCAAAACTCGTCTGAAATTCATGAAACTTGGCATGCTATCATGGAATGGCACCCAACATGCTATGGTATTTTTTGTGTCCATTTTGAGAGAAGAAGCACTCGAATAACGGCCAACAAAGGCATTTTCAAACAAACAGCTGCCACTCTAATATCGCAAACGTTTGTATAATTCAAATCGTGTGCGTTATGTTAACCATTCACGTGACGCCACGTGTCTTGGTTTTAATGGCTATAGGAGGTGCCGTTCGGACAGTTGCTTGACTGAACAGGAGGTGTGCGAGCGCAGTCCGATGCGCAGGCTAACTGAGAGGCGTGCAAGCTGTCCTCCAATGTGCAGGCTCACCGGGAAGCATGCAAGTTGTACGCTGTGCAGGCTCACTGGAAATCGAGCCCTTTGACTTCCATGGCCGCCCGCCTTCCTCTCCATTAATGGTGCCCGAGCCGCTGCTTAATACGGGCGGCCTTACTGTTTGCCTCCCATTCCCCTCCCTCCCGCAGACCTCCACCAACGCCATGGTGCAGAAGGATCATCTGTCACCAGTCTTCAAGTTTGGTGAAGTCGACTCCGAGCCGGAGGAGATAGAAAATAAGGAGGAATGGGGCCTCATGGACATGGCCCAGAACGAGCTGGCCGCGGCTCTTGCTGCCCCTGCTTCCGCCCCAGCTCCCATCCCTGGGCCCACGCTAGCGACCATCCTCGTAGCATTGACGGGCTAGTCGCCGAGCACTATCAGAGAGCTGGAAGCCTTGGGCGTCAACGAGGTCTCTACGGACCTGCGCGAGCTCGTGTACATGATAGCGCCAGCGCCCGTGCCCGTGCGCACCCCTCCACCCACCGCGGCGCCGGTCCCCGTGCGTTTGGCTGCACCCGCTGCACCGGTGCCCATGCGCGTGCCCCCCTCAGCGGCATTGGACGCTGTCATCGACTGCTACCTCTCAGCGCCGCCAGCTGCCGTCCTCCCGCACGCCGCCTGTCGATCGCGCGATGACATGATGTTTTATTTACAAGTGAAGAACATTCCAAGCTGCCTTTAAGACTTCAACAACAGCGTCCCGAAGGACAACACCAACAAGGACGGCGCAGCACGCCGCCTCCGCCGCTGCCGGAAATAGTTTTTTCTTGGGTTTAATAGTGTATCTCGATCGCAAACGTTTTAGTTAGAACACCCGTATGCAAACCGATAGCTTCCCCGGGAAGCCAAGGGAAAAAGTGCCGAGCAGGATTTGTGCAGCTCTTGATTGCAAACGTTTTAGATAGAACACCCGTATGCAGAGCGAGAGCAGGATTTGTGCATCTCTTCAACGCAAATGGTTGTTTTGGATGACCCGTGTGCAACCACTTACAAACAATTTGGTAAGATTTGCATCTGTCATATTGGGTATGTTGCCATTTGTCAAACTTGAAAGATTGTCATTTGTTGATCTAGTATCATTGTCATTTGTCAACCTTGTAACACAGCAATGTCAAAATATGCAGCTAAAAATCACTAGCACTATCTAATTTTTGCAACTAAAATTCAGTAAGTAAGCATAGATTTCATTCATAGATTAAGTAGTCGTGCTTAATTTATACAAACAGTTCAACTCAACAGCTGAACCGACCAAACTTTTCCCCAATTGTTGCCAACCACGTACTGAAATAGCTAGTTCTACTTTATATACTAGCTAATTTTAAGTACTTTATACAGTTCCACCACATCTATAGTCAGATGACTAAACAAAATAGCCCCTAAATACTACTACGGAGGGGCTTTGTACTACTTATGGAGCCTCTCCTCCGCCAAGCGCGCTCAGTAAGAGGCAAAGGAGGAGGAGCCTACCGATGAGCTGGACAAATGCAATACGGTGTCTTCCCCTGTTGCACGTTCGGCGACGCTCGCTAGCTCGAATGCCCACTGCTGCTCCAGACGATCCCTCTTGAAGTGGTCGTTCTCCTCGTAGTCTCCTGATTCCTCGCCTCTAAGGCAGCGTGTGCCGCGGCCACAGCGGCGTTAAGGCTCTTTGCATGCTCAATGAGGCGCTCATCCTCCTCCCGCAAGAACTCGGTGTAGCACGCAAGGTCGCTGATGCACGTGCGGCATCCACCTCCGCATGCCGCCTTCGGGCAGGGTGGCGTAGCGGGTGATGACCCCGACGGTCGATGGTGGGCTGACGGCCAGGGCGGCCGATGATGGGGGGGCGGCCACGACCACCACCTCCCACCTTCGGGCAGCGGTGGCGGAGCGGGTGATGGCCACCTCCCGCCTTCAGGCCGCGGCGGTGGAGCGAGTGATGGCCCTGGCTTTCGACAGTGGTGTGGCGGCAATGGCGGCCGGCAACAGCGGCCGGCAATAGCTGCTGACGGGCACCAGCGGCTGAGCGTGTGGTGGGTGTTTCGCGCAAACCCAACATGGATGCCACGTGTGAGGGAGTCCTGGACTAGGGGGTGTCCGGATAGCCGAACTATCATCATTGGCCGGACTCCAAGACTATGAAGATACAAGATTGAAGACTTCGTCCCGTGTCCGGATGGGACTTTCCTTGGCGTGGAAGGCAAGCTTGGCAATACGGATATGTAGATCTCCTACCATTGTAACCGACTCTGTGTAACCCTAGCCCTCTCCGGTGTCTATATAAACCAGAGGGTTTTAGTCCATAGGACGAACAACAATCATACCATAGGCTAGCTTCTAGGGTTTAGCCTCCTTGATCTCGTGGTAGATCTACTATTGTACTACCCATATCATCAATATCAATCAAGCAGGAATAGGGTTTTACCTCCATCGAGAGGGCCCGAACCTGGGTAAAAACATCGTGTCCCTTGTCTCCTGTTACCATCTGCCTAGACGCACAGTTCGGGACCCCCTACCCGAGATCCGCCGGTTTTGACACCGACGTTGGTGCTTTCATTGAGAGTTCCTCCGTGTCGTCGCTTATAGGCCCTATGGCTCCTTCGATCATCAACAACAACGCGGTCCAGGGTGAGACTTTTCTCCCGCATGGATCTTCGATTCGGGGCTTTGCATGCGGGCCAATTCGCTTGGCCATCTGGAGCAGATCGAAAGCTACGCCCCTGGCCATCAGGTCAGATTTGGAAGTTTGAACTACACGGCCGACATCCGCGGAGACTTGATCTTCGATGGATTCGAGCCATAGCCAAGCGCGCCGCACTGTCTCGATGGGCATGATTTAGCTCTGCTGCGGACAAAGGCTCGAGGCCGCGAGAGTCCGCTCCGACCCTTAATCCGGAGCCGACTGCGCAGATCGAGGATCGGTGGCTAGACACCGTCTCGGGGGCTGCTACCTTCACGGTGATGGGGCCGGATACCGACCCTGTCCCTTGTGAAGCTCGTGACTCCGAGGTGCCGGACTCCTCGCCGGACTCCGAACCTCCCGCGCCCCTACCAATCGAATCTGATTGGGCGCCGATCATGGAGTTCACCGCTGCGGACATCTTTCAGCACTCGCCTTTTGGCGACATCCTGAATTCGCTAAAGTATCTCTCATTTTCAGGAGAGCCCTGGCCGGACTACGGTCAGGATGGTTGGGATGCGGACGACAAAGAAATTCAAAGCCCACCCACCACCCACTTTGTAGCCACTGTCGACGATCTAACCGACATGCTAGACTTTGACTCCGAAGACATCGACAGTATGGACGACGATGCCGGAGACAACCAAGAACCAGCGCCTACGGGACACTGGAAGGCCACCTCGTCATACGACATATACATGGTGGACATCCCAAAGGATGGGAATGGCGATGGAACAGTGGAGGAAGACCCCTCCAAGAAACAGCCTAAGCGCCGACGTCAGCGGCGCCGCTCTAAATCCCGCCACAGCAAGAATGGAGATTCCGGCACCGGAGACAACAACACCCCAGACAGTGCCGAAGACAACCCCCTCCAGCAAGATTCAGCACATGAGGATGAAGAAGCCAGCCCTCATGAGAGAGTGGCAGACAAAGAGGTAGAGGACGATAATTACATGCCTCCCTCCGGAGACGAAGCAAGCCTCGACGACGACAAATTCATCGTGCCTGAGGATCCCGTCGAACAAGAGCATTTCAAACGCAGGCTTATGGCCATGGCAAGCAGCCTCAAGAAAAAGCAGCAACAGCTTAGAGCCGACCAAGATCTGCTGGCCGACAGATGGACCGAAGTCCTTGCGGCCGAAGAGTACGAACTCGAACGCCCCTCCAAAAGCTACCCCAAACGCAAGATGCTTCCTCGATTAGAGGAGGAAGCATATAAACCTACATCACCAGTGCACAATACGACCGACCGGCCACCTCGTGGCCGCGACAGAGAGGCCTCTAGGCCTTCCACTAAAACCATACCCCGACACCGCTCGAAAAGCATAAAGCCACGGGGGAATGCGCCGGACTTGCGAGACATATTGGAGGATAAGGCAAGACAATCAAGATCGATCTATGTATCGTGTGGGCGCCCAACGATGTGCGACGAGGACCATTGCGCCGGATACAACAACTCCGGCAGGGACGAACACAGTAGACAAAGCTCGCTTGAGCTACGTCGTGATATAGCCCAATATAGAGGCGCCGCACACCCACTATGCTTCACAGATGAAGTAATGGATCATCAAATCCCCGAAGGGTTTAAACCCGTGAACATTGAATCCTACAACGGCACAACAGACCCTGCGGTTTGGATCGAAGACTATCTCCCTCATATCCACATGGCCCGCGGTGATGATCTTCACGCCATCAAATACCTCCCACTCAAGCTTAAAGGACCAGCTCGGCATTGGCTTAACAGCTTGCCAGTAGAATCAATTGGGTGTTGGGAGGACCTGGAAGCCGCATTCCTCGATAACTTCCAGGCACATATGTACGACCACCGACGCCCGATGACCTAAGCCACATAATTCAGCAGCCAGACGAATCGGCGGACAATTCGACACGGTTCTTAACCAAGAAAAAATCAAATCGTCGACTGTCCGGATGCAGAGGCCCTCGCAGCCTTCAAGCATAACATCCGCGACGAGTGGCTTGCCCGGCACCTAGGACAGGAAAAGCCGAAATCCATGGCAGCCCTCACATCACTCATGACCCGCTTCTGCACGGGAGAGGACACCTGGCTAGCCCGCAGTAACATCCTCAGCAAAAATTCTGGTAGTCCGGATACCAAGGACCACAATGGCAGGTCGCGTCGCAACAAGCACAAACGCCGCGTCAATGGCAATAATACCGAGGATACGGCAGTCAACGCCGGATTTAGAGGCTCTAAACCCGGTCAGCAGAAAAAGCCATTTAAAATAACTACTCCAGTTCCGTCCAATTTGGACCGAATACTCGACTGCTCGTGCCAGATACACGGCACCCCCGAAAAGCCAGCTAATCACACCAACATGGATTGTTGGGTATTCAAGCAGGCAGGCAAGTTAATTGCCGAAAACAATGACAAGGGGCTGCATAGTGATGATAAGGAAGAGACCCGGCCGCCGAACAATAGAGGATAGAAGGGCTTCCCCCCACAAGTGCGGACGGTGAACATGATATACGCAACCCACATATCCAAAAGGGAGCGGAAGCGTGCACTCAGGGACGTATACGCAATGGAGCCAGTCGCCCCAAAGTTCAACCCATGGTCCTCCTGCCCGATCACTTTTGATCGAAGGGACCACCCAACCAGTATCCGCCATGGCGGGTTCGCCGCATTGGTTCTAGACCCAATCATCGATGGGTTTCACCTCACTAGAGTCTTGATGGACGGTGGCAGGAGCCTGAACCTGCTTTACCAGGATACAGTGTGCAAGATGGGCATAGACACCTCAAGGATTAAACCCACAAAGACGACCTTCAAAGGCGTCATACCAGGTGTAGAGGCCAATTGTATAGGCTCAGTTACACTGGAAGTGGTCTTCGGATCCCCGGATAACTTCCGAAGCGAGGAGTTAATCTTCGACATAGTTCCGTTCCGCAGCGGCTATCATGCACTGCTCGAACGAACCTCGTTTGCAAAGTTCAATGCGGTGCCGCACTACGCATACCTCAAGCTCAAGATGTCAGGCCCTCGAGGAGTCATCACGGTCAACGGAAACACTGAACGCTCCCTCCGAACAGAGGAACATACAGCAGCTCTCGCAGCAGAAGTGCAGAGCAGCCTCTTAGGCAATTCTCGAGTCAGGCTGTTAAGCGATCGGACACTGCTAAGCGCGCCCGGAGTAACCTACAACAAGACCACCTGGCACGCCCGAGCATCAGCGAATAATGCGGCCCCAACCCCAGCCCTTGCAAAATTGCAAAACCAAGACCCAGCAGACATCACTACGCCTGAAATACCATGGGCAAAGGGGGGGGGCACGACCACGGCAGGCCCAGAGTGCGGCTCAACCACACCAGGGGCTCCCAAGTATGTCATCCTTTTTTCTTTCTTTTGTTTCTTATCCTCAGGACTCCATTTACCAGAGGCCCTGTCCGGCAACAGACCTGCCGAACTCACGATGCAACAGCCAGGGAAGGAGAAAAGCTACGACGAGTATCCAGGTGGTCTCCATTATGAGCATTATACCTGTTTTATACACCATTCCGCAGCCTACCCCTGGAGGGGGACATGCTAAATAGTTCCACCCCTTGCTTATCGCACTATTTGTATCGTTCTGCATTCAAGGAAGTATTTTTTGAATAAACAATGCATCGCTTTTTGCCTATAATTGCATTCCTTTCTTATACATATGTTCATTTATGACATGTTGCATCCGTACACTTTGGTACGGCTAAATACACCAGGGGCTTAAGTTCCCCACATCATGGTGTGATAAGTCTGAACACTTGCACAAGTGCGGCACCCCGAACTTATAGCATTATATGCATCGGCTCCGAATCATGTCTTGGGTCAATAGTTGGGTTTGCCTGCTCCCATGTTTTGGTACCTTACGCCCGCTATATCGGCTAAGGTAGCGCTGGGAGAACCACTGCGATTGTGCCCCAGTTGAGCTGGGCGAGCACCTCACTGGAGAAAGCTAAAACTAATCGTCATGATGAGGCGAGAGCCGGTCGATGTTCGAGAGGTTTTTTTGAGTCCCTAAAGACTTATGCCGCTTAGAGCGAGGAACCGGCTTTGTCCGGCCCAGGCGTGGATAGCGCCCCAAATTCGGCCTTCCGAACACTAGGGGCTTCGCCGAAATTTAAAATTATAGAATTCTATGGCTAAGTGAGAGTGTTCAAGCACTATAAGTCCGGTTGCCTTGTTCGTTGTGTTGAGAGCCTCCCTAGATGGACCCAAAAATGGGAACAAGAGCGCCAAGTTTATCCCTAACACCCCAAAGACTGTGGCATGGGGGCTGAAGCCGACGACTTGCCATCTCTCGATTTGATAAACGGCCGCACGGAAGGTAATATTTTAAATTAACAAGCGTTGCTTAGCGATACTGAACAAAGTTTTTGGCGCACATGATAACAAAATGCGAGTCTACTCAAATATTACATCTTTGGAGCACTCACCGCAATAATGCGGCACCCTTCAGACACCCTTATAATACATCTCGGTGTGCGATACTCCTTGCCCAATGGGCGCGTCCATCACAAGCTTCTCGATCCATCCTGCCCCA
Organism: Aegilops speltoides; assembly: GCA_021437245.1. Taxonomy (NCBI): domain Eukaryota; kingdom Viridiplantae; phylum Streptophyta; class Magnoliopsida; order Poales; family Poaceae; genus Aegilops; species Aegilops speltoides. The sequence goes on along the minus strand of CM038145.1, from coordinate 86,064,891 downwards.
AAGGCACTTTAGCACGGGCAAGGGCCCGATGGGCACCTTCAATGCAAAGGGAGTGCTTGATGACTTCAACCTAGGAACACGATCCACTAGCCGCCGACCAGTCAAGTAGCTCCTGTGAATGGCCTCTTTGGGCCATAGCCAACTATAAGGCCCTTCATGGCCTGTTCGCCACCTTGTGGAGCTCGACCAGCTGCTTCACTGGTCGCTAAGGGGCACTGATGTCCGCCTCAAAGATACCGAGACCGAACACCTTCTCCGCCGAGCTCCCTCTTCGCTCAGAGAAAGCAAAGAACATTGGACACGCTATGGGCAGATCTGCGAATGCTCCTGGAGAGCTCCGAATTCACGTAAGTAACAGGTAATTCACTTTTACATGCTTGCTATGCATGAGGAATGCCTTACCCGCTGCTATTTTCTTCAATTCCTCGATTTCCTGGAGGGCCTTGTGGGCTTTAGCCTTAGCGGCTTTGGCACTCTCAAGAGCTGACGCAAGCTCGGACTCTCGAGTCTTCGAGTCATGCTCCAAACTCTCGTGTTTTTCCACGAGCCCGGAGCTCTTGCCGCATTCTCCACCACCCGCGCCTCCTGCTTTCTCTCGCTCGGCGCTGCTCACGACACGATTATGTTCGCCACGGATACCGCCTCCTTGAGGTCGCCACCTCGCTCAGAGCCTGGAGTACCCACGCTATCCTTGTCATTCCTCTTGCAACCAAATCCTTTTCTCAGAAGGTAAAACTTTAATAAGGTGTTACTCACCTTCCTTGTCCTCGAGCTGCTTCTTTGCACGGCCGAGCTTGCTCTCGGACCGCTCGAGGCTCTGCTTCAAAGCATTAACCTCCGCATCGGCGGCAGAGGTCACAGCAGCAGCCTACATTCCCATATTGACATATTTTTGTTAAGACTCCAGATATCTTTTTAGATCCTCATCCGCTTTTCTTTCCAACACCGAACCGAGCATCGTGGGCTACTGCCTATGCGGTACTATTTTACATATCTTAAAATCCTTACCTCAAAGCCTATTAAAAGGCTGCTGCGAGGCTTTGGTCAGCCCGCTCTTGGCGAGTGAACCTTGAATCACCGCACTCATGATAAAGGCGGTGTTCCTCTTCGATGGAAGTGCCGCTGAGCGCCTCCGAAGTTATCCGCACCTCCGGTTGACGGAGGCCGCCCGGCGTCATAGCCTTGCCCTTCTTACGAAGGGCGCCACGGACTCCGAACCACCGAGGTTCCGTGCGGAGTCCGGTCCAAAGTCCGGGAGGTTGCCTGCGGCACCTCCGGGGTCTCCTCCTCCTAGTGGGTCCCTTTCCGGGATCCCACCTTGGCGTCGTCGGCGTCACGGGGGGAGGAGGGAGCTAGAAGTGAAGTACTATTCACATCTGACGTACCCAAGGACCCGCTCGACGAAGCGGGAAGATCGTCCTTGGGCGGACTACAGGGTTGTATGCGGTGTTAGAAAGACACCATGCGGCGAAAAGAAAAATTATGAGTCATTTAGGAGTCCGGATACTTACGATCTCGCCAGGGGCTTGGCCCTTGAGGGCCATTCCTCGTCGTCGTCGGCGGCGTTGGTGGAACTGTCCGGGGGAAGGGTCCTTCCCTTCTTGGACCCTTCGGCCTCCCTCCTTGGGGAAGCCTTCCTCTTCTTCTCTCCCCCCGCTGGGGGAGAGGCCTCTTTCTTCTCCTCCTTGTCCTCGTGGGAGGAGTCCGCCTCGGAGTCATCGGACGATGAATCCGATAACACCTGACGCCGGGAACTCCTCCGGGTTCCCGTGGCCTTCTTCTTGGCCTTCTTCTCCGGCACCACGTAAGGCGCCGGGACCAGCAGCCCTATCAAACGGGCATCCGCTGGGTCTTCTGGAAGGGGGGGCGGACAGTTAACCTGTCCGGACGTCTCCTGCCAGGCCTGTTAAAGGTATTGGGAGTTTAGATTCCACATAGAGTCAAACTATGAAAAGCAAGTGTCCCATAAAGGATAACATGGCTTACCTCGCCAGCCGGACGCTGCGAGCTGAATCCGCGGTCTTCGGTAGCGGATGCGGGGGCCTCGCCGCCCTTGAACAGCACCTTCCAGGCATCTTCGTACGTAGTGTCGAAGAGCCCGCTCAAGGTCCGGTGTTGTGCCGGATTGAACTCCCACAAATTGAAGTCCCGCTGCTGGCAGGGGAGAATCCGGCGGATGAGCATGACCTGGATTATATTGACAAGCTTGAGCTTCTTGTTCACCAGGGTTTGGAGACAGGATTGGAGTCCGGTCAGCTCTTCCGAACTGCCCCACAGCAGGCCCTTCTCTTTCCAGATCTGAATTCGGGGACCGCTGCCCATTCAGGGTCACGCGGCTCGGTGATGTAGAACCACCCCGATTGCCACCCTTTGATGGTTTCCACAAACGCGCCCTCGAGCCAAATGACGTTGGGCATCTTGCCCACCATGGCGCCTCAAGACTCCGCTTATTGCCCTTCACAACCTTCGCTTGACATTGAAGGTCTTTAGCCACAAGTCAAGTGGGGCTCGATGCAGAGGAAGGTTTCATACACGCACGATAAACGCCGAGATGTTGAGGATGAAATTCAGGCCGATCGTGGAAATCCAGGCCGTAGTAGAACATGAGCCCCGGACAAAGGGGTGGAGGGAAGCCCAGTCCATGAAGGAAATGGGGAAGGAATACCACCCTCCCATGAGGCCTGGGGTTGGGAATGAGCTGCCCCTCGTCGGGGAGCCGGTGCGTGATGTTGCTGGACAAATATCCGGTGCTGCGCAGCTTCTTGATGTGCCCCTCCGTAATGGAGGAGGCCATCCACTTGCCTCCCGCTCCGGACATTGTTGGAGAAGGTCGAGGTGAGATGTGCGGACTTGGGTGCTGGAGCTCGAGTGCGCGAAGATGGATAAGCAATGGAGGAAGAAGGCATATGTAAAAAGGTGGATCCTTATCCCCTTATATATGGGCGGACGAAACTATGCGTCCCCACCAGCCTGGTAAAACTCGCTTATCTCCCAAGCGCCGCAATCAATGGCGCGGTTGGGTTACCCACAACCGTATTGATGGGAATCCCGGAATAAGGGGAACACGATCTCTGCTTCGACAAGACGTGCCAAGGAAACCGCTTCGCTAAATGCGCTGAGGTGGTATGACAAAAACGATTCGAGTAAAGGCTTGGCCGTGGGTGACGTCACGCCATGAAATATGTCAGCAGATTGAACTTGTGTAAATATTATTCTCTCTATGGTGGTATGTGGAATTTATTTTCCAGAGCCGGACACTATCCTGGTGTTCACAATCTTCTATGAAATTATTCGGAGGAGGAACCCACCTTGCAATGTCAAGACAATATGCGCCCGGACTAAATGCGTCATTGAAGCCTGGTTCAGGCTACCGAGGAGTCTCGACTAGGGGTGTCTGGATAGCCAAACTATCATCATTGGCCAGACTCCAAGACTATGAAGATATAAGATTGAAGACTTCATCCCGTGTCCGGATGGGACTTTCCTTGGCGTGGAAGGCAAGCTTGGCAATACGGATATGTAGATCTCCTACCATTGTAACCGACTCTATGTAACCATAGCCCTCTCCGGTGTCTATATAAACCGGAGGGTTTTAGTCCATAGGACGAACAACAATCATACCATAGGCTAGCTTCTAGGGTTTAGCCTCCTTGATCTCGTGGTAGATCTACTCTTGTACTACCCATATCATCAATATCAATCAAGTAGGAGTAGGGTTTTACCTCCATCGAGAGGGCCCGAACCTGGGTAAAAACATCGTGTCCCTTGTCTCCTGTTACCATCTACCTAGACGCACAGTTCGGGACCCCCTACCCGAGATCCACCGGTTTTGACACCGACAACGTGCACTACACTATGCCGGGTACTGCGCCGCCACCGTGGTGTAGCCTCCTAGCTGGAGATGTCATCTGATAGTGGCTGAGCGACCATGAGAGACCGGTGCCATTGGCGAATTGTGGGAGAAGCAGACGAGATAAGCTACAGGGAGGGAGGGGAAAATGCTACACAGGACTCGCCGGCCATGAGGGTTTTTATAGCAGGCCGGTAAGCATTGGGATTTTGGGGGATTTCACCCAGTCGGGCGGGAAGCTTGCGCGGGAACCTGTGAGGTTGTGCGGGAACGGGCTCACCGACGATTCAGTGGCGCCACCGTCTGGCCAAAAGAACGCTCTCGTGCGCTGCGCAAGCTTGCGCTGTAAGCCGTCTGCGGCAGCGGGGTGACAAGACGTGCGAGAGGAGGACGAAACACCACATACACATATGGTTAATAAAAAAATGTTTGCGATTGAATTACCTACTATACACCCATCATGGTTTGTAAGTAGGATTTAACTAATAAAATACGAATGCATGTCGCCAAAGATTGTATAGTTGGATTCGTATTTGAACAAAGTTTCCAATTATATAATTTTTATAACATGCATTAACATTTTGTTGGTTAAATTTGAGGGCAAAGTATGGCACATAATATAAAGGGGACTATAGACCAAGATGGAGGTAGTAGCACACGGCCGCTCTCTACGCAGCGACGCAAGTGTCGGCTGGCTTGTAGGCGACCATTTCTTGCGTGTTCAACTGCTCTATGCGTGTGGTTGCTTGCGGTTGAGGCGGCCGCAGCACGCTCTGCTCTCGCGTCCCTCCGGGTGCTTTGACCTCGTTCCTCCATGCGCACTTCCTGTGTTTGGGGTCGGCGCATGATCACGCACGTTCATGTGCATGCGGTTGCACCGGGCGCGGCTCCACAATGCAGTTACCCGATGCAAAAACTGCCATACGGATGCACCGACAATCCAGGCCGCCCAGCCCCATTTATTCCTGCAGCCATTTACCCTCATCTCTCGTGTCACACGACACAATAAGCACCTCGATGACGACACATACAGAGAGGACATCCAGCGGTTCCAATGGCGATCCCCGTGGCTCCAATGGCGCTCCCAGCGACCGACAACGACAACGGCGGGCAGTTCACCACACATCACGTAGTGGACACCCACGTGAGGGGGAAGGCCCTCTCGGTGGTGTACACGAACAATCCGGTGTCCGTGGAGAGCTCCATCCAAACTATGGAGCAGTTCTTGCCGAGGACAAGTACCAAGTGGTCGGCTTCGACCTCGAGTACACCATCGGTCGTGCCGGGTGAGGGAGTCCTGGATTATGGGGTCCTCGAGGGGCGGCTTATGTTACGTCGGCCGGACTAACGGGCCGTTAAGATACAAGACAGAAGGCCCTCCCTCGTGTCCGGATGGGACTCTCCTTTGCGTGGATGGGAAGCTTGGTGTTCGGATAATGTATCTTCCTTTCTCTGTAAACCGACTCTGTAGAACACTAGGCCCCTCCGATGTCTATATAAACTGGAGGGTTTAGTCTGTAGAGGCAATCACAATCATACAGGCTAGACATCTAGGGTTTAGCCACTACGATCTCGATGTAGATCAACTCTTGTAACCCCTATACTCATCAAAGTCAATCAAGCAGGAAGTAGGGTATTACCTCCATTAAGAGGGCCCAAACCTGGGTAAACATCGTGTCCCCTGCCTCCTATTACCTTTGATACTTAGACGCACAGTTCGGGATCCCCTACCAGAGATCTGCCGGTTTTGACACTGACATTGGTGCTTTCATTGAGAGTTCCATTGTGCCGTCGCTAGAAGGCTCGATGGCTCCATCGATCATCCACAACAATACTGCCTTGAGGGAGACTTTTCTCCCCGGCCAAATTTTCGTATTTGGCAGCTTCGCACTGCGCGCCAACTCGATTGACCATCTGGAGCAGATCGACAGCTACGGCCCTGGTCATCAGATCAGTTTTGGAAATCTGAACTATGTCGCTGACATCCGAGGAGACTTGATCTTCCAAGGGTTCGCGGCCCCAACCACCGCTCTGACCATAGATTCAGAGCACATCACCAGGTCCAAGGACGGGAGTTTAAAGCCTGTCGGACTCTCTACAGCTATAGAGGTTGACACCGGAGAACCGGAGGTGATCACGTCATCGGCAAGCCCGGAGTTAAGCTAGGCTCCCTTTATCATCATGAAGCCGGACTGCCTCCAGACACTAGCTCCGAACTCTCGAGGTCTGCGTCATATGAGCTCGTCCAGGGAACTTCTGTCCCACCCAACTCCATGAACTCTCGCTTCCCCACCCAAACCTCGCTCTTAAACGAGGCCCTGGACTTAATGTGACCTCTTGCCATTGCAGAAGAATCACTGTTGAACTACGCCCAACCCATATTAGGGGCTGAGAGCGGGGAATTATACGTCCCACCCACCACCCACTTCATAGCCACTATCGAGGACTTAACCGACATGCTCGACTACGCTTCCGAAGACATCGACGCCGGAGATGAGAAAGCCAGGACCCGCCGTTCACCGGACGCTGGACGGCCACTTCCACATATGACGTGTACATGGTCGACACACCCAAAGAGGATGACGGCAATGGTGGGAAGCATCCAGTCGAGGACAAGCCTTCTGAGGCACCACCAAAGCGTCGACGTCAGCGGCTTCGCTCAAAATCGCGTCGTGAAAAAGACAGCAATACCGGCACCGGAGACAATAATATTCTAGAGAATGCTGAAGACCAAGAAGCCCCTATCAAACCAACATTTGAATAGGATGATTGGGAGGATGGCCAAGTTAAACCCGAGGATCCTGTCGGGAACGAGGGCTCGGAGGATAGTAACTACCTACCGATCTCCGAAGAGGATGAGAGCCTCGGCGACGAGGATTTCATCATGCCAGAGGAACCCCTCGAACAAGAGCGCTTTAAGTGTCGGCTAATAGCCACTTCAAGTAGCCTGAAAAAGAAGCAGCAGCAGCACCAAGCTGACCAGGACTTACTCAATGACAGATGGACTAATGTCCTGGCAGCCTACGAATACGGCCTCGAATGCCCAACTAAGAGTTACCCGAAGCGCAAGCTGCTATCCCAATTCGACGATGAGGCCCTGGAGCCCATACTGCCAACACGCAATGCTGCTGATGGAACTGACCGACCACCACATGGCCGGGACAGAGCGACAACTCAAGCTGAACACCAGCCCGCTCCACCCTGCCGTAGAGGCAGAGAGACAGCGGCTACAGGATACACTTATGACCTACGACAGGACCTGGACAATAGAGCCGGTCAGACCATATCAGTCTACGGATCAAGGGGGCGCGTCCTGGTCAATAGTCTTTGGTCAATAGTTGGTCAATAACTCCTCAGATTACTACAGACTACTCTGCTTTTGACAGATTTTGTTTTCAATGCATAGTTTCTTGTTTCCTAGTTTCTATGGCTTATATTGCTCAATAAATTGTAGAAATGATATGCTACAGTAGTCATTGTGTGGAAACAATTATGAATCTTTGTGGCACCCCGGCTCAGAGCGACCGGTTTACCATGCATTGCCAGCCCAGAGACCTTGTCTTCTGGCAACACACAACAACTTGGTACAGAAAAGCAACCGCTTTATTGATGCTAGCGGATTAGAGTTTATATTACAATAGTTAGCGAGGCCAAGAGGCACACACGGTGCGGCTGAACAAGATGCACATTATTTAGTGAACATAAAGGGGCCTTGATCATGACAACTACGCGACAGCGGAACAACGTCGTAGTAGAACTCCATAGCACAGGGACACCGATGTGGACACGATCTAGACTCGGACAGCTCTCCTTTCCAACGAGACTTTCCTGAAATCTGGCATGACATGCCAGTTCAGTACATTGAATGTACTTGCAAGCTCACAACAAGCATAAATAGAATGGCAAACAATATCATGATATTTAACCTATTAATAACAATGCAACCATATGCCCAACATGCTGTGGCCATGCTCAAGTGGTACTCGTCCCTTTGACTGGCTTACCAGACGTGTTCATTTCCAGACCAAAACGGGATGAACTCAGAGACAGACTCGTGATCCTTACGGTGATCACAACCCGACCAATAAACGACCCGTGATCCTTACGGCGATCACAACCCGACCAATACATGGCCCAACTCAACACGATGGCCTTACTGCCATCACCTCAGTGCAAACTTAGTGTGCAAATTTATTAAGTGATGACCCATGGTGTACCCTCCTTTCGAGCGTGTCCGTAACCATGGACTCGGCTATCTATAGATTAATACAATCTGCAGAGGTAGCGCACTGGACCCACACTACGAAACCCATGGCCTCGCACTCCCATTCTGGTGGACCAACGGCATTCCGACAAAACCACTTCATTGTCATGACACTCTCCCGGCCACTCCGACTCAATCCCCATCGGGCTAGTCCTGGGTGGCCCCATGTCTACCTCAAGACACCTCAACCACCGTCGTGGCCACTATCCACTCTGGGACCCGGTACCAAAAACTTAACTTAACAATGGGCTCACAAGGTTATGCCTGCTTACCGGTCCAGGGTACAACACGCCCATAACCTTCCCTAGATGGAGACACCGACCAGAGGCACGACAATGAAACGCATTAAGGCCGTCCCAAACCGGCAAATATGGTTGCACTCATAAAGACTCGTTTCAGCGGCACCATGACCCGGTCAACAACGTATTCAAGTTGAGTTTTTTATCATTTTCAACTTAAAGTGAAAGTAACCGGTGTCATAATGTCATGCCATGCATCACCAACATATGCATCACATATCCATGAAAATAACTAAGTCAACTATGCTCCCACGGAGCCATCATCAACTCATGATACTCCTCTGGTTAAGATCAAACCTCACTTATACCAGAATCCTTTCTAGCAACCTCATCATTTTGCATCATGCAAAAATAATAATTTTACTGATTATTTACCCCCATGACCATATCATTTTATCATTACTCATAATTAAATTCTTGTTAGCTTATCAACAAGATTCACTTCAAACTTTCTGTAAATCAAGCATATTTAACATGACAAGCATCAAACAGAATATATTTATCATAATAATAATTTAAATCTATGAATATTCATAAGTTCAAGTAGGAAAATCACAAATATTGAAGTGGCACTATGAAAATGTTGTTGTGGCTTGCCTTAGTGCGGATGAGGTTCACAAGCCTCCTGGTGATCCTCAAGACAAGCCTGCTCTTCTGAAAATAAATAAAACCACAAAAAGAAAACATCAAGAAACTTTTTCAAAATTACCAGAAAATCTAGACAGCAAGGAAAAATCCCATCTTTTGGGTGCTGCTAGATTTTTGGACAAAGAACACAGCAAGAAAGAATTAATGCATTTGGACTTATAGATAAAAAGTTATGGCTGTTTGAAGTTTTCTGGATTTAAATGAATTTGAATTAAAAATAAAACAAACTGGGGGGTGACGTCGAAGGCGTAAAAGCCCAGGGCGCCACCACTCGTACCTCTTCGCGAGCGTACAGAGTGGCTGACTAGCGGGCCTCGCTAGTCAGGTGAGAAGGAGGGGCAGAGGGAAATAGAGAGTGGCGGAGCTTCACCGGAGCGCACGGCAGCAGCGAGGGCTCTTGGGACCAAACGAGAGGGGGGATCGAAGGAGAAGAAGGCGGCACACCTGCCCGTAGCCGTAGCGTGGCTAGAGGTGACCGGACAGCGTCGGAAACGGCCTCTCCAGCGGAGGCAGAGGGCAGCGGTCGCCAGAGACGAAGACGATGACGGCTAGGGGCGGCTCCAGGGGCTCCAACAGGGTGGAACGGCTTCACCGAAGAGTGGCGGAGGCCCTGGCAGGGTTGCCCTAGCCTGGGAGGGGTTGGAGCAGCGGGGACGATCCGAAGGGGATCGCCGGCGAGCTTGGGCTCGGGGATGGCGGCCCGCGGCCTACCCGGCCGGGATGCGGCTATTTACTAGCTTGTGGTGAGTGTGGGAGTGGCTGCGAGTGCTCGAGGATGCTGGGGTGGCGGCATTTATAGGCGAGCGGCGAGAGAGGTTCGGGCTCCGCCGGAGGACACCTGTCCACGGCGCCTAGCGACGAACGGCGCCAGTGAGAGAGGGCGAAGAGGACGGAGATCAGCGGGAACTATTGGCGGGCGCAGACGAGCACAGGGGCGAGGGGGAAGACGACGAGCATAGGGGCGAGGGGGAAGACGACGAGCACAGTGCGCAGCGCACTGTGTCGTTGGCCAGACCATGCCCGTGCCCGCTGCGGCGAGCTCCGGCGTCGGCGAGTGCCAGGGAGGAGTTAAGGGAGTGGAGACAGGGATGGTAGCGCGGTTTGGCACGCTCAGGAAGGCTGGGCAGCGAGCACGCGCGCCACAGAGCGCTAGGCGGCATGCAGAGTGCGTGTTTTGCATGCCAGCACGCCCAGACGAACGCGGTCACCGCGTGAACTATGACATCAGGACAACTTAAGTGCTAACTTCATGTCTGGCGTGTAGTCATTGGTAGTTTGGAGTGTTACCACGGTTAGGTTTGGTTCCAGGTGCAGTAGAAATGAATTTGTACTGCAAGTTAGTTTCTGGATAGTAACTTTGGAGGTTTGTTGTGGTCAAACCACTAGGAGTTAGGGGCTGAGCTTTGGAGACTAGCCAACACTTACTAAGGTAAAGAGACACAAGAAAAACTAGCTTCAATGGAGCTAGTAAAATGGTAGTTGCTGTAGAAACTACCATTTTTGTCCAGAAATGAAATTATTTTTTAGCTAAAATATTCCAAAGAGTGATGAAATATTTTTGCTCAGAAAGGTGCCCTAGGGTTCAAAGAATAATTGGGTTTTTTCTCAGGATTTTAGGGCAAGAAAAATTAGGGTTGCTTAGGAGCACACAGGGCTAGCTAGGGTTTTGGAGGGCAAAATGAATATTTTTCATTTAAGAAAAATATTCCAAGCAATATTTGAGATGATCCAGAAGTGAAGTGATGGTTTGAGAAGGAGTAGAAGCACTTGGGTGAAAGCCAAGGGGTACCCAAGTGGTTAAGTCCAAATGAATTGATTCAAAAACTTCAAACTCAAATTCAAATCAGCTGAAAACCAGGCAAAGAAGAGAGGGCAAAAACCAGGCTGTCACAAACCTCCCCCACTTAGAATGAATCTCGTCCCCGAGATTCGGTTTCTTGGGAAAACCATTCTAGATAATATGCCCTTAGAAATTCTTCTGATTCCCATGTTGATTCTGACTCTATGTGATGCTTCCATTGGACTTTGTAAAACTTCCTTGCTTTACTGCGAGTGACTCTTTCCATCTGATCCAAAATTTTGACCGACCTCTCTTCATATGTTACGTCATTTGCCAGCGCTATTTCTGTCAGATCAGCCTTTTTCTCGGGTGGCGATACACACTGTCATAATTGAAAGACATGGAACACGTTGTGCACGTCTGACAATTCAGGGGGTAACTCCAACAGATATGCCATAGCACCCACTCGTGTCATAACGGGAAATGGACCAATAAACCTGGGTGCCAATTTTCCACGAGTCTGAAATCTCTTGATACCTTTCATAGGCGTGACTCGAAGGTAGACATGTTCTCTGGGTTCAAAGCTGATCTGTCGGTGCTTTGCATCATAATAACTTTTCTGTCGCGATTTGGCCAACTCCAATCTGTCTCTGATTTCCTTGACTTGCTTCTCGGCTTCCAGCATGAGATCCGTTCTGACAATATGGCTATCTCCGGTTTGAGACCAATTCAATGGAGTGCGGCAATTACGGCCATACAAAGCTTCATATGGTGACATCTTTAAACTGGTCTGGAAGCTATCGTTATACGAGAACTCAGCGTACGGCAAGAAATCTTCCCATTTTGGGCCTTGGGCCAAAGCACAAGATCGCAGCATATCCTCGAGTATTTGGTTTACCCGTTCTGTCTGTCCATCAGTCTGAGGATGATAAGTGGTACTGTATTTCTATTTTGTCCCTAAGGCTTGATGGAGACAGAACCAAAAAGCGGAGGTAAAAAGTGAACCTCGGTCAGAAGTGATGGTTCGGGGAACTCCATGCAGACTGACTATTCTGGATACATACAGTTGCGCAAGCTCATCTGCTCGATATGAGGTTCTGATCGGGAGGAAGTGGGCTACCTTGGTTAATGTATCCACTATGACCCAGATTGCATCATTGCCCCATCGGGTCTTAGGTAGTCATGTGCTGAAATCCATACAGACATCATGCCATTTCCATTGTGACACTGGCAGCGGTTGGAGAAGTCCGGCTGGCTTCTGATGTTCTGCCTTTACTTTGTTGCATATGTCGCAACAGGCCACGAAATAAGCAATGTCTTTCTTCATTCCATCCCACCAGAATATTTGTCAAAGGTCTTCGTACATTTTGTACCTCCAGGGTGAATTGAATACGAGGATTCATGGGCTTCCGACAGGATCTTCTGCTTTAAATCCGCTTGTCACGACCCCGACTCAATGCCACATCGATCTAGCATGTAACACCTCATATCACTTTGCGGCCTCACGCACGGTATTCCCACGGGTGTCGCCTTACCTTTGCCCAGGACCATTTGCGCCTTTTGGCACACGTGTATGATAGTGTCGCTAGCATCCATATGATAAAGAGCCCGGGCTGACATGGCTAGTCGTAAACCCAAAGTGGCACAAACTTACAGGACAGCATCCATGACCCAAAGATCGAACGTGTGTCGGTCATCACGAGTGAATCCGTGTTGTAGCACTGGCTAGCAGACTCGTGAACCGGCAGAAGCGGCTAACAGACTCCGGTATTCATCGCGGACATTTCCCGAAGGGACGTATACAGAACGAAGAAGGACACATGCCGCCAGCCTAAGTGTTCGGAGCAAGAGCAAGCTACCATGGCTCAAAGGAAGCACTAGGAGACATTTCCGTAAGAGAGGCTGCTAAGGATAAACAACTAGATAGTCAGATCCCACACATACCAAGCATTTCAATAACATACACACAATATGCTCGATATGTGCAAATACAACATGGCATCACAACATGACTCTACAACTCAAGTATTCAATAGGCTCCGAGGAGCGAGATATTACAAACAGGGGTCTCACGACCCAATATTCAGATCAAACAAGCCAAGCACAAGCGGAAGCTAAACATGTCTGAGTACAGACATCTACAAAAGAAAAAGGCTGAGAAGCCTGACTATCTACCAGATCCTGTCGAGGGCACAAGATCGTAGCTGAGATAACAAGCTAAACGTCGAACTCCACGTGGAACTACTAGCGAGACTGCAGTCTCTCTGCAAAAACATAAAATAGGCAGACGTGAGTAAAAATGTACCCAGCAAGACTTACATCAGAACTAACTACATATGCATCATTATCAACAAAGGGATGGTGGGGTTTAACTGCAGCAAGCCAGCTTTGACTCGATGGCTATCCCGAACTACGATCGCAATGTAACTCTTTTGAGGTGGCGCACACGAGTCCACATATTCACCAACCAATACACCACTATGGATCCGCCTCCGCCTCCCTACGAGAACGCCATCCATAGCACTCACGCTTATCTTGCGCGCTTTAGAGTATCCACTTTCACTTGTCTATGAACTATGCAAGGGTCCAAGTTTCCATATCCGAGGAATCCGCTATTCAATAGATAATGATAACCCCGCAGGGTGTACTTCTTCACACGCGCTCGCCACTTATCGCCTCAGACACGCCATGTATCTCGCAACCTTCAAGCGAAGCGGGCGAGGCAATCGGCCACGACCGACTAACCACACACGCCTCTCGTCCCGTGTTTATCGCCTATTCGGGTTCCATCCGCAAGGAGATCCGCCGGGTGTCGCCACGGCCCCAAACGATGTGAGCAGGTTCCCAAGCCCACCATCCGGTGCCACTTGGTACACCGTACATCAGGCCTAGTATGTCCTAAGCCCACTGCATCGGTGCCACTAGGTAGACTACTAACACTACCTACAAACACCAGAAACTAGTTGCAACTCCTGGACAGAGATCATGTTGATTAATAAGTCGAGAGGGGTCGAGTTACCGGAACCCAATGTGTGGTAGTAACTGTTCATGGATCACAAACACAGAACTCGGTTCCTGAGGACGGCTGCAATGAGACAACCCACCATGTACTCCAACATGGCCTCTCACCGCTACCTTTACCAAATCGTGTTCACACACTTAGCTCACACACAGTAGGACATGTTCACACACCTCCGATTCATCCCCGATGAATCAAACCTGACTCAACTCTAAGCAATAGCAGGCATGACAAACAAGAATGAATGAGTAGGCACATCAGGTCTCAAACAACTCCTACTCATGCTAGTGGGTTTCATCTATTTACTGTGGCAATGACAAGTCATGCAGAGGGTAAAGGGGTTCAGCTACCGCAGCAAGTAACAGATGAATCATTGTTGTCCTAATGCAGTAAAAGAGAGCAGGAGCGAGAGAGTGGGATTGTACCGGAATGAACAAGGGGGTTTTGCTTGCCTGGCACTTCCGAAGATAATATAGCTCTTCATTAGTGTCATCGATCACATCGTCGGAACCACGTCTATCGAGAGGGGACAAGGCAAACAAGGAAGAACACAATCAATGCAATGCACAATATGATGCATGATCATGACATGGCAATATGCTGTGATTTGAGCTAATGCAACTAGCAACAGATTAAATGAAGTTGGTTTGAATACAAGATTCAAATTCAAACTCCATAAGTGATTATTCAAATGCCATTTAATTGATTTGACCTAAACAGTGAACAAAAGTTGTTCTATCATGCATGAAAATTGTACAGATGGATAGATTGGATTTTTCTGATCATTTTTCATATATAGTTTGTTTCATTTGGAGTTATGGTTGATTTTATATGTTTTTTAGAAGTTTTGAACATTTTCTAGAATTTCCTGATTATTTTTAATCCAGAAAATAGTTAACTTCGTCAGCATGACGTCTGAGTGACATCAGCTGGTCAACGGGTCGGTCCAGGTCAAACCTGACCAGTGGGACCCACGTGTCAGTGTGACAAGGCAAGAACAGAGGCTGACCAGTGGGTCCGAGTCAACGTACATGTCAGCATAGTCAAAGCAGACGTGTGGGCCCGCTGCAATTAAATTAACCTTAATCTATTTTTATTAGCCGATTAGTTAGGCAGTGGGGCCTGGCTGTCATTGGCTCAGGTGGTAGTTAGTGGGGTGATTAGCCCCTAACAACCGGATTAGGTCGGCGGTTAGTCGTCGGCGACGTCCATAGCCGGCGGCGTTGCTCGGGTTTTGCCCTTCGGCTACCAAATGGGCGGCGGAGGGGCTCTACGTGAAGCCCGGGTCCGTGCGCATCCAACGAAGCAAACAGGGCGAGCTGGGGTGGCCATTATCCTCGCCGGTGTCGAGCTCAGCGGCTGCCGGACCTTGGACGTTGGCGGAAATGGCGCTACAAAGGATGGGAAGGCGCGGGGCTAGCTCCTACAAGCCCTAAGCAATGCGGTGAGTGCGTTGTACACGGTGGCAAGGCCGTTTCGTGGCCAGAGCCACGTCGGTGGCGAGCTCAGGCGGCGGCAGGTTTCGGTCAACGGCGAAACGGCGGCTAGAGCTAGTAAACGTCGCGGAGACAAGGGGGAGACAGTGAAGGAGCTCACTGGGAGGTCGAAGAGCAGCTCCGTGGGCTCGGAGAAGGCCGGACGGCGACGTACAGGCGATGGCGATCTCGGCGACCCGAGGAGGAAGAAGACGGTGGTGACGGCGAGGCAGGGCACCCGGCGACGTGTAGCTGGATGGGGACGAAGAAGAGGTCGTGGCGGAGCTCTTGGGCACGTCCATGGGCTAGGGCTGGCGGTGGCCGTGGTGGCGTGAACGGCGGCGACGAGCTCGCTCGGTGGTGCTTTCGGGGAAAGGGGCGACGAGGGGAGACACGGAGAGAGGGAAGAGTGACTAGGGGGTTGTGTGGCGTCGCCTGGTGCATCGAGGAGGAGCCAGGCAGGCTGGGAGGGAGGAGGTGGCAGGCGCGTGCGTGCAGCGCTGCCGGCCACCACGCGCTGGCCCTCTTGGCACAGGGAGGAAGGCGACAGGAGTTGGCGGTGGTGGGCTGGGTCAGTCACAACTGGCCAAAGACAGAGTTGGGCTGGTTGGTGGGCGCCGGAGTAAGTTTCGCTTCTTCTTCTATTTATATTTTCATTATTTTGTTTTGATTTAGTTTGAGAACTAAATCATTTTAAAACTTTATGTAAATTTTGTGTGAGCTCAGAGAGATAGTCCAAGGCCACATGCAAATTTACAAAAATATTTGAACATTTTTCTTATATAGCAGAAATAATTCCAACCCAAATATGTTATTGATTTAAATCAAAGACCCAAAATAAATTATTTCTGTGACTCCAAAAATATTGGTTTGAATTTTACCTCATGCCAATATTTTCACAAAATAACAGGAACAATTTCTTGGACTCATTTGATGAGATTTAAATGTTCGTTATTTTTGGAGGTTTTCTGAGGCTTTTGAAAATTCCTCAATTCAAGTTTCATTTGAATTTAAACATGATGCCCACATGGAAGCTAGCATAGGTCAGCCCGGAATTAGGGATGTGACAACTCACCCCCACTAAACAAGAATCTCGTCCCAAGATTCAAGCGTAGGGTAAGATGAAGGGGGGGGACGCAAACTAACATAATCTTCACGATCTAGGTTGCACTTCATAAGAACATTGACTCGATCACCATCTTTGTCTCGAGGTCTTGCTCTGGGGTCTCCAACCAACATGACAACAAGAGGAAAAGGAAAACTCTAGAAGGATCGATCTTCTCGAAGATCGAACAACTATGGATCAACTCACAGAATGAGACATAACAACATCTCTCGAGCTGAGAAGTTCAAACACACTTTGAGAGGAATGGAAGAACAGGTGACGGGGGTTCGATTTGGTAGGCAACAATTTCACACTTAAAAGGGTGGTGAACGGTTGTCAACGTAGCAAGGATTTGAGTTGCCATGATACCATAACGAGATACCTTAGAGGAGGGTGACTCGTAGAATTATTCCTTAAGTGGCAAAAAGAATTACCTTTGATATAGAGATCATTGAGACTCTCTATACCAGCCTAAGGCAAATCTCGAGCGATCGTTTGGAGGAGTTCGGTAGAATGACATACTCGGACTAGAATAGACGATGTGGATTACCTTGTTGAAAACAACACAAGGGATGATTTTAGTAACTGGGGAGAAGCTCAACGGTAGAGAGTGGGTCCACTGTTTGAAAAGTTATAGCATAACCAAGGAAACTGAGAGCAATCTCAGTTAGTGCTGGTGATAACACTTGGTGCTTGTGCGTGCTCTCAAGAACTTTAGCATTTCCATATTCATCAAGGTTTTACCAATTTCTGTGTCAGGGGTCCTGGCAACACAACATACTACCATGATGAATAGTGATGGATGATGCAGATGCAAAGGAAGATAACACCTTCTCAGATTTCACCTTAACAATGCCAAGGTCGCAAGATCTGGATAATCGACCGAGAGACATTTAGCACTCCACTTCTAATGTTCTCCTTGATGTGCTAGTGTATCCCATTCATAGATATGGTTTGATATCTAGAACATCAAGTAAAAGGTCGGACTTCGGAAAAGCAAAAATCATAAGGCACAACTAGGGAGTAAATCCTACGAAATCCTTATGGGGAGGTGGCCAACTTCCTCAATCAAGATACTACAATAATAGGTCTTCCGGCTGGGTGTGTTGACCACGACATCCACTTTACCGGATTACAGAGAGACCAATAATATAGTTCTTGGGAAATGTTCCAACCATCACATCTGCCTGAGATTCAGATCTGGTTGGTGTCAGGATAATCCAGACTCATCGATTCTAGAAAGAAAAATGAAAGTTTGCAACATAAATCGATGAGATGACGTTGCGAGATTCTCGGGAGATGAACTACGATAGTAAGCTCCAAAACATGAGCCATCTCTGCTACATACATGTGAACACGCTGTCGCAGACAAACATGACCACGTAGTAGTCTTATAATAAAACACTATCGAGTTCAGGTGGGGAACCATCAACGAGGATAATGAAGTCTTGTGCATGAACTAGTATTCGCACAACAACTCCTTTTCCCTTGAACAAATCAATCAGTGGCTTGGTGTGCTAGGAAACCCATATAGAATGGAGGCGGCCAACCTACCAAACAATAGAGTACTTCGCACATGTGCACCAACTTGGGACGATTCCAGAGGAAGCAACAACAAGCTTTCTCGAATTCACGGCGGCAACTTGCATCGATTGCACGTGAATTAAAGAAAGTCACTCCTTTCATCCAAACATATACCTCATGAATGGAACACGAAGGTAATGTTTACAAAAGTTTCCAACACTAGATGGATGTTCAACATGATCATGGAGAAGATAAAATGCTGCTGATGGGCTCAACAACAAGTCATCGGGATGACCATATCACTGGATTTCCACCATTATGTGAACAATGTGATAGTATTGGTCAGGCCAAAAGATATAATGGTGTATGCTCGAGGAAACAGCCACGAGTAAGACAACATTACGAACATCGTTGGTTCTGAATTGATTTGATGATAGCCCATACTCAAATCAAAGTTTCGATAAGACAATAGATCCAACAATTGACCACGAGGATCAACCAATAAAAATATCATCTTTCTTCAACACACACACACAAAGATATCCCTTTGGAATGAACTAAGTCGGACAAGCTTTCATCTTCCAACTCTCCAAGTTGTTGTTTAGCTTGACCAACTAGCTCAGGGGTACTGTCAGGACCCCGACTCAATGCCACATCGATCTAGCCTGTAACACCTCATATCACTTTGCGGCCTCACGCACGGTATCCCCACGGGTGTCGCCTTACCTTTGCCCGGGACCGTTTGCGCCTTTTGGCACACGATATGATAGTGTCACTAGCATCCATATGATAAAGAGCCCGGCTGACATGGCTAGTCGTAAACCCAAAGTGGCACAAACTTACAGGACAGCATCCATGGCCCAAAGATCGAACGTGTCGGTCATCGTGAGTGAATCCATGTTTGTAGCACTGGCTAGCAGACTCGGTGAACTGGTCAGAAGGGCTAACAGACTCCGGTGTTCATCGCGGACATTTCCCGAGGGATGTACACAGAACGAAGAAGGACACATGCCGCCAGCCTAAGTGTTCCGGAGCAGAGCAAGCTACCATGGCTCGAAGGAAGAACTAGGAGACATTTCCGATAAGAGAGGCTACTAAGGAGAAACAAGCTGGATAGTCGATCCCACACATACCAAGCATTTCAATAACATACACACAATATGCTCGATATGTGCAAATACAACATGGCATCACAACATGACTCTACAACTCAAGTATTTATTCAATAGGCTCGAGGAGCGAGATATTACAAACATGGGTCTCATGACCCAACACTCGAAACATACAAGTCAAAGCACAAGCGAAGCTTAACATGTCCGGGTACGACATCTACAAATGAAAAAGGCCGAGAAGCCCGACTATCTACTGATCTCGCCGAGGCACAAGATCGTAGCTGAGGTAACAAGCTAAACGTCGAACTCCACGTGGAACTACTAGCGAGACTAAAGTCTCTCTACAAAAACATAAAATAGGAAAACGTGAGTACAAATGTACCCAGCAAGACTTACATCAGAACTAACTACATATGCATCGGTATCAACAAAGGGGGGTGGTGGAGTTTGACTGCAACAAGCCAGCTTTGACTCGGTGGCTATCCTAAACTACGACTGCAAGTAACTCTTTTGAGGTGGCGCACACGAGTCCACCTATTCACCATATCAATACACCACTATGGATCCGCTCTCGTCTCCCTACGAGAATGCCATCCATAGCACTCACTCTTATCTTGCGAGTTTTAGAGTATCCACTTTCACTTATCTATGAACTATGCAAGGGGTCCAAGTTTCCATATCCGAGAATCCGCTATTCAATAGATAACGATAACCCCGCAGGGTGTACTTCTTCACACACGCTCTCGCCACTTATCGCCTCAGACACGCCATGTACCTCGGCAACCTTCAAGCGGAAGCCGGGCGAGGAGTCGGCCACGCCTACCTAAACACTCAAGTCTCTCGTCCGGGTTTATCGCCTATTCGGGTTCCATCCGCAAGGAGATCCGCCGGGTGTCGCCACGGCCCCAAACGATGTGTGCAGGGTTCCCAAGCCCACCATCCGGGTGCCACTTGGTACACCAGCCATCAGGTTTAGTCCGTCCCAAGCCCACTGCACAAGGTGCCACTTGGTAGACTACTAACACTACCTACAAACACCAAAACTAGTTGCAACTCCCGGACAGAGAACAAGGGTGATTAAGAAGCCGAGAGGGTCAATTAAGGATCCCAATGTGTGGTAGTAGCTGTTCATGGATCACAAACACGTAACTCAGTTCCCGAGGATGGCTGCAATGAGACAACCCACCATGTACTCCTACATGGCCTCTCACCGCTACCTTTACCAAATCGTGTTCACACACTTAGCTCACACACAAGAGGACATGTTCACACACCTCCGATTCATCCTGCATTTAATCGGACTGACTCAACTCTAAGCAAAGAGCAGGAATCACAAACAAGCATGAATGAGTAGGCACATCAGGGCTCAAACAACTCCTACTCATGCTAGTGGGTTTCATCTATTTACTGTGGCAATGACAGGTCATGCAGAGGATAAAGTGGTTCAACTACCGCAGCAAGAAATACTTGAATCATTGTTGTCCTAATGCAGTAAAAGAGAGCAGGAGTGAGAGAGTGGGATTGTATCGGAATGAACAAGGGGGTTTTGCTTGCCTGGCACTTCTGAAGATAATATAGCTCTTCATCGGTGTCATCGATCTCATCGTCGAAACCACGTCTATCGAGAGGGGTCAAACACCGGCAACTGAGAAAGAACACAATCAATGTAATGCTACAATATGATGCATGATAATGACATGGCAACATGCTGTGATTTGAGCTAATGCATCTAGCTATGATTTAAATGAAGTTGGTTTGAACCCTGAGTTCAAATTCAAATTCCATATGTTATTATTCAAATGCCTTTATTTGATTTGTCCTAATCAGTAGTCATAAGTTGTTCTAACATGCATGAAAATGGTACAGATGGATAGGTTGTATTTTTCTGATCATTTTTCATATATAATTTGTTTGATTTGGAGTTACGGTTGAATTACTATGAATTTTAGAAGTTTTAAGCATTTTCTGAAAATAATAAATCATTTCAGATTTATTTAAATTCCATAAAGGAATTATTGCGTCAGCATGACCTCACCCTGATGTCAGCAGGTCAACTGGGTCGCCCAGAGTCAAACCTGACGTGTGGGGGCCACACGTCAGTGACACAGGGCTGGTTTGGGTGCTTGACAGGTGGGACCGGTCAACGCTGACTTGTCCAAAGTCAATGCTGACACGTGGGGTCCGCAAAATTAGCACTAATCTAAACAGAAATTAAGCTAATTAATTTTGGCACCGGGGCCCACATGGCAGTGGACCAGGGGGTGATTACCGGGGTGGTTAGGCCCTAATTAAGTGGCCACATCGGCACTTGCCGGGGTTCGGCCGGCGGTGACCACGACTCGCGGCGGAAGATCGCCGGAAACATGCTAGGGGCTGCGGTTTGTCGCTCGGGAAGCACCGGGCATGAGCTCTTGCACTTGCGCATCTAATGGACCAAAGGGAGGTCACGGGCAGCCGGAATCTCGCCGGCGACGACAAGCGCGGGCGGGGAGTTCGGACGCCGAGTGGGGCGAGGCTACGGAGTGCTAGCGGCCGGCCAAAGGGGTTCTTCGACTCTGGGAGCTCCAGAGCACAACCGTGGCGGGTTTGAGCGAGGAGCTCATGGCGCAAGGCTTCGCCGCCATGGCGGCGGCCGGAGCTCGGGTGCACGGGGATGGCGGATAGAGAATGGGAACGGAGGGGGAGAGCATAGGGGGAGGATCAGGAGCTCACAGGGGTGCTGAAAAGAAGCTCAGGGAGGCCGGGGAAGCACGAACGGCGGCGAATCGAGGGTGAGGTTGCCGGCGGCCGAAGGTTGAAGACGAGCTCGAGGGCGATGCTGCAGGGATTCTGGCGGGACGTGGCTCGGTGAGGGGGTAGAGGGCGACGTCGCGGAGCTCGTGGGCACAACAGAGGGGCGAGGGGGTAGCGGTGGTCGTGGTGGTGCGAACGGCGGCGGTGGTGGCGTTCGGTCGCACTTGGGGAAGGAGCTAGAGGGCGAGGGAGAGAACAGAGAGTGAGGGGAGAGGCAGAGGAGGTTGCGGGGCGTCTCCAGACGCTGGGCTTGGGCGCCTCGGTGGCAAGGTGGAGGTGGCTGGCGGCGCTGGCGCTTCCACCGAGCTGCTTGGGCGCGGGGAGGAAGGCGATAGGAGGATGGCCTGGTGGGCTGGGCCGGCCACTTGGGCCGCCAGATGGCTTCACAGGTAAGCTCAGGTGGGTTTTCTCTCTCTCTCTCTCTCTCTTTTTCTAATTCTTTCTGTTTTTCTAATTTCTGCAACTGTGTTTGGCTTTACTAAAAATGCCGGATCATTTCTAAAAATCTTGAAACTGCTCAATGTCTCTGTTTGGAATATTTCCAACAGCAAACATTTCAGTTTGTGATTATTTGATCATTTAAAATATTAATTAGAAATTAAATGCCCAAATGCAAATATCATATGATTTAATTCAAAAATCCAAAATAGCCTCCAAAAATATGAAACCATTTTTGGCAGAGGGTTTAGCCAGGACCAAAGATGGTGAACATTTATGAAGGGCATTTTCGGTTCATTGAAAAGTTTTAAGTTTGAACCTAGTTGAATTCATTTGATGCTAGGGTTTCAACATCCCCATTTCAAGTTTATTTGAACAGTTAAACATGATGCACACATGAAGGGCTAGCCTACTGCATACCAGAACCAGGGATGTGACAGGTATCCCACATAGATTCTTGGAGAAGGGGTGGTTGCAAGAAACCAACTTGATCACGAACTCAACATAGTGGTCAGGTGACAACCTAGTAATACTTCTGAGAAGATATTCGGAACATCACGAACCACCGATATGTTACTAAGCTCAAGAACAATCTTGCTTTTCAGGGCAAGATGATATGATCAAATAAGCAAGGGACCGAAAAAATCTGAACTCATTGATAGAAGAGTGCACCAGAAATAAGGACAAGGTAGCACGATCAATCCTAGAGTAGTGATTCGATAACCAACACACTAAGAATGATATTTTTGTCCATTAATCACTAAGCAACATGGTTGCTGGGGTATTGATCTCACACATCATGATTCACTTGTCGGCGTTCCGGTTACAATAACACGGGGACGAGGAATGAACATTGATGGCAAGAAGTATCACTACATCAAGAATCCATAAGAGAAGATGCAATCCTCGTGACATTCCTGACATAAAGTGGGTAATACTTCAAGGTAGAACAGAACAAAAGCTAGGTTGGCATTTTGATTTGCGGAATACAACTACTTTGACCCAATCTTGGATATGGAAGAGGTACTGGAGTTTGTTTCTCCTAGTCATTCCGAATAGAATGGCTTGACGGACCACAAGAGTAATAGGCATCGATGAACGAATGCACGCATACTCTTGACTATCAATTGATAGACGAGGGTCGAAATATAATTAAAGAGGGACAACCCAAGAGAACATATGATTTTCTGAGTTGTGGATGCATGGACTAGCATGTCGAACGAGTTCAACATATTTCTTCCAGATAACCCATGCGAGAAGGTTGAACCGGCAGAGTCACAATATAGAGAGAAGAACTCATCAAGAGCACTCGTTGTGATCTTTTGGTTCAAAGAACTTCTGCCATAAACGGTTCATAGTATTTGGAAGAAGGAAATACCACGAACCTCGAGGACTATCGCAAGGTTACTAATAACCTAAAGGAACTAGCAAACACTATCAACATGAGGTAAGTGGGGTGAATCTCGGGTTCAAAACCCAGAAGTAGAATACCTACTACTAAGTGGCATCACGGGATGCTTTCGAGAATAAAGGCCAGAATCATCACACTGGGACACAAATCATGGCTAGATTACTAGATGATCCCCCTAGGACACCTAGGGTCATAATAATAACTCCAACATATATGTCGAGGCAATAGATTACCTCAACTCAGCAATTAGTGTGATCAGCCTGGCCCAAAGGAACATCAAAAACAGAGGGAAAGGATTGCAAGTGCATCAGATTGTTTAGAAACCTGGGATGACTCGGACAGCATAACGGCTGTAAATGCTCGAAAGGATTTGAGACATGCTACAAAAATGGTGGCATAGCCACTCAGAAGCACAATATCAAGATTTCGAGATCAACAGTTAACATACGGAAGTAGTAGGAACTGAACTGAAGCTTAAATCCATCAATCATATAAGTCTATGGATTAGTAACACGTCATCCTGATAGAAAGATGAGGAGCCTAGTTCTTAATCCCCGTAGACGAGAAGAGGATGACTCGGATCAGAAGGCATGAGGTATAAGGAGTAAAAAGAGCCTTACGTTCCAATCCACAATCAATTCCCTTATATATAACTAAAGCATTTCTAGACTCAACTTCACCGTTTGGCTTGGTAATCCTCAGCAATCAAGCTCGATACCAAAGCTGTCAGACCCGACTCAATGCCACATCGATCTAGCATGTAACACCTCATATCACTTTGCGGCCTCACGCACGATATTCCCACGGTGTCGCCTTACCTTTGCCCGGACCGCTTAGCCTTTTGGCACACGATATGATAGTGTCGCTAGCATCCATATGATAAAGAGCCCGGCTGACATGGCTAGTCGTAAACCCAAAGTGGCACAAACTTACGAGGACAGCATCCATGACCCAAAGATCGAACGTGTCGGTTATTAGCGAGTGAATCCAGTCTGTAGCACTGGGCTAGCAGACTCCGGTGAACCGAGCAGTAGCGAGCTAACAGACTACGGTATTCATCGCATGACATTTCAAGGGATGTATACAGAACGAAGAAGGACACATGCCGGCCAGCCTAAGTGTTCCGGAGCAGTAGCAAGCTACCATGGCTCAGTGGAAGCACTAGGAGACATTTCCCGGTAAGAGAGGCTGCTAAGGATAAACAACTAGATAGTCAGATCCCACACATACCAAGCATTTTAATAACATACACACAATATGCTCGATATGTGCAAATGCAACATGGCATCACAACATGACTCTACAACTCAAGTATTCAATAGGCTCGGAGGAGCGAGATATTACAAACAGGGGTCTCACGACCCAATATTCAGAGCAAACAAGCCAAGCACAAGCGAAAGCTAAACATGTCTGAGTACAGACATCTACAAAAGAAAAAGGCTGAGAAGCGACTATCTACTGATCTCGCCGAGGGCACAAGATCGTAAATGAGGTAACAAGATAAACGTCAAGTCCACGTGGAACTACTAGCGAGACCAAGTCTCTCTCGCAAAAACATAAAATAGGCAAACGTGAGTACAAATGTACCCAAAGAAGACTTACATCGTAACTAACTACATATGCATCATTATCAACAAAGGGATGGTGGGGTTTAAGCGCAGAAGCCAGCTTTGACTCGGTGGCTATCCCGAACTACGATCGCAATGTTACTCTTTTGAGGTGGCGCACACGAGTCCACATATTCACCAACCAATACACCACTATGGATCCGCCCCGCCTCCCTACGAGAACGCCATCCATAGCACTCACGCTATCTTGCGCATTTTAGAGTATCCACTTTCACTTGTCTATGAACTATGCAAGGGTTCAAGTTTCCATATCCGAGGAATCGCTATTCAATAGATAATGATAACCCCGCAGGGTGTACTTCTTCACACACACTCGCCACTTATCGCCTCAGACACGCCATGTATCTCGGCAACCTTCAAGCGGAAGCCGGGCGAGGCGATCGGCCACGACCGACTAACCACACACGCCTCTCGTCCCGTGTTTATCACCTATTCGGGTTCCATCCGCAAGGAGATCCGCCGGGTGTCGCCACGGCCCCAAACGGCGTGAGCAGGTTCCCAAGCCCACCATCCGGAGCCACTTGGTACACCGTACATCAGCCTTAGTCTGTCCCAAGCCCACATGCATCGGGTGCCACTTGGTAGACTACTAACACTACCTACAAACACCGTAAACTAGTTGCAACTCCCGGACAGGATCATGTTGATTAATAAGTCGAGAGGGGTCGAGTTACCGAACCCAATGTGTGGTAGTAACTGCTCATGGATCACAAACACGTAACTTCGGTTCGAGGATCGGCCGCAATGAGACAACCCACCATGTACTCCTACATGACCTCTCACCGCTACCTTTACCAAATCGTGTTCAGACACTTAGCTCACACATAGTAGGACATGTTCACACACCTCCGATTCATCCCCGATGAATCGGACCTGACTCAACTCTAAGCAATAGCAGGCATGACAAACAAGCATGAATGAGTAGGCACATCAGGGCTCAAACAACTCCTACTCATGCTAGTGGGTTTCATCTATTTACTGTGGCAATGACAGGTCATGCAGAGGGTAAAGGGGTTCAGCTACCGTAGCAAGTAACAGATGAATCGTTGTTGTCCTAATGCAGTAAAAGAGAGCAGGAGCGAGAGAGTGGGATTGTATCGGAATGAACAAGGGGTTTTGCTTGCACGGCACTTCCGAAGATAATATAGCTCTTCATCAGTGTCATCGATCACATCGTCGGAACCACGTCTATCGAGAGGGGACAAACACCGGCAAACAAGGAAGAACACAATCAGTGCAATGCACAATATGATGCATGATCATGACATGGCAATATGATGTGATTTGAGCTAATGCAACTAGCAACAGATTAAATGAAGTTGGCTTGAATACAAGATTCAAATTCAAACTCCATAAGTGATTATTCAAATGCCATTTAATTGATTTGACCTAAACAATGAACAAAAGTTGTTCTATCATGCAT
Source organism: Aegilops speltoides (assembly GCA_021437245.1). NCBI lineage: Eukaryota > Viridiplantae > Streptophyta > Magnoliopsida > Poales > Poaceae > Aegilops > Aegilops speltoides. Next base: position 86,038,122 of record CM038145.1, on the reverse strand, counting down.
GAAAATGGTACAGATGGATAGATTGGATTTTTCTGATCATATTTCATATATAATTTGTTTCATTTGGAGTTACAGTTGATTTTATATGATTTTCAGAAGTTTTGAACATTTTCTAGAATTTCCTGATTATTTTTAATCCAGAAAATAGTTAACTGCGTCAGCATGACGTCTGAGTGATGTCAGCAGGTCAATGGGTCGGTCCAGTCAAACCCACGATGGGACCCACGTGTCGCTGTGACAAGGCAAGAACAGAGGTGAC